>JAQSVV010000104.1:0-638875 GCA_036375495.1 Agrotis segetum
CATTTTAAGTAGCAGTAAGTCCATGTAACCATAGGCTAGTTTTTGAAGGCATTACATTAGAGCATGCGCTTCTGCTCACACGTAGTCCTATTCTTTTATTTAACGCTCCCCCATAATTTGACTAGGTACCTACAAAGTTGGAACTCCTTTTAAAAAAAAAAATCGAATTGTAAATAAAAAAGACATAGGTACATTTTTGGTTAATAATTTTATTGTAAGTAGGTATTAATATACTGTTAATCTTATCTTACTTAATATATAAACACAACGGTCAAAAGAAAAGCAATGGATACGTTTTGTGACGCACATAGACATAATAGTGTAATTTCTCGACATATCTGAATTATCATTAAATACCTTGCGTACTAATTAACTTTAACATGCTTTTAGAAACCAAAGAAATACATTCTAGGGGTAAGGCATGTCGACAGACTGCGTGACGTTTTGCAGCGATTCGTTTCTGTCACAAAATAATTGTAAATAATATTTTAGCATTTTATAACACTAGTTTTATACAATACTAGCACTACGCCCGCGACTTCGTCCACGTGATCTTCGAACGTTGCCTTTGTGAGTTTCTAGTCCCGGCCACCCTCTATATGGGATACTGTTGGAAAAACTAAATAAATATTCAACAAAAAATCTTTCGACCCGCAACATTCCGTCATAAGTCTAGTCCTAGGTCCTAAAAATAATCCCAATGCAAAAAGACTTCTAACTATCAACAACAACCAATACAAACTTTTACGGATCGAATTTCGTATCAACCTCTCTTAGTGAGAACCTGTATCCTAAATAGAACCCCCGTGCAATATTGACTCCTCTAATTACAAACACCAAAGACAACCCTTTAAGGATCGAATTTTGTAAAATTTCGTCTTAGTGAGAACCTAGGTCCTAAAACAACCCCCATGCTGAAACTCCTAGCATTTGTAGCAACAAAGTTTCATACAAACTATCGACCCCGAAAAAACCCCTTAGGGGTCGAATTTCGCAAAACCGTCTTAGTGAACATTTAGGTCTTAAAAAGAAACCCTCGCAATATTCGAGACGCCTAGCACTTGTAGTAACAAAGTTTCATACAAACTATCGAACACAAAAACAAACCCCTTTGGGATCGAATTTCGCAAAATTCCGCCATGGTGTGCATCTAAGTCCTACAAAGGAACCCGATGCAAAATTTGGGGCTCCTCGCGATTGTAGTTACAGAGTTCCATACAAACTGTCAACCCCAAAAACAACCCCTTAGGGATTGAAATTCGAAAAATCCCGTCTTAGGTATTACTTACGTCCAAAAAAGAACCCTTATGTAAAAATTTGAGTCTCAATACTATCAACCCCTAAAACAACCCCTCAGGGGTCGAATTTCTCAAAATTTCCACCTTGGTGAGCATTTACATCTTAAAAAGTACCACCATGCAAGATTTGAGATGCCTAGCACTTGTAGTAACAAAGTTTCATACAAACTATCGACCCCAAAAACAAACCCCTCAGGGTTCGGATTTCGCAAAATCCCGTCATAGTGAGCATCTATGTTCTAAAAAGACACCCCATGAAAAATTTGGAATTCTTAGCACCTGTAGTAGCGAAGTTTCATACAAACTATCAGCCCCAAAAACAACCCCTTAGGGGTCGAATTTCGCAAAATCCGTTCTTAGTGCTCACCTACGTGGTATAAGGAGGGCTTATGCCAAATTTCAAGTTTCTAGGCCTAGCGGTTTGGGCTGTGCGTTGTCAGATCAGTCAGTCAGTTTTGAATTTTATATATATAGATTATATATATAGATAGATTAAAATTGTAATGCCATTATCCGGCTATCTTAAAGTTTGTGAACAAATAAAATATTCCGTAACATTTTGTATCGAGTCTGGTGAAAACATGGCAAATAAAATCATTTGGCAAGTGAAATATGTTCAAAAGAGGCTTCGGTCAAGAGCAAAAAGTTGTTTTGTAAATATAGTAAAATAATACCTATGACACATGATGATACAGCTTGGATTACTTAAAAATATGTCAAATAAAACAATAAGCGTGGTAACACAAAAACTTTTAAACGTCTGTAAAAAAAGTCAGAATACCTATAACGTTGAAATAAGGTCCGTTTTACAGTCACACTTTTTTATAGGCTTGTTTTAACACCACCCAAAAAAGTACCTATTTTACTACCAAAAAAAATCTAAACGGTTACCAAAATGGATAAATGGTCACCAAATAAAGTTTCCTAAGTAATAAAAAAATAAACCTATAATGTGTAATAAAAAAAAATCTACCTAAAGCAGGGTCGACGGGCTTCTATTTCTGTGTACAAGGTTTAAAGGATCCTAACCAAACCGAACTTCGGGGTGTCCCTGAAATCTTGCTAAGGCGAGTTTTAGATTTGGTGACCTTTTATCCATTTTGGTATACAAAAAGAAGTATTGATACGCATTTAAAAAGCCTTTTTTATACAAGTGTTCAACAGTGATGTTGAGGTTTTTGTAGTAAGGCTGATAATGTCGTAGCCTAAGAGCTACTTGAAATATTGGCAAAATGCTTGGGGCAAGCTGAAAACTTGCTCAATACTTCTTCAATTATCCCGAAACACAAAAATGCTGACCTGGCTGAGAAAAAGTGGTATTGAATGCCACAAGACGTATTTAAAGATCAGTCAGTGCGAGAGGTGATAGCTAATATTAGTCAGAAGCTTAGTCATCATCAAATTTTGATCACACCGTAGCTTGAGCGCTGCGGACGTTTTCGGCTGTGTTTGCCAATTTGTACTTTCTTTGGTAAAAAAAGGACTATTAATATAATAAAATACTTAAGAATGACAACAAAAATTACGTGTGTAAACTTGAATCAGATTCTTAACCACTCTCAAAACTGACGGACTTCTCTGAAATAATTTGTTAATAAAATCGTCACCATCTTTATAATCTCGCATTCCACAAAATAACTTGTAAACCAACGTGCCGTTATAAGTTGTTCTGTACGGGGTTGATTCATAAGGCGAACCGCAAAGAGTGTTCAAATAATTCATATGTAGTATACAATACTGCATTTCCGCAAACGTTTTCAATGCTTCCCCGTCAAATATTCTTTTAGCTTCCTCTTTATCGTAATTGTAATACGTATCTATGGCATTCTTCACTTGTAGATGTTCTTTCGATGTAATAGTACGTTTTTCTTTATTGAACACGAAGTTTTGCAATACGTAGGATATCAAAACTGCATAAACTTCTTTCATCACTTGTTTAGCATTCATCTGTAGCTTACGGCGAGCAAAGTACAGTAAAGCTATGAATAACACAGTAAGGTCTGCTGGCAGTTCTGCAAAATGTTCTATGAATATAGAATTTTCATTCAGGAAGTGCTCGAACAGCTTCAAACTCTTCACGTGATCCCAGCCATTCTCAAACACGGACACCTCACATTCGTATGTCGGCCTGTCGACATGTCCGTCGTTAGGATCTATCTCTTCGTAACTGTCGGTATTTTGGTACACCCTGAATGTACCACCTCTGTAGTTAGTAAGTAAGTTGTATGCGTATTTTATTATATCCATTGAAAAAGAAAGACTACCTTTTGTCATTTCGTCAATAGCCCAAGATCCGTCAATCACCTTATATTTATATAAGTTGATGTATATCGGAGGCACGTGCTTACAAACCACTCCTTTTTCAAACCATTCAGGATCCTGCCTCACTATCGGGATGTTAGAATTAAGTAGATATTCAGTGACATGCCCGCCTTCCACCTTCCTCATTTTGGTTAAAACTTTGTTATAATTTTCCCAAAATGTGTTTCGGTCTTCAGCCTTAGGTAGATTTTTAGAAATTTCGTTTCTCACTTCTTGGTTACTATGCTTTGAGAGCCACAGAAACAATTGCTTAAATTTCATGAATTGAGAATTGGTTGATACACCCCAAGCTTCTAATAGAGAATCGAAAAATTCAAATGGAAACAATGTGAAGTCGGTTAAAGAAGCAAAAATAGCATATTTCTCTTCAGATAGAGAATGCTTTCGCAGAAAATCCTGAAGTTTGTACTGGCGACAATGGATTGAGTTTGTTCTGTTGTGAAATTTCATTGTTGATGATATTATATAAGGAGCTTCCCTGAAGCAGTATTCTATGTCAAAGCTTACGATAGGACAATTTAGTTTTAGGGCTAAGGCAACACAATCATCTTTGGTCTCTGTGGCACAAAAGGCGAGGTCTATTTCCATTTCATCAACAATTTGTGTAGTAGCATCTCTTAAAAATATAGGTGGCACGAAATTGCGGTTATTGTCAAAATCGAAGAATGATTGCTTGAATTTTTTAATTTTACTTTCAATATCCGTGTCACCGCCTTTAAATATGACGAAACACTTAACGTTTGCGTCTTTGAACATTTTAAAACACCTTTTCAAATAATTAGCGTATTTGTCGGTTTCACAGCCGAATATGTAGGGGATCCTGCTCTTTTCATACATGAAGTGAAGATAGTTCTGACCATCAATGACAACGGAACAGTTTCTTAGAGAAACCTCCTGTGTTTCCTCTTGCTCAATATACTTCCAGTAGTCACATATCCTCATTTTTGGTTCTGAAACAGAATTAATGATTGTTGAGCAATTTAAAACTAACTTCGAACTTATACCAGCCTAGTACTTTTGTTGGTAACTTGTTCCAGTGAGCGAGGTCCAGCAGTTATTATAAGAACCATAGAAGTAGTTTGGTACTATAAAAGCGCGCGTCGATGGAAACAAGTAATATGTGCGTTACGCTGTGGAGTTAAGGTTGAAATTGTTATGTTCAGTTTTGGAAATACGCTTCAATGCGCTTCGACTCTGCGCTAGTATAAATCGACCCATAGAGTATTCAGCGTTGCGAAGTTTTCAAAGGTACCTACGAGAGGCAGAATAACTAATTTGCTGCCTGCTGCCGAGCGCAATTCCTCGCTATAGTGAGGTGAAAAGTTGTGTGTTGCGCTCGGCAGGGACCGAAAACCTTTATAAATTACGGTACAGGTATTGAAGAATTTTGGTTATTTTTCAGACTTAGGTTACCGCTATCTGGGTTTCCAGACCGAAGAAAAATGTAACCTCTATTCAGGTTACCGTTTTAATACCGGTTACCTAAAGATGACGACTTTTTGTCACATACACAGGCATGCGCGCCCTGTGACATTATGTAAATCACTTTGTTTCATCGGAAACTAGTGATAATAAATAAGATTTTAGCCGGGTCGTTTCCCGGACGTGGGAGAAGAGAATTTTCGAAAATCTTTGAATGCAGTTTGCTTTCTTTTCAAAAATAAAGGAATGTTTCCTTTGAGTAAATTTTTCTATCTGCAGTTTTAAGAGTACTTGCACTCCAGGTGGCATTACAAAATTCCACCCTGTATAGATTCATACAAACAACCTTGTCAAAAGGAAAAAATACAAAACACGACCATTCTTTGAGCATTCTATAATAAAAATCGTGTTTCAATTTCAATATTTTCAATTATGTGACTTTTGATGCACATCGGGAATTATTTTTTTAAATATTAATTTGTAATAAAGATACATTTCCACAGCGTTCCCTCATTATGAATCAAAATTCAATTCCTATCAACCGAGCGAAAACAGAACAAAACTGTACGTTATATAGAATATTAAATATTTTATTGTTAAAAATAGAAAAAGGGGACAGTCACACAACTGAACGCCTTAATAGGGTAAAGCTTCGTCTATAATCAGGGACCGAAACCGGTATGATCAATACGGGTACTTTTTCGGTAACAACCTTTTTTTCTTTTACAGGTAATTTTAAAGATTACCTTTATTAATAAAGTGTAATACATAACCAGTATTAATACCGGTTACCGAAATAAAAATTACTACACACGTGCCGTCGTCAATAGTCACAGGGCGCGCATCGCCTGTGTGTATGACAGAGAGTCGTCATCTTTAGGTAACCGGTATTAAAACGGTAACCTGAATAGAGGTTACATTTTTCTTCGGTCTGCTTACCCAGATAGCGGTAACCTAGGTCTGAAAATAAACAAAATTCTTCAATACCTGTACCGTAATTTATAAAGATTTTCGGTCCCTGTCTATAATTATGGACTCTATTCCAGATGAACATTTTATAGAATAATTACAAAAATACTATATCTTTTCAATAGTGGAAGTATCTAATAGTAATAAAAATTGTACCTACCACGTTTACCCAATTATTGTGAACATGATTATACTAGTAAGATAACAATTTAATATTTAAAATAGTAATCGTAATACTAAACAGTCTCAAATTTTCGAAACACGAATCATACTGTTTGAAAAATTATGCCTCGTGTAATAATGCTCACAATATTTTGTTTTTTGCAAATCGATTCCCACACAAAACTATTATTTTGAGTTTCTGCAACTACATCATTGAATCAATGTGAACTTAACTTTATAGGTTCAGTCATGTTATGACAACGATGACTTCTAAGGCTGAGCGCAGACTTGAGTGACAACTGTTTTAAGACAGTCTTGTCTCACATAGACAAGTCTGTCTTAAAACATAAACAAAACTGTTTTGTCTACGACACGCCGCTCACCTGGGTGCCGAGTCTGCTAATTATTAGTCACAATGGCGCCACAATGGCGTTTAAATTGTAGTGCTTATTGAAATGCGAAAATTGAAACACCATTGTGGCGCCATTCTGACTAATAATATTAGCAGACTCGACACCCTGAAACAAAACTGTTCAGTGTCAGACTTGTCGCTGTGCAGTTCTTGTGTCTATTAGACAATATTGTCTATGAGATGTTTTGTTTTAAGTGTGCGCATCTTCATGGTTTTTGTAAAGCAATAGCACATATTACATATAACGCACTCCATACAAAATGTTCAATACCTACCGCTTTAATAGCCTACACTTTCAAGTCGATAGACGCTGCGAACGAAAATGTACCTTAACCATACAAACGTAAAGTAAATTTCGCTTTGAAGATGCGCGCCGCCGCGTGGATATTTTAAATACGAGGGCTGCCTCTGTCGACAATGATGTATACCTAGGGTTTTTTTTGACACAGTACACTTACTTTTGTACGAATTTGTTTGTTTATCAACACTTCATAATTCAGTTTTTTTTAATCTTATTTTTTTTTTCCTTTTGATTTCAAACATTCGATAATTCGTAATAGCGAGAGTTAGTGAAACTCGGCTGTACCTATTATTACGAGTTTATCTGCTCAATCGGAAGCCGGGAAGTAAGTCAAATATAATTATCAGCTTATCAAAATTTTATTACAGACCGCCAACGCAACAAATGAAAATTAAAAATATACACTTGTAAAACGAAATAAAATGTTTTTTTTTAATTGTCTAACACCAGAAATTTCTCCTGTGTCGTGGGTACGTTAAAAATAAATAATCGAAACGTAAGATCGTCGATGAAAAATGTACCTACCTACAACTTTATAATAAACGACAGTATTAAATAATTAATGTTGTCGTTACATTACATTTCAACATTCATTACCTTTTCGCGTAAGTACATTTTTTCAGAACAAAAAAAACCTCCACGAGGAAAACCGTAAAAAATAGTTTTTATCTCTTCTACCATATCCTAGTATTTCAAAACCAACATCAATTCGACCGAAATAAGCGTACGTGCGCGTCGCGCGGCTATTGACAACCCGCTGCGCTAAGGTCTTTCTACGGACCGGCGGCCGGTAGGTAGTTAGCGCGTGTAAGTACATGGAGTGCAACATCTGGTAATCTGTGGCAATAGTCTGTCTTAAAACTGTTTTGACTCAAGTCTGCGGTCAGCCTAATATTCAGCCTTTATGTGACCACAGATATGGGCCACAAAACGGAAGTCGCATTTTCGTACTGTTTAATGATTTTAAAAATTAATTAAATATTTATACGTGGTTCTTTTCCATTTGATGTCATTTTCAACAGTAACTTAAAACAAATGGCAGTTTCTAGAAATAAACAACAATCCTAATATTTGGTTAAATATGCTGTTGTAAAATTCAAACACATAACTGAACATGATTTGGTTCTTGTACCGAGCCAGCAACAAGACGTCTAATTTCCTCAAAGTCGTTTTGATATTGCCTGTTTTAATTATTATTACCTACCCAAAAAAGTGGCTAAAATAAAAGTAGGTTCTAGAAAATGCGGTCACAATACTGAAAGTTACGGGTGGTCAAAATTTCAACATCGTAATTTAATATGTTTTTCTATTTATAGAAGCCAGATCATTACAAATTAATTGATGAAAATCATTTAGGTAATAATGACATTTAGGGCGACTTTTACAAACGGTTAAACATGCTTAAAATTTTACAATATCTTTAAACATTCGTGATACAGAAATACATATTCGGAAGGGGACAGGTAAAAATAGACAACTTCTGTTTGTTTAAATGCTGGATAAACAAAATTGTTACTAATTAAACAGAAAATTTTATCATGAAATGAAAATTGAATGCATTTTGTTTGATCCAGTATCTTTAAAGCCTGAATAAGTTTTTGGTTTTATGAATAAAATCAAGTCAAACTCGAGGGACAAGCAAGAAACGGACTTGTCGCAAAAAAATAAAAATGTTCATTTAAGTAATTATTTTTATGTTGTACTAGGTAACCTAAGGAACTCTGCAAGTTTCATCAAAAACGGTTCAATAGTTTTCGATATAGGGAATGAATGAAAGAGATGGTAACGATGTTATTACCGGGGTGCTACGGATTACAAAATTCTAGTGCACATGTAAGAAAATGATGTACCTATTTGGCAAGATTTTGGTTGAATAACTAAAAAGAGTAAAATAAAAACTTAAAAAAAAATTAAACCGCCTTCAAAAACAACCACAAAAAAGGGTAAAATAACCTACAAAACTGTTATTTCGGAAGTCGGTGGCAAAAAAACAATGAAATTAATAAAAAAACCACCGAATGTGAAGTTTTTACAAAATCGGTCAAGCGGTTCTTCATTTATCACATTTTTTGTAACAAATGAATTTATTAAATGGCGGGATCATTTTGTTAATGGGGATTTTGCTGTCAAAGTATTGAAGCACGTCAAGCCACTAGGTAAGATTAATTAATGTTGTTAAATGGAATTATTTGCAACAATTTCCCCCGACAACATGACCGGCATTTGAGATAACGTACTTTAATTTCATATTCTACCAGAAAAGTAAAAATTCTAAGTGGTGAACTTGTGACCACCGTTCCTACTCTTATATCTAACAATTAGCACTTCATGAGGGAGAGGTGGAAAATTTTCACAAAATCTTTTAAGTTCCATAATCCCCAAAACCAGTCAGTTTGTACCCCCTATTTTCGGGTTAAAAATGTGTTTATGTTGCAAACAAGGTCTAGTATCACGCATTTCAAGAACCGCATCGAATTACAAATCACTCTGTATTAATACATAATTATATGAAAGCATTAAACAAAGATACTTACGAATAAAAAGGGTACTTTGTTGAATAGAATACAAAATCACGGACTACAGCACTGTTTAAAACTCTGGATACGACGATATACAGTGATAACATTAATAAACTACGACTGAAATAGCAATTTATATCCTTTGCCCATCGGGAATAATAATAACGAGTATGACGCATCGCAGCGATTGTTGCAGACAAAATACAAATACGACATTCTGATACTTTACTAAGTACAGACCGACGATCCAAAAATTGAAGATCGACTCAGTTGATCTTCAATTTTTGGATAATGACGCCCGATACTTTTTACTGCTAGTGCAACCAGCCATTGAAAAAAAAAAAAAAAAATTCGTATAGCGCCATCTCTTTCCCACAGCCTAAACTGGATCGCGTTAAGAGCTCGTGGTAAGGCCGCTACTGTCCTTAGTTGAAATTCTATTGGGGACAGACAGCAACAATTAACTTTGGACTTTAAACTTTATACTTACCAAACAAAGTTGAAAATCAAATAATAGCAAAAGGGTAAAACGGGACCCTATTATTAAGATTCCGCTGTCTGTCTGTTCGTCCGTCTGTCACCACGCTGTATTTCATGTAGGTAACATTAGTTAGATTGTTGAAATTTTCACAGTCGATGTTTTTTTTTCCAATAATATAATGACTTAATAGTACCTACTGTTATTTTCAGTGTTTACTAAATAGTGAAATTATTACTGTTAACAATTTAAATTAGAATAATTGAATAAAATCAAAAGTCCTAACATGCCTGCAACGTTCATCTATGAAGGGGATTTACCGCATTGCCTCGCTACGTTTCGCACAAGTTGTTTTCTTATTCGAACTGGCTTTGAAACCAAGCCTTTTCAGCCAAGCTTATTTATTTCATTCTGACTCAAAAACAGTAAAAGATTTTTATCGTTTTAGCATAGAAATGTATAAAATATAAAAAGAAATGTTACTATTCTTCAATGGTGTACGAAAAGTGTCATCTTTGTCCAAAAAAAACAGTAGATTTGTATGTAAATAACGATAAAATCACTTTGTTTATTCTTAGTAGAATAGAGAATTGGTCACGCTATGCATGCTGAAGGGGCCTCGCACTCGGAAAAAAACAGAAAAAATCTTGACAACGGCGATCACAACTTTTTGACCAGTCAGTAAAGCAGTACAACTTGTGAAGTTGTGGAGTGGGAACTGAAAGAACCAAAGAGGCCTTGCAATGTTTATGTTTTTTGAGGCCTTGCAATTCGACTGGCCTGTTGGTCTAGTGGTTAGTGACCCTGACTGCTATGCCGGAGGCCGTGGGTCCGATTCCCACCCAGGACAAATGTTTGTGTGATGAGCACGATCAATTTTGTTCTGTGTCTGGGTGTAATTTATCTTTATCATGTCATTTAGAAATATGTAAGTATGTTTATCAGTTGCCTAGTACCCATAACACAAGCTCTGCTTAGCTCGGGACTAGATGGCGTTGTGTGATAGTTGTGCAATATTATTATTATTATAATGTCATCAACGATTATGTCAATGCCTAGCGCATTCACTACTCGCGCGAGTACCCGTGTTGCAAGATGAATTATTACGTTTTATTTGTAATTGGGAACTAAAACAGGAGGCCTCGCAAGCTGATGTCACTGACAATCACATTTAGTATTATTAATGATGACTTGGGGCCTCGCGTGAGTAGCGGACGCCAGTCATATTTTTCGTCCTGAATGAAAAAGGGCCTTACAGATGCGTCTTGGCCCTCCAAGATTCGGTTGAGCTACGCCACTGTGTAAAGGAAAGAGATAGATGATCCTACAATTGTTTTTTTTTTAAGGAATTTTAGACAGATAATGCTCAGTCCGTGCTCTGTATCTATGGTTAGAATGGAAGGGCGGTTTTTTTCTATCTGTAGGTATTTGATTTTAAGTGCTAGACGGCGATTTTTAACCCCATTCGCACGTGCACTTTTTACGGACGTTAAAAAAGCGCTGAGTTAACAAAGTGGTAAATTGTAAAATCAAATACAATTCAACAAAAAGCGCCTAAATATTTTTGAAAAATACGCCTAAATATATGGATTTTGTAGTCCAAAATGAATGAAATTAATTAATAAAATTAAAAATAAAAGCGCTAACGTGTGGACGGATAGGTACATGGGAATGCATTTTTGTTTTATTTCGGCGCTTTTTTAATGCTGGCCAAAAAAGCGCTCGTGCGAATAGGGACTTATAATAGGTACTATAGGTAGGTTAGGTATGATGACAAATCGTGAACCACAGGACTGAACGCGTATATTTTAATGAATAGGTACCTACCTATTTATAGATTTTAGTCACAATAGAGACACAATAACTTTTCCGCAACTTCATATACCTAATATTAAATATCATTATATCCAAAATGCGTCTAGATTTAATAAACAATTTGAAAATACAAAAAGGTTTTTCATTTTTGAAAACGTTATTTTCAGTGTTGACATGATTTTTCTTGTTTTAGCATGGATCAGGTTTACAGTGCTTGTTATTATAAAATGGACTATAAGAACGATAGCGAAATTCTATTTAAATATTTTCTATCACTCTTTTGATGAAGAAACGAACCAAAGACCCAGGAATGTGTCGGATTCCAGGAATTTTTTCACATTTTTATTTGATTGATATTCTTTCTTAAAAGAAGTTACTTGTTTATCTGTGGCCTTTTCATTTCTCTGACAATTTACAAGAAGGGAATGAAAAAGGAAAGAAACTAATAATTATTTACAAGAAAATGGCTAAGGTACGATATTTCACTAATTTTACACGATACTGGTATGTGACAAGTTGCCTCGCGGATGTCTTCAGTTAGTTTCACTCGTTTCACTACAAAAGCTTTTTGCGGTAGCGTTGTGGTTTGTCATTCCGATGTTACGTGGACGCATCGACAAGACGGCACGCGGCGCATCATGTTTCATCCGCGCCTCAAAGAGCTGCCCCACACTTTAGAGGGCCAAAACCTGTCACGCTGCCTTCACATTTGGGCGGCAGTCGCGCGACAGCCGCTGCTTACGCGGCTGTTCATACAAAATGTAAAGGAATGTGCTTCTGCCGCGCTGCTGTCGCGCGACTGTCGCCCAAATGTGAAGGCAGCGTCAGGGTTGCAAGACTGATCAGGTAAGAGTGACACTGGAACGTAAAGGACTTCGAAGGAACACTGTGGATTTTAGTCGGTACGAGTCTGACTGCCCTGGGTGGGAGGACTTGTTTGATGATTTTACCATGTTAAAAAAAGCCTGGTGGCATAGTAAACATAAGGCATTAAACACAAAAACGACCCCTATCACTGCTCTTCCCTTGCCGAGGCTTCGCTTTGTAACTGGGGGCCACTACAATGGAAGTTACCATTGCCAGCCAGCAGTTTTTACGGTCACAGCCCAAGTTCTTATAACGCGCCTACAGAAATACCCATAGTAACCACACACAGACGCGAATTGCGGCAATGTGCTTACACAGGTCACTGCCGATCCCAACATAGATGGGAAAAGGATAGACAGAATTGGTAGTTGGAGAGCTACATGCAATTTTTGGGAAGGTGTTTCAGGCATACTAAAAATTTGTCCAATCTTATTCAATAGGCTTGAGAGGAGTTCGTGGCTAAATAACCTCAGCCGCAAAGGCCGATCTTCCGGGTTAAGCCGCGCTTGCCGAGGTTGGTCTGTGGATAGGTGACCATCTATCATAGCGAGTTTCCTCCGTGCCTCGGAAAGCACGTAAAGCCGTTGGTCCCGGCTGTAATTTGTGGATCAGAAGCTGTAAAGTCTGACTACCAGTCTTACCATAGGGTGTCGTATTACCCAGTTACTGGGTTGTGGAGGTCCGACAGGCAGTCGCTCCACGTAAAATACTGATATCCAGCTGAATCTGGTTTGTCTGGAAGCCGACCCCAATATAGTTGGGGAAAGGCTAGGCAGATGATGACTTATTCAATAGGTATGTGACAGGGCGCCACCATGTAGTCGAACTAGGGTATCACGCCGTCCATCGAGATGCTGCTAAACGCTATGCTGAGGATGCCGTCAATCTTGGCGGCCACGAAGGTGAAGCCGGGTACCGTCATGGCCTCCGCAAACTTCTCGTCCTCCGAGAGGAAGCAGAACAGGCTGCCGGAGCCGTAGTGGATGGCGAACTCGGTACCATTGGCGCGGTATATGCACGACTTAGAGCTGTCATATTTGTTGTGTAGTACTTTAAAACATAATTAAAGAATTTTGATTTTCACTAGACGCGATTAAAGTCAAACCGTCTGACCACAAAAAATTAAAGACCCGTTGGACACTTGTCTAAAAAAAATTTAAGTAACTGAAAACGAACCTTATCTCAAGGAGAAATAAATGTCGTTTTGACGTTGTAATTTTTTTTAGACAAATCTTCAACGGGTGTTTGTCTTTTTGTGGTAAGACCGTATGTTACCCCTTGCGAGTCCGCTTATTTCCACGACATTGCTACTACAACGCAAACAGGTCGCAACTGTAACGCAACCATAGCACAATTACGTCGTAACCACCACCGTGAACTTTTGGCCACCCACATCGTAGACGTCGCGGTCGGCCCGGGCCATGATTGGACGGCAAGTTACCCATTACTCGTCGTACGCATGCCCGCGCTTAGCCAAATGTGACCATTACACTCTTCAACTGACCACCAAATGTGACCATTACACTCTTCAACTGACCAAATGTGGGTTTATTGTCAAGTACATCTTTGGGAATTACATCTGTATACATGAGGACGCCCCGGCACGTCGGGAGAGGGCGTGTTAAGGTCTTCGCACATTATAACAACTCACCGGCGACTCGACTCTATGCTAGACATTGAAATTTAAGCCCTGTATCATATGTTCAAGGTTCAATTTCAAAAAATGATTATAAAGTAGTGTACAACGAGTGGCCTACGCATCGTACACTAGAGGTCAACCCCGACACGTTTGTCACGCAATGACCATACGTCGTCCACGCAACGACCACACGTTGTCCACGTAACGACTATGCGTTTGCAACTGACGCGTGACGGGCAACCATTTGCCAGCCATTTCATAAGCAACACGACTTCTTTGGACAAAATTTAACTGTGACAAAAGAAAACTGAGGTTAGACGAGTTGTCTGTTGAATAACCCACTCGTTGGCACCGCGTTGGCCACTCCTTGACACCGCGTTGTCCACTAGTGACCATTGGGTGGATCAACTAGTTGACTACTCATCGAGAGTGTAAGTAGAGTTGCTGCCGCGTTGGCGTGGAGTTGTTATAATGTGCGAAGACCTTTAGCTGCGTCTCCGACCTACACCCCTCCAGAGAGCCCGGAGCGCATGATTTTGCCTATATAAGGCGACGAGCAGCGTTGCCAAGGGCTCATTTGCCCATTCCCATTCCATTCCCACTCGCCTACTCCTATCGTCCATTCATATCGCTCATCCCACATTCCGCGCTCGCAATCTGTATAATTATGTATTTATTTACAGAAGGTACCTTATTCCAAGATGCTCTGGCGATACAAGCGATTGATCCTGGCCACTCTATTGACGTTGCCTCTCAGCCCAATAATCTACTTCACAATGGACAAAGCCAGAATTATAATTGAGGATTTGCATGATACTAACACGTAACTATTTAATATTCAAATTTTAATCATCATCATCATATCAGCCTATAAATGTTCCCACTGCTGGGAGCGGGCCATATCCACCACGGCCTAGTGCGGGTTGGTAGATGCCACATATTTTCGAATTTTCAATACTAGCACAGTATGCCGGTTTCCTCACGATGTTTTCCTTATAACCGTTTTGAGAACAGTGGTGTTAAAATAAATTACACAAAGTAATGCGCCTGGCTGGATTTTTACCTACAACTCGTAAGTTTACTTGTCACAAAACCACGACAAACAAACAAAAAAAAAAACAAGAAACAGAAAAAAGGGAAAAAAAAGAAGGCGATCGAAATTTTAAAACTAAAACAAAAAAAAAAGTAAAAATGGATGACGAAAATGATTTGATGTGTCATATATTATGACTGCGCCATAAATAAGCCTAGTTCAGTAAAAATATAGAGCAACCAGTCCTCGACGCTGATTCTCAAATGGACCTACATTATTGGTGATGTAAGGGCTACCGCACACGGGCCACAAAACGCCGCGACAGGCCACTCGCGCGATTCCGCGCCCCTCTCTCTCTTACCTCAGCACGCGTAGCGAGAATAGACAAAATGACAGAACCTAAAATATTTTTATCGATCTAAGCATAGCAATGTGTAAAATATCTAGAAGAGATTTATGTTTTTATTATTTAATGGTGTACGAATCCTGTCACACTTGTGCAAAAAAACAGTGGATTTGTTTAGAAATAACGATGAAATAACTTTGTCTTTTCTTGGTAGAATAGAGATAGAATCGCCATGCTACGCGTGCAGTAATGCATTGGTTAAAAATAGTAGCAGCCAACGACCGCAAGTGTGGACCACCGGCCATAAATGGCTATCGCACGCTTCAGCTGCCTCTGTAGTCGCTTCTAGCTTCCCTGGCGGGCGTTTGTCGCTGTCGCGAGTGGCTCGTGTGAGGCGACACTAACATACTCTCGTAAAAAGGAGTGAGTTTATGAATGTTTAAGGCTAGTCCACGAGGCTCAGGAGAACAAAGCTGAGCAGGAGACGGATACAAGAGGCTGCAGAATACCAGATCTAGATCCCTTGGCAGAAGATATTGGGAAGGTTGCCGAAAAATTACCAATGGTTTCGTGTGAGGGTATTGACTGGGTCAACTGTCATGTAAGTAGAGACTATTTTAAAAGTTGCAGAACTGAGTGAGAAATATTCTTTAGAAAGAGAGAACGCGAGGTAGTAGCCTATCGATTGCCTGTAAAACAAAGTGAATAACGTAGAAAAAGACAATGCGACCAATTTGTTTTCTTGTCTCTGTCAATCTTCTAACTGTTTTTTTGACATTTCGATAGGGAAGTCCATTTTAAAGATTTTTGTGAAAAGAAAAATTTGAATGCAGACAGAACTTGTTATGTGTTATGGGATTGAAAGATTCGAGCTAGCATTGCGGTAGTTTAACTCTAATCGGAAGATCGCAGATTCAGAGTTCTGTCCGCAACTCGGTTTTTTTTCTTTCCATAAACATCATTTACGATTCACAACTCAGGCGTTAGGCGTTTAAAAATAGGTAATGGATTTGAAAAAAACATTTTATGTCAAAACAAAGCGTCCCAAAGAAATATGCAGTCCTTGAAATACCAGAAAAGGCTTGAATCGCCTTCAATCATTCTTCGTAATGCGCACAGCAAATGTGCGTTTGGGTACACAAACGCTTATAACCCGAAATTTTTCAAAGTTAGAGTGTACAGGATTCTTCTGGGTAAGCTCGCTCCATTGTAGACTTCCTCTGTTCCCTCGACTAGAGTTAAGCGCCATTTAGACGGGGAGAGTTTCTCGAATGTTTCCGTTCGAGAATGTCTAAGCAATTATCGCAAGCAATAATCGCCATAACATAATCGTATCAAGATGTTTACACACAGGCAAGAACTAAAAACTCGTCTACGATTATATCATACGAGATTCGCATATGACATTATCGTAGGCGATTATGTCTATGTTTGTTTACACGGCGATATTATTGTAAGAAGATTCTCGCATACGAGAAACTCGACTTGTCTAAACACGATCTCGTATGACATTTTTTCTCGTTCATACGAGTATCGTACAAATCAGTTTGAACCGTTTTGTTTTGTTATGTCACTCATGTTAAGCGCCATTTAGATGGGGAGAGTTTCTCGAACGTTTCCATTCGATAATGTCTAAGCAATTATCGCAAGCAATAATCGCCATAACATAATCGTGTCAAACTGTTTACACACAGGCAAGAACTAAAATCTCGTATACGATTATATCATACGAGATTCGCATATGACATTATCGTAGGCGATAATGTCTTTGTTTGTTTACACGGCGATATTATTGTAAGAAGATTATCGCATACGAGAAACTCGACTTGTCTAAACACGATCTCGTATGACATTTTTTCTCGTTCATACGAGTATCGTACAAATCAGTTTGAACCGTTTTGTTTTGTTATGTCACTCATGTTAGCAACTGTCATAAAAACTCGAAATGCGATTATTGCTTTGACGTTCTGTTTAGACGGACACTTTCCCTTACGAGAAATCTTCCTATTCGAGGCGATTATCGCCCAAGTCAACGGGCGATGTTTAGACTAAGACAATATTTTATATTCCTTCGATTATCGTATGTTCGAGTCGTGAAACTCTCCCCGTCTAAATGGCCCTTTAATAGCAAATCCATCCATCACAAATAAAAAAATAAAACTTGTTTCAGAAATCTAAATGCCAAGTAGCGAAAACAATCCTTAGAAGTGTAAAGGATATAGTTTGTTTATACAGAGATATAATATACGTGGACGACAGAAATTTTGACCTCGGCGACCCTACTAAAGTTATTGGTGACGAAAAGTATTCGCTGAACCAAAGTGACCATGTTCAGATTAATTGTACGGGCAAGGATATGAATAGGTATGTCCTTTATTCATTTTTTTACCTATTATGTACATTTTAAATATTTTAAAAGAAAAAAAACATTTAAAATACATATAAATAAATAGTAGCCCGCCGGTTGCTCCCCTTGAAAACACCTACAGCACCACTTCGTGACCACATCGTTACCACATCGTAACCGCATTGTAACCACACTTTGACGCTCTCTGAACTCTATAATTATCTTTAGCAAAAAACCCAAGAGCCAAGGGCGAATTGCGAGCCAGACCCGTGGTGAAGGGTTCTGTAGCATTCATGTTTATTATTTTTTACGCCCGATGTACCGCTTGTCCTTGAACCAGGCCTGAGTCTCTCTCATTTCTCTAAAAGAGGTGACAGACATAATTATCATACTAGAAAAAATCTGCATCTTTTCTCTAAAAGAGGTGACATAAAAAAGTTGATGAGGTGGTCTAAAAGAGTTGATAGAAAAAATCTGCATCTTTTCTCTAAAAGAGGTGACAGACATAATTATCATACTAGAAGTAGGAACCAATTAGTTCAGCCGGGCTTCAGACTCGCCAAAGTAGACTCTTCTTTCATGGGGTACTGTTTAAAATGCTATAATAAGCTACCACAAAACGTTCTTGAACTGAATGAAACTAAATTCAAAACATGCATTAAACGCACACTGTGTAAGCAGGCATATTACAAACTGAGCGACTATATCGCTGATGATAATAATGCTTGGCTCCATGCTGGTCCTGCTCCATGAGGCAGTGAATGTATGAATAAATTGATAGTGAAAGTATACGTCTTAATACCATTGTTGGAGCTGCTGAAGACTGTACAACTGTATTTGCAAAATTGCAATGTATAGATTCAATCTTCTTTGTATTATATAGTTTCATAGCCGACATTGTGTGAGTACTATGTACTTCAGAGCTGTCATTCATTGAGTACCTACGTCTCTTGTTGACTTGAATGACCCTGGCGGCTGAGAGTCTGTCATGCTCACTTAAATGTCTCGCTGATGGTGGCGCGTGTGTCGGATCATTTAGCTCCCTCCAAAATGGTTGAGCTGAATGGTGCTGATGCATGTGTCATGTTCGTGAACGGGCGCTGTCAGTTGGGACTGGTCATCTCTTAGCTGCCACGGTTTATTTTAATAATTATTGATCACTTTGTTTTTTGAATTGTCTTTGTCTAATTGTTACTATGGACACTTTAATTAAAAACTTGCTACATCGTTCTCACATAGTGTACCACCTCAAAATGAATGATGTAACAAAGGTTCTGTAATAATTCTGGCGATCTGAAAAGAGTGTCCATGGAGTTTCTTGCACGTTCTTCTCCATAGAGATCTACTTCTTGGAACGTGCATCTACGGTACTTTCACAGTTTTTATGTCTTGTGTCTGGGACCGTAGCACCATAACTATTTTTATACTTGTTTTATTTTATGTCTTTTGACAATTCATAAGTGCCTGTAATTGGCCTAGTTGAAATAAACGATTTGATTTGATTGATTTGATTTGATTTGATTTGATTTAAAAGGCCACGTCTCATGCTATATATATTTCATCTTTTTTTTTTTGCTTGGTAAAATCATCAAATGCGTCCTCCACCCAGAGCAGGGCGGGAGGGACTGTCAGACTTGTACTGACTAAAGTCCATGGTGTCCTTCATTAGCCCTTTACGTTCCAGGGTCACGGTAATGGAATAAAACCCGCCTCCTCTCTCTCTCACGGCCCGCCTCCTCTCTCGCGAGCATTACTGCTTCGCGCAGAAGGAGGCGACCGCTTCCCACTCCATCTCGCCCCGCAGCATGGCCTCGACCAATGCCGCGGCCGATATTTCATCACTGGCAACAAACACTAAAGACCTTAGTTTTCAAGCACTGTGGGACTTCATGATAACATCATCATCATGTCACCCGTAAGACGTCCACTGCTGAACATATGCCTCCCCTATAGACTTCCAAAAGGACCGGTTGGAAGCTGCTTGAATCCAGCGTGATCCTGTGGTCTTCATAAGATCGTCTGCCCACCTTGTAGATGGACGTCCTACGCTGCGTTTGCCGTTGCGTGGTCTCCATTCGAGAACCTTACGGCACGGTATGCTTATCATACAATGATGGAATCCATGTCTTTATTTAATTTTCAGTCCTGACATACGGAGCCACTGGTCTGGCTTCAAAGCTGGTTTTAGACCAGTCTCGACTGAATCAGTTCCACCAGAACATAAGTCACACTTCAATGTAATGATCTTATGTTTTGAATCCATGTCCCGCAACGGATTTATGAGAAAAATGCCAGACAGCTACAAATATTTGACTGAAAGGCTAAATGCGGTTGTAATGAAACGGTGAGTTTAAAAATGTAATTGGTTTTTTCCATAAGTAAGAAAATTATAGAAAACAATTAAGAGCATCGACATTTATTCTGTGGCTCAGCGCTATACAGTCACGAGCAATAGTATGTCATACACTAAGCAGTACCTATTCAAAAAGCGATTTTCTGCAACGATATCAATGATAAAACTTTTGCCTTTTCATTAGACATTCTATTTTGGAAGCCATACTATCACGAAATAGATCTTATTTCAAAATGGAAACCAGTATTTCAGGACTAAATTGCGTTTGAATTGTGTAAAACGTCATGTTATTGCTCGTGACTGTACAGCGGCGGACCGTAGCCGTAGTGCTGCTCCCTATAAACACACAGCAACGGACGTCGCCAAGCGATTTCCGGCCACCGTAGGCGCGGCCATACGGAGGACAAGTAATGGGTAACTCGCCGTCCAGTCCATGGACCATGCCCGCGCTTACGGCCGGTAATCGTCCTGCGACGTCCGTTGTAGGCGTCTCTAACTGCAGCTGGGTCGTGAGAGAGACGCTGTCCACTCCTGCACTCGTCTCGCCTCCTCCTTTTACTAGCATGACTGCTTCGCAGAAGGAGGCGACCGCTTCCCACTCCTTCTCGCCCCGCATCATGACCTCGACCAATGCCGGGCACGGCGCTGCTCTGCCCAAGGGTAACAAAGGGTAGTGAAAGCGCTTTAAATAGTAATAAGGTCGCCATGATTCAAGAATAGAAACCAATTTAATTTTTTTTACAGAAATATTTACTATTTCAGTTACAATATCGTCGCGGATGGCACTACAGGAGCCTTGATTCCGATTTTAACTGGCAAACTCGAGGATGAACACAAACGACAAATAATAGGGCCCTCAAGAACGAAGTATTTTGATCCTAAGAAGTTTATTTTCCATATGTTAAAAGAATATGGGTATGTATAATAAGATCTAAATATTATAGTACGAAGAGCTTTGTAACTTCTTTCATCATCACTGGAAGGTCAATTCAATTCTTTATGTGAAAATGACATGTCTTACAACCAATACATATGTGACTCAATCTGTACTGAGACCGCGCAGTGGGTTACAGGCCACTTCCTCTCACGAAGAGGAGGCCTAGTGTCCCAGATTAAGAGTTAGACACAATTAAGGGTCAGACTTGATCCAAAACGATCAAACTCAAAGTCAGATTATTTTCTCTTAGAGCTTAGGGTGATAAAAAGTAGTGTCTAACTCAGGAGCAACACTATTTTAATCTCACGTACTTTGAAACCTTCGCTGCGTTCAGGATTCTACTCGGGGATTCTTCGCTCTGCTCAAGATCCATAAAAGACTTTCACAAAAGTTGTTGTTTGCTCCCTTAGTAATCAATCTTAGAACTACTAATAGGTACTGCACCTGTAGTAGAATCCACTCTGTTAATCTCAGCACACAGTTTTTTAAATAATAAAAATATATCGCTCAGGTATCGCACAGCTTTCTTCGAAGACAAACCTTGGACAGGCACAGGGCAGTACCAATACAACTGGTTCGGAAGCCAACCAGCTGACCATTACCTCCGAACGATGCTATTGGCTGATGCAAGACCTGGGGTGAACTGGAGTAGGGCTCTTGGCCCTCCCACTAGGCACTGCTTTGGGGCCGTGCCGCAGTACCAAATGGTGATGGATCTAGCTGATGAGGTGCTTACAAATGAATTACTAGTTTTTGCCCGCGATTTCGTTCTTGTAAAGTTTTAGGCCTTTTTTTTTAGCGTGGTAAAATCGTCAAATGAGTCCTCCCACCCCGGGCAGGGCGGGAGGGACTGTCAGACTTTTACTGACTAAAATCCACGGTGTCCTTCAATAGCCTGTTATGTTCCGGGGTCACAGTAAGGAAATAATCCCGCGACCCCGGCAGGCTTTGGCCCTCTGAGAGGGGGGCCCCGTCAGTGTGCTGACACAACGCGCCGTCGACCCGGGCATGGTCCATGGTCGGACAGCGAGTTGCCCTTTACTCGCTGCCCGCATGCCCGCGCCTACGGTGGCCGGACATCGTCTGCTGACGTCCGACGCCACGGGCGCCTACCACTGCGGTTAGGGCGGAGGGAGGACGTTGTCCTCTCCCTCTCACGGCCCGCCTCCTCCTTCGCGAACATTACTGCTTTGCAGAAGGAGGCGAAAGATAAAGCGCTTCGAAATTTGCCAGTGCGGGCTTTGGACGTCATTTCGCCTGTAAAAATTGGTCAGACGTGTGATCAATTTTAGAAGCGTTGATTTTCGTCAATTTTGGTTCGCGATAAAAAAAAACGTGTTTTGATAATGTAACTTTCGCGGACTAATTTATTTTTTAAGTAAAACAGCCTTTTGGCAAAACCACGGCGAAGTAAAGAACTGCACTGGGTGCAAAACTGCATAGAAAGATATGCATAACTGCATTGAAAAATAGTTACAGCACTGCTCTTTTTTATGTATTCATTGGCCCGACTAGTAGCAAAACCACAAACAACAGCTGATTTTTATTTATTCTTGTAACAGTTTCTCCAACTGGTCGGCAAGAAGTTCTGTTTCACGTTCATAAATGACATGGCATATGACAACTTCACAATAGTACCGACACCTGATGAGGTCATTCTGTCATACCTTCAAAGTTTATCCACCAGGAGAGCGTTTGAAGACACCCTCGTTGTGGTTATGGGAGACCACGGATCTAGGTATTAATAAGCTTTTTTTTTGTCCCCCTACTAAGATTTTCTCCGGTAGCGTGGGTTATACAAACATTAAATTAATATCATCATCTCCCTAGCCTTTTCCCAACTAGGTATATTGGGGTCGGCTTCCAGTCAAACTAGATGCAGCTGAATATCAGTATTTTACGTGGAGCGATTGCCTATCGGACTTCCACAACCCAGTAACTGGGTAATACGATACTCCATGGTAAGACTGGTTGTCAGACTTTAGAGCTTCTGACTCAGTAACGACTGTCAAAGATCTACAAATGACAACCGTGACCAACGGCTTTACGGCAAACATTTAATATACAAACATTGAAACTGACACGTACTATTAAGTGTTCTGTGCTCATACACACAAACAGCAGCGTGATGGATTACAGCCTATGCGAGGCCCACACTAAAAGGAAAATACTGTAAATTAACGCGATAATAAACGGGATTTTCCTTTTATTATCGCGTTTTTATTCGTGTAAGCGTCCATTATCGTGTTAACACGTTCGGTGCGGTATCGGGTCGATTATATCCGATGCTCATCTTGCCACTGGTGCGGGGTAAAAAATGTTGTCCCAACCGCTGGTGCGGGACAGATATATTTGGTTTCCCTATGAATATGAATGAGACAGTTAGTGTTTTGGAATTGCCTCTTTAAATAAATATTATAGGAATAAAAAAAATGCATCGGGTCTAAAGGACCCGATGCCGACTGGAGCAAATTTTTTTACGTCTAGTGCGTTTATCGGATCTAAACGACCCGATACCCGATGACCCCATAGCCGCACTAGATTACATGTGAGTAGAGCTAGTGAGGTCCTTCTGGTTCGATGATTTTTTATCCAAATGAGAAGAGAAAGTGTATGAAACATAAAACGATGTAGAAGTCATGAAACGATCTAGAAAACCATACTACTAAATATGATTGTATAATTTCTTTTTATTTGTATGAAATACTTTTTTTAACTATCACAGTTTGCTTCTAAACTTAAAATACCACTTACGGGATATCTTCTCACGGAAATATTTTAATCACGGAAGACAATCCCGTAAGTGACATTTTAAGTTTTTGTATTAAATAGTTCTCAAAAATATATTGTAAGTACATTTATCGATACGAAAGTTTTTTTAGTTATCCACAACACTAAAAATGTATCGACACTTTAACTAACCAGTGCGGATATGGGGTCGGAAAGATCCGACAGACAATACCTTTATTTACAAGCAAACCATTCAGTGCATTTACCTACGACTTCAACCTTATATTGAGTATTTATTTGTCAACATATTGGTATAAAGGAATATGCTTTTATCATAATCCCTATTAAGATAAGTCCTTCTAAACAGACCGAAGTCGAACAGGTCTTTTCGACCCAGCACCGCACCAAGGACAAGTCGGGCTTCGGATATAATCGACCCGATGCCGCACCAACTGAAAGTCATCAAATTTGACTAACGCAGTGAACGTGTTAATTAACGATATTTTCCTTTCCGTGGCCCCAGTATCACAGCCAACGACGATATAATACTAGACTCGTAATAACAGGCGACCGATGTCTGCCAACACATTAGGCAAAAAAGTCTTATATTCGTCTCATTTCGACCAATCCTGTGAGCCGTAAACATACGTTGAGACAGCACAGACCTTGAGTTTCACAACGCAGTACCCCGGCCCCCTCGCTTACGTAGTACCTCAGCAACTTGGCTGAATAGTTTGTGTTCTTTAGATCGTGCATGCGGAGTCTAGTATTATATCGTCGTTGATCACAGCAGATAGGAGGCTGTATCCAAGCAGTGCAAACACTATGCGGCTATACTCAAAATTAACGTGCAATGGAAAGAGCTATGCCCGGAGTTTCCTTGCGGGATAAAATCCTGAATTATATTCGCCAAAGTACCAGAGTCCCCGACATAGCTCGTATTTACATGTAGTGGCAATGGGCAGGTCGCATCGCTTGTAGAACTGATATCTGATGAGGGAGTTCTCGAGTGGCGTCCACAACCGACAGACAGCGTAGGTAGGCCTTCCACTAGGTGGACGACATCGTGACAGTTGCGGGCAACCGATGGAACATCATCAGCCTATTAATGTTCCCACTGCTGGGACACAGGCCTCCTCTCTGTGAGAGGGGGTGGTCTATAATCCACCACGCGGGCCCAGTGCGGATTGGTGAATGTCACATGTCTTCAAATTTTTGGTTCTAGGACATGCCGGTTTCCTCACGATGTTTTCCTTCACCGTTTTGAGAGCAGTGGTGATGAAATAAATTACACAAAGTAATGCGCCTGGCTGGATTCGAACCCACGACTTACAATTCGTAAGTCGGGGCCGATACCACTGGGCCACCACTGCTCAACCGATGGATGCGTGTGGCGAATTGTCAATTGGCGTTTCGGTCTAAGGGGAAGCCTACTATTATGTTCAGCAGTGGACGTCTTCCGGCTGATGATGATGATAATACTCAAAATAATAAAATTAACCGATATTGATATTCCAGATACTCTGAGATCCGTGGCAGTCAAACCAAATTAGAAGAGCGTTTGCCATTCCTAGCTATTATTTTACCGGAAAAGCTAAAGAAGCTAAGACCATCAGCGTTGACGTCTTTGAGAAATAATGTGGATGTGCTTACAACACCTTTTGATATCCACGCTACGATTTTAGACGTATTGGATCTACAGGATAAGAGTAATCCATACTTCATTCCAGGATCTGATCTCCCGAGAGCCATGAGTTTGGTGGAACCGGTAAGTTAAAAAATTGTATCCTTTTTTGTTACCACGAAGGCTGCTTCAATGAGCACAGGATGGGGTCGCGTGAATATCTAAACAGGTAACCATGACCCTGGAACTTAAAGGGCTATTGAATGAACACAATGGATTTTAGTCAGTACGAGTCTGACAGTCTCTTTTGCGGAAACATATTTTTCCTACTGCTGCAGGTAATTATACACGTCGAACTTCATTGTTGCGGCTCATTTTTGGTGGTTGCCACTGTTCATTCTGGCGCTCAGGAGTAGCACTGGTTTGGGAATAGGGTTTGTCCCAAAAAAAGTCTGTTCCGCCCCACTCTGGGAATGAAATGAATTTAAAAATTACATTTAAGTAATCATTTTTTTCACCCAAAAAAAGGAGGCAGAGGATTAGAAGCTACTGGATAGTATTGACGAGGTCTTTTTTTTGAGAGCCGAGGGACTGCACGTATTGTATGTTCTAGATTCCAAAGTCCCGATCGTGTGGGAAAGCCGGGGTCATGCCGCATTGGTGCGCATGCATTAAGTGGTCAAACGTGTCTCGTTCCAGCCCAAAGTACACACAAGTGGCAACTGTGCTCGCCCAATATATTGATGGTATCACTTTAAGACAACGGTTAGTTTCAAGGTTTAATTTCAGCGGGACGCCAAGGCCCCACAACCATCGCCTCCTCCTGCGAAGCAGTCATTCTAGCGAAGGAGAAGGCGGGACGCGTGAGGGAGACGACAGCGTCCACCTCACGACCCAGCCGTCTCGGGAGAAGCCCACGGCAACGGACGACGCAGGACTATATCCGGCTATCGTAGACGCAGGACATGCGGACAGCGATTAATGGGCGACTCGCTGCCTGATCATGGACCGCATGCCCGGGTCGACGGCACGTTGTGTTCCACGATTGCCTCTTAGAGCTATTAGCACAATTACCTATGGCTCTCTTAGAGGACCAAAGCCTGCCGGGGTCGCAGGACTAAAATCAGTTGTCGATCATTGGTCGGTCAATTTTCTCGTGATAGACTTGTGTTATTATAATTCTATTTGAACATTTATTAACACCGTTAAGAAGATCGTAAAAAGCGAAAAAATAAAATTTAAAAAATAAAGTTTTTCATATTCTCAGATCGAAATGCGCCAAAAGACGTCTAATATCTACGGAATGGGTGATATACCACAATGCATCAGATCACCTTTCTAAAGTAAACTACTTCAATATTAAGGATTTGGCACATCTTTATAAACACCCTAATAGTTATGCTTTGAAGAGTTTCGACGAATGTTATCAAGCCAAGGTAATGTTATATTTTACTGATATTTCCCGTGGTCTCACCCCCGTTGCTCAGCTCTTGTTGGTGGTAGCGTGGTGTTTTTGCTACATGCTGCGGGGCGAGACGAAATGGGAAGCTGTCGCCTCCTTCTGCGAAGCAGTCATGCTAGCGAAGGAGGAGGCGGGACGCGTGATAACTTGATAAGAGCACAGCGTCCATCTTATATCATGACCTGGCAGGTTACGAACGTCGCAGGACGATTTCCAGCGACATGGACATGCGCACCTTTCTTAATTATCCAAATAAAATATCTCCTAATTATCCAAATATAACCAGGTGTAGCGAGACGGCAATACTTTCGTCCCGAAAAAGAGTTCTCGAGGAGAACAAAGTTAATTGATTTATTAACAAAAGAATCGATACGGGTCAAATGTTATATTTGGATAAACGGTCTAATTTGATAATTTCGGACTAATTTGATTTTTTTAGTAAACCTACCTATTATCTACATAATTTCGAACCCTATTTTGTTCTAAACCCTACTTACAGCCAATCATGTAGCTGGAAATGCATGATGTGAATCATAAGAAATATTGCTTAAAGTGGCCGTTATAACCCTCCAATGTTTCAGATAGTAATGAGTCCTGGTAGAGGCGTGTTTGAAGGCACCATGATATACAACAGAGCCGGTGATTATTTCATGATCTCGCAGCGGGATATATCTCGAGTGAGCCCGTAAGTAGTTTTTTTTTTTTTTATACTATTTAGAGCAGTGCCATTCTTTATAATTACAGCCTTGTGACGATCGCAGCGCTCATGCCACGCTGAGACTAAGGGTGCTTGTAATCGGCGCATGTAACCCGCGCAAGTGCCTCAACATGCTCAAGCTACATGCGCCGTCTAAACGCACCCTGCGGGTAACTTGATCAAGTAGCTTACGCATGTTACTCGCTCGGGTAACCCGCATCGCATCTTTACTTGTGCGGGTTACATGCGCCGTGTACAAGCACCCTAAACTTCGCCATTCACTAAGCTACTGACAGCGACACTATTCAATCGTACAGCGCGAGTGCTCATGCATTTTTGGAGTGTCTCAAAGCGGTCTCATCGGAGAGTCCAGCGATGAGATTTCTTATAGATAATAGCCCAGTAACTCTCTGCTACATGCCGGACGAATTATGGGTCAAAATGCATAAAACTGATGACCCGAGACAGCGAGGTGTGATCGCAGCATTCCATGAAGAAGAAGATGGTGGAAAGAACTGTATAAAGAGGCCGCGCGTTTAAGGAAAAGTAAAGTGGGAGACCTTTGCCATAGACTGGGACAGAGTATATCGTCCCCGTAAAGCGAAAAGTCATTAAGTCGAAAATGACCAAAATGAGATACAAGGCTTCAAAGAAAAAAAAAAGAAAAAAAAACATTACTTTCATTTGACAGTAGACATTTTTGAATTTATGGTATCTCATTGGAATCTGATTCGGGCTTATGTTCAAATAAGAAATATGCATTTAAAACCATTTTGACGATTTTTGGACTTAGTGACTTTCCGTTCTACGGGGACGATATTCTAAAAAAAAAGACCTTTATTCCTGGGCACATCCCTACACACATTTTCATTCAAGAAGAACTTTTATTTAATCGGCCAAAACTGGGAAAAGCTTTTAATGAATCGGGCAAAACTAAGCAAAGCTTTTAATTAATCAGGCAAAACTGGGCAAAACTCTTAATTAATCGGGCATAACTGGGCAAAATATTTCATTAAGCTAAGTGTGACGTTGTAATGTACATTGTTTCAGGTACGGTGACGAATCCAATTGCATCAGCGCCACTCATCCACATCTAAACAAATATTGCTATTGCGAAGACAAAATTGGCAACACAAACAGTACAAATGTGGCAAAATAACAGAGAAAATGG
Source organism: Agrotis segetum (assembly GCA_036375495.1). NCBI lineage: Eukaryota > Metazoa > Arthropoda > Insecta > Lepidoptera > Noctuidae > Agrotis > Agrotis segetum. The sequence continues at coordinate 28,905 of JAQSVV010000104.1, forward strand.
ACTGAACAAGAGCAAGAAAGAGAAAAAGTAATTACGCTGCCAAAAGTATTCAAAGACTGATCACAATCTCTTCATCTCTGTCACACACTCACGCTTTTCTTGCTGTCCTTTTTTAGTGTAGTGTAGTGCGGGTTTTCTTCCTGTGATTAGAACACATTTCTATTAACGTTTTTGTTTTGTTTTTTTTTTTTTTTGGAAAATCCTTAAATGTGTCTAGAAGCCTTACCACGAGCTCTTAATTCGATCCAGATTTGGCTATGAGAAAGAGACCGATCTATACAAGTCGTCTAGCTCTGTCTCTTTTCCACAGCCAAATCTGGATCGAATTAAGAGCTCGTGGTAAGGCCACAGTATATTATTAGTCTGTGGTAAGGCCTCTGAACCTTGAATAGAATACTTTACATATAGAGTGAGAAACAGTCTGATCCTTCAGTTAGCTGTTAGCCCTTGCCTTTCAAAACCGCGGTGCCGTTTTATGACGCGCGACCCCGCGACTATATAAATAATCTAATTTTAATACTTGTTTTAAACATGAGTGAATCGAAGCAAAGCTATGACAGGGACTCGTTCAATTAATGATAAAAATATAAAATTAATGGTACTAAAAAGTACTATGACATCTCTATTAACGGAAAATACCGTTAATGACGGACGTGTTACTTACAAACATTTACTGTCTCACTACAAAAACGTCCAACACCTGTTGTGCACTTGTCTAAAAAAAGTGTACTAATAAAACGTCCTACGACAGCTTTTTTGACAAATGTTCAACAGACGTTCAACGTTTTCGTAGTAAGGACGGTTAAACGCTACTATTTTGAAAAACGGCCTTTCCCGTTAGTGTGGCCCCACTATCGGGAAATGCCGTTTTTGAATGAAAACATCATTATTTGTATAAAATTTATTGTTTAAAAAACAAATCTAGACTTATTTTACTATACAAATGGTAACTTAGGGCTCAAAATGTAAAACAACAGTCGTTGGTGGTAACCAATTAGTTAACTAAAGTTAACTCAATGGTAACCGGGAGGTCCGTATGCGGTTGACGGTTGTTTATAACCCTGGTTGCCATGGAAACCGGTTAAGGAACCGCTGAAACCGTTGGGGACAGGGGCGTTGTAATTGTAGCCTCCTGGAAAAAAAATAAAGAATTAGTAGATGAGGTGGTTGTAAAAGAGCAATGTATTTGATACAGTCGGAGTTATATATGAAAACAAAAATAAAGTAGTACAAGTCAATAGCTGAGCGAAACGCTCAGCCCCAAGTGGTAAAGGACACGCCCCCTTGCCACTTCTCCTGTAATCCTGTTTTTAATATTTATGTGATCGTTACTGAGTCAGAAGCTCTAAAGTCTGACAACTATCTTACCATGGGGTATGGTATTACCCAGTTACTGCGTTGTGGGGGTCCGATAGGCAGTCGCTCCATGTAAAATACTGATCTTCAGCTGCATCTGGTTCGACTGGAAGCTGACCACAATATACATAGTTGGGAAAAGGCTAGGCAGAACATGTCGTACCTTGTCTGTTGTTGTTGTTGTATGTAGGCTCTGGGTACTTGGCCTGTCCTTCGTATCTGACATCTGCGTGGAAACCAGTACGCCAGTCAGCATGGTAGGTTACTGTAACAGGAAGATTTTGCTGTTAATCCAACACACAATGATATTAGTCCAACAGTAAGATAAAAATACATACCTATAGGGTGACTGGTAATTAGTGTACGATACTTAAGCACGTGATTGTGCTCATGATAACAAACAACTTTTACTATGGGAACAAACATGAAAACTCAAAAAAAAAATCATCTATCATCTATCAATCATCATAAGTAGGTATTTTAAATTGCTGATATTATTGTAATTAGAAATTGTAATCAATGTTATAAACTTAAGGACTCTTATGTGAATATTCAGATACAAACCACTTGTTATTGAATAAATAAAATGAAATGAAAAAAAATGAAATGAAAACTTATGTTTGCTGAATGTACTGAACAGCTGCTATTTTTTTTTACGATTTCGGATTTGCTCCCATACTAAAAATTGTTGATATCATGAGCACAATCACGTGTTCAAGTATCGTACACTAATTACTAGTCACCCCATATATTTGACCCATTGATTTGACCAGTTTTTTTTTTATTTTGATATACAATGTGTTGATCTGCAACCTAGTCAAATTCAAGGACGTGATTATACTCATGATTCTCGACCCAAATCAACAATAAAATAGGTAGGTATTTTTTTATTTTATTTTTCCTTTTTACTGAAATCCGTAAGTGTGAACTAGTTTCTACAAGAGTAGTAGATTCAATTCACGCACACCAGCTGCTCATCGCTGTGTGCGTACGCGCGGACTGCGTAGTCGGGTGATTCTCTTTCATTTGTATTGAATTAAGGGTTTAATTCTGAAATACAGTAAAATTTCAACAACAAAAAAAAAGCAGCCCTTATTAGTTTTGCCCGGTACTGTACTCTTAATTGATTATTTATGACTTTTGTGACAACCACCTGAAGTTTGACGAAAATGCAAAAAAACAGCGTGTATATGTACATGGATACCCTATCCATGTACATGTAGATCAAATTAAACAGAGGCTCGGGCGAGGTTATTTCCAATCTTTTTTGAGACATACAGTTCAAAAGTCATGACCACCTTTTTTGCTTATACAGGGTGAATTTTTCAAGTGGGCGTGGATGGCTATTTTCGAAACTATGAGGAATATCGAAAAACGTTGAAAGGAGTCTCGAGGCCGATTTTGACGAAAACTAAAACTGCATCATTGGATTTTAGAAAAATCAATCATCCTAGCCAGGAATCGAACCCGCTGATTTTGGAAAAAAATCGCACCCTGTATTATTACACCATTCGATAGTGTTGTTGATAAGGATCAAATTCTGGGAAGTAATCATATACGGCAAACTTAAGGAAATAGCAGATTTTTATGAAATTGATATTTTTCCATGATACTTTACTCCTACTGAGCCATAATTTATTCTAAATTAATAAAATTAAAATTTTTCATTTTATGTGGATTTAACGTCTCAACAATCCCGCTGTACTTAACAATACGAAATTATGAAGTTTAACTAAAAATAACATTATTATTTTAAAGAAGAAATGGTAATTTATGTTTCAAATCCCACATTGCCTTGATGGTTGATCAGTTTTTTTGTATTTATACATTTTCCTTATGTTTGCCGTACATGATTATTTCCCAGAATTTGATCCTTATCAGCAACACCATGGAATGATGTAATAATACAGAGTGTTATTTTTTTTCCAAAATCAGCCGGTTCGATTCCTGGCCAGGATGATAGACTTTTCTGAAATCCAATGATGCAGTTTTAGTTTTCGTCAAAATCGGCCTCGAGACTCCTTTCAACGTTTTTCGATATTCCTCATAGTTTCGAAAATAGCCATCCACGCCCACTTGAAAAATTCACCCTGTATAGGCAAGGCAACCAATGCCTAGAAATTGAAAATAAATAAAATTCTCCAATTTAAAAATTAATAAGAATATGTCAACACCTCCAAAGAATTTCTGTGCCTTGGGGAAATTTCACTAATAGTTTAATACCAAATTTAAAAAAAAAAACTCCAATAACGTAAACTCACCAATCTGCGTGCGACCATCGGGCAGTTGCACGCGATATTCGCCTCTAACGACGTTCCCGTCCGAACTCTCCTTACGGTCATAATCGTTTCCAGACTGAGCGTCCTTTACTGAGTAACCAAATTCGTAAGATTTCGGCTGTGAAAACAAAATGAAATACATAACAAAACATGCTTAAATAACATGAAGATTAGGTTTAAAATTGCATAAAAATAAAGATTTCACAGCGACCTATGCAACCTTTGAAAAGAGATAAAATAGTTGTCCGTGTGTCACCTTCGTAGAACATTATCTCAAAATCCAGACCCCGTGACCACTATTTAGAAATCCCCAGTGGAAAAACCTAATAACACTGATATTCGACCTTTTATTCAATTGGGACAAACCCACCACACTATTCCCTACCCACTGCAATTCCTAAAAGCCAGAATCAACAGTGGCAACCACCAGAAAAGCGCCGAGGCAATGAAGCTCGACGTGTCCCGGAGAATGAATTTACCTGTCTTGGATCCTGCACGAAATTAATCAGAAAATAATAGTGGAGGAGTAGGAAAACTACGTTTTCACTTTTATCTCTGTTACGCTGGAGACAACATAAAGCAAGGCCAATAGGCACAAAGGGACATTACAACTGGGAGAAGCCCAGTGGTCTAGCAACAAGGGGAAAAATTACTACTAATATTAATAATGGGTCCTAAATTGTGTTTGCGATATATGCGACCTGGGAAACTAACTCCGGAACTCAAGCTTATTAGTTGCGCTTGCGACTACTAGCGCGTACATACGCATGCTCGAGGGTAATGACGTGGTTTTCTATCAATGTAGGTAACAAACAATCATTTCGAAGAATTTATTCTTCATCTCAACTTTGCTACTTTAGTATACTATGTTTTGCCCACTGCCTTACTTCTCCTACCCCCTTTTTCAGTCCATAAACGTGTGATTGGGACGTTCCTTATCAAAATATATCAAAATCGTCATGAAAACACAGCTAACGCGAATGCGCATTTATAATATTAGTTCGAATTGTTAACGTCACAATAAAACCGAGCAAGAATGAAACAAATTAAATGTTCCAGACCACTAAATCAGTCAATAAATTCCACTCATTCATACCACAGCTTAACGAGCTCAATTAGTGAGCATATAGGATACGTCGTGTAAATCCCTACACATGAAACACTCGACCTCTAAACTTGTTTACAACAATTTACTCATATTCAGAGTCAGCTGAGCGTGCAGACAAACAAACATACATAAAACAACAATAAAAGATACTAAAGCATTTAACACAAAAGCACAAGAACCAAATTCGAATGATCACAACGTAATAAACAGCAAAAACAAAGTTGGTAAAACTAAGATAAGTAATCAAAACATTAACAATACCAGTGGTGAAGCTGATTCAGTTTGTGTCGCACGCTCGAAAATGACCAGCAAAGTGTTATTTGTCGCTTTACTACTATGTGTGGACGCGAAATTAAGGATTTACCTAACTGACACTCCTATTGAGAGGATAGGAACAAGGATTTACAGAAAGGAACTTCTTACAAACGCTTTTCAAAGCCCCAAGGAACTAGCGTACGACTCTTCGAGCAGAAACTTATTTTTCATGTACATGGACGATGAAGCACAGAACTCTAGACGAGCATACGTTAATGTTGTTACAAAACAAGCAATGAAAATCGAAGGCATTGTAAAAAACAAAGCAACGGCTGTCGATCCTGATACTAGTGAAGTTTATTTCGGATCAGACGATGGATTATACAAATATGATCCTCTAAATAACGTAGCTACAAATATTGGTTTGTACAACATGGATGTTTTCAAAATAGTTATAAGGAACAACGAAATGTACTTAATAGATGCCAACGACCATATGATATACAAGATATTCAATGAAGGAACAACTGCTGTTAAAATTGGAGATATGAAGACTGTTATGGAATTCGATGTGGATAATGAGAAAAATGTGCATATTGTGACTATGTGTGGTGTTTTTTGTGTTCATAATAGTCATGAAATTGTTAAAAACAAGGATTTGAAAGTTGTGTACCACTTTTTCGTTGAAGGTGAAAAGACTTATGGGTTATCTGATGATGGGATACATGACATTGATTGTTACAACGGGACAGCTCGAAAAGTTGCTAGTTTAGATTTCTATCCAAACAGTATGATCTTTGGAGATTATGGAGACATATTTTACAGCATTGATGATAATATCTATAGGTTGAGGCCGATCAATTCTTATCAAATATACAATATACGCACGAGAACTAACTGATTTACTCGTTCTTATGATTTGTTTATTAAAATTTTGTAGCAATAAGTTGTGAGTTATTTTTGCATTACTTATCATATTTTTTTGTGAATTGACATTGATGAAGGACAAATTAACAAAAAAATAAAAACCAATGCGTAGTTAATTAATTGGCGGCACGTTTAGCGCAGCGGATGAGCGATCGACTGGTGCGCTACAATGGTGTCGCGGGTTCGATTTCCACACTGAACAAATATTTATATGACCTACTTACAATTAGTCGTTCCAGGACTGGTTGCATGTAAGTTTGTAAACGTACCCACGATACAGGAGTTTATTTATACGTTTTTGGAATTCGATTTCAGGAACTTTACAGTAACAGTGTTTTCAGCCTATTTACTAAGTAACTAACGCTGCTAATTGTAGCTTTCTTATTAGCGAGTTCGACTGCGTCATTTGTACTAAATGCCTCGGTGATGTCATTGTAATGTTTAGTGCAGTAAGAAATACCGTAGTTGGCTGTAATTTGTGCAGGAACCTAATGATCTTCTCCCCAGTTTTTGGAATCATCTATCTGTCTATAACCAAGATTTTCCCCCTTTTTCTCTTCCCCTTTTTTGTGTCTATCTATCTATCATTCTCTTGCCCGTAGAAGTATATAATCAATTCATTTAGTTGGCGCAGCATGACTGTTTTTCGCCATTTCAACTCCTACCCTTCACTCTACTCCTCCCTGTCCTTTCTACTCATACCATCGGCCTGGAGGTCCATCCATATTCCATCCCTCCACATTTATTTTTTAAACTTTCTTACTCACCACTTCGTTTTCGTGACCATGTCCATGGTCGTGTCCATTCCCATGGTTGTGTCCATTCCCATGGTCATGTCCGTGGTCATAGTTCTGGGATCCTGATCCGAAGGTAGGAGGCAGGTAGTTGTTACTTGGCGACGTGAAACCTGTTTAAAAATAAGAAGCTTTTGAAATATGTATGTAAGTCGAAGATAACAGGTTGATAAGCAGTCGCAGTTTGAAGCAGTCTAGATACGTGTGTGGCCGATCTTTTACGTACACATATACAAGGAACTGCTCGATCAGTCAACCTTCTTGAGGCGGTCGGACTGATTGATTCAGCCGTCAGGCACACACTGACTGCTCCATGTATTATGTTGAGCGGTAGGCTAACTGCGTTCTTATACCCACATCATCGGATTGCATAATATAATATTTAATGGAGGAAAATGAAAAAGCTGTCAGTTCTAATGGTCATTTACGGCTGACAGTGCTAGTACCCGTAACTAGTCTTTTTTACTCTTAGTATCTATTCTGGCCAGTTGTGGTCCTAATTCTGGCCCCGTTGGCACTCCCCAATAATCGGCAATGACTATAACTGAGGACTAATGACTGAATTCCACACCTGAAAAGTATGAAAAATATACTAACCCGTACTTGGCGGTAGATAACTGTTAGTTGGAGAGTTATAACTGTTGTGGTTGGCTGGTTGCTGGTAATTGTAACCGGAAACCGGAGGCTCACTGGTTGCTACTGCTGCCAGAAGGGTAACCAAGAAAACCTGAAAGAGAAAAGTTCAAATATTTTTTATGTAAAAGGAGCTTGACAGATGTTGATAGTTATTTCGAGTGTATGTAGAACAGGGGAAAAGTTTCTCAATACTTTGTTTAAAATAGAAGATCCTCTGATCAGAGGTCTACTGTGTCCTTTGTATATAAGGTAGCAATGATTGTTAATCAAATATAATTATATATTAGGGTGGAATCTAAATTCTCCGCTCCGATTCGATAAAGCATTTGAACTCGGATGAGACTCTGCTATCTACTAGTCTACCCAGGTTATGTGTGCAGACCACATTGCTCGTAGAACTGGTAACCGATGGCGAAGAAAAGTTGTCGAGTGGCGACCAAGGACTGGAAGATGCAGCGTAGGCCTTCCAATAGGTGGACCGACGTCTTCGTGAGAGTCACGGGCATCCGATGGATGTAGGGTTGCCATCCGTCCGGGTTTCCCCGGATTTGTCCTAGTTATAAGGGCATCCGGGGAGCGTCCGGGGCGCTACACTTATATTCCGGGTTTAAACATTTAAGACTAAGGCCCTTCGTTTACAAGGCGACTCAAGTCTCGGATACCTTACGACTTCGGTATCCACGCGGCTATCGCAATACAAACCCATAGAGGTTCGAACACAGGCACGGGACAATGAATACTCAAAATCGTAAGGTATCGGAGACTTGCGTCGTCGCCTAGTGTACGAAGGGGCTAAGACTAAGTCATTTTAAAGACATGGGCCGACCGCGACACATGTACACTTCACCTTCCCCCCACCCTTTCCGACGCAGTTGCCACGGTGCGCACTTCAACTCATGTCCGAGTTCTGGACTCTAATATCTGGGGTTTTCACGCTTCTTGTCCATGTTTCCAAATGTTAGAAATGGCAACCCTAGATGCAAGTGTCGATTGTCTTTCAGCTTGGCCTTCTAAACGAGAGGCCTATGTTCAGCAGTGGACGTCTTCCGGCTGATGATAATGATTATTTAGTTACGTATCTTGTAAAAAGCGCCATCTCGTATTTTATTGTGATACTACTGTTACCTCACAAAATTGTTAGATGGCGCTTTTTTTAAGAATTGAGTTCGGTCGCTTTTGTACCCATAAATTAAAAATGCTACAAGAACTAAGTAAGATACAGACCTAGTAAATACTAAGTAGCTTAGCCCTTTCACCGTCCAACATGCATAATAAGTCAGTGTGGTATTCTTGAAGCTAATTCCCACGTAATAAATATAGAGCTACCACCATTTTCCCATGCATCTATGGTTGGCCAACGGTCTCAGGATTATGCAATACCAGCTTATGTATCTTTTAATCAAATTACTTTGAAAGACATGTCTAACTTCAGGGAAAAGATTATAGTCGTCACAGATTTGGCATCTGCCTAGTCTTTTCCTAGTACCGTACCTATACCAAGCAGGAAAACTAATATCCCACCTTACAAATTGTAGGTTCAAACCCAGCCAGGCGCATTACTTTGAGTTATTTCAACACAGTGAAGAAAAAATCATGAAGAAAAAGCGTTCGGAAAATGTCCAAGAATCAAAAATTCGAACACCTACCAACTTTGGTGAAGGCCGGTCCTTCACCAAAGCGAAGACGAAAGTGATTCATGTGTTTGAAGAACCAATCAGAAATCCACATCTCCTCTCCGCTTAGCTTCGATGTAAATCTGATTGGTAATCCAAATAATCTCCTCTCGTCTCCGCTTTGTTGGAGTCCGGCCTTACATCCCACTCCTTCTCACAACATCATCTGCCTGCCTTTTCCCAATTATATTGGGGTCGGCTTCCAGTCGAACCAGATTCAGCTGGATATCAGTATTTTACGTGGAGCAACTGCCTATCGGACCTCCACAACCCAGTAACTGGGTAATACGATACTCCATGGTAAGACTGGTTGTCAGACTTTAGAGCTTCTGACTAATAGTAACGAATGACAAAGATCTACAAATGACAGCCGGGTCCAACGGCTTTACGTGCTTTCCGAGGCACGGAGGAAACTCGCTATGACAGACAGGTCACCCATCTGCAGTCCAACCTCAGCAAGCGCGGCTTAACCCGCGAAGAAGAAGATCGGCCTGTGCGGCTATGATTATTTAGCCACGAGCTCCTCCCACTCCTTCTCACAAAAAACAATAGTTATTTTCCTGTTAGCCGCAAACAGCAAGGATTTTTTTCTGCTTGCAGCATTGACTCATCTGTTAACTTCTAATTGAGTTTGTGAGGAAGTGTTATTTAAGTTAAAAGACTTAAATAACACTTCCTCACAAACTCAATCCCGACTTCTCCGGATGAAGATACGTAAAATACAGGGTGTTTGGTCCATCGTGTGCCAAATTGAAATGTTCGATAGAACCCTCATCTGCTATCTTTTCAGACCTCTTAACACCCCTCATGCCCTGTGAATTTTTTTTTAATCAACTTTTTATTGTTTTACTAAAAAAGGCCCAAATTTTACATTCAAATGCAATTTTCTTTTTCAATATCGATCGTAGACTCTGAATTTTAATTTTATTTAGATGTGTAATGTTTAGGAGTACTTTTAAATACAAAATTAGTGACATTAGTCACCTAGTTTTAACGTTTTTGTCAAGAACGACTTCTGAGTCCACGTTCCTAGCTTCTTAGCTGGAGCTGCTTGCTCATGGTTGTAGGAATTAAACCCTCAACCTAAATTAAAGAACTTAACTCTCCTCTAAAAATTACAATTTATCTAAATAAACATTTCACGTGACTGACTGACATAGTGATCTATCAACGCACAGCCCAAACCACTGACTGGACGGATCGGACGGGCTGAAATTTGGCATGCAGGTAGATGTTATGACGTAGGCATGCAGAGTTGAAACCACGGAACAGCTAGTTTTAAATAAAATAAATTCCGTTTTCGTTCATATTGTAATCGCCTAATATATGGCAAGTTAAATAAAAGCACACAAAAACACAAAAGAACTTTCATCCTATTGTTTTTCATTGTATTTCCAAAAAATGTTACTGTTTTATTCCAGCAAATAGTTAATTAAATTTAAAAACAATAACGATCTATTTGTATTTACGTACACAATTAAATAATTACGGAAGTCACACTTTCACGGTTTTGTGCGATTTTGGCATAGGCACAATAACAAACGAAATCATTGAATGAAATTCCATTCATCATTTCTAATTTAAAAAATGTAACCGACTTCTGGTGGCAATAAAGTCAATGAAATAAAAAATATGCCACCGACTTCCAAAAAAAAGATAATTTTAACTTTTTAGTGATTGTTTTTGGAGTCGGTTTTTTTAAGTTTTTTGCTTTACCTTTTTTTGTTCAAATACACAACCAAAATTCATGTCTTAGTTATGTTTCATAATTTTGTTACAGTCATGTCAGCTGAAATATCAGATTTTCAGTAGGTACATCAAGCAAACATAAATGTACTGAACATTTATGTTTGCTTGATGTATTTACTGAAAATCTGATATTTTTTTACGATTTCGGCTTTGCTCCCATAATAAAAATTGTTTGTTATCATGAGCACAATCACGTGTTTAAGTATCGTACACTAATTACCAGTCACCCCATAAAGGACCGATAATTTAATAACATCATCAGTAAACAAAGCGAAAAATATTCAGTCGTTGAAGTGCCTTTTTAAATAAATAAATAAAATAAATCACTGAACCTAGTTTATACGTAATTAGGAATAAGCTGTTGAATTTCCATACAAATAAATAAATAAACAAATTGAATGACCAAAATTAAATAACAAGATACTGAACAAAAAAACTTATCACGCAAATGGGACCAGAACCGTAATCTGTGCCAGAACCTCGGAGTAATCGGTACTTAAGTATACAAAAAATATACCAAATTTAATTGAAAAACACCTCCTTCTCGAAGTCGGTTAAAAAAATGTAAAGCACATCGAAAATACTTAGTCGAAGATGTGATGCGACCCACGCCTCTATAGGTCGCGAACGAAGCCTCTATAGTCTGGGCAATGAATGATTTTGGTTGGAAAAGTCGAAAGCAGAAAATCTGACTTTTGAAGTTTGTTTGGACTAGTTAGAAGATAAACATACTAAAAGTCCTGACCCCTCGGAGGTGAGCCCGAGGGAGGGGGGGGCAAAGAAGGTCCCGTTTTTTGGTTTTTTGCTTATATCTCGAAAACGATGCGTCGTATAAAATTTTGTTGTACTACATAATAAAACCTCATAAAATTCTCTATAACTTTGCTTGTCACACTTTTTATCTATCTACAATATTTTCATAGTTGTGAGCTCCGAAAAATGACCGATTTTCAAAAATGTGTTAAATTTTCTGTCTCGTTCTTTGTTTTCTTGTTTATATCTTGAAAACGGTGCGTCGCATGAAATTTAGTTGTTCTAGAGATTGAAACCTGATGAAATTCTCTACAACTTTGCTATATTTTTTTTTATTTATCTCTTATCATTGTGAAACTATGACTTGTGAAAAAAAAATGATTTTTCAGAAATTTGTACAATTGTCTATACCGGTTTTTGAGATTTTTTATAATATCTCGAAAACAATGCACCACATGGGATAATATTGTTGTGTATTATAAAAGCTTAAAACTTTCCACAAATTTGTCTTTCCTACTTTTTATCTATCATCAATAGTTGCATAGCTGTGAGCTCCGAAAAACGAGCGATTTTTAAAATGTGTTCTATCTCTATAGCACATTGTAACAATTATTTATTATTTCTCACTTACGCTATTAAAAAATAACATAAACTGGGAGTACATCCACGCGGTGAAGGCGGAAACAGTTTACTTGCAAACTGACTAAAACTCCCAATAATATCTATCAAGCAAGATGCCTTCGGGCTTATGTTGCTATTTCGTTCGTGACATATTGAGTTTTGTGACTGTGCACTCGATAATGCAGGGAAGCAGTCACAACAAAGATTTCAAAATGACAGAACTGTGTTTTATTCGTGGTAAAATGCTGGAACAAGGTGGAGAAAATGTTTCCAAGATCGGTCAAAATTCTCTGATTTGTGCCAGTGAACTCAGAAATGATCAAAAGAGCCCATCTTGTCAGAAAGACTACACAAGACCCGACAGCATTAAAGCAGATCTAAGGAAACATACTCCGTATGCTGGACCCTCCGGGATTCATACTTTGAGGTCATCAAAACCAAAAGTTGTCGTCATATCTCGATGCCTTTTTTGTGCATGTCCATTCAAAGTTGAAAAGAAAAAACCTTTAGAAAAACGACAGACAGTATACTCTGTTAGGAACGTAGCCTTTAAAGACTCATGCATTGAGGCTGGGCATGCAAGAGGAGATGATTGGGGTGAAGAAGTAGTGGGTCGTCTAGCGTCAATTTGTTGCAGCGGAAGCCTCATACAATTGTAAACTTTACTTTAAAAGTCCCGAGATCCGTCAAGCCGCAGAAGTGTTTTTAAACCCCTCTTCATCGCATGATGACATAAGAAAAAATAGAAAGTTATGCTTTTTAAGGTGGTATGGAGCAAGAAGGAGACTTCTCTTAATAACTATCGGTACCAGCGTTTCCTCCAGTCAGTATCAAATGTTAAACCAGACATTTCCTCCCTACCACCAACTGAGGGAGCAGCGATGGAGCATTCTGTCCGTACTTATCATCAGGTCCTGGCTTGGCTTGGACAAGACCTTTCCCCTGAACTATGGGGATGGGAACGGACTGAAAGCAACCTTTTGTTTCCTGTTGAAACCAAAGAACCAGCTGCACCGGAAGAAATACTAAAGTTAATATTTTGCCGATGCACCACTGATTGTAGTAGGGCTAGATGTGGGTGTAGGAAAGCCTCCATACTATGCTCTACTATTTGTCACAATTGCAATGGAAGTTGCACAAATGGCATTCATTCGTTGCAACACGACGATGACGACGACGCGCGACGGCGAGGTATATGAAGCAGAAGTAGCAGCCTGCGTTCCATCTTCCGAAATAATTCAACAGAAGAAGAGGCGAGCCCTGACGAACCACAACCAGGACCGTCATGTCCAAAGAGGCGGGACTGTTAAATAGTCCGGTTGTCTAGTTTTTAAGAAAAAAAATATAAAAGAGCGATGTGTGATAAGAAACGTTAGAGTGAAGAACATATTTTAAGAAATCCACTTTTTTCGAAGCTCATAGCTAGGTGATTGAAGATAGATAAAAAATGTAAAAGGCAAAAATGTAGAGAATTTTATGAGGTTTTATTCTTTAGTACAACTAAATTTCATGCGACGCACCGTTTTCAACATATAAACAAGAAAACAAAAAACGAGACAGAAAATTTAACACATTTTTGAAAATTGGTCATTTTTCGGAGCTCACAGCTATGAAAACATTGGAGATAGATAAAAAGTGTGACAAGCAAAGTTGTAGAGAATTTTATGAGGTTTTATTATGTAGTACAACAAAATTTTATACGACGCATCGTTTTCGAGATATAAGCAAAAAACCAAAAAACGGGACCTTCTTTGCCCCCCCCTCCCCCGGGCTCACCTCCGAGGGGTCAGGACTTTTAGTATGCTTTTTTTTTTTTTTTTTTTTTTTATTAATGATAGGTTCGCGTTTGACCACTATCTCGCCTGATGGTAAGCGAAGATGTGGTCGACGGTGAAGCACGCTTGCCTAGAAGTAACCTGTTCACTCTTGACTTGAAGACCCCAAGGTTATAGCAGTCGGGAAATACATACGGCGGCAGGGAATTCCACTCCTTAGCTGTGCGAACAATAAAGGTATTGGCAAAACGCTTTGTACGCACCGGAGGGATGTCCACCATATATCGATGGCGCATTGCCGTACGTCTTGTAGTCCGATGATGGAAAGGGCTAGGCGGAATCAGGTTGTGCAGTTCCATCGCACACTCTCCGAAATGCAACCGATAAAAAACCGACAGGCTGGCCACACGGCGACGATGTTCAAAGCTCTGGAGCTTTGAATCGACCAGAGCATCGTTACCAATTAGCCTCTTGGCCCTTTTATCGATAGACTCAAGTGCGTCTAGTTGGTATTTGGCGGATCCGTCCCAAAGATGAGAGCAGTACTCCATGCATGACCGAACTTGTGCTTTATATAAGTTAAGCAGCTGTTCAGGCGTGAAGTACCTTCTCACCTTTGAGAGGATCCCCAACTTTTTCGCGGCCAACTGAGCCTTTGCCTCAATGAATGGACCGAAATTGAGGGTAGATGTTAAAGTAACCCCAAGAATGTCAAGATGGTCCGTTATCGGTATGGTCACACCTCGGAAAGATGAAGCCGGGTGTAATTTGCTCTTTTTTGCGGAAAAAAGACACGCCTGAGTCTTAGAAGCATTGAACCTGACCAAATTGGATTCACCCCATTCAGAGACAGCCTCCAAAGACAGGTTCAAGCGCTCAACCATGGCCTCTCGGAGAGACCGGATCTGAGGTCCAGTAGCCCGTGCATCGGACACGTATCTCTCAGCAACCGTGCTGTCATCTGCGTACCCAAAGGTTCCGGTTTTTAGCAGGTCATTTATATGAAGCAAAAACAACGTTGCTGAGAGCACGGACCCCTGAGGTACTCCGGCGTTAATTTCTAACAAACCGGACGAGCAGCCATCAATAACCACTCGGATGGAACGATCCCTCAGGAAGTCTGCAATCCAATCACACAGACCACTGGGCAAACCAAAGGAAGGAAGCTTAGCAATTAGGCCCTCGTGCCAGACCCTGTCGAAAGCCTTCGAGATGTCAAGGGAAACAGCGAGTGCTTCCCCGTGTTTCTCGATGGCCTCACTCCAGATGTGTATGGCATACGCTAGAAGATCCCCTGTAGACCGGTTTCGGCGGAAGCCGTATTGGTGGTCACTAAGGATATCGTTGTCTTCTAGGTATGCCAGGAGCTTATTGTTCAGCACACGTTCCATACTCTTACAGAGGATGGACGTGACCGAGATGGGTCTGTAGTTGCTGGGATCAGCACGACTACCCTTCTTAGGTACAGGCTGGACGTTAGCTTGCTTCCAAGCCTTCGGCACTTTCCCGGTCGCCAGTGAAAGGCGATACAAGCGTGTCAGGATCGGAGACAATTCAGGCGCACAAGTTTTGAGAACAATTGCTGGGATTCCGTCGGGGCCACTGGCTTTATTCACGTCAAGAGAACGCAGCACCCTATAGACCTCCCTCTGACGAATGCGAATATCCGGCATACTCGTCTCACATCCCACAGAAGGAAGAGGGGGTCGTGCGCCATCTGAGTTCAGACGCGAAGATTCTGCAAAAAGGGAGGCAAACAAGTTTGCCTTATCCTCGGCAGAGTGAGCCAGTGACCCGTCGGGTCTCAGCAGTGGTGGTAGAGAGGGGCGACAGAAGTTTGACTCGACAGACTTAGCTAGGGACCAAAATGCTTTGCTTCCAGCCGGGTATGAAGCAAGTTTGTTCCCGATTCTACTAATAAGGTCGAATCGAGCCCTTCTCATCACCTTTTTGCAGGACTTAGCAGCCCTGTTGAAGGCTCTCTTCTTCTGAGTCACATCATCCGCATTGCGCTGCCGAGCGTTAACCCATGCCAGGTACGCCTTGTGTTTAGCCATGCTAGCACGGTTACACTTGGCATCGAACCATGGTCGGGTAACGCCGGACACTGCCACGTCCGAGAATGGAATATAGTATTCCATTCCCTGGCGTAACGCGCCCGTCACGGCGTCAGCACACAAAGATGGATCATCCGAAGAGAAGCAAGTGGGCCGCCAAGGATAGCATGCGAAGAAAGAACGCATCCCATCCCAGTCTGCTGACTTGTACCGCCAAACCCGCCTAGTGCCTTTAAGATTAGGATCGGGCGGGGAATAAACGGATACAGACTTCACCAGACAGTGGTCGGAACTACCCAAAGGTGACGAAACCGACACTGAGTAACGGTCTGGATCTGTTGTCAGCAGAAGGTCCAGGCAGTTGGCCGTATGTGAAACAACATCTGGTACCCTCGTTGCCCCCTGGACCAGCTGGGTGAGATTGAGCTTATCTTCTAACTAGTCCAAACAAACTTCAAAAGTCAGATTTTCTGCTTTCGACTTTTCCAACCACATACCCTTTTTGAGCACTCATTTACCAGACTACTACCAAAAGCTAGTAATAAATAAGGAAACAAAGGCCGAACCACAGTATGAACTAGTTAAGATACAAGACAATGAGGTTCCCATGCCTCACTGACCACGAGGCGCTTCCTTTGTTGTTCTGACTCAAGTGTGGGCTAACATGGAGTGGACTTTATGACCAACTAGCGACCCAGCCCGGCACCGCACAGGTGCAATCTCCATTATATTATGCACGTTACATCCTACTAAATACTCTAATATTATAAATGCGAAAATTTGTGAGGATGTATGTATGTTAAAGAATAACAAACATACAGGCCTACATAAGGTAGGTTTGTTATTCTTTAACGCAAAAACCACTCAACGGATTTGGCTAAAATTTGTTACACAGATGGTTTATAATGTATTAAATAAAGATAGACCCAAACGCTGTTTAAAGATTAAACAATGTTTGGCTCTATCTCACCATTTCTTGGCTCACCCATCCTAAAATGTATGTCAGCAAAAGTTACGTACATTACTTAGCTGACGTCTAAATCTAACACCGCGGTTTCTGCTCCCCTTTTTGAATTGACCCATACTCTTCAATATGCTGAGTGCTGACCTCAACAACTAATTAATTCTTGTTTTATTTTTCATCTGGGAATCGAACCCAGGTACTCATGCTCGGCAGTCGCGTGTCAGCTTGTGTGGCCACTACTGTACATGTACAGTAATGAGACATTCTATGTGATATCGTGTCTGAATGTGGTAAAATTATCAGGAAAATACTGGAGGGTTTAATGTCACGTCCATGTAAGCTCACCATGCGAGTGATGGATGTCTTAAAGCGGTTACAACAAGAATTATGTCACTATAAAGACCCCAATTCGATAAACAATTTGAGAGCACGGAGATTTCGATATGTACATTCTTTTAAATTAAAAAAAAAATATATTTTTTAAAGGCCTATTTAGATATACATACCCCACATTCCCACAATAAGGGTTACGCGAGAAAAAAAAACCCTCTTTACGTGTACAGGAGGTGCCCTAAAAAATAGTGGATTGTTATACAAGGGTGGAAAGAAATCAATTCCCATACGAGGTATTTAGACGCACGAGCGAAGCGAGGGCGGCTATAGTCCGAGTGGGAATTGATGACTTTCACCCGTGTTAAACACTCTACTTTTCATTTCAAATATAAGGAAAGTAAAAAATAGTAGTTTTTCTAAAATATTTATTGATAGTAATAACATGAGTAGTACCTATTTAATAGTCTTTTTTTAATTTAAATTTCAAATATAGAACACACGGCTCGTGTCACCGCCGCGGGCCAACCCACTTTATTAGGTATTTTTTTTTTATTTCACATTGGCCGTATACACTCACAAGACCGCAGCATTTTTTTTTTAATCGATGTTTTTCTTAATTATGTAAAAAAAATATAGCCGACTAAATAACCAATTTTAGTTCTATTTTTAAAATTCATTCCCGCCCTAGGGAGGGAAGCATCGTTTTCGACCCGCTGCTCTGATCAAACAAACACTACTTTCCGAGTATGAGAAATGAAATAGTAGATTGTTATACAAGGGTGGAAAGGAATCAATTCCCATACGAGGTATTTAGACGCACGAGCGAAGCGAGGGCGGCTATAGTCCGAGTGGGAATTGATGACTTTCACCCGTGTTAAACACTCTACTTTTCATTTCAAATATAAGGAAAGTAAAAAATAGTAGTTTTTCTATATTTATTGATAGTAATAACACGAGCAGTACCTATTTAATAGTCTTTTTTAATTTAAATTTCAAATATGGAACACACCGCCCGCGTCACCGCCGCGGGCCATCCCACTATAATGTTTTCTTTTTAATTCACATTGGCCGTATACACTCACAAGACCGCAGCATTTTTTTATCGATATTTTTCTTAATTATTAAAAAAAAATTATAGCCGACTAACAACTAATTTTAGTTCTATTTTTAAAATTCATTCCCGCCCTAGGGAGGGAAGCAATTACTATGAGTCTTTCCCGCCCAAGGGAGGGAAGCATCGTTTTCGACCCGCTGCTCTGATCAAACAAACACTACTTTCCGAGTATGAGAAATGAAAAATATTTTACGAGATTTTATTTTACCACTTTTTTGGCGCACTAGTGCTGGCCATCTCTGAGCTCAGCTGCGGACAGACGGACGGACATGGCGAAACTTTATGGGTTCCTCGTTGACTACGGAACCCTAAAAACTATGAAAATTATGTTTGTTTAAAAAAGCATGACAATTATGTTTGATGAAACAATTTTTTGACTCATACCTCATACCGCGTTCTTTTGCCTTAATTTTATGACCGACTCACAATGTTTGCCCAATACCTCTCGATTTGTCTCAAACATTAGTTTCTGACGTATAACCTTACATATAATATATGTCGCCATATACATCAAATTATAGCAATATACAATTACGAGTTGTAACACGAAACTATTATTTAAACTATTTCACAATGAGTGGCACGCTCAGTTACCTACTGTAGTACCCATACTCATAGTTTGATGAACGTAGGGTTTCCAAACTTTAAGATTTCCGGAGAAAAACCTGATAATTTTTTAAGACCCGTATAACAGAGAGCCCTACCATGACACTTCCAGTTGTTGTGACGTAAAGTAATCTTGAACTTTAACGTTAATTTGAAATTAATTCCTCATTCGTACATCATTGTCATTTTTTCATGCAATTCAAGTACGCTGTAAGTAAAATACAAAATACTCGTGATAAGGGGGCCTAACATGACATCGTAGTTCCAATGTGGGAAAGAGACATAGCTTAATAAGTGGTCTAGCGCCATCTCGTGGCACAGTGGAACTACTCATGTTTTAAGAAGTCATGCGGTATTCCACAAGGCTTCTGAACGTCGCGTCGCTAAAGCATTAGGTACTTAAAAGTTTTAAGTAACGCTTTAGCGACGTTAAACTAGTTTTAAGTTAAAACTAGTTTCAACCTTTCAAATGGCTTGAATCTCGTTATAAGTTATGCTTGAGTATTGAGTGAGGTTCTGTAATACGGGGTTTAGTGTGCTTATCTATGGGGCTGGGAATGTCGCTTACTGAACGAACTGCTCTTCCCTTAAATACGTTCAGGAATCACAGGCTCTACAAGCAATTAATGTTACGTATAAAGTACAGAACTATAGGCGTCAACACATCAACTATCAATCTGTAAAATTTTCCCCACCTTCTCCTTTTTATGAAATGAAATGATGTTTATTTATGCAAGTCGTTTATATCAACACTTTTACACGTCTTAATAAAACTAAGAGGGGCCAATAAAGTTGAATACTTAATTGTGATACTATGGGGCGATATTCTAGCATCTGTACCTGTGATTCCGGTCACTATTAGGTTTAAATTCTGGGATTGTCCTGGAAAATTCCGAACGCATGGCGACCCTAGACAAACGCAATTTGTAACAACTGGTGATATTATTTTGAAATAATGTGTTTACCCAATGTCATGTCACTGATTACTTTCTATACATAATATATTATGTCGTTAATACTGAATCTGCCTAAAGGGGCTGTCCTAGATAGAATACGATAGTTTACTGTATAAATAAATAAAAAGTCTGTTTAGTCCTTCATAGAGCATTACAACACATTTTTTAAGTTAACAAAACAAACATCAAATTCATTGAAATTCGGGAGTGGGCACAGAATATATAATAGTACCTAAAGGCACAGAAGGCTTACTCCCAAAAAGAAAACAAACAAATGTAAAATCTATGCACGAAAGAATAGAGTCCATTTTTACTTGCACCCGCATCACCCACCTACTTTTATAATAGCCTAAACTTCCCGTGCGCAAGCAAAAATGAACTGAATAGTGACGCGCGAGAGTTCATTTTAGTTTATCTGACGCCAACGACATTAAAAGGTTACTGTCGGTCAAGCTCAATAGGGTTGCGACTCGCGAGTTTGGGCACAGTTAGGTAGGAATACGTATTTTATGCATTGTATAATAACATATATATTTATGTTAATTAATATTAACATAAATATATATCACTCCTCATTACCTCCTTAAGTCCCTCAAGGAATTTTGTTTTTATCATCAGCCTATATCTTTTTCTGTTTCGTCATCGATTACTTCATATTCATATCGATTGGTAGCACAGAATGTTAACAGTAGGTACCTACGGCACCTTACGTGAGGAATAATATATACACCGTGACTTTTTAGTCGCCTTACAACGGCAGCCCAGTTTATGTATCCAATGACTAAAACACGTTTATAATATAAAATATGTATTTAAGAGATTTCAAAATTTAAAAATAAAATTTTAATTCGTTATTATGACGCAGTCAGGTCGCAAGTCGGGTTTATAATAATTATTATCTTTTCTACGTATTATTTTTATATTTTTAAACATATTTTCATCTTAAGAACAATATTTAAAAATATTTGAAATGTTAGGCTTTATTACCTCATCCGTGACATTCGCCACCCAAGTCGTGCGGTCATCAAGCGACCGGTCGGAGATCATCAAGCGACGTCCGTCGCAGTGGGCGTCTACAACTTGATTTTGTACGCTTGGCAAAAAACAGTAGAAAACCGGAAGTCGCCACTGTGCTCTCGCTCTCACTTTGAATGTTTTTTTCACTTATTACGTTAGTTTTATGGCACAATAATAAATCTAACAAACCTGCGGTCTTTGTTTACATCAAATATCAAAGATTTTAAAACGCTGTCAGAAATAAAAATTTTAGTTCCGTTTCAACCCGTTCTGGCCAAGCTGTAGTCATAACTTTAAAGATCGATTGTTATCGTTTACGGCAAAATAGGTAACTAGTCCTTATCATTTCATTCATTTCATTGTCACAGGCCCCGTGTTGCGTGTCTTTGTAGGTAAGTAGGTAAAAAAGTCGCGAAGAGAATTACGATCGCTGACCTTGAATGCGTAGTGTAGCCATTTTCTGAGTTTGAACGTGTATAAATAATAACGTAAACGTCTTCCTACTTTCTACCGATCATAATTCGACTTACCCGTATTCAGCTTAGGTGAGTGAGAGTGATGTCAGGTTTGATAATAATCGTCTATTTTATTTATCTTGGTCGTCTTGTAGCCCAAATTTGTAACCTACCTAATCATGCTTAACTGATCATGATTACTAGCCGGTACTTGAATGACATTAATAAGCACGCCACAAGCAGGTAGATAGTTTTTTGATCATTATTAAATATGTACTACATAGATAAATGGGTACATATTTGAATATCGAAGATTAGAATATCTACGCTTAAAATATCGATGTTCAGAATATCGAAAATTAAAATATCGATTGTAACAAAATATCGAAAAATGTTACATCTACGCTTAAAGCGTCGAAGATTAAAATGTCGACTGATTTAAATGTCGAATGATTCAAAATATCGAAAGACGTTATGTCGAAATTCAAAATATCAACGTTTAATACATCGTAGTTCATAATATCTAATTTCATAATATCTATGTTAAAAATACCTACTAATTGAAATATCCACCTACCAAAGTAAGCCGACGGAGCCCCGCTTCGCGGGGCTCCTATTTCTGTTTGCAAGGTTTAAAGTAACCTAACACGAAGAGGATGGCGGGGTCTTTCAGACCCCGCCACCCTCTTCGAACCTAACCTGTCCGAGTCGGGGTGCCCCAAGTCCCGAGCTCGCTTCGCTCGCTCTTGCGTTCTTAGTCAAATTACTGATTCGGACGGACTTCGGATGCAAGAGCGAGCGAAGCGAGCTCGGAACTTGGGGCACCCCGACTCGGACAGTTTAGGTTCGAAGAGGATGGCGGGGTCTGAAAGACCCCGCCATACTCTTCGTGTTAGGTTACTTTAAACCTTGCAAACAGAAATAGGAGCCCCGCGAAGCGGGGCTCCGTCGACTAACCTTGTTAGGTTCGATATTTCGGACATTCGATAATCTGTATTTCGATATTTAGATCTTTCGATGTAACTTTTGTAGATATTTAGATTTTAGATTTATTGGACGTAGATCATTTAATCATTCGATATTTTAAACTTCCGATATTTTAATTTTCGATTTTATGGTCATTCGATATTTTCATTTTCGATATTTTGAACATCGATATTTTAAGCGTAGATATTTTAATCTTCGATATTCAAATATGTACCCAGATAAATATTCACTTTTTTTCTTACCTTTCGAAATCACGCGGTAGTGTGTGAAACGTGAGGCTCCTATCACTGTCATTATTTAAACAACCAAACGTTATGCAGTATTTTTTTTTCCTCATCATATATATATTTTTTTAACGCATGCGTAAATTCAACCAAACACCAAACTTAAATATTATTATAAGTAAGCGCGTGCGTAGTGGGTGGCGCGCGGCAACCGACTAAATGTCCACTCCGAAGTGGTCCCCGCCAATGCTTGCAGTTTTATACCTACACTGCGGAGTGAGCCAGGCCTGGAGTGGGGAGCAGACTTGTGACGTCATAACGATCGTAAAATTCAGTGATTTCTGGCCTTTTTTTTATCGTGGCAAAATCATCAAAATGAGTCCTACCACTCCCTCCCAGGGTGGAACGGAAGGGACTGTCAGACTTGTACTAACTAAAATCTACGGTGTCCTTTAATGGCCCTTTACGTTCCAGGGTCACGGTTACTGTTTGGTCCCGCGGCCCCGATAGGCTTTGGCCTTCTAAGGTCCCCGTCTTATTGCTGACAGGTCCTTGAGGCATACGAAGGTACACCTTCGACTCGGGCATGTCCCATAATCGGACGTCGAGTCAACTCACTGGCTCTAAAATGCCAAAATGAGCATATCTTTTCAAAAAGCTGATGCGCTGACGCTATTTCCTTATGTTGTCATCAAACCATCATTGTCATACATTCAACCAGCCATGTCTTATGTCAAGTAATTTTTGTTGATGATAAAATTACTCCCACTTAGTTATGCTACCTGTTGGTTGATAGCATGTTGATTGGAGTAGTGGCTGAGCTGTTAGCTGTTTCGCTACATATCTCGGGTTCATATTCCCGCAAAATAATTTTGCACTTCAGTAATGTAGGGGAAAGGTGTACGAGATGATCCGTTGAGGCAAGATGATCCTTTGATGTTGCAACGAACCCAGTAGCGTCATCTAGTTGTTTTAATGGTAAAACGTAGTCCCCGATATTCCCCCGCCTCAGTCAAAAGTAGTGGTGTCGAGAGTGACAATTCAATTTTTGAGAAAAAAAACAAACATTTCGCGACTTTGATCTAAGGTAAGGGTGAGTTGAAGTTTATATCTTATTTGTTCTAGGTACATTATTACTAGGCTAGGGTATTAGTTAGCTTTGAATATTGCTCTATTTGTTTTTTTTAGTAGCATGGTAACAGTTGAAAACACATAGTTTAATTTATCGAACATTGAATAAAAAAGTTTATGTTGGAGCAAGATGATTATGTTACCGGTGACGTACAAGATGATCCCCACGGATCTTCTTGTACACCGGTAACAAACCTACTAATACGGGGATATTTTAACCATTTGTATGTTTAAGTTTATATATTTTTGGTTTAAGACTATGACTCGTATTTATAAAAAAAAACTAAACGTGTATTGTGGTCGGAAGACTCCATGATCAAAGCACTGGAATCTGGATGCTGTTAAAAATGGCATTCCATATGGCACAGCAAGTAAACAGTTTGGGTTGCCTGTATTATTCACTAAAAACGCGGGCTAAAGTCAAAAATAAAGTAGCTGTCAGTACAATCAAGAAGGTCCGGTTTCGGTTTCGCGTGAAAATCCAGTTACTAATGGTTCTTACCTCGTATTTATTTTTAAGCATCGTAAAAGATTCTTACCTTATAATGCACCATTGTAGAAGTTTTTGCGACACCTGTAAAAATAAAGAATATTTTTAAAATTAAACATTAATACTAAACAAACTCATGAAAACTAGATATTAATATAATCGAAAATTCGAAATAAATGGGAACCAAAAAAAAGAGAATAAGTATTAAAAGAAAATTGAAATGATTGTGATTGAAATCTACAACAAACTGTAAATTAACCGAATATGCAAAATTGTAAACAAAATATTAATTGTACCGTACGGAATCGAACGTGCGAACGAACACGAAAGGCTTTGTGGATCGCTCAGCTCTAATCGCTGCCAACCTTTACATTACTTTACAACATTTCCTTCCTACACTAATACTTAGTAAGTGGTAATACCAAAGCCCGTAGTAAGTAGATTGATTTGGGTTCAATAACCTGAAACGTATACATTAATATGGACATGCCTCTGGGATTCCGGAATTTTTAAATTGTTAAAGGAACATGTAGGATGAAGGAAGACACATTATTATAAGATATCACATTTCAATTAAATCCCGTAAGTACTGAAAAATGAAATCCCGGGACAAAAGACTTATCCATGATATGATTTCTCCGAGTACCTGGCCTGCAATACCACAAATGCTGTTCCTGTTCGCATTGGCGAAGATACAGTCGAACGCACGGAACAGGTCAGGTACTTGGAATCGATGCTCCACGAGTCCGGGGACGTCGATAGCGACGTCAAGTCACGTATCTCGGCGGCCTGGGCAAAATGGCGCGAGGTGGCGGGGGTTATTTGTGACCCAAAAATGCCGGTGAAGCTCAAAGGACAGGTCTATAAGACCATCATTAGACCTGTCCTTTTGTATGGCAGTGAAGCGTGGCCTATACTTGAGCGACATAAGCAGAACCTGCGTGTCACGGAAATGAATATGCTGCGCTGGATGTGCGGAGTCTCGCGGAAGGACCGCATTAAAAACTCCCGCGTCCGCGGCAGCCTTCATGTCCGTGACATTGCAGATAAACTGCAAGAAAGTCGCTTACGCTGGTATGGCCACGTTTTACGAAAACCGGCAGATTACGTGGGAAACAAATGCCTTGCCATTCCGCCTCCGCCGGGTCCAGGTAAACGAGGAAGGCCGAAGAAATGTTGGCTTGACGTCGTAAGAGACGATATGCGTGCTAACGGGCTCACGGCAGGAGATGCACAAGACCGTGCGAAGTGGAGGCGGTTAGGTGGGAAGGCGGACCCCGGGCACCGAGGTGGAAGCCACGGTGGCAACCGGGATTAACGCCCTGAGGATGATGATGATGATTTCTGTGACAGTTCGTGATACAAGTACATAAGATCAATCTACCTATTCCGGGCTACCGAGGCGGAGGCGGGGCTCTATCTCTGCCCTTACGGGGGCACCACCTTCATATTTTCCACTATATTAATGTAATTTCTCGGTGTTTCTCTACGTGATCGAATCCGAAATGAGGAGATCCGTAGACGAACTAAAGTCATCGATATAGCCCACCGGATTAGCAAGCTGAAGGCAATGGGGAGGCCATATTGCTCGCAGAGCAGATGGCCGATCGGGTCGAAAAGTGCTAGAATGGAGACCACGGACTAGCAAGCGCAGCGTAGGACGTCCACCAGCAAGGTGGACAGACGACCTTATAAAGGTTGCCGGAAGACGCTGGATGCAGGTCGCTTCCAACCGGTATATGTAAAGATCAAAAGGGGAGGCCTATGTTCAGCAGTGGACGTCCTATGGCTGAGATGATGATGATGAATGTAATTTAAGGAAAACAAAAATTTTATCAGCTTAGGGTACTTAATGAACAGTCTCATCTGGTGCCGCCATTTCAGAGGCCGAAGGGTTTCCGGAGGCGTCTTAATTAAGTCTGTTAATCCTCACAAGTAAAAGACAGACGTACTAAGTTACATTCCTAAATGAGAACCAGAAACCTAAACAATTCCACACCTCTCCTAAATCTCCAGATCTTATCCTCAAAAATCTACCATCTCGTGTACCTACACAATGGTCCATTCCCACACAAAATGGCCGCCCATCTCTTATGTAAGAAAACTTAGAAAATACGTTCACAATTAAAACAATTACATAAAAGTTTAGGAGAAGATTTATAGTGATCAGATTATAAGTAGTTTTCCCATAGTTTTGTATTGTTTTTTGCTGGTTAAACTAAAACTGTTTGTAGTAATTAGCGTTTAATTATGGTGGTAAATATCATTCAGTAATTTACTACGAATTATAATTATGTATAACCCGGTTCATTGAAGAAAGGAATCTAAAATGGCGGCTTGTACTTGCGTTGACAGGTAAGTACAGTTAGCACATAAGATTTCAGTTAAAGTTTTTTTCAAATTAAAAATAATAAAAACAAACACTGGATCACAATAATTTCTCAAACTTACCCTAACAATAAAACAAAATTCAACAACAATAAATAACACTAGTTTACAAGGTTTTTTACCCAAAGATGAAACTGATATGTATCGGTAGAGTTATAAACCCTTACTTAAAAACTGAAGTTGAAAAAAAATTAGGACGTCAAATTTTGGAAATATTCATTATTTTTATTATCTATCATTATAATACAGTTATCTCAAAACAATTAAAAATGGCTCGTTTTACTCCTTTCTTTCATACTGATTAGTATCAATATCTCTTATTAAGGACCAGCAGAACCCGTTATCTAGCAATTTTATCCCAAAATCCTTTGTATCTTTCCTCAAAAACCTTTAAATCTCAGTGAAACGTTCACCATGCTCATCACTCACGCTTCCCAGGTTCTCAGGGACACAATCCAGATAAGAATGTAAAAAACTGATTTTTTTTGGTAATTCCTCAATAATTTAGAAATAATTTCTGCATAATTCTTAAATTTATTGATTCCCAGGAAATTTTTCACTACCCCTTCAAAGGAATACTGAGCATCTTTTTCAACATTGGTGTAACCATCATAGTTATTTATGATACTAGTGCGGTAAGTTGGTATTTACAAACGAGTAGACGAATGTAAACCCGAGGCGAAGCCGAGGGTTTACCATTGTCACGAGTTTGTAAATACCAATTTCTGCACGTGTGTCATACAATGTTTTTCAACACATTTGCGAGAAAACTGTACAATATA
Source organism: Agrotis segetum (assembly GCA_036375495.1). Taxonomy (NCBI): domain Eukaryota; kingdom Metazoa; phylum Arthropoda; class Insecta; order Lepidoptera; family Noctuidae; genus Agrotis; species Agrotis segetum. Next base: position 56,335 of record JAQSVV010000104.1, read on the forward strand.
TAATTAAAAAAACTTTATTCAACAGTAGAAATTAAAGTCGCAACAATATTTGAAGTTCCTAAAATATGAAAATGGCGCGAATTCGCAAATGGCGCCACATGCACGTGGTGGAAATTAGAACTACATCTTTCGTCTCATTTACTCGTAGGTATTAAAGTGAGACAACGTATTGAGCAAAAGCGCTTCCAAGGAGGTTCGATCAGTCAGGCTGTTTACTCTCAGAACGTGAAACTCTTTGGTGGAATTCTTTTTATTTTTAATGGAAATTAAAAAAAAACCGTAAAGAAAACGCACGGTGCTATACAACGGAGCGTGCGGTAAAGTAGGTACTTAGGTGAGAGTACCTATTTTACCGCACGCTCCGTTGTATGGTGCGTAATTTTTAACTTTCGAACAATGTATACAGGCTTCGTAAATGCATTTTTCGAGCAAATGTGTTGAAAAAATTTTTATTCCTTGATATCTTACTTATTTGTGGTTTGTAAGTGATGTAATATCAGGATATTGTCCCTATGTGCTTTCAGTTTTTGTTGTTAAAAACGGTAGTTTCAGTGAAGCAGAAGTAACAGTCAGTAGTATGACTTGCGGGTTCTCTCCATATCATTAGTATGCAGATTCGCAAATGGTTTTTTTTTTTATGCAGCTCCGTTTAATAAAATACTTCTGCAATTTCCCCACACTACACTAAGAACCCATTTTTATCAAGGTTTCTTACCGAGATTTGCAAGCAATGGAAATACGCTCCTGTTACGGCTTCAGTGAGAGGTCTCTTAATTTTTGGAAAAATATATTGGCCACAAACATAGCAAAAGTTATTTGGGTTTAATTTACACTATCTTGGTGACATTTTAAAACAAATAAAAATGCTCAAATAATACATAAACGCAATTAAAACAAACTAAACTGCGACACCGCGAACAAGTTAACTTAAAAAGTTTAAATGTGGGTATTTCAAAAATTTGACGTGATAAAAATATGACACATTATTTTTTGTAGTAATGGGATGGGTAGAAAACATATCCAATATAAATTATCTTTGGGTAAAAGAAAAACTTTTTTTTTGTAAACTAGTGTAATCAACAGGTAACAACGGAAAAATAACAGAAAACTATAGTAAATATGTATTCTTAAAAAAGATCATTACTGCTTACGTTACGTGCGGGAGTGCATCTAAAGTTTTTATACTTTGTAAGTTCGCGAATTCGCCACTGGCGGCGCATCATGGGGTGTTTCAAACATTTCAATCTTAGTGTCACCGCACACGAGCCTCTCGTGACAACCACAAACGACGCGCCGCCACGAGAAGCTAGAAGCGGCTACAGAGTTAGCTGAAGCGCGTGACAGCCATTTGTGGCTGGTAGTCGACACTTGCGGTCGTTGGCTGCTACTTTTTTTCCAAGTCATTACTGAGGTAAGAGAGAGAGAGGGGTGCGGAATGGCGCGAATGACGTGTGGCGGCGTTTTGTGGCGGCGTTAGTGGCAGTCGCGAGTGGCTCGTGGCGGTGACACTAAGATTGAAATGTTTGAAACACCCCATGGCAGATGTAGCTTGATCATGTTGAGACACTTGCGCGGGTTTCATGCGCCATGTACAATCGACAAAGTTGAATCATGACCCACCATAAGCTTATTTTCCTACAGACTTTCAAATACAATTAGGTCCACATTCACGTAAACATACATAACCATGGCAACGACTTTGATCTTTGTCAATTTGACCGATTCAAACGATTTATTGTCAAAATGGGTCATGATTCCACTTTGTCGATTGTACAAGCACCCTAAAATTAAAATGTTTGAAACACCCCACGATGCGCCCTAGGAGCCCCTTACTGCTCTCCACCCCGCGCTAAGTCACCGCTTATTACAGCAAGGACGTGACCAGGCCGTTACTGACTAAAAATCCACCCTGTCCCTTCACACCCACCCACCCATAATTCCCACCCAGGACAAATGTTTGTGTGATGAGCACAATCATTTGTTCTGTGTCTAGGTGTAATTTATCTATAATAAGTATGTATTTAGAAATATATAAGTATGTTTATCAGTTGTCTAGTACCCATAACACAAGCTCTGCTTAGCTTGGGACTAGATGGCGTTGTGTGATAGTTGTGGAATAAAAAAAAAAAAAAAAAAAAAAGAAGTTGCCGTTTGCATTATATGGCAACGGTATCTTTTCTTTCCATAACCCAACCCTGATACCACCATATCATCATTATCAGCCTATAATGTTCCCACTGCTGGGACACAGGCCTCCTCTCTGTGAGAGGGAGTGCTCCATAACCCACCACTCGGGCCCAGTGCGCTTTGGCTTCAATTCTCAGTGCCCTATTAGGTGTCTGGACATTCCATAATCTAAGGTCATAAATGTTTTGAAGAAGCGCAGTGTGGTGTTTGATGCAGTGGCTGTTGCTCTGAATACTGCAGGTTCGATTCCCACTTGTATAAATTATTTATCTGGCCTACTGGTAGTTGCTCATTATTTGACTGTTTTAGTTTAAGACCATCGTCTACCGAGCGCTCGTCCATACAAAAAGAGAAAACGTCTTTCTCCCCCTAGATGTTATCCTATCTCAATGATTTTTTAGAATGCATCTGACACAGTAAAAAACTAGGTTTATAGGTTTTCTTTTTTTCTAAATTTATAATAGTTTGAAAGTTACAGGCGCCTAAAAGTTACTATTTTTATGACAAAATCTTCATTGAAGTAAAACCTTTGTATTTAAAAAACAAAGAAGTTTAAGAAAAAAAGCAAAACCTACAAACCTAGAATATAATATGCTGAAACCATTGACACCAGAATCTAAGAGATTGGTCGTGATTTAGTATGTGAAAAACGTTTTCTCCCGAGAGACAAATTTCATATTAAAAATACTCACAGTCAGTCGCGAGTTGCAACGCTCTCTATCGCACGATCGGGGTTTTTTCAAAGCGTGAGAGGGACAGTAGGAGTTTTTCTTAATACCTATTTTTTGAAATGGCAGCAGCTATTCTATCCTCTTAAATGTTTGTAACAATCCTACAAGGAGGAATGCCTAGTGTACAACGTTTCTGCTACTGAGTACAAATAGAATTTTTTATCATCATAATATTGTTTTTATATAATTATAAATTGCCAACCAATATAACTCTATTTTCACTAACACTTGGTAAGACCCGCGAAGACGCGCTCTTGGATTTTCAGGCGACATAGAATTCGAATTTTATAAGTATTTTTTATATCATTGATTATTTAAATTAATTTCAATTACTTTTTACGCTTATGTTTATAATTTTAAGCATAATTATGTACAAGTAGGTACATTCTTCCTATATTTGATGAATACAGATCCCAGATTTGGTCTTTGACAAACTTAAATAAAGTCCAAATCTGGGTTTGCCAGGTGGTTTGTATTGCAGGACGCAGTAGACCATGGACCGCAAGAAGTATCTGAGGTACCTAATAGGGTGAATTTTAATGATTAGGAAACTGACAGGCCTTTCCACTCCATTCAGGGACGATGATGATGATCTCCATTGATGATTTTGCCACCAAAAAAGAGAAGTTTGCAAATCGAATCTTCTATAAGTCTAAAATTACTTGAAAATTAACTTAATCACTAATAATTATCACGCAATTTATTTACCTTTTATTTATCCAAAAGAAAAACAACACAAATAAAAAACAATACAAAATAAAAAAGTCACTATTACGATTCGAAAATGGCGCGCGAATTTGAAATTAGAATGGAACGCACTGCCCTAGTTCTGTTAACGCACTGATACAGTTTCCCGCCATCTTGTTTTTATATACGGCTATGTCGAGAGCGCATCTTCATACAGCCTATTGTAAAAAAAAAAGTGACCTTGTTTTGTTTATGATTTTTTATATCGACACATGGATCTATTGATTTTTATTTTCTCGCTAATTATTGACTTAGATGTGTAAGATTTAGATTTATTTTTGTGCTAATTTATTGGAAACGAAACTCATGTGGCTTGGCTACTTTATAAGCTGTTCTAAACAAAGTCCAGAGGACCCATCATTGATATTCATAATAATATCTTTAAAACTAAACTATCCTTGTCGGGGTACCTTTAACCACCGCGGGTTTTTTTTTTAACCGAGGATACCGTGGCCCCGGAACGTAAAGGGCATAGGAAGGAACACGTGTGGATTTAAGTCAGTAACAGTCTGACAGTCCCTTCCGCCCCACCCAGGGCGGGAGGACTCATTTGATGATTTTACCAGCTAAAAAAAAAAGTCGGGGTACCTTATTTGACGTGACTTTACTTTTAAAATTATTATGTTATATTGGTAAATCAACTCGACGTAAAGGGAATAAGAAACGGGACAGACAACTAAGCTCGACATAGGGGTAATAGAAGCGAGACAAGGTTTTCGACTCGATGTAACGGGTTTCGACATAAAGGGAATCAACCCATAATACATCATGAGAGATTCCCGCTGTCGGTTAACTTAGTACGAGGCCTACCAACGCTACATCTTCCGTATCGTGGTCGTCAATTGAAAAATGTTCACCCCATCAGATAATGAATCGTTCTAACTTTCACTTCATCATTTCATATACATACAGGGTGAATTTTTCAACTGGGCGTGGATGGCTAATGGCTACATCCGTAACTACGAAGAATATCGAAAAATGCTGAAAGGAGTCTCGAGGCCGATTAGGACGAAAACTAAAACTGCATCATTGGATTGAAGAAAAATCAATAATCCCGGGCAGGAATCGAATCCGCTCATTTTGAAAAAAAAATCACACCCTGTATTATTACATCATTCGATAGTGCTGCTAATAAGGACCAAATTCTGGGAAGTAATTATATACGGCAAACTTAAGGAAAACGTATAAATGTACACCTGTAATGCCTGTATCTAAAATCATAAAAACCGTTCCAGTGTCGAAGTAAGATAGTATAACACATTGCCACCAAAAAGTTTTAAACACTTTACTTGTATTACAAAATAGACTTAGTAACAAAACCATGGGCTGTTGCTACTGATATTTAAGTTAATGGAATCTTACACGCCAAGCTACTTTCCAACTAGGGCTTTTTTTGACGACCACGAAACGTTGCCCCACTAGGAATTTCCCCAGTATTGAAGGTGTATTTAAAAACATAGAAACTCACAAACAAAAACGCCCAAACCACGAACAATTACTTAGTAGGACATATAAATATTAGCTCCGTGCGGTAATTGAACCCGTGACACGTGGCGGAGCATAGTCCAATCGTTCAGCCACTGCGCTAACGGTGCCGTTATTATATTTGACTAGCTGTTGCCAGCGGCTTCACCCGCTACAACTCGAAAATGTGAATATTAGGTAGTTCACACCTTTTTTTTTAAACTATCAGTCTATCGCACCGCCCTATTCCCATAACCACCAGAATCAACATTGGCGACCACCAGAAAAGCGCCGAGACACGCTCGACGTGTCCCGGAGAATGAATTGGATCCTGTAACGAAATTAAGCAGTACTTTCAGTATTTGAGACGTAAACTGGAACCTTGACAATTTCAAATTGACAATTTTCAATGAAAAAATTAGTTCCTTCTTCGCACACCAGAGGCGCTGTTCAATTTTTTCAAACAAGAAACGCTGTAAATACTATAAAGTAAAGGAGTGAAAATTCGTGCTAAGGGTACTGAAAGGCTTTGAAAATAACAATATCCTTAGCACGAGTTTTCAGTATTTGAGACGTAAAGTAAACTGAAACTTTGACAGTTTAAAAAAATGACAATTTTCACGGAAAAAATTAGTTCCTTCTTCTTAACGTAAACGAGTGAAAATTCGTGCTAAGGGTACAGTGGATGGGGTTCTATGACAGGTAACCTCCATCCGGGCTTGCGGACGGTGAGTGATGGGTAGCTCGCCGTCAGACCAAGGACCAAGCCCGGGACGGTGGCGCGTGTTTCGCGCCAAATGCCTGCTGGGGTCGCGGGTTTTTTCTTGACCCAGGATACCGTGGCCCCGGAACGTAAAGGGCATAGGAAGGAACAGGGTGAATGTTAGTTACTGACTAACATTCACCTTGTCTGACAGTCCGCCCAGTTCCGCCCCACCCAGGGCGGGAGGACTCATTTGAAGATTTTACCACCTAAAAAAAAAGGGTACAGTGAAGAAGAAGGAAAATACGTAGTTTCCATTTCCTTCCTATCGCGTAGTTTACACTTATACTCATGGGAAAAATCTGTGGGTTTTACGTATGTGTACGTGTGATCTAAGATCCCACACATCATACAGTTTCCCACAAGCTTCCTCTTCAGAGACGACATTCAAACCATCACGTCCATAAGATTAGGTTTGAAGGTCATTATCTGGAAGGTCACAGATTGCCATCAGCAGAAACAATGATTCATGGCTTTGTCGAAGTTTTTGATGTATAATTGTTGGTTTCCTGTGAAGGAAATGTAATATTATTATATCATTTATCTGATTGTGAAGTTGATATTTGGTTATTTTTTTGTTATTGTTTCATTCGTTCGCGTATCACCACTATCTCGCCTGATGGTAAGCGATGATGTGGTTGACGATGAAGCACGTTTGCTTAGAAGGAACGTATTCACTTCTGACTTGAAGACCCCAAAGTTAGTTATCCAAGAAACCATAGATATATTATAGAAGCAGGAAACTAAGACCCCGACAGGGAATTCCATTCATGAGCTTTGCACACAATAAAAGTAGTGACAAAAACGCTTTGTACAGTCACGAGCAATAGTATGAATACATTAAGCAGTACTCAAAAGCGTTGTTCTGCTAGGTACCATTATGATTATACTTTTGCCTTTTCATTACACTTCCAATTTTGAGGATAATACCAAATTACGAAATACCTTCAAAGTGGAAACCAGTAGTTCACGCGTAAATTGCGTTTGAATTTTGTTAAGAGGAAACAGCACGGCCGTTTTTCCATACAAACGTAGTCCCCTGTTTTCTCCCTGGATAATGCCGGTAGAGCAATAATTTTTTTACAAAAAATCTATGACCACTATTGGCATGTCTCTATGTTTTCCTTTTCCCATAAATTAATTATGAAAAGAGATATGAACATTCAAAATCCAAAAAAAATGGCCAGATTTTCCGCTGTGTTCAAATAATCAGTAAACAAATTGACGAGATTATATAAAAAAAGGAAAACACAGGAACACGGCCAATGCCTTTCTTTATTTTTTAAAGGAAAAAGTAGTGAAATCGGTTAAGTTTTGGAGGAGTAATCAGGGGACTACGAATCGTTGATTTTGTGCCATTTTTAAGGTATTTTCGGTCCAAGCTGGAGTTGTCTCCTTCGCGCTCTGTAACTCTGTTGTGGGCACTGTGCGACAGCAATAGATTTTACAAATACCTATTTTTCAATTCTCCAGCCCTTGCTGTTTCCTCTTAAGTGTACGTGTTATTGCTCGTGACTGTACATTCAGCTTTAGAGACTCATTTCATTTTGTTTGGGATGAGTTTCCTCTGAAGGTTACCATTCGTGCCGGAGGGATGTCCAACATGTTACGATAGCGCATTACCGTATGGTACGTCTTGTTCAGAGAGAGCAGTGGTGGTCCAGTGTTATCGGCCTCGACTGTTATAGGTCGCAAGTTCGAACCCCGCCAGGCGCATTACTTCGTGTAGTTTATTTCATCACCACTACTCTCAAAACGGTGAAGGAAACATCGTGAGGAAAACTTCACGTCCTACAACCAAAAATTCTAAGACATGTGACATCTATCAACTCGCACTGGGCTCGTGGAGTAGATTATGGCCCACTCCCTCTCACAGAGGCCAGTGTAATAGTGCAGTGGGAACATATATAGGCTGATGATGATGATGATGATCTATTAGACTTGTGCTACGATATTTGGTCGGCTCAGCAACAACGCCAGCAAACACTGGATCTTTGCTCACTCACTGAAGTCAACCAGTTAAAAATACCTTCAAAAGTTAACCGTGACTCTTAATTGATGTTTTACAATAGAAACCTGTGGCAATTGGCAATGATCTGTAACTCCACGAAGTACAGAGTCTTGTGCAAACGAAATGTGTTAGTAAGTACCTATTCAACATTGATTTATTAACTCTCAGGGGTTCTCAACTGTTCGTTCGAAGCTCAAACGATTAAATAAAGAAAGAAAATAAATACGTTTTTATTGGGCACATGTCTTAATTGCTCCAACTGTAAACATAATCAAAAATACGACAAACTTATCGCTATTTTATCTATATAGAAATGAAGTCAAGAAGAGCTAATACTCATTTGATGACTTTACCACGATAAAAAAAAGAAGAGCTAGGTACGTCTAATTTAGTTCTTAACGAAAAATTTAAGTCTAAAGGTCCAGCCTTGAATAGAGCATGATACCCACTTTCCCTCACAAATAGTCTACACTCGTAACATGTGACAGCAGGAAAAGCGAATAATATAATGAAATATAATAGATAAAGTCACGCCTTCCAATGGAGGTAGCTAGAAACTACAAAGCGCCGCCTGGTGACCTACCATGAACTCTTAACGCGATCCAGTTTAGGCTGTGGGAAAGAGATGGCGCTAGACGACTTGTATAGCTCTGTCTCTTTCCCACAGCCCAAACTGAATCGCATTAAGAGCTCGTGGTAAGGCCCCTGCTCGATTTTTGAAGTAATTCACCCATAAGGACAGTGTAGATCTTCCTGGAGCGTACTTATTGAAACATTTGTAATAAAAAAGTATGGACAGTAAATAAACAACGTGTAACGTTAATAGCGCAAAACCTCTCGTGGGGTAACTCAGCCCACGTTACTGAACAATGTTTGTACTAAAACTTTTGGAAAATAAATAAATAATAAAAATAAATAAAATAAAATTTCGTAGATACTGATGGGCTCGATCAATTTCTCATTTTTTATGAAAAAAATTTTTTTTTCCAATAGTTTTAGAACAAACATTGATCAGTAACATGGGCTGCCATGAGTTACCCCACGAGAGGTTTTCGTTACACGTTGTATAATATTTCAACGTGAGAGTAACTTCACCAAAATGTTGCGCACTCCCCCCTGGTCGTCGTAATGATCTAAGGTCGTGAGTAATTGCTCTCGATGGCTGATAGCGGGTACTATCTCTTCACAAATTGAAGCCTTAATATGTTATTAAGTTGTGTACTATTGGGTACTTATAGGTTGTAAGAATCCGGTATGATATTTGATGTTGTAGATGCAACTTCATGGTACTTCGCGAACTTTGCAAAATTTCGTGCTTTTCAATTTCATTCCGTTTCTTTGTTTTTTTTTTTTGTTTTCATTAGGCTGTTCACTCAAATCTGTTTAGTTCTTTCTTCAAAATACCATCTCAGACATTAACCTACATGGTCTTCGTACGTCTATGACATTAATAATCAATATAATGTCTGGACTTCAAAAGAGACTGTGACCTATCTGAGTTTGTTTCGGCTGTTTCTTCTCAGAGTAGTCAGGTACTAAACACCGGCCTCATCTAGTTTGTAAAAAGACGACGTGTTTAGCTGCTTGATATACTCGTACTTGTACCTTTGCTTTTCCTTCAACCTGGCAAAAGCGAAGAGCGGAAAGAGAAGAAAATTAAAATGTTAATAGTTCATGATTTATTGAAGTGAAAACTTCTTTAGCGGCGTTGTACACTTTTTCTGTAATGGGTAAAAAATTTAAAACTCGCGTCAGGGTCACGTGACCCTGATCGAAAATGAGTAAGACGTCATTCAAATTAAAAATAAAACATAGTAACAAAAAAGTTTTCACTTCTACCGGCACTCCTGGAGTGCAACCTTTTTTTTTTATTTGATTTTGAAAAGCTCCGTTAAGTCTGTGAATTGCTTCTCTGACACTTTCAACCCTTAAGGGTCGAATGTGGAAACGTTTAGGGGTCGAACGCGGAAAAGGGTAGAAAATCTTAGGGGTTGAACGCGGAACAAACCGCTCCTTATCACCCTCTTGTCCATTAGCTCGGCTGAGAATTCTGTCTCGAATGTTATTATAACTTTCCGCACTTGTATCAAAATGTATTTATGAACAAATATAAGAGGCGAAGACATCTTAAGTTTTATGTTAGTATTGAGACCCTTTGTAAGACATTCAGTTTTTTCTAATTTAAAGTATATACCCGTGAGAGTGCCCTTGAAATCCATGGAACTCGACCGAAATCCCGACCTCTATTGCTATTGCAAGATAATTTTATTCCATGTAATTGTAACAGATCTATTGTATCTGCACTAATTCCTTTTACACCATTGTATTATGTGAAAATCGGTTTCTTTTAGTTGTAATGGAACTTTTAATGGTCAACATTTAGTTAGGCAAGATGTCCAGATGTTTAGGCGATTCTCACGTGATACATTGCTTGTCCGTGCGTCCGTGTTTAGTAGATTACGAACTTTTAGCAACTATTAAGTATTCTGTGTTTTTAGCAAAATGATGAATAATGTGTTGAAAAGACGAATTTATAAAAATAGCAGACTTGGGCCGCTAGGTTACCATCCTGTCGGAATCCCCATCCACCAAACAGTTTTTACTGTGTTCTGTCCCCAATAAGCCCCATCTTTGCCTCTGGGCCAGATTGGGGCCAACAGCAAAACTATTTTTAAAAGGCTGGTGTAAGACAGTGCGCTTGAACAGTTTTTGAACTGTCAAACAAGATTAGTACCGCCGTAAGTACTGCGCGTTCTGCTGCCTTGAGACAAATAATCTTACGGCACGCCCATAGAAGCACACTAGCGTGCGATTTCTGAACGGCTCTACTCAAGCGCGCGACTTTTCTACTACCCCTATTATTTTAGGGTCGTGTTCCATGCGCGCCTCAAATTCCTCACTCAATTTCCTCACCGTGACCCCGGAACATAAAGGGCTATTGAAGGACAACGTGGATTTTAGTCAGTACAAGTCTGACAGTCAGTGGACTCATTTTTGATGATTTTACCAAGCTAAAAAAAATAAAAACCCCTCTTATTTATTGACCGAAGACTACCCCATCTCCGAACGCGCGCGCCCTCCAAACACGCTTTAAAAATATGTGCGACTGGTGTGGTGTGTGTGTGAATCTCCTTACTCAATCTTGCGTTAGGGAAAAAGAAAAGATGGTATCAGAAACAGAATTAAGCGTTTCTTCTATTACGTTATAATTACTAAGACATTAATCCCACGTGGAGAAATACCCAGATCAAATGTCTAGATCATTTTCTTCTGAGATTTTATCTCACCGGTCTGTCTCACTAGTCTAGTGATCGCAAGCTTGAGGTACCGTGTTTTATTCCCAGGTTGTGCAACAGTGTCTTTTGGATTTTTGCTATGATTTTGTATGGATATAAAAATTTGAACCGCGGGCAGGGTTTGAACATCGATGGTCCGATTAAAAAACCGTGTCGGATGTACTCATTCCGGAGGTCGCAGGATCAAACCAACAAATCTTTTTATAGAAAAGCTTTGAATTTTTTTTCTATTCGGAAGTTCCTAGTAGCTGCCATGAAGGCTGTACTTATTTGCTCACGGTTGATGGGGTAATACTACGCTGATCAGTCATCACCTATAAATATTTATTGATGATGATGATATACCTACAGGGTGGAATTTTGTAATGCCACCTGGAGGGAAAGTATTCTTAATATTGCAGATAGAAAATTTTACTCAAAGGAAACATATAACATTTTGAATAGAAAGCTAACTGCTTTCAAAGATTTTCGAAAATTCTGTTCTCCCACACCCGGGAATCAAACCAGAAACCATGTTACATGAGCTTTAATTTAAGATTTCCTGGTTTTCCTTTCATTTAATTTATCATGTTTGTTAGAGAGATTTCATCCTTATACCTAATTGACCCTAACGATCGATGCAATAAAAGTACAGGGTATATTTTTTTCAGATTTTAGCCGGTTCGATTCCCGGGTGGGAGAAGACAATTTTCGGAAATCTTTGAATGCAGTTTGCTTTCTATTCAAAAATAGAGGATTGTTTCCTTTGAGTAAAATTTTCTATCTGCAGTGTTAAGAGTACTTTCCCTCCAGGTGGCATTACAAAATTCCACCCTTATAATTTGTTTCGTTATAAACTTTTTTATGACAAAATTGTGGCAAAATCATCAAAATATGAGTCCTCCCTGGGTGAGCGGAAGGATCTGAAGATGGATCCGAGCCTGGGCGTTGATCAGACGGCGAGCAGACTTAGGTACTCGCCGTCCGCTAGCCCACACGTCCTATTCAGCGTACGGGGAGAGTTTTAAGTTGTTATGTAATGCTTATGTAGTGTTTGTTTCGTTATATACCTCACTCAGAATCTCTAACGACTGTTCCTAACATATAATTTTCTATCTATCATTGCGAATAGGCACCTAATTACCCAAAAATAGTAACATATGTGCTACAGATTGATGATAGCAATGCAATACTATGTTGTAACTAGAAATATTACTTAGGAAACGAATTCATCTCATTGCAATGGCTTATAAATGCAATTAGACAGTTATTGTTGCTAATATTAATTAAATGTTGGCTCTTGAAATAACAATTCGCAATTTCTTTTTTTTTTACTGGTAATTTCATCAAATGAGTCCCACCCAAGGCGGGATGGTCGAGGGACTGTTAGACTCGTACTGACTAGAATCCACGGTGTACTTCAATAGCTCATTCGACGCCCTGAGGTCTGGGGCAACGTTGCACGAGAGGCTTTAGGGTGCTCCCACATCTATCGACGCGGAATCGGCTTTTTGCGTCGCCCTTTTTCTGTCGCTTAGAACTGCCATTTGCTAGACCGAGACAGAAAGCATAATGCGATCGCACGCGGCGGAATTCTCGACGCGGCCGCGTGCTATCGCATTGTCTCGGTCTAGCAAATGGCAGTTCTAAGCGACAGAAAGAGAAAGGGTGACGGAAAAATCCGATTCCGCGTCGATAGATGTGTGAGCACCCTTAGAGGAAAACATTGAAGAGCATGGGTGACCATTTTGTTAAAGATACTGAACGCCATTCGTATCTCGGAAACATGCTAAACATGTTTTAAAAGTCTTAGACTTAAATGTAGGTCTCATTAAAAATTCTTGTCTATGCACACTCGATAATAGAGCACAATCATGGCGGACATCTTTTCTCCAAGGACCCATAGAGCACGTTCGAATTTCAAACAACAAAGAACGCCAATGTGCCCGCCAGAAAATTTCGTCATAGTGAATGATGTTTTTTTTTTCAAAGATGTCTGATAACTGCTTATGGAGTCAATAAATTACCGTTTTGTAATGTTTCTGAAATATATTAGTACCAAAATTGTAAGATTAATTGTCTGTGAATTTATAGGTATACAGGGTGAATTTTTCAACTGGGCGTGGATGGCTATTTCCGAAACTATGAGGAATATTAAAAAACGTTGAAAGGAGTCTCGAGGCCAATTTTGACGAAAACTAAAACTGCATCATTGGATTTTAGAAAAACCAATCATCTTAGCCAGGAATCGAACCCGCTGATTTTGGAAAAAAAATCACACCTTATATTATGAAGCCATTCGATAGTGTTGCTGGTAAGGATAAAATTCTGTGAAGTAATCATAAACGGCAAACTTAAGGAAAAGGTATAATTTAAAAAAAAACTGATCAATCTTCAAAGCAATGACTTAATTCGAAACATAAGTTAACCGTTTCTTCTATGAAACATTGCTATTTTTTATTCAACTCAATCATTTATTATTGCTGAATGCAGTGGGATTATTGAGACGTCAAATCCACTTTAACATTGAAAACAATGAAATTTTATAATTTTGAATGAATATGGCTCAGGAGGAGTAAAGTGACATAGAAAAAGGCAATTTTATAAAAAATAACTATTCCCTTAAGTTTGTCGTATATGGTTACTTCCCAGAATTTGATCCTTGTTAGCAACACTATCAAATGGTGTAATAATACAGGGTGTGATTTTTTTTCCAAAATCAGCGAGTTCGATTCCTGGCCAGGATTATCGATTTTTCGAAAATCTAATAATGCAGTTTTAGTTTTCGTCAAAATCGGCCTCGAGACTCCTTTCAACGTTTTTCGATATTTCTCATAGTTTCGGAGATAGCCATCCACGCCCAGTTGAAAAATTCACCCTGTATACTGTAATTAATACCTGTATAGCCTGTATTGTATCTTATGAGCATGTCATCATCTCTCAAACTCGCTATGACAGATGGTCACCAATCCACAGACCAACCTCGGCAAGCGCGGCTTAACCCGGATGATCGGCCGATGAGTTCTACACATGACGATGCGTCAAAATACTCATGCAAAACTCTACGAAACGAAGCTTTGGCATTTATTTAATTTTTTTAAGTTGCCGCAATCTTGACCAGAAGCAGAAGATAAGGCCTAAGATGCTGCAACCCCACACGGAAAGTACTGGAAGGCCCTTCGTACAATAGGCGGCGCAAGACTCCGATACCTTACGACTTTGGTATCCAATGACGCGTGCTCTATACGAACGTCTATGGATTAGCATTGCGAAAGTCGCCTGAATACCAAAGACGTAAGATATCTGAGGGGCGAACTATTACGTATCGACGGAACACAGTAAAAACTAAGTATTTGGAGTTTTTAATAAATTGATATAATAAGACAAAGCCCACTATTAAATATTTTAATTAAATTAACTTAATTGATACCAATTTTGTTATTTATTACAATTCCTTTTCCTGCCTTTATTATTTTTGTTTAATTGAATATCAAAGACAATGAATTGTGATTTTGTTAATTTTAATCCATCCTTCCTTGCATTGTGTTCTGTAGTTATTTTTTTATTGTTTTTTGGTACATAAATGACTCTACCTAGAATAGGTAGTACAAATGACGCCAGCTCATCAACCTACCTACCCCCATCTCTCAATTTTCTTGTATAGATTTTTATCTCAGATCAAATAAATAGGCAGATATAACGCTCAAAACTCGCGAGTGTGACCACCAAAGCAAATACAAAATCAAAATCGAATACAAACTCACGACAGCAGCCTTACTCTCGACACTCGATCTCAATTGGAATTGGAAATTGGGATCGAGATCTTGTCATTTGGCACTCTTGAATGTTACACTAGCTCACGATTGGAATAGTATTTTGCGGATTTTTTTGGAACTAAATGAAATCGATTTTACTCGAACGCATGCACTTTTTGGTACTCTTGACGCGATTTTGACGTTGACGTATCGAGTTAGAATTCGTGTCTATTGTCAAAGTTTAACGATATCAAAAAGGATACTTTTTCGGGATCGAGTTTGATATTGTGACCGATTTGTGAAGTTTTACTTGTGAATAATGGCACGTTTAGCCCTAATGTATGATATTTTGGACAGTGCTCATAAGTTAGATATGAGACAAAGGCGGAATTTGAGGTCCTCACCGGACACGGAAGTTTCGGGAGGTACCTGTGTCTGATGCGAAAGGAGGAGACGCCTGGGTGTCATCACTGCGAAGATCGCCCGGAGGACACGGTGGAGCATACGGTGCAAGGCTGCCCAGCTTGGGCGGGGCACCGACGTGTCCTCACGGCTGCGATAGGCGGAGACCTCTCGCGCCCGGCATTGGTTGCAGCCATGCTGCGGAGCGAGACGGAGTGGGAAGCGGTCAGCTCCTTCTGCGAGGCAGTAATGCTCGTGAAGGAGAAGGCAGGCCGCGAGCGAGAGAGGACAGCGTCCTCCCTCCGCCCCAGCCGCAGTGGTAGGCGCCCACGGCGACGGACGTCGCTTGATGATCTCCGACCAACGTAGGCGCGGGCATGCGGGCAGCGAGTAAAGGGCAACTCGCTGCCCGACCAAGGACCATGCCCGGGTCGACGGCGCGTTGTGTCCCACGCGCCCCTCAAAGAGCGTCAGCATAATGACGGGGCCCCCCTCTCAGAGGGCCAAAGCCTGCCGGGGTCGCGGGATTATTCCCTTACCGTAACCCCGGAACGTAACAGGCTATGAAGGACACCGTGGATTTTAGTCAGTAGAAGTCTGACAGTCCCTCCCGCCCTGCCCGGGGTTGGAGGACTCATTTGATGATTTTACCAAGCTAAAAAAAAAAAAAAAAGGTGGAATTTGAGACGAATGGCGCGTTATGCAGACAACGCGTTTGCCATGACTGAAGATGAATTTCGGAAAAATTATCGAGTAGATAGGGAGCTTTTCGACGTGATCTATAAGGATTTGGAGCCTTTGATGCCCCAGCCTACTCGCCGTAGTGACATACCAAGAAAATACAAGGTTTGTGAACGAGCAATTCAATTTACAAATGAGATTTTTTAACCTAAAAATAATCCTAATTTTTGAATTCTTTAGGTTTTCGTGGCACTTATTTTTCTACGCCACAGGCAGCTACCAAAGATTAGTGGGTGGGACACAAGGTACAATGATGTCCCAACAATTAGTTTCTAGAGCTATATGAGAAGTGACAAATGCTCTTAATTCAAACGATATTTTAAGTAAATGGATTAAGTTTTTAGGCAACGACATACACTATGAGCCATTGCTGTCTAAGTTATTTATTGTTAAAATACATATAAATCCAAGCAAAGAACACTTAAATGATAATTTATGTTAAAATAAATATCAGCACAAATTTATTTATTGATTTAATGAGTAAATCAATATTTTTAAATTTGGTTATTAACGTTTTCATGTGTATCGCCACCCCGTGACGATCAGTGTAGTCGAACATGCAGTCGATTCCAATCTCAATCTCGACTTCGTTCAAGAGTGCCAATTTTCTGAATATTGGAATTGAAACTGAATCGAATTGGAATACGATCGAGATTGGGATTGATTTCAAGAGTAAGCCTACAGTACCAACTACCAAGCTACGCGTCGTTGTTGTTGTTTGCCTTTATAATGCCGTCTATATTTTAAAAGTTGTTCCCAAAAACAAAGAAAACAACGATTTGATTTTGTTTTTGCTTTGGTGGTGACACTCGCGTGTTCTGAGCGTTCTAAAGAAGGTTTATTTCAATTGAAAGACTTTTACAGATGTTGTTGGTCTGCTGACGGACGTCTGTACTAGTTTTCACCAATTATATCTAAATTCCATATAATAGAAGGTGAATCTATTGTCGTCATCAACCAATCTCTAATTCTAGACTTCATACTTGTTACCGAGGCATTCCATATATCACTTAACACTAAAGCCAGCTGAGTAATTTCCACTCGACTCTTTGTTCGTGGAAAATTAATTTTCATTGGCGTACCTATCTATCAAATCATTCTTTCTTTCAAATCATTGGGTCCGCTCCGGGCGCAGTGGAAATCGGACTTTAAACTCGAAAAATCCTTCAAAATCTGGATTTTAATCTTCTAACCTAAAATTATCAACGTTGCAACCCACAGAAATCGTGCTAAGGTTTTTATAAATCTCAAAAGAGACCGCTAAAAGCATTACGATTGCCTTAAACAGTGTTTATTGTGTCATAAAAACACAGAATTATCAATTACCCTATTTATTTTGTCCAATTTTGTCGAAAAGTAAGTTCAAAACATCAATCAGTTTGCGGATGCTGTTTTCTAAGATTAAATCATCAAATGATTTCCGGGTCCTTGGTAGAGCGGACAGGACTTTTTTTGGTTAAAACCCACCACACTATTCCCAAACCACTGAAACTCCTGAAAGCCAGAATCAACAGTGACAGCCACCAAAAAAGCGCCAAGACGACGAAGATCGACGTGTGCCGGATAATGAATTTACCTGTCTTGGATCATGCAACGAAATTAATCAGAGAAGAATAGTGGAGGAGAAGGAAAAATATATTTCCACTTCCCTCCATAGCCAGGAGACAGAAAAGCGGAAAGGGATGTCAGACTCTTCCTTGCCAAATAAACGCCCTGTTTATTCCCATGGCCTTGCGCTCTAATGCCACAGTACCCTTTTAAAACAGTCCTAACATCTATGGGAGCCTAAGGCAAATAAAATTCTTAAGGACAAACTACTCCACGTCTCATTGTACTCCCACATTCATCAAACTTGAAGAAGGCACTCAAAGTATTGATGAAATGGTCAGGAGTCACGCATAAACATACGAAGATCATAATCAGGCTATCATGGATGATCAGAACGCAATATTTGACGTTTATTTGACAGCTGAGTGACAGCTAGAGGATCAAGTTACTATCGACACTAATGAAAACTTTAACAGAAGTTCCAGCCTGTTTTACGCTTTTTTTAGCTTGTTTAAATCATCAAATGCATCCTCCCACCCAGGGCAGGGTAGGGTCGACTTTTTTTTTTGGTACCTACCCAGCACACTATTCCCAAACCACTGCAACTCCTGAAAGCCAGAATCAACAGTGACAACCACCAGAAAAATGCCGAGACAATGAAGCTCAACGTGTCCCTGAGAATGAATTTACCTGTCTTGGATCCTGCAACGAAATTAATCAGAAAAGAATAGCGGGAGAGTACACGAACTCGCCACTGGCGGCGTGATTGTGCTGTTGTGATTGTGCTCATGATAACAAACAACTTTTATTATGGGAGCAAAGTCGAAATCGTGAAAAATATCAGCTGTTCAGTACATTTTTTCGCGCTTTCAGGTTTGTTCCCATAGTAAAAGTTGTTTGTTATCATGAGCACAATCACGTGTTTAAGTATCGTACACTAATTACCAGTCACCCTATAATAATGGGTTAGTTTTTAAAACGTCTATCATCGCGATGACTAAGCAGCAGTTCCCGTTAGTGTTACCCTATCATAAAAAAAAAAACCTTTAGCATACCTTCTGAATACTATTAAATGACCACAACACATGATTAACAAACGAAACAACACCAACCTTCATATCATAGAGAACCATAGAGCGTCAAAGAGCTCCATAGAGCCATCAAAATAATAAGACACGACCTTGCTTTCTTCATAATAAGCAGATGTACCTATCATTACATCAATCTCGTCATGTATATAAAAACAATAAACAAAACTCTTATTGTATGTCTTTTAAGGCGGTGTGAGTTACAAGCGTGGAGCGCTTTTCAAACTTAGATACATAGACCATCAAATAGCGAGTTTAAACCCCTTCCACACGGTCAGACCCCATCACCGCCTGACAGAGGTGATCTTGGTCCGGTGGGAATGAAAATCGACCGTGTAGACGTTGGTCGTGCGACCAAATATGTGCGGAGTCAATCGAACCTTGGTCGGGAGCGCATCCGTCCCGACAGGCTCCGTCCGCGGTAGGACCCGATCGTCAGTCGACAGCGTTCCAGACGGTGGGGTACTGTTGACACGACCAAGGTCACCTCTGTCAGCGGTCAGGTCTGACCGTGTAGAAGGGGTTTTACTCCATGTCTCAGTACTCAGTCATACTAACATCGATACCGACGGCGCGAGCGCCGCGGGGCGCTCTCATTGGCCTGCTCCAAGGTTGTATGAACTCTGAGCCAATGAGAGCGCCAAACGCGGTCAATACGTATGATCGAGTATCGTAATGAAAACTCATGGTATGGGTAAAGATAGCATGTAAAGCCGTTAGCCAAACCTGTCGTTTGTGGATTTTAGACAGTCGTTACTGTTAGTAAGGAGCTCGAAAGTCTGACAATCTGTCGTATTGTATTAATGTTACTGCAGCGAAAGCTCTGCCCTCCCATTCTCATCCTGTAAAATTACATAAATATGCAAAAACTGAAGCCTTAATCGTTTCCAGAATTAATAAAAGTCGGTTTAATTTAGTGACTTGGCGTGAAAGTGTAACAAACAAACCACAGAAACAAACTCACTTTTACATTCATATTTAACCATGCATGACAGATCTCTGGCTCGCTGTGATGGTTCTCTGTGACATTACGTCACTTGCCGCTTAACGCTCCCGCTACCGCTTCCGCCTATATCTTGCACCGCCTATGGAAGACACCGGACACACAATCGGTCCATAATTGCGATCCATTGACCTTGCTCCGAATCCCGTAACGTATTTGTTAGTTTCATAGATTAGACAAGTATTGTAGAGGTGGCAGTTAGCATCAACGTAATATTACGTTAGATTATGGCAGGCTGCATGATTGATTATGCTTGTCAATTGACCAAGGTCAATTTTTTTTTTGTCTCCTGCTTTTAAAAAAAATAGGTTTTTTTTTATTTTTCTGGTACACCAGAAAATACAAAGTCCCTCTGCGAGACCGTCTCTCTTTGTCGAGCTTCATTGGCAGCTCAGGATTTTTTTAGAAATCGTCACTAGTGTTGATTTTTACCAGAAATGGCAGTGCTGTCTATGAATATTGATTAATTACGACAGGGGTTGTTCGTTTATATACAGGCTTAAGTTCATGACTCTGGTATAAGAGGCCAGCGGTGTGGCAGTACTCAATCCCACACCGCTGTTTCCTGTAGTCGCAAAGTCTTTCTCCTGCGCTTGAACTTTCTAATACCTTCCACCACAGTACCTAGCGTATCGTTCGGAGAAGTCCCCGCAACTTTTCGCTATGAGCGGCGCGGCGTATCGTGAACAGTTAGAAACCTATTCACCTATCTACAAAAACAAAATCTTTGCCCAAACCACACAAGTAAAATAATAATAAAACGCATGGTGTTTCCGATCTGGATCACTTCGTTTGTGGGTGGTCGAGCTTTTGTAATTACGCCGCCATGTTGCAATAACATGTAGCCATATTGTTCTAATTTTGTTTTTAATGCCCGCCATCTTGAACTCCGGAAGGTCGGCTCTTTCAATGAAGGTTCAATTCTCTATAGATTTAAGTAGTCATTGAATGAAGTGTAATGTGAATATCACCAAAATATCACGCTTTTATTTCTTGACTCGTTTTTGGTGATGGTCTGTTTTAGAACTTTACAATCAATTCAGATTGTATACATGTGGCGCCATCTATTATCATAATTAGGAACGTTATTGTTATTTTCCTCGGGAATAGTCCTTTACTTACGCATTTTTTTTATTTAGCGTTAGACTTAGGAGGATAGGAGACATTAGGAGAGGCAGAAGACTAAGTAGAATAGAGAAGGTATATACCTCTAAAGACTAAGTACAAAACTAAGTAAGTAGGTACCTATTAACATTTTTTATAGAACATAATTCACAGTTTCACAGTAGGTAATCATTTTGGTATATCCGCAGACAAAGCGCAGAGACCTAATCTAAAAATGGCAACCCATTCGTTCTGAAAATGGCAAATTCTCTTCTAGCCTAATTCTTTGAGCTAATCGGGGGCTCAATTAGAACCACAGAATATATAATAGTACCTATTAGAACTTTAAGTTAAGACCCGGTTGACGTTAATGTTAATAAATACTTACTGTCAATTGTGGTGAGTTGGCCATATTGAGACTAAAGTATATGTCTTTTTGCGACTTAGATGCCATTTTGAGAATTAGGCCTTCAGCTCTCAAAAAAAAAATTTGTTCTCCTGTCGTTATTTAAATTACGTTAAATTACGTTATTTAAACGTCATTTAAATTGACAAACATAAACAGCCATATTACATACTATTTGTAGGTCATACAAATATTTTTGTTCCGTGCGGGAATCGAACCCCCGACACGCATCGCAGCAGCCAACCACTGTCACTGAAATACCTATAACAACTTTGTAGAGTTGAGTTGTACAGCTACAGACATCAGCACGTCAACCTACTCTAATTCCTCAAATATTCTCAATCGAACCTTTCAAAGAACCTTCTAGCTATCGTGATAAAGTTAAAAATCTATAAAAGAAATTCGACAGATTGAGTTAGAAGTTAGAACAAAGATTTTTGTTGGCTGGGTGGCATACGACCACGACGGCTAGCACAATTATACCTATCGGTGGAATGAATGCTGTTCTTGTTTTATACTTTTCAGTGCTCGTTTTTTTTGTAGTCGGGTTTTTTGCTCAAAAAAGAATAATTATTCCAGGTATTTCCCCTAATAAAATTGGTGGCACAGGACGTATAAGCGCCATCTATCGCAGAATAGTAAAACTATTAAACAATATTAATCTATGACTAATTTTGTCTAAAAATGTGATTAAAAAAACATTTTTATTATT
This sequence comes from Agrotis segetum, assembly GCA_036375495.1. NCBI lineage: Eukaryota > Metazoa > Arthropoda > Insecta > Lepidoptera > Noctuidae > Agrotis > Agrotis segetum. Next base: position 78,272 of record JAQSVV010000104.1, read on the forward strand.
GATAAAGTATATTTTTGAACATTGAAGCATGATATTTAAAGTAAAACTCTAAAAATAATGAATTAATTCAATAATGTAATTCCAAAAGTTTATTGAGAACAACGCCATCTAGTATCGAGTAGAAACAACTACTCTGTTTGCCGGCACCTGTTTGATGTAAACAAAGCGAGCCGCGCAGGTGGCGGCTTCCCTTTGACAGAAATGTAGCTTCACTTTTAAATTTTTGGCAGGATTATTGTCTTCTACGTGACAAACTGTCATTAAAGAGTTAGTTATTATTGAGATATAGGAAATAAATAATAAACTGCAATTATTTAAAAACATATCTTCGTTTTTACTTCACAATTAAGCAATGTTAATACAAAATCATCTACATTATTCTTCCTATTTCATAAAGACGTATAAACGAAATAAAAACCAAAGAACACACTCTTTTCATAAACAAAAACATAAACTTAAATTACGACCAGAAATCAAACCCGCTACTAACGCAACATTTAACCACTAAACTTCTATGGCTGTCGGCATTCTTTGAGAGATGCCGAAAGGCGAAAATAATTTTAATTTGTTTATCATTTCGCCCATTTCGCCGACGATCTCTGCGAAGTGAAGACGTGTATGTTTATTTGATGTGCTCTCTCAACGGTGAGTTTCGTATTTCATAATATTTACTAGATTATTTTGAAGATAGTGAACTACTCACTTACTCAGGTTGTAAGGAACAGGTAAGGTGCGTTCTGCGTTGTACTCGCAACTGGCATGTTAGCAGGTGACGAGATTTGATTGACCACAGGTCAAGGCGTGAGGTATGATCAAAGTTTTTGTACAAAATCGATGGTTTTCTGTTGACTTTATAATATCATTGGTTACTGCGCTGTTTACCCACGTAGAGAGTAAAAACCTTGATCACTGAATTAACTTCAGTTTTTCGTAAGCCGAAAATGTCATGTTTTATTTCTAATCATCAAGTTGAGGTTGAGTGAATAAACTGTTCAGGAAATATAGTAGTGTGCTTTTAAATACGATATGACTATAGAAATATAATTTTGAATTCCCTTTACTTTGTTTTGGTACTTTCTTTTCGGGTTTTCAGTAAAAACAATAGTTCCTACCGGAAGTTGCGTTTGTTTACTTACGTTGTTGTTCAATGATGAATTAAAAATGTTTTATTCTTTTATTCATTAAGTGAAATTGTAGTATATTTAATAAATTAATGTTTCTAGTCAGATTATCCCATAATTAAAAAAAAAATCCAATAGGAATCTAATTCGACCATGTTGAAAACTTTTTACGACACGTCACTTCCGTCAATCTTTCAAAATGGATGATTTGTTTCTTTTTCTTTTATCAAAAATGTAAATAGTGTTTTTTTATTAATTTATTATTGTTTTGGTGACATTTCAGATCCAAAAATGTATCCCACGAAGAGTAACTGTGATTACATGACTGAAATAAACCGACTCTTTCCTCGGACCAATGAAAGTGGTAAGCTTACAACTTTTTACATGAATTCGACTTTTTTTGATCAAAATAGTGTATGAATTTGTTTTCTTGATGTGGTACGCAACTTTCTAAAATGTCCGTCGATTCTTGTTTTTTTTTTATCACTGATGTCATCATAAACGAAAACAAAACAAAAGATAATAGAAACAAATGAAACTTGTTAACATGAAATGCTGAACTTTTTATTATGATAATAATGTAAATTATTCTCTCTGTGTTGTCATTGGGCTATAATAGAGGTCTTATTGCTCATAAAAATAGTGACAAAAACTAAAAAATAAAAGAGAAACCTGCACACTAATATCAAACTATAAAACCTTAAAACTGTTAAATTCCAGATGTATTCCGGTCTCCAAACACAATGCCCAACCCAAATCTATATTCACCATTCAGGCAGTCCACACCAGTCAACCGTTCATCAAGCTCCACAGATTCCACGTCTCCGGACTCCTTCCCGGATATATCACATCGCTCAGACACAGACAGACAATCCTTTGAGACTCCTTTCATCGCCAGACGCCAACGCCCAATCATTGGACGCAAGATCTTTGACAAACCAGAACATGCACCACCAACATTGGAACCAACTTACAAACCTTTTGAACATGATGTTGAATTCCCTAACAATATTTGGCAACCAGATACTGAACATTTATTCCCACCAACGCCGCCCAGCATTCGTGTTGAACAGAAGAATTACACGCAGAATATATTCTATGAACTGTTTCCTACAGAAAAAAGAGGTTTTGAATTCAAACCACCAGTTACTGCGTTATCTCCTACATCAAGTTACACACCTGTTTCGCCGAAATTTTCGCCGACAATGCCAACTACACCGAATTCTGTGAAAGTAGGGCCTCCTCGTATGCCGACAACACCGTTCAGGTTGCCCAGTCGGCCAAACTTTGGACCGTGTTCTTCTAAACACCAAGAGACGAGGTCTGCAAAGATGTGTACGTTCTGCCGCAAGAATGGGGAGACTCCACTGGTTTATATGACACACTCGGTGAGGGAGAACGTTGGGAATAAAAGTATTGTGACATGTCCGATATTGAGATCTCATGTCTGTTCAACGTGTGGAGCTTCTGGAGATAATGCTCATACTATGTAAGTATTTTAATTTTTCTATGACATTTTATTTAGTTCAGTGGGGTTTTGGCTGAGTCACTTGATTACTGCAATAAATTTTTTACTTCTACCTCTATCCAACCAGTGTTGCGGGAATTACCTATTGAAGGACACCGTGGATTTTAGTCATAACAAGTCTGACAGTCCCTCCTGCCCTGCCCTTGGAGGACTCATTTGATGAGTTAAATAAGTAAAAATTACCTCTATCCAAAACTGTTTTGAAAAGATCTCTTTTAGCAATAAAATTGCCTATTCAATAAAGTAAACCAAGAAAACTAAAAAAAAAAAAACAAAGCAAGTTGTAATAAATTCTGCTAAATTACATCTGGAAGTGGAAAATGAGCTAATTTAATCTCTTCATCATTTTTTAACATTTTATTTCGATTTTTCCAGCACATACTGTCCAGTGCTCCGAAGCAGTAACAATGGCCGTCCTCTGCAGTCAACAACCATCACGCTGAAGAATACGAGAATCAAGAGCAATGGTAGGAGACGATTCTAATTTATTATGACATATTCATAAATTAACTTTAAAACACCAGTTTTCTCATTGGTAAATCATTACAGAATGTTTATGAAACTTCTATCATTAAAATAGCAACCCTGGCAGAATTTTATTAAAGATCACTATTATTTTGACTTTTGCAAAGTACGAGCTAAAGGTAAGGCTGCGTTTCCATTGAGGCGGAGCGGAGGGCGATTCACCAATCGCAAGGCTTGAAATCCACTTCACAATCTCTTACTCGTCTCATCTCCAGCCACGTGATTGGTGAATCGCACTCCGCTCTGCTTCGCTCCCGCCTCAGTGGATACGCAGCCTAAAACATGAGTTTGCTCTTGACCCAAAAGATTTTTCTTTTCAATTATTGTTCATTTGATAGGCTTTTTGTGATGATTTGCTTTTGAGAAGCTGTCTTGCTAGGTCATTCAAATATTATGTAAGCAGAATTTGAGGAATTTTCATCCCCTTTCCCCGAGGCGGAGCGGACCAGAGTGGAGAGCGATTCACCAATCACATGGCTTGAGTGGAGAAGAGATGTGGTGGATTTCAATCCATGTGATTGGTAAATCGGTCTCCACTCCGCCTCAGTCGAAACGCAGCTTAAGACTTTAATTACCTTGTTCGTACGCGAACTCGTGGTATGGTACAAACATTTGATCTTACCGACACTGGCAAAATCGTGATTTGTTACTCTTATAAACTTTGCTCAACTATTCTAAGAGAAATGATATTGTATTGTCGGAAACAAATCAAATAAAAAAATGGCGGCATTGTACTACCAAATTCTGCATGACCTCCTTGATTTTATGGCCAACTAAGTAATAAATTATCTAGATGGTTACTTAGTTACCCTCTAGAATTCACTAATATGCAACTTTGAAAAAGTTTGTTTATAAATGTTAAACATTTGTAACTAATGATCTCAAAAACATTATGATAGTAATTATGATCTCAATTATGACCTTTAAAGTTTAATGCATAAGGACTATACTAGTAAATATATCTATAACGATTACTGACTTGTCAAAAGAAATAGGTTTAAGATACAAAAAAACAATGCCATACATTCTTCAAAAGAATATGTATGGAATACATTTTCCCATAAAAAAAAAAACTTTTTCTCCCTGTAATGTAACAGTTGAAGGTACAAGAATTAGTGTTTGTTACAAAAATATTGTTACAGGTTGCACACTGTAACACTACATTCTTTTCACTCGCTGTTATATTACAGATGAATGCTATCTGTAATTAACTGTATTTTATGTGTGTTCCTCAATTTTATTTTTAAACTGTTTTTGACAATTTTAATCATGACAAAAAATATAAGATTATGACAAAACTTAAATCATAAAAATGGACAAACCCTACTTCCTAACCAAAGCGATCGTCGTGTTCATAATAATTTCACTTATTCGTCTGAAAAACTATGCGATTATAATTCGCCGAACTAAATGGCCAAGCTATCGTTTTGGTTAGTAGGTAGCCTTATAATTATTTTGATAATTAAATTGTGTTGCAGAGTAGTTTCAAACAATTTCTAACAACACTCATAAATCATCTATTGTGTTGTCACTGCATAATATCAAACTTACATGAAAATTCAATGTTAATTAATAGTATGTAAACTTTATGTTCTAGTGTATAAAGTTGAATATCTGTTGAAGACTTCTGAGCGTTAACTACTGGAACGAACAAAAACGCTCTGTAATCTTTAACACATTTTCAACCTTATACTCTAGAACATAAAGTTAAGAATCTATTTTAAGATCACTTGTCTAGGGAGTGAAATATTGCACCTCGACCGTGATAAACGGCGTATAGCGTTATCTTTGTCACACACTAACTATGTGGCCCAAAATACAACGCTGGAGGCAAGGCGGATAACAATTAAAGATAAAAATTAATTATAAACCTTAACTACCTTGAAATACGGTCGCTCGCATGCTCTTGTGGTAACCTGAGAGCGCTCCGAGCACCGTGTCCGAATTTATTCTCATGTAGACCGTATATCAAGCAAGACAGATAAGGTTTATTTCAAATCTTCAAATGCTCAACGCCGCGCCTTCAGCGTTGTGCGCTGGGCCTGTGACGTTTGTTGTGGTAAAGTTAGTACTTAGTGCGACCGAGATAGCACTATGAAGTTGAAACTAGCCAATATTACGTGTCCTTAGGTCGATGTGCAATATTTACTGCCTTTATTTCGTCCCCGTAGAACGAAAAGTCACTAAGTCCAAAAATCGTTAAAATGGTTTTAAATGCCATCAAACTCACCGTATTCTAACTAAGATTTCAAAAAGTTTAACAACTTTTGTTTTAGCTTGTGCGGAAACACATCATGTTGACATATTGAACCTTAAACTTTGGGGAACAAATATCTAAGCCTCGTATCTCATTTTGGTCATTTTCGACTTAACGACTTTTCGCTCTACGGGGACGATTTTTACTATTATTTGACCACTACAATTGCAATTCGGTATTTTTAAACTAATTTTAAACAATATTTTATTCTATGACAATATCTAGTTTTGTAAGATCTTTATAATATGACTTATTTAATAGTACTTATTAATCATGATTCTTAAACGATTTTTTATTCAAAACTTTGACTGCTATATGCACTGTTTTAATCGCAATTTAACATCATGTTTTCCCTTTTATATTTTTTAAAATGTTCTTTAACAATTTACGGATTTTGAAATGCCGTAAAAGAAAAGCTCAAGAAATATCTTTATTGAATTTGTAACTTTCGGTTCAGCGCTGAAAGTTCAAAATTAAGCGACTATGTTCTTAGAGACATTTTTGCTTTTACAATATGCTTGTATATAGAAAAAGTATATTTTTTATTACTGATACACTAGTGCCGCGCCTTTGCTTCGCACGACTACAACCAAACATTTGAATATTTTTGGAAATTAGCATGTACAAACAGAAATTTTTAACTTGGTCAAGTAGCTTGCGCATGTTACTCGCGCGGGTAACCCGCATCTTTACATGCGCGGGTTACATGCGCCGTGAACAAGCACCCTTAGTATAGTAAGATTTTGACTAATTTATAAGACTTGATTACAATCGTGTTCTGACAATTTTTTGATCTCTGTTTTAAACTTAAGACTTGAAGTAAGTTGGGTGTTGTTTAAAATTATGTTGCTAGGATATGACAGATTTTTGTGATTCAATGTAGGGCTGATTTTTAATAGTCAGATAACTTTCAACTGACGAATAAAATAAAAATAGCGGTTTCAGATAAATCCGATATTTTCTATAGATAAGCTATCAAACCGCCATTTTTATTCCTCAGATAGAAGTTATCTGACTATTGAAAAAAATCAGCCCTTAGTAATACGGCTATACATTAGGTATACAAAACCAGTATAAGATGACCTTTCACTGTGTAAAAACCTTATACAAAGCGAGACCAAAGGTAAACTGGTTATGTATAGTTGGACTTCTAAAATAATGGCTTGAACTACTAGTTGGCCAAAGTGTAAATGTGTCTGATTTTTTGTTGGTCTTTATTTCGTTGCAATAAGGTTGCATTTTCCTTGCGGACAGTAATGATGCTGTCATAATTGAAGTGATCTTTATTGTTATAACAATAAGATTACTTTTTGTATACAACTGGCTGGAAATAACACTCCATCATAATTGTTTTTTTTAATTAAATTATGTACACTGTTTTAACACTATATGTCAGTCAGTTGAATTCTCAACCCTTTGTGCTCAATGCAGAGTTGAAAATTCAGCGCACACTAAAAATATGCAACTGAACACTTGAAATTTAAAAAAAGGTTTTTTTTTAAATAAACAAAAAACCTTTAGCTTGTAAGATTTGATTCTCTGACACAACATTATGAAATTAAAAAAAAAATGATTTTAGTTATGAACTTTCAAAATGTTACTGAATGTCTTGTGTAGACCTTATGTCTTATAAGTTTGATTTTCGCATAGCAAGTTTAGTAATGGTTTTGAACCAATTTTAATGTTCCTAGTTTCTAAGGCTGATTTTGGTACAAATGATTTTATGAAAAGTTAGGAATGTTTTTTTTTGTTTTTAGATTTTATCGTTATTACTAATTTTCTTTGTTTATGAAAATGTTGATAAATGCTATAATTTTAATGGCCTCTATTCATTTTTTTAATGTCTTAACGAAAATAGTATGTGAATTGATTACTTGCATTTAATAGAATTTTCAAGTAAAAGTTTTTACTTAGACAAAATACTTGCCTTTTGAATTTTCTTGTTTATGTAATGTTGTTTTAATAAATATTTACTTTTATAATTGTACACTAAGTACTAATTTTATGTATTCACAAGTTTGTTACTGTTAAAGTACAAATTATTCGCATGTTTTTTAATATAAGTTTTTTAATTATTATTTCTTTTATTTAACACCCAGAATTAGGGTCAATGCACACCGAGACGCAATACTGCGCGTTATTTCAATAGATACACATTTCAATGCGCGATGACGCGATAGCAGCGTCGTCCTACAGTAAATTTTTTTTAAACCCCTTCTACACGATCAGACCCGACCGCCCGACAGAGGTGACCTTGGTTAGGCGGGTGTGAAAATCTACCGTGTAGACGTTGGTCGGGCGACCAAATATGGGCGGAGTCAATCGACCTTTGGATGACCTTGGTCGGGAGCGCATCCGTCCCGACAGGCTGCGTCCGCGGTCGGACCCGACCGTCAGCCGACAGCGTTCCTGATGGTTGGTACTGTTGACGCGACCAAGGTCACCTCTGTCAGCGGTCGGGTCTGATCGTGTAGGAGTTTTCAAAGCGACTCGCAATCGAATTTTGTTTTACTGCACGACAAAAGATATAAGTACCACTGATTCCGCGTCGATAAATGTTGGGAGTACCCTTACACAAATTTCCAGGATCTGTGAGTCGCGTTGAGTCGCGTCTCGATGTCACGGTTTGTGAAGTGTCCTTTATTGAATGGCACCCAAGGGGCCTGAATGCAGAAGAGGACACCGTCTGGGTTTAAGTTAGTCGACTCTGACATGCCCCTCCCGTCTTCCCAGGGCAGAGGTAATCCATGAGGATTTCCACATGTAAGAAAAGGGGGAAATAACTATATTAGAAGTTATTTCCACTGACTACTTTCGTCAGTGGAAATAACTGTAGCAAGTTAGTAAGAAAGGGTCACTGACACCGGTTTGGGCTACATCCGGTGATCCGGGTTTTTTTTACTAACTACAGCTTGGCCAGAACGGATTGAAACAGAATTAATCTTTTTGTTTGCTGACGTTTTAAGTCTTTGATATTTGATGTAAGCAAAGACGCAGATTTGTTAGATTTATTATTGTGCCATAAAACTAACGTTATATGTGAAAAAAAAACATTCAAAGTGCTGGTAGCGAGAGCACAGTGGCGACTTCCGTTTTCTACTGTTTTTTGCCAAGCTGTACATCATGGTCGTACATTAAAAAAAAACTTCGTAAATAATTAATTTTCATTCAACGCCATCTAGTACATAACTGTAGAACTACAATCGCATTGATCGAATGGCAAGGTTAAAATTACACATCCTACGTTTGCTGCACGTCAATCTCGATAGCATTGGTTGGACAGATAAGTACATCATTGATAGTTCAGTGATAACTTCAAAACAAAGTTTTATCAAAACCAAAACACAACAAGAAGTGAAGATAACCGAACGTGTGTGTTGAAAACAAGGTAAAAGTGCCAAGCTATTTTTATATGCGCGGAAAGCGAGGTTCTGAAAAATCTTTCTTTTCGCCGTCAACAGGTGCGTTTATCAAGCTTATTGTATTCTAAAGCTAAGCATTTCGAAAATAAAATGGATTCGGAAGATGTGTATGTCGAGGATATCGAGTTCGAAGAAGAATATGAGGAAGAAGATGATAATTACAATAATGGGATTTATATAGACTCGGAGAATCTACCGGTAATGCGACTTCTAGCACCAATTAATGCTGAACACTGTGGAATATATGGCAGGTTAGTGGAATTTTATAACATAAATGAAAAATAGGACGTCACATTTTTTCGTTAAAAATAAAATCATCAATGAAAATGAACTCAATGTTTTCCATGGCTTTTCACTTTCGTCCTTGACGTACTTCACAAACGCTACGCTGTCACTGTCAATGTCACACCAATGTCATCCCAATCAGAATCAAAACATTCGAATTTTATCCAAAAATTGAAAAAAAAAAGAAAACATTCATCCATTTGGCTATGTTTTATTAAATTAACTAAATAAACAACAAAAAATGAGTGCTCCGGCTACTGCTAATATAGTTCCTGCTGCGAAAGTTAATCCGGATAAAGATGAAGATTATTACACACGCCCGGACTTTATTTACGGGGGTCCTTTTATCCCTGTAATATTGCCTTCTCAATTTTTGGATATCTGTACACCGATGAATGTACCGTCGCAAGGGACGTTTAGAAAGTATGTATTAGTTTCTATGTTTGAAAATAATGTTATGGCCAATTTCTTCGCTATTACGACGTTTTTGTTGTGGCTATTCTATTGGTTTTTCTTTAAGTTGTGACTTACGTGGAGACACACATTTTGCTCTAATATCATTAATGGTCAAGTAGAAGTTAGTACTTATTTACTGATAACTTTATTAATATTGAAAAAGAAACTGACTGTAAAGCGTTTGTCTCAAACTTAAAGATTTTTCAGTGTTTCTTCCTGTATTTTACCGCGTATAACGTGATATTGAATCGTAAAGATCCTTTTAATTACACTATTTCAATGAATAACAAATAAAATCAAATAAATTGTGGATCTGTTTTTAGGATTCTGTCTGGACTAAAATGGAAATATGGTACCCTGTCACTTAGACTATTTTGTCTGTCTGTCCATTCTAAATTGGTTTAGTATTTCCAGATATAACTTCCAAGAAACAAACTAATAAACTTTACCTGTTTATAATATTATTTAGGTACCTATTATTTACGTATAGGCATAGCGTAGCGGTTTTTTTTGTAGCGGCTTTATGGTTTTGTACTCATTAAGAACATAATTGAGGTAATATTACTATAAATTACAATGTTATTTATTTGTAAAAACTCTCATGAGAGAGTGTGCAAAGATTATAAGATAATAGTCATAAAATAATAGGCAATAAAGGCCGTATTCTTTATGATCTTATTATTGCTCATAGTCTTGATAAATGATAAGGAGTATTGACATAATAATTATCAAAACAATACATCCTCCATAGATTCATAATAATAAATATTATCAGAATTCTTTTTTTATCATGACATGAGTCTTTTACAGATAAAAAAAATGCTGTTAATTCAATCGCCCTTTCCTTTCCAGGGCCACTGCACTCTGTTTAGACAGTCCGAACTTGTTAATCCTTCAAAATATGTTTTTTTTAAACTTTGCCCCAAATTAGTACTTGTTTGTATTCTGGGTGCATTTACAAAAAAAGATAAATTCATTTAATATACCTACATAAAATTATGTTCTTGTGGTTTTAATCAATTTATTTAGTTTTAATGTTTTAATGAGATGTTTTCATTTTCATACAAAAACAAATTGTCTCCTCATAGTACTATTTTTAGCAATTTTACTAAAAGCTGTTCTAAAATTAATAATATGTCTCAATCAGAACAATCGATTTTAAGTATTAACGTTATGAAATAAAGTCTAAAATCGGACGATATAAATAAACCAGCTGCTTTAGAAAACATGTTCTAAGTCTTATTTCATAGGATTATGGACTTTATTTCCTTAGTGTAAAGTTGAATGTCAAAAACACGATAGTCATTTTACTACGTTTGCGCGATGTATAGAGTAATTTCAGCGAGTTTCTTAGAGCCCGGATAGCTCAGTCGGTAGAGCATTGGACTTTTAATCCAAGGGTCCAGGGTTCAAGTCCCTGTTCGGGCGGTATCTTTTTGCGATTCTTTTTGTTGTTTTGATTTTTTTTTGTATAACAAAAATATTTTTTTTTCAGTTTTTGAAAGTTTTTGATTATTTTTTCTTATTCATTTTAATAATTTTATGTATATTATTTAAGAAAAGCCTTAAAAATTGGTTAAATTCACATTTGTGATGATGACAATTTTAGAAATAAAAAAGTATTAATTACATATGGTACATATTCTTTTTTTCAGGAGTTTCGCTTATTATTCACTGAAAGAGAGATTGCCTGTGATTCTGACAAAAATCATTGATTACTTGGCGAGAGAAGGAAAAAATATAATGAGCAGTACCAAGGCGGTATGTATTTTTAAATCTTTTAAAAGTCTACCAAAATACCCCAGTTTAAACAAAAATAAACTATTTTCACTTATCATAATTTCTCACAACAATTTAAGATTTTAGATGTTTATCGGTTGAATGAAATTAAATGTTTTTTGATAAATACAGAATTAAAAAAAAAAATGGCGGCAAAATAAGTTCCGCGCACACAATTTTTTTTTTTAATTTTTTTTTAAATATTATTATTTAATTTCTTTCAGTCCCAAGAAGATATAAATAGTTTCATGAAAACAGTCACTAAGTTGAAGAACGATTTAGTTACTAATAAGGAATACGATCTATTTACTTTTAAAAGTCCGGAATGCGAAAAATGGAATCGTTGGATTGAGGCACTTGATAATAAGAAGTATTTCCTCAATTCATGGATGTTCACCGAGTGTTATGTTTATCGGAAACTTAAGGAAGGGTGTGAATTAACGTAAGTATTTATTAAATAAACTAATATAAATAAACTAAAAGAATAAATCGCGTTTTGTCCAATTTTTTCTAAAATATTCTTAAAAGAGCGCCATCTAGTATAATTTTGTAAAACACACTTTCACCATTTAGAACAACGCCATCTAGTAATCTTTGTAGGAAACATGTGTTAAGTTTAGTACTACTGCCAATAGAAAGCGTTTAATTAAAGAATCACTTGGATTGCAGCGATTTTCAGGAATAATGATTTTATTTAAATTCTCTATTACATTCCTTTTTTACTTTTCATTTTTACCCTCGTTACTTTTTTTTTTAACAATAAAATAAAAAAAAGCAAATCAAGTAGTAGTTCTAAACTTCACCACTAGGTGGTGCTGATTTAAGTTTTGTTGTATATTTTTTAGAGAGGGTCCGTTGGAAGATTTCGATTATTTTGAACACCAAAAGAAGAGAGCTTTTAAGAATAACGAAGAAATAATGTGTGTGGTCGCTGATAGAGTTGTGGATATGGTAAAACCGAAAGAGGAGAAGGACAAACGGAAAGCCGACTTTGTTACTCTTCTAAAGGTAAAAGTTATTCAAGTCAATGACCTGCGGTGGGACTTATCTCATTACCGTGACCCCGTAACATAAAGGGCTATTGAAGGACACCGTGGAATTTCAATTTATTTATTAATTTTGTGAACATAGGGTCAAAGTTTTACAGATGTTTACAGTTATAATGTTGTTCCATGCTATGTCCCGCCAGAAGGCATACAAAATTCTAAGATAGTACGAGTAAATTACACATATAATATTTTTAGTCTAAGTAACCAATTGAGATTAAATAAGGTAAGTCACAATTTTAAAATTTCAATATCATGCCAAATGCTACTATAATAATAAATAGAATATGTCAAGATTGATGTCAACAAACAATTTAAGACGTCACATAAACAATTTTAGTCAGTACGAATCTGACAATCCAGCCCTGCTCGGGGTGGGAGGACTCATTTGATGATTGGTCCTGTGATAGCATGGTTGTCACAGGTGAGCGATCGACTTTTGCTTAGTGTGTAGCGGGTTCGATCCCCTCGCCGAACACTTATTTGGATAATCTACAAGAGTTTTAATGTGTTTTATCTTTGTGAATATTCATTCACTGAATTAACAAAAATAATACGTTGCAATTTATTGTTGTTGGCTCAGATCATATATGAGGATCATACAGGATAATCAAGTCAGTTATTTAAAACATTTTTCTTTTTATAAAGAAGCTTTTATTGCAAAAAATAAGATAGACAAAGTACTCGTCAAGACGAATCAAACGAGTCTAAACTCGATGTGGTTGCGACGTTTCATTACAGAGTTCCTATGACCACCTTCCAGTTCCATCATCAGATCAGCTCCATGTCATCATAATATTACATTGTCACGCGATATACATATACTTGCAAAATTTCATCTCAATCGGAAACCGGGAAGTGGATCAAATTTAACTTTCAAGATTTGGTCACAGATAACGGGGTTGTTGACCGAGTGGTATCGGCCCCCACTTACGAGTTGTAGGTCATGGAATCGAATCCAGCCAGACGCGTTACTTTGTGTAATTTATTTCATCACCACTACTCTCAAAAGGGTGAAGGAAAACATCGTGAGGAAACCGGCATGTCCTAAAACCAAAAATTCGAAGACATGTGACATTCACTAAACTGCACTGGACCCGCGTGGTCGATTATGGCCCACTCCTGACAGAGAGGAGAACTGTGTCCCAGCAGTGGGAACAATTATAGGCTGATAATGAACGGGACAGGTGAAACTAAAATAAAAAAAAAATGTAAAAATTAAGTAATAAAATTCCAGATTTCCCTATGGGCGAACAAATGCGACTTATCCCTATCAATGGGGTCTGAGGTGGACCTCATAAAGGCCGCTAAGGATGAGACGGAGAGACTGCGGCTGAACCCGCCCCCTCCCCCGCCACCCGCGAAGGGGAAAAAAGCGAAAAAGCAAGCTGCACCCGCTGGACCTATCATCATTAGTTCGGATCCATTTCAGATGATTGTGGATTTGAAGGATAAGGTATTTTTTTTCTCTTGTTTTCTACTTATTTATACTACGTGTAACGCCAAAAGTGTAAAACCTCCCGTGGGGTAACTCAGCCCATGTTACTGATTTTTTTTTGTTGTAAGACGTTTGGAAAATCGCAAAAAAAAAATGGTTTTTCATACGGATGTGCCCGACCCGACCAAGCTCTCGTTTTGCATGAAAATACATTTTTTTTTTGCGAATTTCCAAAATTCTTAGAACTAGAATATACAGGCGTCTACGTCTATAAATAGGTGGATCTAATCAATAATAGTATTACCCTTTTTTTAATGTGTATAGTCCACGATTTTATGTTTCGTGATTGCGTAAGCAATGCGATAGCAGCAATCAAGCAAATCAATAGGGTAGTTTCCAGGGTCAAAATAATTACATTCTATTTAGTCCGTATTTTAGATTATAAAAAAATATTGGACACGTATTTTTTCTTTTTTCGATTAAACAAAAAAGAACAAAGATAATAAATAGCCTATTTAAGTTACCTGTGACGTCACTCTGCCCGAAAAATGCCACGCATGGTGACGTCACACGTAACTTTAATAGGCTATATCTTTGTCATTTTTGGTCTAATTTACAAAAAAAAAAAAACGTGTCCCTTATTTTCGAATAATCTAAAAGACGGACTAATTACATTTTTTTAGGCAACTAGCCTATTGCTGCTAGCTGTCACTCATTGAAGAGTTTCCTCGATTTCTGCAAGATCCCATCATCAGATCTTGGCCTGATTACCATGGGACCATCTGTGAAGTAATGAAGTTAGGTATACCAATTGAAACAAAAAAAAAAAAAAACCAAATCTGTCCAGGTTTCATTGACAAATCGGGGAATACACATAAAAAACAAAGATTGAAACGAATTGAGAACTTTTATTTCGAAGTCGGTTAAAAAAAAAAAAAAGACATCTTTGGCAGTTGCTACAGGAAGTCGGTGTCAACCAGTCTTACCAATGGGTTATCTTATTATCCAGTTACTGTGTTGTGGAGGTCCGATAGGCAGTCGCTCCATGTAAAATACTGATATTCAACTGCATCTGGTTCGACTGGAAGCCGACCCCAATATGGTTGAGAAAAGGCTAGGTAGATGATGATTTACCATTATCCCATTATCTTAAGATATTTTTACCTGGCTTTAAAATTGATTCTATTTTTTTCCAGATTTTAGCAGATGACTGTAATAAAATAGCGGATCAAGTACAGAAGAGAGCTGAAAAAATGCTGGAAAACATCACTGCGGTATGTATATACAACGTGTAACGTTAATAGCGCAAAACCTCTCGTGGGGTAACTCAGCCCATGTTACTGAACAATGTTTGTTCTAAGACTTTTGGAAAAAAAAAATGAATTTTCATACAAAATGAGAAATTGATCGAGCCCATCAGTATGATTTTCTTTTTTCCAGAAGTTTTAGAACAAACATTGTTCAGTAACATGGGCTGAGTTACCCCACGAGAGGTTTAGCCCTATTAACGTTACACGTTGTATACTTCAATTATAAAGCTGAAGATTTTGTTTGGTTGAACACGCTAATCTTAGGAACTGCTGGTTAGAATGGGTATGGCAACTGGGGAATGTCGCTAGAATAGCTAGTCCCAAGCATCGTCATTGGTTCAAATCTTATAGCTACTTCAAAATACTACCTCATTGGTCGGATTAGGACTTAGCTATGGTGGCGCCATCTACAATTAGCTTTGACCGGTCTTCCGAAACCGCGGCATCAGCTATGTAATATAATTTTAGAAATAGAAAGAGGAATATTTTCCAAATCTTTTTTTTTTGTGCTTGCATCATCAAATGAGTCCTTTGGTCCTGAGTAGATCGCGCCGCCTCCGCGATGCCATTCGCTAGTGTTTTATTTATCTAACAAAGGAGGTTTCTCATTGCGGCCATATAAAACGTGTAACGTTAATATCGCAAAACCTCTCGTGGGGTAACTCAGCCCATGTTACTGAACAATGTCACATAGATTGATTGATTACATGTATAGATTACGACGTAGTGTTATGGGTGATTTTCACTTGTAGTTGAAACTAGTCGACTTGCGTCATATCGCGTCAGCAAGCTTTCTTGCACACGTGGGTACTTGATTCATCATCATCATCATCAGGCTATTAATGTTCCCACTGCTAGGACACAGGCCTCCTCTCTGTGAGAGGGAGTGGGCCATAATCCACCACGCGGGCCCAATGCGGATTGGTGGATGCCACATGTCTTCGAATTTTTGGTTCTAGGACATGCCGGTTCCTCACGATGTTTTCCTTCACCGTTTTGAGAGCAGTGGTGATGAAATAAATTACTCAAAGTAATGCGCTTGGCTGGATTCGAAAACACGACCTACAACTCGTAAGTCGGGGCCGATACCACTGGGCCACCACTGCTCTCTCTACTTGATTATTTTGATTATATTTTACAGGCACAACAATCTGGGATTTTCAAGTCGGCGTGTAGTTGTAATAGAGTGGCGAAGCAGGCCGGTTTGCCCATTTGTACAGTAAGTATTTTAATGTTTTTTGTAGATAGGACCCGTTGTACCCTTCGGGACGTTTGGTGATGTGAACATCCTTGTCCCAGGATCCAGATGCCGAAGTCCCTCCAGCGGGCGCGGCCCCCGGTGCTAAGCCGGAGGAGATTCCCAAGATCCCCTGCCCGGCCAAGATGACCTTACCTTCGGCTGTGTTCATTGGTAAGTAACATTACAGGGTATACTAATCTAAACTTATACAGGGTGTCCCAAAACTCAACGTCAAGCCGAAACGGGGTGATAGGATTGATCATAACCATCACGAGAAAAATCTGAAAAAAAATCTATCCCATGCAGTTTGAAAATTATGGACATTTTAAGAAAATCCTAGAAATTTGATCAAACTGTACCATTTTCGGTTATTGTGGTTTTCCTTTTTTACTTTTGTTCATTTGAACTTTGGAAACGTAATCCTAAATAATATTTCTAGAATCCCAATAAAAAATAATGACACAATTGCCTAAAGTTTCCGAGAATTAAATTGAGACCCTCTCTGTGAGAGGGAGTGGGCCATAATGCATTATGGCCCACTCGTTGTGTCCCAGCAGCAACATTATGGACTGATATTCATGATACGAATTGGCTATTTGACGGTATCAGAAAATTAGAAATCTAATAAATCACGCGCAATATTTACGCGCTAATCTCAGGAACTCCAAAAAATATTTTTGTGTTGGATTGGATGGACCAGAAGATCGAGACTGTCAGACTCGTACTGACTATCATCCATGCCCATTATTATTCTTCAATAGCCTTTTACGTTCCAGGGACACTGTTGCTTGTTTAGATAGTCCCGCGGCCCCGACAAGGCGTATGCTCTTCTATGGGAGCTACATCAGATTACTGACAGCTCTTTGAGCCACGCTCGTCGACTTGATCATGATCCATGATCGGACGGCGAGACATCCATTACTCGCCGTCCACATGAACAAAAATTAAATTAAATTCCATTGTTTATTATTGTTTGTTCCCCAACAGACATCGTAACGGACAACGCTGGGTACGAATTGTTTACGGATCTCTGCCTAGCACACTTTTTAGTAGGACAGAAAATTGTACAGAAGGTAAGTTGAGCAATATACTATGGGCCTACGTTATGAATAAACCTGCGCAAGCGCCATATTATGACTTAAAACCGTGTTTCTACTTTGGTTCCGATCAAACATTTTGATCAGAGCAACTTTTTGCTGTATTCTTTCTGTATACAGGATGATTTTATGTCACCATCGAAATTTTGATATACAGGGTGTAAGGGAGAGCGCTCCACAAACTTTCTGAGTTTCTTCAGTAGACTAAACTGAACAACCTTCCACATTTTTTTTTGTCGGAAAATGAAAAAAAAATCAGCCTCACTATAGAAAATTATGAACTTGATTGGACAGTTTGTATGGAGTAGCAGATTTTTTTTTCATTTCCTGAAAAAAAAAATGTGGGCTATTGTTCAGTTTCGTCTACGCAAACCCTGAAAGTTTGAGGAGGACTGCTTACACCCTGTATTAATATTTGGCGAAAATCATTAAATTCGATACTTTTCTTTTTGTGTCACTCAATACAAAAATATTGAGATATCACGTCACAAAGTTATCTATAAAAAGTAGATGAATCTGAACACCACGCTGTGATGTGTCGCTCAGGTGTAGCGGGGTGCAAGTGTAGTATTATTAACGTTTAGTGACCACGCAGAGCGGATAATTCATTATTTGAGAAAATTATTTAATATGAGACGTATCGATTTTTTTTTTCAAAAATAGGGTTCGTGAGTGATATACCTAATGCCTAGAAAATTGGATGGTGGTAGTAAAAAGTCAACCTGTATAGTGATTTTATTTTATCAATGTAATTCCAGGTTAGATTTCACGTGAAAAACATGCCGTGGTTCATCTCTGATGTCACCGTAAATGATTTCAAGTAAGTTCCAATATCTCTATTTATTTATTTTCACTTGTCCCGTTGTCTGTATGCAACGACGATATAATACTAGACTCCGCATGCACGATCTAAGGAACAAAAATTATTCTGTCAACTCGCTGAGGTACTACGTAAGCGAGGGGGACGGGGTACTGCGTTGTGATTGGCTAACTCAAGGTCTGTTCTGTCTCAACGTATGTTTACGGCTCACAGGATTGGTCGAAATGAGACGAATTAGTGACCGACCGAAATTTCGGTTTCGGTTTCGGTTTCGGCCGGTTTCGGCCAAAAAATCTAGTTTCGGCCTTAGTTTCGGTTTCGGCCAAAATATAGCCGAAACTTTCGGCCCCGCCGAAACTCAAGTGTTCGTGCATTTTTGTGCGTCGTTTAGTAAAATTCATAGTTAACACATGTTTGCTCCAGCTCAGTTCGCCACCGTCCATTTAATCGTGAGTTGAGGTTATGTTTTTGAGTTTACTGCCTACTAAATAATAAAATATGTTACGTACGTTAATGATTAAAAAACTAAGGAATCGTCAAGGCAGTGACTCTATTCGACTTCTTTGAAATATGTAATGCTAGTTTTGTCAACACAGTATTTTTGTGATGCTGAATATAGTGCGATTGCTGAGACATATAATTCAGTAAAACGTTGAAAACAATGAATTTTTATAATTTCGAATAGATTATAGCAAGAAGTCATGTACAAATATCATAGAAAAATAGATATTTCTTAAAAATCTGCTGTTTCCATAAGTTTGCCATATACCATTACTTTCCAGAACTTGATCCTTATATAAGCAACACTGTCGAATGGTGTTATAATAATACATTGTGTTTTTTTCCAAAATCAGCGGTTCCGATTCCTGGCCAGGATTATTGATTTTTCTAAAATCCAATGATGCAGTTTTCGTTTTCGTCAAAATCGGTCTCAACACTCTATTCAATGTTTTTCGATATTCCTCATTGTTAACGATAAAGACATCCACGCCCAGTTGAAAAATTCAACCTGTTTAGGTGACATTTTTTTTATGTGTTAATAAATGTAAAAATAAAAACAGTAAAAGTAAAATATCAGACAAAAACCGATTATTTAAATGTTTAAAAAAGTTTCGGTTTCGGTTTCGGCCGAAACTAAGAGCAAGGCCGAAAGTTCGGTTTCGGTTTCGGTTTCGGCTGAAAAATCAGTTTCGGTCGGACACTAAGACGAATATAAGACTTTTTTGCCTAATGTGTTGACAGACATCGGTCGCCTGTTATTAGGAGTCTAGTTAATTATATCGTCGTTGTCTGTCTGTGATCAAATCTTGCAAGTTTAATTTGACCCACTTTCCGGTTTCCGATTGAGCTAAAATTTTGCACGTATATGTATATCGCGTGACAATGCAATATTATGATGACGTGGAGCTGATCTGATGATGGAACTGGAAGGTGGTCATAGGAACTCTGTAATGTAACGCCGCAACCCCATCGTGTTTGGACTCGTTTGATTTGTCTTGACGAGTACTTCCTGCTCAGATAGTATTTTTATTTTTACAAGAATAAAGAATATTGTTAATTCATTCAAGACTACAGCGCACCATAAAATCATCAAACGAGTCCTCCCACCCAAGGCAGGACGGAAGGGACTGTCAGATATGTACTGACTAAAATACACGGTGTTATTTCAAAAGCCCTTTACGTTCCAGGGTCACAGTTTTCTGATAGTCCCGCGACCCCGGCACGCTTTGGCCATCTAAGCCCGTCAGATTGCTAACAGCCCTTTGAGCACGACACGCCATCGACACGGCTATGGTTCATGGTCGGACGGCAAGTCGCCTATTCGTACACATCTAGGCTTTATGTTAAATTGTCTTCTTTTTTTCTAGTTATCTGATAGACGCGTGTATCAACAGTCAGTTCAGTGCGCCCTCATCAACGGGTAAGTAAATTGCTTGTAATCCTAAGGGTGCTTTACACGGCGCATGTAACCCGCGCAAGTGCCTCAACATGCTCAAGCTACATGCGCCGTGTACAAGCACCCCGCGGGTAGCTTGATCAAGTAGCGTGCGCATGTTACTGGTACGCACAGTGTTTCAGGATTGCTTGGGAGCGGACATGTTTTAACTAATAGCATATATCAATGTAGTAAGACCTCACAACAAAAACTGCAAAAGAAACCCTATGTCAATTATTCATAGTTTTCGAGAAAAAAAATGCTAAAGTTGCTAGTTCAGAGTATGTGTCAAATAGGAAAACTGTGTTTTTTTCTTGAAGAGACAAAACTAAAAGTAATATTTAATAACCTCGTTTTAACACATAAAATTATATGTTATTTAAGCTTTACAACAGTTATGACATGTAAGTAATTACGAAGAAATTAGCAAAAAAACGAATTTTCGTGTTTATTTTTTATTATGATAATGACATCGTTTCCGCGCAAAATTTTCTCCTTATGGGTAAGTTGACCTTTTGTTCTTGCTGTATAAAAAAAATTAGCCATATAACCCGCAGTCTGATGAAGTTATAATTTTTTTATGAAAACACTTAACGCCTATATTTTTAGAAATAGCAAAAGTACTGTGTGATTTAGTTTGCTATTAAAAGTAAGGCAGAAAGTTCTATATTTGTTTGATCGTCTTAGCTTAATTGTAAGGTACGTTAGCTAAAATTCTCATTTATTCTATTTTAAAGATTAGGTATAATCATATTTGTTTGATCGTCTAAGTTAAATTGTAGGCCTGTCTTACTTTTAATAGCAAACTAAATCACACAGTACTTTTGCTATTTCTAAAAATATAGGCGTTAAGTGTTTTCATAAAAAAATTATAACTTCATCAGACTGCGGGTTATATGGCTAATTTTTTTTATACAGCAAGAACAAAAGGTCAACTTACCCATAAGGAGAAAATTTTGCGCGGAAACGATGTCATTATCATAATAAAAAATAAACACGAAAATTCGTTTTTTTGCTAATTTCTTCGTAATTACTTACATGTCCTAACTGTTGTAAAGCTTAAATAACATATAATTTTATGTGTTAAAACGAGGTTATTAAATATTACTTTTAGTTTTGACTCTTCAAGAAAAAAACACAGTTTTCCTATTTGACACATACTCTGAACTAGCAACTTTAGCATTTTTTTTCTCGAAAACTATGAATAATTGACATAGGGTTTCTTTTGCAGTTTTTGTTGTTAGGTCTTACTACATCGATATATGCTATTAGTTAAAACATGTCCGCTCCCAAGCAATCCTGAAACACTGTGGTACGGGTAACCCGCACCTTTACTTGTGCGGGTTACATCCGTGTGCAACCCTAACGACCCGTGAAATTTTGGTCTAAGGCTGCGTTTCCACTGAGGCGGTGTGGAGCGGAGAACGTTTCACCAATCAGACGGATTGACTGGAGAAGAGATGTGGATTTCAAGCTATGTTATTGGTGAATCGCTCTCAGCTCCGCTCCGCCCCTCAGTAGAAACGCAGCCTTAGCTGTGAGCGGTGTAGGGCGCTATAGTTGTTAAGTTATGTTTCACAGTTTTTATGTTTTGTGACTGGGACTGTCAGTAGCACTATTACTATTTATTTATATCTTTTGACAATAAGATAATAAATTGAAAATTTGTTTAGTCCATATTTTTTGTTTTTTCAATGAGTGAATATTGACATAGTTAAAACGTTTCGATATTCGGGAGTGGGCTTGTGAATTTATATAGTCTGTAAAATTATACCGACCGGTAGGTAGGTAAAGTCCCTTAGTTAAGAGGATCGTCTACCGAGCGCTCGTCCATACTAAAAGAGAAAACGTTTTCCTGCCCCTAAATGTTATCCTATCTCAATGATTTTTTAGAATGCTTCCTACACAGTAAAAAACTAGGTTTATAAGATTTATTTTTTTCCAAATTTATAATGGTTTGAAAGTTACAGGCGCCTAAGAGTTACTATTTTTATGACAAAATCTTCATTGAAGTAAAACCTTTGTATTTTAAAAACAAAGTAGTTTTAGAAAAAAAGCAAAACCTCTAAACCTAGAATATAATATGCTGAAACGATTGACGCTAGAATCTAAGAGATCGGTCGTGATTTAGTATGTGAAAAATGTTTTCTCCCGTGAGAAAAATTCATTTAAAAATACTTACAGTCAGTCGCGAGCTGCAACGCTCTCTATCGCGCAATCGGGGGGTTTTTTTCATCGCGCGAGAGGGACAGCATGCGTTTTTCTAAATACCTATCTTTCGAAATGGCACCCGCTATACTATCCTCTTAAATCGAGGAGTAGAAATCTTTTATTTTTTAAGACTTGTTAAAAAATTTCCATTCCATATTCATTTTGCGACTAAGTTGCCATTTTGCGAATTATATTTTTTGGGCCTAAATCGAAATTAATGATTTGATATTGATTTTGTTGGTCAGGTGCGGTGGATCCTGAGAGCAACGAGCCCAAGGTCACTACAGCTGAAAACCTGCGGGCACTGGGCGAAGAGTGGAAGAAATTTGTTGATGATGGCATCTTCATCATACTGGTAAGTAGATTCGTTTCGTATCGGTCCCGACTTAGGGTGCTCCCACATCTATCGACGCGGAATCGGCTTTTTCCGTCGCCCTTTCTCTTTTTGTCGCTTAGAACTGCCATTTGCTAGACCGAGACAGAAAGCATAATGCGATAGCACGTGGCGGAATCCTCGAGGCGGCCGCGTTCTATCGCATTGTCTCGGTCTAGCAAATGGCAGTTCTAAGCGACAGACAGAGAAAGGGCGACGGAAAAAGCCGATTCCGCGTCGATAGATGTGGGAGCACCCTTGCGAGTTGTAGGTCGTGGTTTCAAACCCCGCCAGGAGCATTACTTTGTGTAATTTGTTTCATCACCACTGCTCTCAAAACGGTGAAGGAAAACATCGTGAGGAAACCGGCATGTCCTAGAACGAAAAATTCAAAGATCATCTACCAACCAGCACTAGGCCCGCGTGGTGGATTATGGTCCACTCCCTCCCACAGAGAGGAGGCCTGTGTCCCAGCAGTGGGAGCATTATAGGCTGATGATGATGAAGTATTTTCAATTTACAGGGTATTTTTAAGTTTACAGCATATCATTACTTCACAGAATTTGATCCCTATTAGCAACACTATCGAATGGTGTATTAATACAGGATGAGATTTTTATCCCAAAACCAGCGGGTTCGGTCCTGGACAGGATTTTTAAATTTTCTAAAATCCAATGATGCAGTTTTAGTTTTCGTCAAAATCGGCCTCGAGACTCCTTTTAACGTTTTTCGATATTCCTCATCATCCTCTGCCTGCCTTTTCCCAACTATATTGGGGTATTCAAACCAGATGCAGCTGAATATCAGTATTTTACATGGAGCGACTGACTATCGGACCTCCACAACCCAGTAACTGGGCAATACGATAACCCATGGTAAGACTTGTTGTCAGACTTTAGAGCTTCTAACTGTGATTAACGACTGTCTTAGATCTACAAATGACAGCCAGACCAACGGCTTTACGTGCTTTCCGAGGCACGGAGGAAACTCGCTATAACAGATGGTCACCCATCAACAGACCAACCTCGGCCAGCGCGGCTTAACTCGGAAGATCGGCCTGTGTGTCTGTTATTATTTACCCTTATTCCTCATAGTTTCGAATATAGCCATCTACACCCAGTTGAAAAATTCACCCTGTATATTAAAATTCATTTTTTATTTTAGGCGGAAGATTTCTGGACATACCCTCATTGCTATAAGGAGATGAAGAAAATTGACCCTTATTTATATAGGAAACTTCAGACGGGAATCGCTTGTATTTTCAAAGGAGATTTGAACTATCGGAAACTTTTGGGTGATATCAATTGTAATCCTTCGTTGGGCTTCCAAGCAGCTATTGGAGGTAAGTCCTTTCAATCGTAGGCGCGGGCTTGTCGACGGCGAGTAAAGGGTTGCTCGCCGTCCGATCATGTATCAGACACGAGTCCATGGCGTGTCTAAAAGCAGCTGCAGCTGACGGTGCCACTATAAGGCCCAACTTCTACCGGGATCTCGGAAATGTTGGCTCTGGAACGCAAGAGACAATTGAAGGAACTGGCCTTGTAGCCATGTAACAAACGATAAACGCAAACACTGAGTAGCCTTCAATAGATTTTCTACTTCATGTGCTTGGGTATACGTTGAAGATCTAGTGAAGATTACTTATCGTTTTCGATTTTTCCTGTCGCTAACGCTCAGAAATTTTAAACAGATATTCAACTTTAGGAGCTTGGTTATAAAGTTAAAAGTCTATTGGGGAGTACCAAGCGTTTACGATTATCATTTGCGACTTGGCTTGGCTGGTGGGTTTTCAAACATAGTCTGACATTCCCTTTCGCTTCTCCCAAGGCGAGAAGATTCTTAATTGATGGTTTTAACATCCCAAAAAAGGTATCTTAAGTCTACATATCTTCAATTGACACCGTGGCTTTAGATCACAACGGTAACTGAAGGTTCACTTTTACTTGTCGCTTCTGTGAGACTGATATCGGTAACGGAAGTGTGTTAACGTACAAGTGGAACAGGGTTGGTAGAGTGTGCTGTCAAATGGTGACAACTTTTGCCGACATCTGTCTTTGGATAGTCACCAAAGCTAAGCAACTCTTGACGAGATCTGTCTCTGGATAAGGCCGTTTGTATACGTCCATTTTTTTCACCGGACAACGGACCGTTTTTTTAACAACGCGAACAATTTACGCCGGACAGAAGTCCGGTTCATATACACACATTCATTATAAACCATACACCACCGCGAACCCGGCGAAAAAAACGGTCCGATGTTTGGTGAAAAAAATGGACATATACAAGCGCCCTAAGTCTTTTATATCAAAGTCGAAGTAAATAGATTTAAATTGTTTCTTCCAGAATTCAAGCCAGCGCCCGTAATAGCAGTGCGCACAGTTAAAGCGGAGACTATCTGCGGACTGGGAAAAGGGAAGTTTGATAACGCCAGCAAGATCAACCCGAAGTGGATGCAAACTGGGAACTATGGGTATGTCATACTTATTCATCTGCGAGTATACACATTGGGAAAATTGTCATACAAAATTGTTGATGCCGTGCGTCAGTAGCGCTATCTAAGCGTTGCATAGCAACGCGACTACTGGACTGAGTGACTTTTTACCTATTGGTAAAAAGTTTTGGATCACAACTTTCTTCGTGATGTCCCGTCTATTGCTCGTATATAGTTTAGTCTTTGTTTTAACCTAATATATTATATTTTTCATTGTGTTTCAGTGTGATACAGTTTGCTCCTAAAGGCGAACCTCTCAAGGTGTCCGACCGGCCGTGTATCCACTATTGTACTACATGCTTCGGTGTCGTATGTCCTGAACAGTTTGACATATAACTTGGTAAGCATCACTACTTATAAATCTCTATTACTTATAGCCATTCGACTAAGGGTGCTCCCACATCTATCGACGCGGAATCGGATTTTTCCGTCGCCCTTTCTCTTTCTGTCGCTTAGAACTGCCATTTGCTAGACCGAGACAATGCGATAGCACGCGACCGCGTCGAGGATTCCGCCGCGTGCTATCGCATTATGCTTTCTGTCTCGGTCTAGCAAATGGCATTTCTATTCGACAGTAAGAGGAAGAGCGACGGAAAAAGCCGATTCTGCGTCGATAGATGTGGGAGCACCCTAATGTGTAGCGTGTCGCGGGTTCGATTCCCGCAAATAACAAATATTTCCTCAAAGAGTGTCAGCATAATAACGGGGCCCCCCTTTAGAGGGCTAAAGCCTGCCGGGGTCGCGGGACCAACTGAATTACCGTGACCCAGGAACGCAAAGTATAATTGAAGGAACAGGGTGGTCTTTAATTAGTTGTACAGACTGAGTTCATTTTCTTTCCACTTAAGAAATTATGGCAACTTTACAAAACTGATAAAATTTAAATATCTAGAGGCCCACCTTGGCTTTGCACGAGTTTGAAAAAACTTTCTTACACCAAAAATATTATTCCAAGAATAAGAACAGTAAGGTAAGAATTATCAAATTAGGTGCAGTCGTTTAGAAGCTATGCGCGTTCAGATAGATTTAGGCTGCCTTTCCACCAGAGATGCGCTATGCTACGTTGCTAAGGATGCGTTTGATATCCACCAATCATACTCATTATGTGTGTGT
This sequence comes from Agrotis segetum, assembly GCA_036375495.1. Taxonomy (NCBI): domain Eukaryota; kingdom Metazoa; phylum Arthropoda; class Insecta; order Lepidoptera; family Noctuidae; genus Agrotis; species Agrotis segetum. Next base: position 104,720 of record JAQSVV010000104.1, read on the forward strand.
GTGCGTTATGAAAACAAATGAATATGATTGGTGGATATCAAACGCATCCTTAGCAACGTAGCATAGCGCATCTCTGGTGGAAAAGCAGCCTTAAGAGACTATATTTTATACTATGTATATATAATTAATTAATAATATTTCTTTCTGTTTCAGGTAAGGCTTGGACTCATTTTTTGTTGTTTATTTTTAAGTAAAAAAAATCAAATCTTTAGAATAAAATAACACAGTCATTTTCTGCACTAAGTTTTAATAAATCAATCATATAATATATTATACTTCTTGTTAACTTTTATTTAGATAAATCTGTTTTCATTATAAAATTGTGGTTTTATTTTTACCTAGATTATATACCCAAATTGAAATTTAAAAGCATCTTTCTAACAGCTATGGATATTGACAAAATAGTTTTGGTTACAAGGGAATACAAATCAATGCCACTTTTCTTTAAAATTTTATAACTCAAGAACGGGCTCACCTATCCAAACCAAATGTTTAGGTTTTGTTCGGACTATTTAGTAAATGGTTTATGTGAAGTTTGCACAAAATCGGCCGAGCTGTTTTTCATTTATCACATTTTTTGTAACAAATGAATTCAATAAATGGCGGATCATTTTGTTAATGGGGATTTTGCTGTCAAATTACCGGGCTAGTTATATATAAGAATAATTCCATTTACATTTGGATTTTCAAAGCAAGTGAAACACGAAAATTTTATAAAATCATTTATTTACAAAGTAATGAGTTACGCGATCTAAATGTACTAGTACATAATGGAATGAATACACAAATAATATAATACATAGCAAGGGTTTTTATTACATTATATCGTTTTTTATTATTCGTCCTTTAATATTATTTCTAAGTTATAAAAAGGAAGGTAGGACAATTTAACATGCTAAATAATTTAGCATGTTAGTAAAAAAAAATGCTTAATTTATATCATTGGAATTACTGGCCTTTTTAGTCGATAAATATACAAAATCTGCCCATAAAAATAATGACATCCAAAAATATGCAATACGATCATTTTTACGAACAGTTTATAAATTATAAAAATATAGAAAAACAAGACAAAAATAGTACGGAATAAAAAAGATAGAAAAATAGAATCGCCATTTTGTTTTTCTAATAACTACTACTAAATAAGCGTTTTGTACATAAGTCTTTTATTGACTCGTATCCTTTAAATACAGCATAAAGTCGTCGTCTTATGTCTTAAATCAAAAACCATGTCAAAAATGAAAATATTACTCTTCCATTTCCATACTACTTAAAAACAATAGCACAGAATCCTTTAAAATATACCTTACTAACGACAAAATAGAGTTCTTAAAAGAATACGGCACAACTTTGAAAAATAACATTTTCATTTCTGACATAACCTCAAAAAGATTCCCGCCAAAATTCAATCATAGATAAAATATATAAACTGTCAAAATATTGTATTATTTTCACAGTTTATTTATTTTATCAGGTCCAAGACATTAAAATCACAAATTATTTCCCTAAAAATAACTGGTAAAATTATTGCCAGTCTAAAAAAATACCATAGACTTTTTAAACAAAATCTATCCATACTTTTTAGACTTGGACCTCATTCCATAGATAAGCGATGATTTTAGTAACCTTGCCCCTGTCCCTGATAGCCGTTGTTATAGCCAGATTGTTGGCTATTTCTGTCATAGCCTCCCTGGCCAAGACCGGTGTCTTCGTATGAGATCTTGGGCTTGTAGCCATCCTGATCAGCTTCGTATTGCACGGTCTGTGAAAGACAGAAAAACAAAATGTAAATATGAACCTAAAAATTAAAGGCCTGCCCAGGACCGGAATGGTTGACTTATATGCGCGTACGAGTCGTATGCAGGCAAAGACATTAAACTATAAACGAGCAATAGACGGGACATCACGAAGAAAATTGTGATCTAAAAGTTTTTACCAATAGGTAAAAAGTCGCTCAGTCTAGTACCTAGTCGCGTTGCTGTGCAACGCTAGTTAGTGTTACTGACGTGCGGCATCAACAATTTTGTATGGTAATTTTAAATCTCTTTGTACGCAGGGGTTCTTTTCTGATTAATTTATTTCGTAAATAAATCCGTATTTTTTTTCTGGGAATTTTTCGAAATTCACTACCTCGGCGCTGTTCTGTTTGCTACTGATGATTCTGGCCTTCACAAGTACCTACCTTTTGCCCGTGACTTTCCTTGCCGACATTAAATACAATGATGGGGACCCTTGGAGGGCCAAAGCCTACCGGGGTCGCGGAACAAACCAGCAACCGTGACGCCGGGACGTAAAGGGCTATTGAAGGACTCCGTGGATTTGAGTCACTACCTACAAGTCTGAGAGTTCCTCCTGCCGTGCCCGGGGTAAGGGGGAGGACACATTTGATGATTTTACCACGCTAAAAATAAAAAGGTTCCTTTCATCTCTGTATTATATTATGTACCATTTATTAAAATTGGTTCAGAGGTTTTGGTCTAGTAGCATAAACTGTATCACACAGCTGAACAAAAGACCTTTAAATCTTCCAAAACCTCTCTGTTTTAGGTACCTAATTTTCGGCCATGCTTTCCCAGATGTACATTAGTTTTTTTCCAAAAAATTACGGCTACTTGTACTATGGTTATTATGCTTCTCACCTGTTTCCTGCCATCAGGTAACAACACATAGTAGAGACCCTCGGCCCTGTCTCCCTGCCTCGACTCCCGGTGACCGAAGTCGTTGCCAGACTGCTCATCTTTCACCATGTACTCGAAGTTGTAGTTGGCAGGCTCCTGGGGATAAAATAGGCAGAGTTTTAGCAGCACTAGACACCAAAAAAGGAAGCAAAACATCTTGGGAGACCGGGTTCATGTGTGGCAATATTATACGTGTGGTCTTTGGTATACGTATAGCTTTGGGAGAGATCATTCGCAATTAAATAATGCCCATAATCAAGTTTCTTGAAAAAAGAAAGAAGAAAACGTAATTGGAGCGCACGGTTACCGTAGTGTCTGATCAAATTGGACTGTTACGCAGTGTGTCTCGGGTTCGGTTTTTGCACGAAACGAATATTTGTAAGATCTATTAGTAGTTGTTTGTGTATGTATTAAGTGTTTGTAAGCGCACCTACAACACAAGACATTCCTAGGTCGTTCACCATCATATTTTCAATAAATTCCCATCAAGCTATCAGGTCAAGCACTCGGCACTATACAAACCAAGTTGAACTGTGTTACCTGAACTTAAGTGGACTTCAGCAAACCAAATATAATTATGACCCTCTCAATGCCAGCCAGCCAAAAAAATCGACAAGCAATATTTTACGGTTCAGACAAAAGAGTTGAAAACTCACCCCATTGCTGCCATCATCAGCGCCATATCCTCCGGCACCGCCCGCACCAGGGGGCAGGTACTGACGGCTCTGCTCCTGCCCTCTGGAAGAGTGACCTCCGAAACCTCCTTGGGAGTGACCTGGACAATATTGGATAAGGTGACACACTTGTTAGTAAGCGTATGCGATAGCACGCGGCGGAATCCTCGAGGCGGCCGCGTGCTATCGCATTGTCTCGGTCATTATGCTTTCTGTCTCGGTCTAGCAAATGGCAGTTCTAAGCGACAGAAAGAGAAAAGGCGACGGAAAAAGCCGATTCCGCGTCGATAGATGTGGGAGCACCCTAAGTCAGTATCCAAGATCTATTCAGAGTATTCCGCGTCGAATAGATCTTTGTTTGAATGCAATAAACTTTAATGGGGATGGCAACTGGGAAACGAGTGGGGCTAGTACAGCTAGTTCCAAGCATCGTCATTGGTTCAAATCTTATAGGTACTTCAAAATAGTACTACCTCATTGGTCGGATTAGGACTTAGTTGCGCCATCTACGATTAGCTTTGACCGGTTTTCCCCATTCGTTATTTTTAATAATGATTTGTTCAGCGACTTGTATTTCCTACGATGGTTTAATGTTTCTTCATAGATTCATCTTATGTTCAGCATTCTACGATTATATTATGCTGTAGTTCTAATAATTATTCCAATAACGACTTTGTCCAAAAAAATCGGTTATGATGTTCTAGGTATACGGTTAAGGAAAAAACGCAATATTAGGCTAGCCGCACACACAAATAATATTGACAATAAAATTCGTATTGTCAATAATACTTTGTGTGTGCGGCCTGTATTGCGGGGATTCGGTTTTATTTCATTTGGTTTCGATTAATATTGACAATCTTGCATTGACAATATTATTTTGTGTGTGCGGCTAGCCTTAGGTCTATTGTCTTCTATGTGAGTTGGGTTTCTTGTAACCATGTGGTTCACGACTGTAGGTAGCCCAAAAATCACTCCTATAGATCCACCATACCTACCACAATAGGGTAGTTTCCGGGGTCAAAATAATTACATTCCTTTTGGTCCGTATTTTAGATTATAAAAAAATATTGGACACGTATTTTTTATTTTTTCGATTAAACAAAAAATAACAAAGATAATAGCCTATTTAAGTTACCTGTGACGTCACCGTGCGCGAAAAATGCCACGCATCGTGACGTCACACGTAATAGGCTATATCTTTGTCATTTATTTTCTAATTTACAAATAAAAGAATACGTGTCCCTTATTTTTGAATAATCTAAAAGACGGACTAATTACATTTTTTAGGGCAACTAGCCTATTGGTAATTTCTACTGGTTATAAATAAGAAGCAATCACTTACCTCCAGCACCTCCAAAACCAGGTGCACCATACTGTTGAGAAGGACCATTAGCTGATGGGGCTCCGTACTGAGACGAAGGGGCGCCATATTGAGAAGATGGGGCTCCAAACTGGCTTGAAGGTGCACCGTATTGGGAGGAAGGCTGGCTTCCAATTCCTGGCGCTCCATATTGAGAGGAAGGCTGGCTACCAAGTCCAGGCGTTCCATATTGAGAGGATGGCTGGCTGCCCTGTCCTGGGGCACCATATTGGGAAGATGGAGCGTTGAACTGACCCTGTGGAGCTCCGTATTGGGTTGAGGGGCGACGGGAACCGCCACGGGATGGGCCACGACTTCTGGAATGAAGGTTAAGGTTGAAATAGTTGCCCATTGCCCTCAAATGAGTTGAGTAAACCCATACTCAACACATTTGAGGGCAACGACGATATAATACTGGACTCCTCATGCACGATCTAAGGAAAAAAAATATTCTGTCAACACGCTGAGGTACTACGTAAGCGAGGGAGACGGGGTACTGCGTTGTGATTGGCTAACTCAAGGTCTGTTCTGTCTCAACGTATGTTTACGGCTCACAGGATTGGTCGAAATGAGACGAATATAAGACTGTTTTGCCTAATGTGTTGACAGACTTCGGTCGCCTGTTATTACGAGTCTAGTACTATATCGTCGTTGTTTGAGGGTAAGCACTTTTGTCAACGGAAAAGTCATAACTGGTTATGATAAAGCTTCTTCTGGAAAACTTAAAGCTCATATTATAGGAATACGATCGACGCTGTATACAAAGCGCGCGTCTGTATACACAATGCACGATTGCATGTGTACACTTCAATATCACCTCTTGGTTCTCATGCGCGTTTGAAAGCACCCAATGTATAAGTACTGTTATGTTCATTGGTGTTTGCAATTGTAGGTCCTTATTTACAAACTGTTACAGGTCGTGTTTCGTCCTTCATAGAATAATAACAGCTTTTTCCATCAGATCGGCTTTTTTATCTATTTTCATCATCTAGGGCTCAGTTTGTTTATGAAAAACGTTCATTAATGGTAATACAGCTGTAAATCAGGTACCTACTTAGGTATTAAAGACGGTTCTAAGGCATTTTTTTAACCTGAACTAAACTGAAAAGGAAAACATCGTGAGGAAACCGGCATGTCCTAGAACCAAATATTCGAAGACATGTGATATCTACCAAACCGCACTGGGCCCCCATGGTGGATTATGGCCTCACAGAGAGGAGGCCTGTGTCCCAACAGTGGGAACATTATAGGCTGGTGATGTATTACCTAAACAAAGCGTCAGTCTGCCTTTGAAGGCCTGGTGCTCCGGGGGTGCCGTACAGCTGTGAGGGTGCTCCGCCCCCTGCCCCGGGAGGCAGGTACCTGTTGTCCACTGGAGGCTCTGCTAGGCATACCACTGCTAGGGCGCTTATTAAGAGGATCTGAAAAGGAAATCAAAATTTTATGGTTGCCTGATGAGGTTGACCAAACATATCGAAAGAATTTTATGGACTTAATTTTTTTTTTCTTTTATAAAAGGTACAGACTTCAAGAACAAAAACAAAACAGTGTACTTAAAATATTTTTTCTTCTTGAAGTCGGTGGCTCTGTTTTAGATTGCATTGGCGTTACGCTTTTCTTTTAAAGTTGTTTAAAAAAATCAGGCTCACTCCCACAGTCGGGGAATTATAGTATATTCACGAAGTTTTGAAAATAGGTTACGAATTACAATAATCAGCCTCATTGATGATTTTTTTTTATATCTTAATTAGAAAAAGGCTTTTATCAATTAATGATTATGCCAGCCCATGGATGATTTTTATGCATAATTATTTTCTTGAAATGTTCCCGATTAAAAAAAAAAAAAATAACATTTCTGGCCAATGTTGGTTGCTTTTTGCAGCAAAAATATAACTTTGATTTTAGCAAAATGTATCGTGATAGTTTTACTATGGATAATTTTCGTTCGCATTTTTTTTTCAGTGTATTCTTCATGCTGTGTACCTACGAATTAGCCGAAAATTCAATTCATTCACAGTTTTACAAAAAAATATTTGCTTACCTTCATGGTTTTGAGGTATTTCTGATTTTCCTTACACGAAAAAGATTACCTGAAATACAAATAAAGGTTTTCTGAGGACAAAACTGCTAGTCTTTATATTTTTTTTTATTCCGCTGAATTGAACCTGCGACACGTAGCGCAATCGCTCAGCCACTGTGCCACCAAGCATATATATTTGAATGTGATTTGCCGATCCTTTTGCGAGTTAGAACTTTCGGTAAATACGAGTAGGTATGTGTAAAATATCGTTTATTTGTATACGTTTAAAAATAGTATACCATATTATTATACGATCAGAGTAATAAATAGTCACATTAATGTATTTTTATAGCTGATTCTATAAATTCTATAATTTTATATATACCCTGATTTTAGTAATTTAATATATGTTCATTAGTGAAACCTATGCTTAACAGAAACTTCACACCCCATTTTTCGAAAAACTATATTTGTAAATATTTTTATGGACATGTAATAAAGGAAGCTAATATAATGTATTTAAAAAAAAAATACGTACGAATTTTGATCTCACAACCATTACTTATTATAATAATTACTTATTTATAACAATATAATTATTAATTATAATTACTTATTTAGCAGAGAAAATAATTATCTTGTTACCTAATTAATTATAAATAAATCTAAAAATTAACTTTGCTTTGATAAAAAACAAACCTCCACGAAAAACACTTGACACTCAACGGTTAATTTTCGAAAACCGAAAATTTAAATTCAAATTTTGGAACACCGCACGAGTATGGCCGATGTTGCCCGAATGATGATCCGTATTGATTCCCGACCGCTTCTATACGATATTGCAAGTGATTACTTATTACATATAATGTATGTACATCCTTACTTACGTACATAGATGGCTTGTGTATGTGTGGGTAGTGATTGGCGCATCTGCTAAGTGAGATGGCTAGAATGTTGCTCTACTTCGCGGTGAATACATTGGGGGCAATGTCAAGTGGTATGACACGCCTTTGGGGTCTTTTATGTTTGTTTTTTTTTGCCCGACTGTGTGTGTTGAAAGAAGGGTTAGGTTATGCGATGTGTATGTTTGTATGAGGAGCTCGTGGCTAAATAATTACAGCCGCACAGGCCGATCTTTCAGGCTAAGCCGTGCTTGCCGAGGTCTGTGGGTAGGTGACCATTCTGTCTTATCGAGTTTCCTCCGTGCCTCGGAAAGCACGTAAAGCCGTTAATCCCGGTTGTCATTTTAAGACCTTTGATAATAATCGTTACTATTAGTAAGAAGCTCTAAGGCATTCGGTTTTATTTCATTTGGTTTCGATTAATATTGACAATATTATTTTGTGTGTGCGGCTAGCCTAAAAGTCTGGCAAGCAGTCTTACCATGGGGCGTATCCTGCTATTACTCAGTTACTGGGTTGTGGAGGTCCGATAGGCAGTCGCTTCATGTAAAATACTGATATTCAGCTTAATCCGATTCGACTGGAAGCCGACCCTAACATGGTTGGGAAAAGGCTTTTTTTTTTTTTTTTTTTTTTTTAGCGTGGTAAAATCATCAAATGAGTCCTCCAACCCCGGGCAGGGCGGGAGGGACTGTCAGACTTCTACTGACTAAAATCCACGGTGTCCTTCATAGCCTGTTACGTTCCGGGGTTACGGTTAGGGAATAATCCCGCGACCCCGGCAGGCTTTGGCCCTCTGAGATGGGGGCCCCGTCATTATGCTGACGCTCTTTGAGGCGCGCGTGGGACACAACGCGCCGTCGACCCGGGCATGGTCCTTGGTCGGGCAGCGAGTTGCCCTTTAGGTACTCGCTGCCCGCATGCCCGCGCCTACGGTGGCCGGAGATCATCTTGCGACGTCCGTCGCCGTGGGCGCCTACCACTGCGGCTGGGGCGGAGGGAGGACGCTGTCCTCTCTCGCTCGCGGCCTGCCTCCTCCTTGACGAGCATTACTGCCTCGCAGAAGGAGCTGACCGCTTCCCACTCCGTCTCGCCCCGCAGCATGGCCGCAACCAATGCCGGGCGCGAGAGGTCTCCGCCTATCGCAGCCGTGAGGACAAGTCGGTGCTCCGCCCAAGCTGGGCAGTCTTGCACCGTATGCTCCACCGTGTCCTCCGGGCGATCTTCGCAGTGGTGGCACCCAGGCGTCTCCTCCTTTCGCATCAGACACAGGTACCTCCCGAAACTTCCGTGTCCGGTGAGGACCTGCGTCAAGCGGAAGGTCAGGACGCCATGACTTCTCTCCAGCCACTCCTCAAAGAGGGGTCTTACCGCCGCAATTGGGCGTGCCCGTGGGAAAAGGCTAGGAAGATGATAATGTTTGTTTGTAAAAAGGCACGGTTGCTGTACGCTGGGGATCGATTGCTGCGCGGTGTGGTGCGGTTTCGAATCTGGCAAGGTACTAATATTTGTAAGATCTGCAAAAATGTTCGAGGTCGGGTATTTGCGTATGTGATTTACTATGTTTGTAAATGCACCCACGATAGAGGAGAAATTCTAAGTGTGACAGTTATTTTTTTTTAAATAAAGGTAGTCAAAATCTATTAATTTAAATAGGGTGTAAAAATAAGGGGTTTTAAAAGGTGTCAACAAAGATAGAACTAGCTAAAAAGTGTTAAAGTAATTCGAAAGAAATACATAACTAATAGTAATAAACTCTGCCTTCTGTTTCTAGTGAAGTCAGGTATAATTAAGGTAAAATGTAAAAAAAATCGTTTTACAGGACTCCGTCTAGCTACCTTGGCAGGTCGTAATGAGCAATTTGACTAAGGATGCAAGAGCGAGCGAAGCGAGCTCGGGACTTGGGGCCTTTAGGTACTATTATATATTCTGTGCTTGGGGTGGCGATTCGGACAGCTTAGGTTCTTGTTAGGTTACTTTAACCCTTGCATCCCGAAAATACCATTAAAAATAAATGGAAACAAAAACAAATAAAACAAAGTGCCTTTAAATCTCAAAATAAGCCAAATCAGAGGATTCGTAATTTAGTTACGTTTAGTCAGTTCAGAAATATTTCAGTGTTACTCAACAATTATTTTTACTTCAAGGTAGAGCCCCCTTCTCACCGTAACAGTCACATTCGCCTAAAAGCCATAAAATCTAGGTATGCTCCACTTCAGCCTGAATTGAAAAATAAATTACTCTTGTTCCGTGCGGGTATCGAATCCGCGACACGCTGCAGCAGTCGAGTGCACGGGCTGCGCTATCCGTGCCAAGTCGGTTAGGATTATGATTTAGCAGAGGTACTATTTGCGGGGAGCAGTGGTGGCCCAGTGGTATCGGTCCCGACTTACGAGTTGTAGGTCGTGGGTTCGAACCCCTCCAGGCGCATTACATTGTATAATTTATTTCATCACCACTGCTCTCAAAACGGTGAAGGAAAACATCGTGAGGAAACCGGCATGTCCTAGAACCAAAAATTCGAAGACATGTGACATCTGCCAACCTGCACTGGGCCCGCGTGGTGGATTATGGCCCACTCCCTCTCACAGAGGGGAGGCCTGTGTCCCAGCAATGGGAACATTATAGGCTGATGATGATGACTATTTTCGGGTACAACGCGGATGAAGTCAGGCACATAAACTAGTTTATGGCACGGAATAATATTATTAGACGATATAAATAAAAAATCAGCCCGGAATGTCCCGGAAAACTACAGATATTATAGGTCAAATGTCTTTTCCCACACATAGGTTAGATAAACAAATAGATAATAAATCGATAAAATTATAATGATAAGGTTATTATACATCAACGTACGTCACTCGCAACCTATACATAAAAATTACAATACTAGTTTACAACACTAGTTGTTGCCAGCGGCTTCACCCGTTACAACTCGAAAATTATCCCACAGGAACATAAAATCGGGATAAAAACTATCCTATGTGTCAATCCAGGTTATAAACTGACTGTGTACCAAATTTTAGCCAAAACCGTTCAGTGGTTTTTGCGTGAAAGAGTCAGAGAGAGACAAACATACCTACATACACATACACACATCCTCACAAACTTTCGCATTTATAATTTTAGTAGGATTAGTAGGATTTATTGTTGCCAGTGGCTTTACCTGCGATACCGGGATAAAAGTTATCTATGTTTTAATCCAGGTTATAAACAATCTGTGTACCAAACATCAAAATCCGTTCAGCCGTTTTTGCGTGTACAGGAGCAATTCCTATTCCTAAAGATAAATTCTTCACATTTGGTATCTATTATGATTCTACTTAATTCCCCTATTTAGGCCTCATAATCAGGGACTTGTAATGTTGCTTTAATTTATAACTTTAAATACTTAAAAAAGACGTTAATTTGAATGTTCGAAATACAGCCTAGATTTATTGCATTTTTGATTGATTAAATGTAATTGAAAGATTACATGGTGTAATTTATTACATACCTACCTACTAATTATTATTATTATTTATTTATTGTCAGACAATTACATCCAAAATATTATTAATACAATACATTACATCACATCACAATACTATAAAATACCAAAATTAAAACAACGTCACACTTAAAAACTGATTTAAATTTCAAATTTTTTCAAAAATTTATAATAATTAACATCAAAATTAAAAATAAAGTCAAAAATAAAATGAAATCATAATCAGAATAAAATCAAAATTAAAATAAAATCAATTATTTATAATTAATTATGATATGCGGGCGGCGAGTAAAGCTAAGGGCAACTCGCTGTCCGACCATGGACCATGCCCGGGTCGACGCGCGCCTCAAAGAGCGTCAGCAAAATGACGGTGCTCCCTCTCAGAGGGCTAAAGCCTGCCGGGGTCGCGGGACTTATCTCATTACCGTGACCCCGGAACATAAAGGGTTATTGAAGGAAACCGTGGATTTTTGTCAGTACGAGTCTGGGAGTCCCTCCCGCCCTGCCCGGGGTGGGAGGACTCATTTGATGATATTATCACGCTAAAAAAATAGTTTTTCGTTTTTTTTAACTTACACCCAGCCATACTTATTATTTGGTTAGTTCTTGACAAACTGAACAGACGAGACCTGATGAAGGTCACAGAATCGCACTGGATGCAAGTCGTTTCCATCGGTTCTTTTGGAAATCTGTAGGGGAGGCCTATGTTCAGCAGTGGACGTTGTTGTGGATATAGATACTTTTTTATGAGTTATGTCAGTTTGTCAAATGAAAAGAAAAAAATCTTTTGAAGTTATTAGAAAAAAATAGACGATAGGAAAATAAAAATCGCTGCAATTAAAGTTTTAGTTATTTTTCCCGACCACAATCATAACATCTGGCGACCGTGACAGGACTACGGCTGATACGATGAAAATTATGACGATTTTCCATTTTCGTACATTTTTTTTTACTCTGCCTCCTACTAGAAACTCCTGTGTCGAGGCACAGAATACATAATAGTACGTCGAGGCTGCGTTTACAAACATAGAAACCTTGGCAAAATACGGTAGAAAACCGGAAGTCGCCACTGTGCTCTCGCTACCAGCACTTTGAATGATTTTATTTTATTTGTTTTCATTTATGTTAGTTTTATGGCACAATAATAAATCTAACAAACCTGCGTTCTTTGTTTACATCAAATATCAAAGATTTTAAACGTTGTAAACAAACAAAAAGATTAGTTCCGTTTCAATTCTTTCTGGCCAAGTTGTACACAAACACACACTCAAAACAACTACAGCTTGACATAAAAGTGTAGAAAACCGGATGTCGCCACTGTCTTCGCGCTGCCAGCACTTTGAATGATTTTATTTTATTTCTTTTCACTTAATAAGTTAGTTTTACATACAAACATACAAATATCGGGAATCGCTCAGCTACCGCGGTAACCGTACCGTAAATAAGTCGATATTGGGCAAAGCCAGGGCGAGTTGCTAGCTCATAATATATTTGGAGACAGGTTGCATTTGTCACGACCATCACGGAATATACAGAGCACATACTAAACCGTATACTTAAACAGGGACAAACTACTGTCAACTTTATCTTCAAGTCGATAAAATAGATTTTTGAACAACTCAATTTTATCTATGGGTTGTAAAAGATTTTCTATAATAAAGGAAATCAAACTCTATTACAAATAGTTGAAGTTCATAATCCGTTGTCTAATGTCAATTTATGGTGACTGACAGATGTGTGGGTGTGACGTAACGATTTATGGCGCGAAGTTTCGAACAATTAATTTCAAAATGGAGATCTCAAACGGGATGTAGAATGTGGGAAGACAGTGTTAGGTGGGAAATATGATACCATCATGATTGTATTCCATGACAGTTTAGGCAGAGATGTGCCTATGGGTCAATTAAGGCTGAGTCGAAGCACATCGAAGCGTCAATTTGAAGGGTCGCAGATCTGTCTCATCATCATCAGCCTATAATGTTCCCACTGCTGGGACACAGGCTTCCTCTCTGTGAGAGAGAGTGAACCATAATCCACCACGCGGGCCCAGTTGATGGATGTCACATGTCGTCGAATTTTTGGTTCTAGGACATGCCGGTTTCCTCACGATGTTTCCTTCACCGTTTTGAGAGTAGTGGTGATGAAATATAATAATTACACAAAGTAATGCGCCTGGCGGGGTTACCCACGACCTACAACTCGTAAGTCGGGACGGATACCACTGGGCCACCTCTGCTCCTGGGCTACCAACTGATCTGTCTAGTTCAAGGGAATGACTAAACACGTAACTGTGGCCTTAGAAAGTAGAACTTTTATTAGTATTAGTCTGACAGTCCCTTCCACTCCACGAAGGGAGGACTAATTTGATGATTTTACGTTAAATAAAAACGTAAATTTGAAACTAAGCAAATTAACACCTCCATTTTGTAAAAACCCTATTATAAAGATACTAATTGGATAAGTATGGTTAGAAAGAGTTTGGTGAAATTGGCTCTTAGACATTCGATGGAATTCACTCGTCTGAGCGTGAATTTTTATCAATTACTATCTCAAAAGAAATATGTGGTAAGCCTATGATTAAACGCGTTTTTCGAATAATAGAGGACTGAAAATCATGACCTACTTACGTCTACAATAATGAACAAAAATAAATAAACTAATTACATCAAGTTGTAACGCAGAAATCAAGAAGTCATTAAACATCATGAAATGGTTAATGGCCCATCATAGCAATGTTTAATTGTGACCATAAAACCATACAAACCATGGTCATTGACAATAGTTGCTAAATTATTGCATTGAAGTAGGCTGTATGTATTTTTGCAACAAGAAACGTTCTTCAGAAAGGTAAGGTATAGAAACAACTTATGCGATTTTACGTTTTTTTATGTTTAAAAAAAAAGTTGGCCCACACTAGGAATTTCTCCTGTGTCGTGGGTATTTACAAAAATTCAGGGTTAGTCCATCTGGGGTATGGCCATAGTTTTTTCAAAGGTGTACCAGAACAAAAAATAAATCCTTCACCTATTTTTTTTTATTTTACTCTTTTTAGTTTAAAATTATTCAACCACAATTCTTGTCAAATACGAGTTTATCATTCTCTTACATGAGTACTACAATTTTTTTATCCGTAACACCGGTAACAACATCGTTAAAATCTCTTACGAATGTATTTATTCCCTATCTCGAAAACTACTGAACCGATTTTGATGAAACTTGCAGTATTCCCTAAGTGGAACGATACCTAGTACAACAAAAAAAAATTACTTAAAACGTAGCCAGCCATGTACACAGGGTGGGGAAATTCTAGATTTTTTTTGTGTCATCTGACGATTGTCGAGTGTGACGTTTCTTACTGACATTAAATATGTATTGTACATATTATGTAAGTACCTACATTTCAGTCATTTTTACCCGTGGTGCTAGGCAACTGGGCTTCTCCCAGTTTGAATGTCCCTTTGTGCCTGTTGGCCTTGTTTTGTTCTGTCTCCTGCTTGCATGGAGGGAAGTGGAAACAAATATTTTTCCTGCTCCTCCACTATTCTTTTCTGATTAATTTCGTTGCAGGATCCAAGACAGGTAAATTCATTCTCCGGGACACGTCGAGCTTCATTGTTTCGGCGCTTTGTGCTCTGTTGATTCTGGCTTTCAGGTGTTGCAGTGGTTTGGGAATAGTGTGGTGGGTTTGTCCCAATAAAAAAAAAGACACCTAACAAGTCGAAGTCAGGGTGGGGCAAGCACCCCAGCCTGCCCCACCGTGGCTACACCCATGCTCTGCCTTACCTTTCTGGGATTACAAGTGCGATGGTTTAAGTATGATATTACAGTAAGGATGATAGGACCTCTCAAATTCTCGTTCGCTATTGCCCAACGCACTTCGCATCATATGATTTATCTCAAAGCGGCGCGTACGCAACGCGTCGTGATAGTCTCGATCGTGACTGCTACTAGATCTATAGACGTTTTAATTGATTTTTTTGGTTGTTTTATTTATACTTGTTGACCTAGTGTGAGGTTATACTGCGATCATATTGCGATTATATTGCGGGATCGTTTAGTTAGTGGCATTAGATTCAAATATCTGGTTGACCGAGCTTCGCTCGGTTTTTAAAATGTCTATATCTTGGGAACCGAGCTTTTCTCAAACCTGGGACCTTGATGAATGTAACCTGTAACTTTCTTGAAAATCCTTGGAGCCGTTTCCGAGATCCTGATTATATATAAATATACAAGAATTGCTCGTTTAAAGATATTAGATTGGTATTTTATTTATGTGAGGTCGAGTAAGAGTCGAGGAGAGTCGTGTATTTGTTTCGGGAATAATCCTGGATAAAAAAAAAAAACACAACTATCACACAACGCCATCTAGTCCCAAGGTAAACAGAGTTTGTGTTAGGGGTACTAGACAACTGATAAAAAACATACTTATATTATTTCTAAATACATACATAACTATTATAGATAAATTACAGCCAGACACAGAATGAACAAACGTGCTCATCACACAAACATTTGTCCTGGGTGGGAATCGAACCCACGACCTCCGGCATAGCAGTCAGGGTCACTGGTCTAGTGGGACCAACAGGCCAGGCAAAAAAGCAGATGATCCTACATCATCTGCTTTTTTGACGATAATTCAAAATCAAGCGTATGAAACTCTTAATTACCGCTGTTTGCCAGAAATTTCGATAGCAAAACATTATCCGCCTTACCAATTAAAATATTTGTATGATATACAAGTAGAAGTTCCGGATCAGGTGTTTGTGTATATGAGTTTCAATGTTTGTAAACTCACACAGGAAAAATTCCAAGTGTAGGGCAACGTTATTTAAATAAATATAAAATGTTAGTTTTAAAACTGTCGATGAATTTCTAGCTATGTATTACCAAATAAGACAAACTGTAACAATCTAATCCATAAAATAGAAAACAAATGGTCTTGAAGCAAGACCATTCATAACAAAGTACTTGTCAGATAGATCACGAAATAGAATGAATATACAACAGTCAAATACTCTCTTTAAGAGGAAAGAATAGCTGCTGCCATTTCAAAAAATAGGTATTTAGAAAAACTCGTACTGTCCCTCTCACGCGTTGAAAAAACCCCGATCGTGCGATAGAGAGCGTTGCAACTCGCGACTGAATGTAAGTATTTTTTATATGAAATTTGTCTCTCGGGAGAAAACGTTTTACACATACTAAATCACGACCAATCTTTTAGGCCCGACGCTGCGTTACGCGGATGCACGCGCGGTTCTATACAAAAGTGCTCCGTCGCGGGGACCCGTGCGGGGACCCGCGCGGAGCCACGTGCGGAGACCCGCGCGGACGTCCGTCGCGGGGGCACGCGCGGTGCCACGCACGGGGCCACGCGCGGGGCCACGCGCGGGACCACGCGCGGGGCCACGTGCGGAGCCACGCGCGTGGTTACGCGCGGTTCAGTCAATAAGGGTGCTTATACACGGTGCATGTAACTGGAGCAAACAGAGAGCAATTTTTGAAGTGAAAACTTCTTTAGCGGCGTTGTACACTTTTTCTGTAATGGGTAAAAAATTTAAAACTCGCGTCAGGGTCACGTGACCCTGATCGAAAATGAGTAAGACGTCATTCAAATTAAAAATAAAACATAGTAACAAAAAAGTTTTCACTTCTACCGGCACTCCTGGAGTGCAACCTTTTTTTTTTTATGAAGACTTTCGAAAAATTCCTCCGGTGCTGAAATTTGGAATATGGTGAGAGTAGGTGATACAGATTATACATACACAATAATGCAATTTTTTTTAGCCGAGAAGTTCGGTTTTTTTACCAAAACATGAAAATTGCTTATTTATTTAACACTCTGCGAAAAATCCCTCAGTCTCAAATTTTTTTGTCGTTAAAGGTTTTGTAGGTTTAAATGAAATAATAGGAGGAAAAAAAGTTAGAATAGGAAATTATAAACATCCAACTCGACTTCAGTGTCACTCCAAATCAACTTTTTACATATCGCGCTTTATCTTCTAGTGAGAATCTAGTGAAAAATTGCTCTGCCGATTTTTTTTTATGTGATTTCTTATCCTTAAACACATAGGTTTGTTACGTAATCAGAAACTTTTTCCTTTTTATACAACATTATTCGATGTCAAATCAGTCAACAAAGACTATACAAGCACACCGTTCAAATGAACTAGCGACACTGCGTAAATCGGTCGCGTGTAGACGCGCGTGGCCACGTGCGGGGCCCCGCGCGGGTCCACGCGCGGCTCTCCGCGCGGCAACCCGGACGGGACCACGCGCGGGGCCACGCGCGGGGCCACGGACGGGGCCACGGACGGGGCCACGCGCGGGACCACGGACGTGGAACCGCGACGGTTGCCCGTCGCGGGGACCCGTTTAACGCAGCGTCGGGCCTTATATTCTGGTGTCAATCGTTTCAGCATATTATATTCTAGGTTTGTACGTTTTGTTTTTTTTCTTAAACTTCTTTGTTTTTTAAATACAAAGGTTTTACTTCAATGAAGATTTTGTCATAAAAATAGTAACTTTTAGGCGCCTGTAACTTTCACAATATTATAAATTTTGAAAAAAAGAAAACGTATATACCTAGTTTTTTACTGTGTCAGATGCATTGTAAAAAATCATTGAGATAGGATAACATTTAGGGGGAGAAAAACGTTTTCTTTTTTTGTATGGACGAAAGCTCGGTAGACTATAGTCTTAATAAGATCTAAATTATTTCACAATTATATCAGTACGGTTAGGCATTGAATTTGATAAATGATTAAACATTCATTTGCAGTTTTTGATTGAACAGTAATTAGTTATTCGATGGCATCATGTTACAAGAGCAGTGGTGGCCCAGTGGTATCGGCCCCGACTTACGAGTTGTAGGGTTCGAATCCCGGCAGGCGCATTACTTTGTGTAATTTATTTCATCACCACTGCTCTCAAAACGGTGAAGGAAAACATCGTGAAGAAACCGGCATGTCCTAGAATCAAAAATTCGAAGACATGTGACATCCACCAATCCGCACTGGGCCCGCGTGGTGGATTATGGCCCGCCCCCTCTCACAGAGAGGAGGCCTGTGTCCCAGCAGTGGGAACATTAATAGGCTGATGATGAATCATGGTACCTACTTTGGCGCAGTTGTTATTGCGTTTGTGATCTACGCTGCGTGTTAGGTTTGCTTCCCCTTCGGTCCAATAATGTGTATGGTCTTTTTAAAGGGCATTTCTACGAAGAGGGCAAATTTTTTGTCCTTTTAAAAAAAACATGGTTAGAAGTTACATACACATCCCAAAATTTTTAAACGGACGTCCCAATCTATATTCTAACTGGAGAGCATAACATAAATTCCGTACTACTTCTTAATATTCCTAAAAAAAAATCTGAAGTGAAAAAACGGATGTAATTTCACTGATTTTGACCTGTCCCTTTTCCGAAATCGAGTGTAAAATATTTTTTATTTTTTAATGGAGCTGAATTTCAAGCAAACTTTTGATATTCTTGGGTATATGGATAGCTAACCAAGAGATATTGACAATAAATAAACCTGTGATTGCTTATTTTGTTATATTTGTGGATGCGTAAAGATTTGTCCCAGTCTAATGAGTAATTTCCGTGTCTTACAAAAAACACTTGATTACGATACTAAATACTCGCGAACTGGACATCACCATCCGATTCTTGTAAACTGTCAGGTGCTCCCGAGCAGGCCATGTGAGTGCATCTGTGGTGTGCTGCTGTTTTTTTAGATTTTCGAAGGTGAGAACCTGTTTCCGTGTCTTTAGTTCGGAGTCTTTTCTCAATAACGTGTCAAAGATATCTTTTGAATGTATTATTTTTAAACATATTTTGTTTCCCTAGACTGAAGTTTAACTAGACAAAAGCATGTTTTTTTCATTTAATTTGTTTGAAGTCGTAACAGTAATAAGTTATTTTGATTAGTACGATATTTTTTCAATTCCGTGGTCCTCAATTTTGTGTCCTGGGGTCCACGGAATTGAGAACGATGGTTTACCCATGTAACTAATCTCGGTTTATATGGGGTTTAAAGTCACTTGCTTCACAATTTGTCATGGTAAAGTAGTTTACGACATACATTATGCGTCTATAATGTTGTATAAAAGGTTTAAAGTATCTAGAGTTGACGTTGCAATTGCAAGATCTGATTTTAGCTAATACTACCGCGACTAGCTACTCGAGCCTCGGAAGATCCTAAAATGTTAGCCTATATTTTATTCTGATGTATAAACTATATTGCTGCAAAGTTTCATTAAAATACATTCAGTAATTTTTGAGTAAAAAATTGACCTGACTAATATACACCCGAAAACTTCGATTATGTCTATTACTTTCTGCGGTTTGATAAATAAAACTGACTTGACGTCTATAATTCATGTATCTTGTTTGTAATTTATAGGGTTTAACGAAAATGCTTAATAGAATACATTTTACCATATAAGTTTAATAAAAATGCTCATTTAAATGATTTGACTAAAAGTTAGGTAACTAAGCATGATAACTCAAGGAATCTCTCTCAAGGCAGACTCAATATAAACTTACATAACTAAAATACAAAAAACTGCTAAAATATGTTCTTGATTGTTTTAAAAAATTTGGTCTTTCTCGGTTACGTAGAATATGTGTAATTCTAAATTCTGTGGTCACTTTTCTCAATTCTATGGCACTCAAAATTTATTTCATAAACTACTGGAGCAATTATTGGCAAATTAGCACCATTTTGTTTAAAAAAATATGCTTATTATTTTGGTGATATATAATTAGTCATAATGTGAAAAAAAAAATTGCCCACGGAATTGAGCAAAAATCACCGTGTCCGTAGAAATGCCCTTAAATAGTCAGTTTCAAGTCTCGACTGTTTGTGTATGTGAGTTTAAAGGTTCGTAAACGCACCCACAATACAGCAGAAACTTCTAATGTAGTTTTATGATCCTACACGAGAGCACTTTTTAACGTGGTAATTCATCAAATGAGTCTCATCTAGAGCAGGGCAGGAGGGACTATCAGACTTGTACTGACTAAAATCCACGGTGTCCTTAAATTGCCCTTTACGTTCCGAGGTCAGGGTATTCGTAAGTCCCGCGACCCCGACAGGCTCTGGCCTATAAGGGGGTCACCGTCATCGTGCTGACATTCTTTAAAGCGAGCGCGGAACACAACGCGCTGTTAACACAGGCGTGGTCCATGGTCGGACAGCGAGTTGCCCATTAGTCGCCGCTCGCATCGTCCTGTTTGTCTGTCTTGCGACGTCCGTCGTCGTGGACGTCTACCACCGCGGCTGTGAGTTGGATGCTGTCCTCTCCCTCACTCCCTGAAAATGCATTTAGCTTTCCAGCTAACTGTTTTTAGAGACTAAGAAAAATTGAGTATAATCCTTGCCAGCTTATCACCTGTCGAGCCCCGAGGAAAATGTTTTTCCAACAAACCCTGAACGATTTTAAGACTTATTTTTCCAAAAATACAGTTTAAAATCGGTCGGGGTTTGGTGGCACAAAAATGTGCCATTGGGGCGCATTGGGGATCATATGAATGGACAGACTTGTCCACACAAATCTAAAATTCCAATCAAAACTAGCACAGAATTTCAAAACTAATTAATAAATTCGTTCTGAATCAAACATAAATTCGTGTAAAAGTAATGAATCGGTAAAACGCATAGCGATTGCAATTCGATTGCGATAATCGAATAATTTCGCATAATATGGCAGATGCGCCGGCGCGCATCGTGATATCCATTAGATCGTTGCATATTAGCACGCCTCAACTATTATGGGGTAGACAGAATGATCGCTTCGTCGATGTGTAACTGTATCATGCACGGTTTTCGATATAAATCTAATTTTACTCAAGGACTTCACTATCACATATCAGGTTAAGCGGCACTTGCCGAGGTTGGTCTTTGGATGGGTGAACTGACCATCTATCGTGGCGAGTTTCCACCGTGTCTTGGTAAGCACGTAAAGCCGTTGGTCCCGGCTGTCATTTGTAGATCTTTGACAGTCGTTACTGTTAGCCAAAAGTCGAAAGTCTGGCAACCAGTCTTACCATGAGGTATCGTGTTCGTGTTACTGGGTTGTGAAGGTCCGATAGACGGCCGTAGTAAGTTACAGTTATAGCCAGATCCGGAACAACTACCAGCTGAGTTATACAAAATATGCTGCGTGCGGGAATAGAACCCTGGACACACATCGCCATAAACAGCCGCTCAGTCACTGCACCAACCATTCTATTAAGCTTACATACACTCGAAATTAATCTTCAATCTCAATCCTAAACCCGTTCCTTTGTCATTGACGGCTTCTTCTGATTGATCATCTTAAACACTCGTATAGGCAAATTCCGTCGTTGATTGGTTACAAACAAAGATCTAACCAAAGATAGCAACCGAGATAAATTATTATCGTCTTTCTACAAAAAAGTTAAACATCTCTTAAACACTTGTCTAAAATCAAATGTCAACTGCAAAACGGCATTTGACGGATATAAGGTTCGTTTTGCAGTTACCCTTTTTAGACAAAGTGTTCAACAGATGAGAAGTTTTTGTGTTACGACGGTTAATTTTCAGCGTAAGGAGTGTACTTTAATGAAATACAGTTTAAAGTCAATATAAAATGTTCGACTGCCAATTTGCCACAGCCATTCAAGTTGGTTTACGAGTAACATCTGGAATTCTTGTCGTAGTTTATTTTGGAATAGTCCATCAAGATATTTATTTATTTCATAAAGAACTTACAGACCTACTTATTTGACTGAAAAATGTATTCTTATGATAACGGATGGCGCTAGTGATATCTAATAGCGGGAATAAGCTGTTAGATATCGTCGTAACGTTAGTGGAGAAAAATTTAGAAAAAAGTGTTAGAGTATAAAAAAAAGTGTTAAACAGAAATTACTACTTATCTTTTATTAATGACATTTTGAGCAACAACCTCATAACTTTTAGGACTTGACATGTTGCTTATATGTGTATGAAGTTTCATTTAAATCGGTTCAGTAATTCGGATAAATAACAAACTTGAAAGTTTCCATAAAATGGCCGTTCGTAAACGATCTTAATTAATTTAATAACTATAAAATCAGTAGCAGAATTTTACGATCTGCACCCATTAGTTATTTAACTAACATTTCGTGATGGTCTCAATTTAAACTTTAAACCATAAAGTTAAGACGAGTTAAAATTAACTGCCGCAGTAAACCATGAACAGTTAAAAACAGTGGTTCCAAAGTTATTCTGACTGAGACTTCTTTAATGTATTAACCAGATGTATGAATGTGGATGAGGCGAAAGGAGAATGTAACGATCAGTGGCAGGTTTGCTGGGCTCTCTTAGCAATATCGCGGCCCTGGAAAGCAAAAGACGTCAAGAAACAGGCTGGCTTTTAAACAGTATTAGTCCAGGCTTTTTCGTCTCAACCAAGACGGACGGCTGGATATTTGATGATTTCTACAACCAATAAAAGGCTGTAGTAAATGGTGTTTTGTAGATTTTGTCTATCCCCGAGCGCAGAAGGTGCGAATTCATAGAATTTTCATTTTTCATTGAAAAATAAACTTTACCTTCCTAATACTAAAACACTTTTAGCGTCGTCGTACCACAATAAGTTAAACATCTGTTGAACACTTCTCTAAAAAAAGTGACGTCAAATGTCGTTTTGCAGTTTTTTGACAAGTGTTCAACAGATATTTATGTTTTTTGTAGTTAGTAAATCCTTAGGCATTAAATGAGTGACGAGTTAACCTTAGAGTGAGCAGGTAGCCTAGAGAGTGGTATCGGCTCCGACTTCGTAGATTCGAACCCATATATAAACATTACTTTGTGTAATTTGTTTCATCACCACTGCTCTCAAAACGGAGAAGGAAAACAGCGTGAGGAAACCGGCATGTCCTAGACACAAAATTTCGAAGATATGTGACATCCACAAACCCGCACTGGGGCGGCGTGGTGGATTATGGTCCACTCCCTCCAGAGAGGTCAGTGTCCCAGCAGTGGGAACATTTATAGGCTGATAATGATCGCAGAGCGGATGGCCGATGGGGTCGAAAAGTGCTAGAGTGGAGACCACGGACTAGCAAGCGCAGCGTAGGACGTCCACCAGCAAGGTGGACAGACGACCTTATAAAGGTCGCCGGTAGACGCTGGATGCAGGTCGCTTCCAACCGGTATATGTGGAGATCTAAAGGGGAGGCCTATGTTCAGCAGTGGACGTCCTACGGCTGAGATGATGATGATGATGAATGATGTGTTCATTTTAAACCTTATGTAAACAGGATTTAAGGTCCATTTGAGAATCAATGGCCGAAGGAAAGGATGTGCAATATAAATGAACGAACTCTTTGAGTGTAGACCTTGCTCTGGATGCGTGGATGTCGGCGAGCGATGGATCGATTACACTTTGCTATCGAATCGATTGTCAGAATACGTCTATAGCGACTCGTGCGCAGATTGTGAAATCTGATCGAGGGATAGTGTTGTGCGATGTATCGATAAATATGCAGAGTAAATATTTGCTTTTGTGCTCTGTTGATTTCTATTAAAAACCCAAAAAAATATATGATAATGCCAAAGTAATTTTGTTAACTTTTCACGTCTACAAACCACTGAAGTAATCATCCTGAAGTGTTAATTATATTGTATAAGAGGAAACAGCACGGCCGTTTTTCCATACAAACGTAGTCCCCTGTTTTCTCCCTGGATAATGCTAATAGAGCAATAATTTTTTTACAAAAAATCTATGACCACTATTGGCATGTCTCTATGTTTTCCTTTTTCCCATAAACTACTATGAAAAGAGTTATGAACATTCAAAATCTTAAATAAATGACCAGATTTTCCGCTGTGTTCAAATAATCAGTAAACTTTGACGAAATTATATAAAAAAAGGAAAACATAGGAACACGGCCAATGCCTTTCTTTATTTTTTAAAGGAAAAAGTAGTGAAATCGGTTAAGTTTTGGAGGAGTAATCAGGGGACTACGAATCGTTGATTTTTTGTCATTTTTAAGGTATTTTCGGCCCAAGCTGCAGTTGTCTCTATCGCGCTCTGTAACTCTGTTGTGGGCACTGCGCGACAGCAATAGATTTTACAAATACCTATTTTTCAATTCTCCAGCCCTTGCTGTTTCCTCTTAACGTTGTTTATAGCAGAAACGGACAGGAAAACTAAAATCCCGAAAAAAAGTACCTATTACCTAAGTATTTATGTGTGAGATATCTTTAGTAGATTAGATGTTCCTTGTATAATGTTTCAATGTATTTTTAAAATAACACAAAAAAGTTCTTCATGTGTTTGGTGACTATCGTAGAAATCGGTAAATTAATGTGATAACTTTTTCCTGGCGTAAAACTCAATTACGACATGAAAGTAGATATTAAACTGTTTGTAGCAATATTTTTCCACGAGGTATTAC
The DNA here is from genome assembly GCA_036375495.1 of Agrotis segetum. NCBI lineage: Eukaryota > Metazoa > Arthropoda > Insecta > Lepidoptera > Noctuidae > Agrotis > Agrotis segetum. The sequence continues at coordinate 129,258 of JAQSVV010000104.1, forward strand.
AGCGACTTAAAATCAGGCTTGTTCCAGTGAGTGACCGAGATGGCTCTAGGTGACTTGTATAGCTCTGTCACTTTCACGCGCCGGAAAATTTTGTGAATAGTAATGGAAGTGGAACACTCGCTTGTTTTATCGATATATTTCTTATCGACAAAGCACAGCACATTAAGTTACAGCTCTAATTTTGATAGCACGATACAACCTTGTCGTAATTAGATGATATTCAGTGTGTAATGATTATTACAGCTTGTATTAAGTAAATCAATTCAATAGCTTCTAAGAGCTCGTGGTTAAATAATTACAGGCACAGATCTTCAAGGTTAAGCCATGTTTGTCTAGCTATAAGTCTGTGGATGGGTGCCCGTTTCAATTTCCTTAGAGTCCTGAAAAGTTTTTGCTTGGCCGTAGGCACCCCTTAAGAGTGATCACCCTGAAAAGTTATTATTGACTTTTGCCACCAACATCCCGATTCCGAGGGGAGGCCTATGTTCAGCAGTGGATGATGACCAACATCCAATATTAAGAAGTTCGTGGCTATATAATCGGAGCCGCAGAGGCCGATCTTCTAGGATAAGTCGCGCTTGCCGAGGGTGGTCTGTGGATGGGTCACCATCTGTCATAGCGAGTTTCCTCCGTGTCTCGGAAAGCACTAAAGCTGTTGGTTCCGGCTGCCATTTAAAGATCTTTGACAGTCGTTACTGTAAGTCTCAGAAGCTCATGAGTCTGACAGTGACTACCAGTCCTACCATGGGGTAGTTATTGGGTTCAGGTTGGATAGGTTGTTGCTCCATATAAAATACTGTTATTCAGCTGCATCTGGTTCGACTGGAAGCCGACCACAACATATGTAGTTCGGGAAAGGCAGACAGATGATGCCACCGACATCTAGTAACAACTTTTTATTCAAAGTTATTTTGCACTTTTTTTGTTTTTTGTTATGTACACACTAGAGTCGATTTCATTATTTTTATTCAAAAAGTTCTATGTAGTGAGTACAGGCGTAATATTTTGTTGTGTGATTGCGTGAAGAATACATAGATAATGTGATAGTAGCAAACGCCGTTAATTTTCTGTAATTTATTTAAAAGTTTCCTCGATTTCTCCAAGCTTCCATCATCAGATCTTGATCTGAGACCATCCGTGACCATCCCTTTCAAACAAAAGAAGAATTTTCCAAATCTGTCTAGGTCGTCGAGAAATCGGGGAAGCTACATAAAAAAAAAACGTCGACAAATTAAATCAAATCATTTATTTCAATTAGGCCATCAAAGAGGAACTTTTAAACATCGATTATTAAAATTAAGGAATTGGGATGTGATGGGATTGAGTCTACATCCGACGAATTGTGAACCTCCTCCTTTTTTGCAGTCGGTTAAAATGAGGTTACCGAGTGTTTATCTTTGTAAACCATGTCAGTAAGTCAGTCAGCACTGACGTCATGTAGTTTGATGCTTCCTTCACTATATACTTGTATATACTACATGCTATATAATTGGCATGCTCAGTATATTTAGCGTCAAGCGTGTGTTGTGTAAGGCGAATCGTGCGCCGGCGCCGGCTTCAATATCGATCAGTTAGCTGGAGGTGTGGTGTGAGCTATAAGCGGTAGCGGGAACGCCTTCGTCCATCTGTCTCTAGGGATTTTAAAGATATGTTGTGGGCCAAATCTACAGAAAGTACTTAATCTTAGTTTAACCTCAGGTTAGTCACGTTTCAACCAAAATTAAAGTTTTTTTTGGAACGAAGTTCCTTATCGCGCGTTGTGAAAGGGGGCTAGACGGAAAAAAATCTTACGAAAAGTTGTCACGACACTTTTTGGAACGAAGTTCCTTATCGCGCGTTGCGAAAGGGTGCTAGGGCTCTAAGAGTGGAGTGGAGTGGAGTCGTGACGATTATTTTTGTTGAGTGTTTACAGTAACTTCGTTCCATCCGGGTATCCCTTGACACCTCTCAAGTTTTTTCTATTCTATTAATGTTATTTTTCGTATGATAACCTTAGTCACAGTCATCAATAGGAATATGGAACTCAATTTAATACAATGAAGCTTTTTTCGGTTCAAACGCAACTTAGTTAAACTAGTGACATGGAACGTCCAGAAACTGATGATCATTAGTAAAACTTATAACAATTAGTTAAAATGCTAAACGATTTATAACTATTTTTTTAAATTATGGTATTATAACTCATACTTAACAACTACTCAAACAACTAAATGAAATAATTGCGATATTTAGTACAGATTTGTATGACCTATTTGCTTGCAAGCAGATTGTGTTTTTTTCGTATCTTCCTGTTTGACTGGCTGGTCAACCTTACCGAATCTGTCAAATTTTACAAATCGAACATTAACCTTCCACTATTGTAATAAGGTTGAAAATCTATTAAAGAAATTTACAGATTGTAGGTAGGGTGCTGGCGCCTTTACATTGAAATGACTTCAGTTCAGTACCCTTATTACGAATTTTCAGCTCACTCTTTTACTTTACAGCGTCTTTCCAGTATTTACAGCGTTTTTGTATGAAAAAATGGAACAGCGCCTCTGGTGTAACAAAGAAGTATTTTTTTTTCCTTTAAAAATGTTAACTTGAAATTGTCAAAGTTTCAGTTTACGTTTCAAATATTGAAAATTCGTGCTAAGGGTACAGTGGTGCTAGCTACTCGACTCGCTCGTAACTTGTACCAAACGCAACAGATACTTGTAATTTTCTCCTGTCACGACATTACTATCATCTCTCCTTAAACTAATAACTTGCTTATTTATAATACTCATAATATTTGTAAATGTACTGCTTGTAACTTTTACTATCGTTAGCGTGAAAGCATCTTGTTGTAACTTCGTTTGCTCGCGATAAAGTAACGTTGCCCCACACTAGGAACTTCTTCTGTATCGTTACAAAAAAATATCTGGCTGAGCGATCGACATGTGGCTGAGTGGTCTTTGACTGTTGGCCTTTTAGAGAGACTAAGAGTCACTCAACGAGCAATGGAAAGAGCTATGCTCGGAGTTTCTTTGCGAGATAAAATCCGGAACATGGATATTATGCGAAGAAACAGAGTCACCGACATAGCTCATAAAATTTGCAAGTTGAAGATGCAATGGGCAGGCCACGTCTCTCGTAGGACTGACAACCGATGGGGAAGAAAAGTTCTCGAGTGGCGACCACGGACCGGAAGACGCAGCGTAGGCAGGCCTCCCACTAGGTGGACCGACGACATCGTGAGGGTCGCGGGCAGCCGATGGATGGAAGTGGTGAATTGTCGTTCGGCGTGGCGGTCTAAGGGGGAGGCCTATGTTCAGCAGTGGACGTCTTCCGGCTGATGATGATGTTGATGATGAGCGATCGACTGTTGCGTACCATGTCGCGGGTTCGATTCTCGCACGGAACAAATATTGGTATGATCTCAATAGTTGTTCCGGGTTTGTTTGTTCGTGTATGTGAGTTTCTATGTTTGTAAACGCACCCACTATACAGGAAGAAATTTTTAGTGTGGGGCAAAATAAAAAAATAAAACAAAAGCACAAACAAAAAATGATATTATTAGTAACCTCAACATCAGACCTATCCTTAAATACCCCACATGTATGGGTTAGGTGAAAAAAGTTTTTTGAGTTTCAATTTTAAGTAGGTATGGGGGCAACATCCAAAATCATGACAGACGAATCTATAAGGGTTCCTTTTTTGCCATTTAGAAACGGAACCCTAAAAAAGGAAACACGCGATTATCTATTGCATCTTTGACCGTTGTTATCTACTCTTTTGTTTGGTTTAGCGACTAATGTTTAGAACATTACTGTGTTAATAGCCTAGACTTAAGCTAGGGTAATGTTGTTTTTAACACGGAAGACTTTTCTTGTATGACAGCCATCATTAAACCTAATAATGTCTAACATGTTGTAATTTTGATGGATTTAATAGTTATCCATACAGGTATAATGATGTCGTGATAATCAGCCAATGTATTGCTTTCAAAACGGCGAAGAAAAACATCGTGAGGAAATTAGGAAGTCCTAGAAATAAAAAAATTGAAGACAGTAAATATGACATTATTGCCAAACCATAATGTACCCAGCAGCAGTGGTGGCCCAGTGGTATCGGACCCGATTTACGAATTGTAGGTCGTGGGTTTGAACTCCAGGCGCATTACTTTGTGTAATTTATTTCATCACCACTGCTCTCAAAACGGTGAAGGAAATCATCGTGAGGAAACCGGCATGTCCTAGAACCAAAAATTCGAAAACATGTGACAACTACCAACCCGCACTGGGCTCGCGTGGTGGATTATAGCCCACTCCCTCTCACAGAGAGGAGGCTGGTGTCCCAGCAGTGGGAACATTATAGGCTGATGATGATGATGATGACCCACGTTACAGTAGACGTATGCGAAACCATTGCTTAACTTTCAAATATAACATGCCTGAAGTTATGCCGCTGGATTATAACCCACAATCTCGTGCATAAAAGGCGAGGCTATAACTACTGAGCCATCACGACAGGCCCTGATTACCAAACATACATATAAACTCCTGCAATTTCGTCCTCTCACTGAATGGTCCTCGTGTCTTAATAATTTATAGTTGCACGACTGTCACCCACAACTCTGCTTATACCAAACATCACGACTTTTGTTGGTATGTCAGTTGCTCCATAGCTATTTATTTATTTATTTATTTATTAAATTACAACGGCTGTGTGGACAACCAATTACAGCAATTTATGTACAAGTATGCAAATTAGGAATACGAGTTAAACAGTATAAATTAGAATAAAAAAACTTAAAAACACATTAGAATATAAAAAACATAACAAGAAAACATTAAAGAAAAACACTTTCATATATTCATCTCACAGTACTTCTGGCATACAAATAAAATCTTTGACCATCCATCCACAAACAGATCTTCTGTTGGATTAACATCCAAGAGATCATTAAGTGCTGCCAGAGTACGAGGGATTGGCGACTTGGCACGTGCAACCGTACGACATGCAGGAACGGCAAACAGCCTGTGCTTTTTGCCGCGACAGTAGTTGTCTGGGACATAAAAGCGCGCCAGCTCATCTAGCAAATCAGGAGCGTCGATAGTACCACGGAGCGTCTATGGAACGTAATACCACTGAAGGACTCAAAATAACCGAAAACAGTCTGTATTTCCCGACAGCTATAACCTTGGGGTCTTCAAGTCAAGAGTGAACAGGTTACTTCTAGGCAAGCGTGCTTCACCGTCGACCACATCTTCACTTACCATCAGGCGCTATAGTGTTCAAACGCGAACCTATCTTTAAATAAAAAAAAAAGAGTGGAACTCTCTGCCTGCGTCTGTGTTTCCGAACGCATTCAACCCTAATCTCTTCAAAGTTAGAGTGAACAGGCTTCTTCTGGGTAAGCTCGCTCCATCGTCGACCTTGTCTTAGTCATTCCTGACCTAGACTAAGGTCAAGAGCAAACACATCGTACATTAAAAAATTGTATAATATAAATTAGTTTACTAAGGTACTTGACTGAAAAAAAATCTAGACCGTCATTTATATTATCAAAAATAATTGACACGAATTTTTCCATTATTCAGTCACATAGAAAAGCGAATACGATCCGATAGTCTATGTGACTGGCTTCAAACAAATCCATAAAATTACAAACAAAAACGCCTCGCTTCGCGTTCGCCACGCGTGTCTATTTGACCATAGCTTATATTTTTCTTCATGAAGATGTCAAACCTAATACCCGGATCGGCAAAAAGCTCGCCAGAGCTTTCGATGGAAATGCTCGTTTGTTCTTCAGTAATGTATATTTATAACATTCGCAAAATTGCTCACTTCTAGTGAATTCTCAAGTTTATCAGTACCTAATATTAACTTAAATTAATTTATTTATCACCCAATAAACGATTTAATACCTCGATTTATACGATTATAATGACACCAACATCTTGTGTAATTCAATTTGTTACTCGTATGTTATTTATCCCGAAAGTAAATTGTTATAGATTTGAGTGAATGCAAATCCATTACTCAGTTTAACGAATAAACTCGGTTTAATTCCAGTTTAATAACTTTTCTGGCAATCTGCTGCGTAGTGGCTTCTTGGGAACTCGAACGGGTGACAGTGAGTTGCGCAATGGGGATTGTCTTAAATTTTCAAACATTCGATTTTATTTTATTTTCTGCAAATTTAGAGCATTTTGAGAAACTAATTTGAATATTTTTATGATTCCCTCAATAGTTTTTTTATTTTTAATATTTTAATTTTTGAGGTAGCTGACGTCACCTTTGACCAAAAAGTTGTGACAATGCCTCACCAGGGAATAATTTAAAAAAAACTGCCTGACAACACAACGTCACTTTCTGTTGATAGTAGACGTCAGATAGCATCCTTAGTCGGGGAGCCCAGGAAGGGAATTTTAATGTGACTGACACATCAGATTATCAGAAAGGAGAATTCTTGCACCCAACCAAACCAAATTAAAAGTATCAACCCTTCATATGGTGGGGTTTGTGTGGGAGAACGCGCCAGATTAGTAAAAAAAAATCGATCCACAGAAATACTCGAGCGAGTCAGATTACGAAAAGGTAGATTAATTACGTTCAAAAAATTGTATATCATTATGTACATTAAATCACGACCGATAGTTGCGAACTAACAGGTAGTTCACCTTTTCTCCGCGATTCTACCGACATCGCCCCATGGAAAACGTTCAATTAAAAAAAATGGAACGCGCTCGAGTATTTCGAGATTACGTTTTTTTACCAATAGAAATATAATAATAATAGTTCAAAACAATTTCAAATAATAATAATTTATTAAATGACAACTTAAGGTCCAATGGTTAGTAATAACTTATCTACTAAGGGTTAGTAACACTTAAAAAACCATTCATTACTGCCGCACAAGCAATGCTAACCAGTGCCAAAGCACCGGCGCATCGTACTTGCCAGTTGCCGGCCATGGTTTGTAGGATGCTGTTAGCGCTGGTCCTAGTTCTGCCAAGCAAAGAGGCTGAAAATAAAAAAATATGAATAAATATGAATTATTACTTTGTGCCACATCCAAATCGTCAGACATTTTATGATACGACAAATTTTAGGGTCTACTTTACATACACGTTGAATATCTGACGCGCTTGATTAACTTTTTTTTGGATTTTCAACCGCTTGCCACGGACAGCCCCCTCGAGTTAATCGTCCGATTAATACATATTGGTTATCAGAAATAGAAAAGCGCGTTTACACTGTAAATAGCTGACGAGCCCGAGTTCTTCTGTACAACTGTTTTTTTTACAGTTTTAAAACTGTTTACATGCCCTCCCCCCACTAAAATAGAAAACTTGTCAGGAACTTTTTTCTTTTTAGAACATATATTATTCTTTCAAATCCAAATAGGTCGCCATGATGCTCGAGTAACTGCAAAATTAGAGTCCCCGCCTCCCCTACTATAAAAAAACAATAAATTTTTGAAATCTTTTTTGAAAGGTTTTTTAACACGGAGAGTCGTCGACGCGGTGACATTATTGTTCGCTTTCCTGAGCAATACTTTAGCATTAACTTAATGAATATACAAAGGTATCTAAAGCTTTGATATCTTACTTACATCAAAGTGATCTTCGCAACAGTAGGTACATTTTATAAACCTTGCAATATTACACGCCTACATCACGGCATCACTTTTCTCGCAAATCTTATAAAGAGATTATGAGGCATGTTGCAGAAATAATCATAAAATATATAAAAAACTAAACATATTCTTTGTTTACATTTTTGACATTTTTAATTTGACACTTGACAGATTGTTGAAAATACTTGCCACTTACTTTTTATTTTCTCAGGCAACGATACAAAACGGTACAGCCAAAAATAACGTCATTTGAAGGGCAAGGAAGGTCAAGCGTATTTTATCAAAAATATCAATCAAATATGAACATTTTTCATTTTTGATTGGTTACTAATGATTAGTAACGCTATTCCTAGAAATGGTTTTTCAATTACAACATATTAAAAAAAATGAACAATGCCCAAAGCACTGAGCAATGTCCCGTTCACATATTCTTAAACAGGTGAAATGTTATATGTGCATATTATTTTTTTTGCGTGGTGAAATCATCTAATGAGTTCTCCCACCCCGGACAGGGCGGGAGGGACTGTTAGACTTGTTTTGACTAAAATCCACGGTGTCCTTCAATAGCCCTTTCTGTTCCAAGGTCACGGTAAGGAAATAAATCCCGCGACCCCGGCAGGCTTTGGCCCTCTGAGAGGGGGCCCTGTCATTTTTGCTGACGCTCTTTGAGTCGTGCATGGAACACGACGCGCCGTCGACCCGGGCATGGTCCATGGTCGGACAGCGAGTTGCCGTTTACTCGACCGATTCCAACCAAAAGTGAAAATCAACTTTACCACTAAGACATAATGACATAAAACACGTTGTTACATATCTACGGAACATGAAAAACAAAACACGATCGCCACGACGACTTCAAGTCAATCGAATTGCATCATTATTTCTTAGTAGTAGGGTTGTTTTTCATTTGTAGTTGGAATCGGTCTAGACTTTTTCTGGGCCCCAAAGCTCAATTATATTCTGCTACTAATTTAAGACCAATGGTTTTCCAGTGACATTCCATTGAACTGCTATCAGAATATTTGCTAGTCTGCTCTTCAATCGTGTTACAATTGGAAATTGATTGTGGACTTTATCAGTATTCTACTCTCTAATGGCAACACCTGTAACTGTTCAACTGAGAGTCACTTACACTTACACTACGATTCCATTACGACTCTATTGAGCTTATACAAGTTTTTGCAGAATACCAAATTTGTTCTAATCGTAATGGAGTCGTGATTGAGTCTCAATTGAATATCAATAGCATGTGAGTTAAATAAAATTAGCAGACTTGACGCCCTGATTAATATCCACGGTTTCCTTCAATAGCCCCATACGTTTCAGGGTCACGCTTTCCTGATAAGACAGTCCTGATAACAGGAAAAAGGTCTTGGATAAAGTAAATATTGTATGATTGTTGTAAATAAAATAAATATTAAATTCGTCACTTCATTTAATGTAGGTATTTATGTTGAATCACAGTCTAAAGAAACAATCAGTTTACAATTATTACAGGCAAACATTAGTTGGGCACTTGACTTTGTTCACAATTAATAATTTTCTTTTTAAATGTAAATATTTCACACAGATAAAAAAACATGGTTGTTTAAAGAAGAATATTTTTCTAGGAAGTTAATTCATTTTTTAATAAGTATCGAAAGTGCTGTTATTATGATTATTTTGTACTTTTAATTTATTTATTGTACTTATTATTTTAAAACTTATTCTACATTGATTCAAAACAGTATTTTTTATGAAGGCACAATTTCTTGAACAGGAAAAATGATATGAAATAAAAATTATCATGAAAATAGTCAACACCCAACGACTAAAATTCATTAACTGTTAAAATAATTTATAATAATACATTTTATTCGGATTTGTAAAAACATTACAGATATTTTCTTTGTTTTATTAAAAATAACAACAAATATTAAAAGAAAAATATTAAAAATATAATAGGCAGACTCGATTTTTAAGGGGGTTTACACACGAGCGGGTAAACGCTGCGTTTTAACCGCTTGGCGGGCCAGCCCCCCGGCTTCCTTTAATACTTGATAATTTATGAATATCATTGTTAGAGATTGGAAGTAATATTGTTCAAAATGGTTTACTGTTAGGTAAATTGACAACCTACCTACGTCAGTTAGCCAACGTTATAACCATTAGGCATAACTATCATGCTAAGAGGTCTGTGAAGATGTCAGATGCAGTTTGCCTAATTTTGACACCAAAGGGTTTCTAAATCCTCACTAGAAAAAGAAAAAAGTACAAATGTCAAAGAATGACAAATATGTATAATTTGGTTAAAGGAAAAAAATATAAGGCAATTTTTCTGACTTTAGAATACCATGTACATTATTAGGTAACTAAAGCTTCGACTGTTAAATTCGTGGTTTAAATGTCCCATAATAATATAATAAGATTGTTATAAGTATCAAAAAAATACTGGCAAGTCAATGAACAGTAGGATATTCATTTCTTATAACCAAAGATTAACTATTGTCGTATTTTAATGTTTTCTATAAAATAAAACTTTATAAGTTTTCTCAAGTATTTACTTAAAAAGTCTATTTAAAGCCCCACTTTGGGATAAACAAAATCTTATAAAGTAATTATTGTTTTTTTTAGGAACCGGCTGAGTTATTGTAACACAATCACATTCTATGTCAAACATTTTGACAAGTAAATAGCATATTAATCAAAATATGTATTTAAAAATCTGATTTCGGAATGCGACATAGAAAAGCGTGTTACAAGATTTGGGATGCAAATAAATCATTTTTACTTTCATCTGTAAGTTAGAAGAAGCGTAAAAACGTTGGACAACCGCAGCGTTCGACGGCGCAGTGTGGTAGAGCCCTAATATAAAACTTAATTATTTTCAGGAACATCCAGTTAAGTATACTCGACGCTTTGTGGGTTTGTTTGTTTGTCTATCCAGCCTGAAACAATAAGAAAAATGAAGTTAAGTTAAAAATAAAAGATATTTTTTTGCAGAATAAAGTTTTGGGGCCTTCTAGCGACATCTATGGAGCAATAGCAGGACTAAAGTCAATTTCTCCGGCGCATATTACAAGTAAAAACTTGCAATATTAAAAGTAAAGTTCTCCCTGTCTTTAATTAAAGCCTATCAATAGAAAACTGATTCTCGTAAAAAAAAAAAAATAAGGAAAGCTATTTTTTAAAACGTGGTAAAATCAAATGAGTCCAACCCAGGACAGGACGGGAGGCACTGTCAAACTTGTACTGACTAACATCCACGGTGTCTTTTAAAAGCCCTTTAGGTTCCGTGGCCACAGTTACCCAATAGTCCCGCAACCCCGATGGCAAAAGGTACGACTTCATGTCATGAAAAGAATGAGCTGTGGTGGCTTAATTAGTGGTATCGGTCCTGACTTATGAGTTGTAAGTCGTGGGTCCGAACCCCGCCAGGAGCATTACTTTGTGTAATTTATTTCATCACCACTGCTCTCAAAACGGTGAAGGAAAACATCGTGAGGAAACCGGCTTGTCGTAGAACCAAAATTCGAAGACATATGTGACATCTACCAATCCGCACTGGGCCCGCGTGGTGGATTATGACCCACTCCCTCTCACAGAGAGGAGGCCTGTGTCCCAGCAGTGGGAACATTATAGGCTGATGATAAGCATGTAATACTTACTTTAGCGGGATAAACGAACGTCTTAGCGAGTTGAGAGCCGAAGACGTTGGTGGCGATGCAGGAGAATTCCCCCATATCGCTCCAGCGGAGAGATGATATCACCAGCTCACCTGAACGAAGCACCTGGGGATTAATGAGTGGTGATTAGTCATAATGGGGGATTTACAGTCCTAGCCGCTCTAGGCCACACACCATTTAGGTATTATTATTTATTAATTTACTTATATTGCCCGTTTTAAACTGATTCAGAAAATTGGTTAGAATGAAAGCTAAAATCTGCTAGTTTTTATATTTTCTGAGGTTTCACAGATTTTATTGGACATTTCAAGAAACATTTTGACACGATTGGCTTCCCGTCTGGCCGCCGTAGGCCCGGGCCTACAGGGTCTTAGGGGAAATCCGCCCCTGGCCATTGTAACCAAGAAAATACAGTTTTTAGGGTTCCGTAGTCAACAAGGAACCCTTATAGTTTCGCCATGTCCGTCCGTCCGTCCGTCCGTCCGTCCGTCCGTCTGTCCGCAGTTTAGCTCAGAGACGCACAGTACTAGAGAGCTGTAATTTGGTGTAAATATACGGATTTGTTGTGCCAAAAAAGTGGTAAAATAAAATCTCGTAAAATATTATTTTTTAGGGTACCTCCAGTACTTACACGTAAAGTGAGGATTTTTTTTTTCTCGCGTACCCATTAGTGTGGGGTATCATTAAATAGGTCTTTAAAAAATAATGGTAGTTTCCATTAACAATTTTTTGATAAAAAAATTAGTTTGTGAAATATTAAGCTTTAATGTGCTAAATTTTGCTCGACTCGAGTGTCCCCCCCCTCTACCAGCTAAACGGTTATGTTTGGGGGTGTGAAAAAATTCACAATAGTAGTATATATAACGAAGTTTAAAAGAAAATTATCATGACTAAGTAGGCTTTACAACTTTACGAGTAATAGTCGACCAACTTATAAAATGTACTTGATATCATATTTTCTTAAACAGAATGTATCGGGGACAACTGCAAATGTAAGTTTGTCAACTTTATTTTTACAGCTTTTATAGGTATGTTTTTTGGGGATAGGTAGGTTTTTATCGTCAACTATTTTTAACTAAATTCAAAAAAAGGAGGAGGTTCTAAATTCGTCGTAATCTTTATTCTTATGTATTTTCCCTGATTTCTCAAAGACTCCTGTACCGATTTTGAAAATTCTTCTTTTTGAAATTAAATTCAGCGAATCAGTTTAGTTAGTTCGCATATGTATTTTGATGGGCAACTACGGAACCCTACACTGTGCGTGGCCCGACACGCACTTGGCCGGTTTTTTAAGATTGCTACCAATCAATAATTATTTTAGGTATTCATAATCCAATAATGTTTCAACCAATAATAGCCGATCGCCTGTTTTTATAGGAACTATAGTCCTTATTTTGATTTTATTCTGCATCGTGGAAGTGTTTACGATTGATAAACTCATATACACAAACAGTCAAGACTTGGAACAACTACTTGTAGGTAGGGTTGTCATCTCTAAAATTTGGAAATCAGGACAAAAGCGTGAAAACCCCGGATTTTAGAGTTCAGAACCCTGACATGAGTCGAAGTGCGAACCGTGGCAACTGCTTCGGGAGGGGTAGGGGATGGTGTTTGTGTCGCAGGTGGCCTAAGACTAAAATTTTTAAACCCGGATTACAAATGAGGGCTTCATTTCCTCCGGACGCTCCCCAGATGCTCTCTAAACTAAGACAAATCCGGCGAAACTCGGACGGGTGGCAACCATACTTGTAGGCCATATAAATATTTGTTCCGTACAGAGATCGAATTCATGACACACAGCGCAGCATCAAATCGTTCAGCCACTGCTTCAACAGCGGAGTTGACAATAGCTCTCTGACTTTACGTTTATCCGAACATTTAGAATTAAGGTATAGATGTAATTTATTTAAGGAATGTCTGCATAATTAAAACTTATCGCAATCTGGAACGGTGATATCATGTCTCTCTGGGAGGTGGGCGCTAATAGCCACGACACAGTTTCTGACTAATGTGACTAACACTATAAAATTTGTAACGATTGCTTTTGTTCTTATTTATTTATTTAAAGACTATTATTGCGAAAATTAAGTTGTTCTCGTTATTGTCTGAAAAATTACAAAAAAAAAAACAACCTACCTTCATCCTGCTATCCTTTTTGATAGGCACGCCTTTATTGTCCCTCCAGGTGACGTGGGGTCTGGGGTGTCCCTTGACCCTGCAGGGCAGCACGATGTTGTTGCCTATCGTGTCCACGTACATCTCATATGTTACCACTATCCGAGGTTTAAGTGGGTATAGTTTCGCGCGCTCCGATAGTGAAGTGGTGCCATCTGTGGGGGAGTAGTGGAATTAAAAATTTTAGTTAGCTCCTAAGATTATTTACTTACACTATTATAATGAGGAAAAATTGGGTTTGTGTGTGTGTGTTTGTAATGTATAAACTCAAAAATCCACTCCGATTAAAAGAAAAGTCTCTTTTACAAAGCTATATTTACCCTGAGTAACTATAACTATAATGTCCACCCGTGGGAAGCTAGAACGGGCCGTTATTCAGATAAATTTATATTTTACAGACAGTTATATTTCAGTCCTTTAATAATATGAGTATGTGATAATGTTAAATCAAGTACAATATTTATTGTTTTTTTTTTAAACTTTGCTCCACCTTCGGTATTTCTCGTGTACAGCAAGTGCGTTTACAAACATATACCCAAACCCGTTGTGTCCTGCGTCACCGACAAAAACGACACGACGCGATTCGAACTAATTATAATAATAATATATAATATTCCACAACTATCACACAACGCCATCTAGTCCCAAGCTAAGCAGAGCTTGTGTTATGGGTACTAGACAACTGATAAACATACTTATATATTTCTTAATACATACATATTATAGATAAATTACACCCAGACACGGTACAAATGATCATGCTTATCACACAAACATTTGTCCTGGGTGGGAATGACCTCCGGCATAGCAGTCATGGTCACTAACCACTAGACCAACAGGCCAGTCATTCAATTATGTACAATTCAACTACTGTTGTAATATTGTTTTAAAATTTAGTTGTCGCATCGTGTTTGTCGCTCACGGAAGACGCTGCCTAGTTCCCTTAATTATAAAATCACAATAGGGTAGTTTCCAGGGTCAAAATAATTACATTCTATTTAGTCCGTATTTAGATTATAAAAAAATATTGGACACGTATTTTTTCTTTTTTCGATTAAACAAAAAAGAACAGAGATAATAGCCTATTTAAGTTACCTGTGACGTCACTCTGCGCGAAAAATGCCACGCATCGTGACGTCACACGTAACTTTAATAGGCTATATCTTTGTCATTTTTGGTCTAATTTACAAATAAAAAAATACGTGTCCCTTATTTTTGAATAATCTAAAAGACGGACTAATTACATTTTTTTAGGCAACTAGCCTATTCTTATTATCTCACCTGCGCTATATACAACAGTGGTAGCCCTGGCCGTCTTAGAGCCAGCAGAGACCAAGCAGGTGTACACATCATTGCCCGTTGTTCTCGTTACCAGCAGAGTCGATATGACCCGCGCGAGAGAACTCGGGTTGCTGTCTATTAACTCATTTGATTCTACGTCGTACTGTAAAAAAGGAAATTTTTTATTATGTTTATTGACCAACCAACGATTTGTTCATACTACAAATAGTCAAAGTTAAGTGTACCATAATCTAGGGTTAGTAAATTAACAATTTATTACAGGTTAGCACTGCATGGTTTCACTCAACGACGATATAATACTAGACTCCTGATAACAGGCGAGGCGACAGATGTCTGCCAACACATAAGGCAAAAAAGTCTTATATTCGTCTCATTTCGACCAATCCTGTGAGCCGTAAACATACGTTGAGACAGCACAGACCTTGAGTTAGCCAATCACAACGCAGTACCCCGTCCCCCTCGCTTACGTAGTACCTCAGCAACTTGGCAGAATAGTTTGTGTTCTTTAGATCGTGCATGCGGAGTCTAGTATTATATCGTCGTTGGTTTCACTAGACTAATCATTTAGGTATTACTAGTACTGCCATGTAGCGGGGAGTAGCGGAACTTTTGTATGTTTAATTAAAAGCTTTGTAGTATGCACCCAGTGAAAGGTCGGAGAAAAATCGTGGTAGTAGGTACATTTTTGTAATGATATAAACCGCTGCGACAAAAGTAAAATTGGTGGCGTGGACTCTATCTCACAATTTATTTTTACACTGACAGAGTCTAAAATGGTACTTTATGATCAGTTCAGTTCACACCAAGACGCAGCACGGCACGACCGCGACGTGACACAACATTACTGCAAATGTATATCTTAACGTGTAGGAAATAGAGTTAGATTTTGAGTAGCTCTATTGAAAATGTGCGCGCAGCGTCGGTCTCGGTCTGAGCTGACCGAGCTCTACGCTTTTTGTTTTACCTCGTAGGTAATAGTAAATAAATGAATATGAAATATCAACTTTCTGCAGTTGACATAAAGTTCATTTTAGAATAAACGAAAATTTCTCACCTCATAAACAGGCGCGTCGTTTTTAAACCAGTGTATAGATGGCGCTGGCGCGCCGACCGCGTCGCAAGTCAGTTCAAGTACGTCGCCGCTATTGTGTACATACGTCGCTAGAGGGCGCTGAGTTATCGTGAGGAAACGACGGGCTCCGGGCTGCTGTTTTGTTGCGACTACTGAAATAGAACGATTAAAATAATGGTAAATATTGGTAAAAAACAATTGAATTATGTGTATTCCAGAAAGTTTTTAACGTAATTATGATTTAATAACACCCAAGTTTTAGTTTGGTATGTTATTAGCCTAGAATTAACATTAAAATGTAAAAAGAGTAGCTTTGGTGAACCAATGAAACATTATTAAAAAGACACTACAGTTCTGTAAAATTAAAATGAGAAAAAATGCGTTGATTACAAAAATGGAGCTTTCACAGTTGTTGCTACTCGTCAACAGATGGCGCTACTGATAACAAGTTGAATGTTCGCGCAATAAATGTTTTGCACTAGTCTTGCCGGTGGAAACAGTTTAAACAAACGAAAAATATATAACATAAAGTCTGGAATCCCCGAAGAGATAAACAGACTTGGTTTTTCTCATAGTAACAGCGACAGTATGCAATAAAAAACTTTTTCTAAAAAAATTGTAACCGACTTCAAAACAACCACAAAAAAAGTTCAAAATAACCTACAAAAAAACTTTTCTTTCGAAAGTCGGCGACACAAAGTCAATGAGGGATAAGACCTATTGAAATTAACCAGGAAAATTTCGGTGCGACAAACGATTACCTAGATAAGCTCGTCGACAAACGATTACCTAGATAAGACCTAAGATAAGCTCGTTCAAACAAACAAACAAACTTTTCAGCGTTAAAATATTAGTGTAGTATAATATCAAAAGAACTCACCATTATGTTCAATACTATTATCTAAATCTGATAGAAGCCTCATGTGTTTGTTGACGTTAGCCGACCGCCCCCCGCCGAGCAGCACCGTCGCGAACAGTAGCACCAGATACATCGTCAACCAATAAATTACTATATAATACTGCAGAGATTCAAGTTCAGGAGTTATCTGGAACAAGAGGAAAAACACATGTTAGCTTTTAAAAAGAATTTTGTTGACCCCTCACTAGGAATTATTCCTGTATCATGGGTGCAACAAGCACATACACCTACATCACGTAAGGCTGGGAAGTCGGGACTAATGACTTTACGTTCTTCCCGAAACACGGGTAAGCTCGCTATGATAGATCACCCATCCACGGGTTAACATCGGCAAGAGTAGCTTAACCTTTAAAGACGACCTGACCGATTGTTTTTATTTAGACACGACCATTATTTATTATCCTCTTTTAAGCGCCATTTAGACGGAGCAAAAACTCGTATGCGAGTTTCACTACATTGCGGCATTTGTTTAATTAACTAAATTTGTTCTACCTATAAATTCCGCAATGTAACGCAACTCGCATACGAGTTCTTGCTCCGTCTAAATGGCGCTTTAGGCTGGGGCCGGGGACTCACTCACGCTTGAGGTGATGAGATGTGTGTATGAGGCCGCAATAATGACCATCCAAGTACAAGAACAGAGCACAAAACCAATCTAACTGCGTCGAGGGGTAAGACAGGGAGACGTCATCGCTCCGAAACTGTTTGCAAACGCGTTGGAGGACGTTTCCAAGACGCTTGATTGGAAAGGACGGGGTATAAATATCAACGGTCAGTACATATCGCACCTCCGATTTGCGGATGACATTGTCATTGGTCATTGGCGCTCTTTGAGGGAAGCTTACGTTCAGTAGTGGACGGCAATAGGCTGATAATATACGCTGGGGTCATTTTTAAGAACATTTTTTTCCTATAATGGTTTCAAACGCAGAAACTAACTTACAATAACTAAACGAGGTCGGCCCTCTACACTCACATATTCCACTTGACGCGAGGGTTTTTAAACAAAACTTGCCAGGGTATTTCCCAAAGGACGAATTCCAAAAAACTTGGCACTATCTTTAAAAACCAAGATCTCTTATCTCTACACAAAAATTTCACGGAATTTCGAGCAACAGTTACGAAGCAATTCACGCAAACACGTGGGATATTTGAAGGCGTGTCAATGGTATAAAAAAGGGTCTAAGAGTTCAGTGATTCATTCAACAAACATTTTTACACGTTAAAGAGCAATAAAGTGTCCCTTTTAAAAGAATTTTTATGTTCTTCCGGCTAGCAACATCTTTTGGGTTCCAAATTAGGGTGGGATGCACAGTTGTTGTCTGTGCGAGATTTTTTTTTTGCGATAAAATCTTCGATAAGGTGTTAAAAGCGTGGCGCTTGGACGGCATTTGATTCAAACTTTGAACTGCTTATATTTGGAAACGACTGGACCAATTTTTATTTTTTTCATACGCACGCAAAAGCAGGATAAGGTCTCAAAAATTATAAGGTTAAAGAATCAGTCTTATTTAAAAAAAACCTGTATTTTTTAAATTGATACGATTTAAAAGTGCTTTTTTCTTGACCAAATTTTTTGTTTGTTATGTTAGTAAATATTTAGAAGGTAAACTTAAAAAGAGATTAAGTAGATGGCAAATATTTATGTCACGGTAATTTATTGACCTGCAAAATAAAATACGGAACTTTTAATAAAAGTGTTTTGGCTACCAGCTTTTGTTTGAGCTTTTATTATTATTTTGTTTGAAAATAATGACAACTGAATGATTTTCATTCAATTTTTTAGGGTTCCGTAGTCAACAAGGAACCCTTATAGTTTCGCCATGTCCGTCCGTCCGTCCGTCCGTCCGTCTGTCCGCAGTTTAGCTCAGAGACGCACAGTACTAGAGAGCTGTAATTTGGTGTAAATATACGGATTTGTTGTGCCGAAAAAGTGGTAAAATAAAATCTCGTAAAATATTTTTTTTAGGGTACCTCCAGTACTTACACGTAAAGTGAGGATTTTTTTTTTCTCGCGTACCCCTTAGTGTGGGGTATCATTAAATAGGCCTTTAAAAAATAATGTGAGTTTCCATTAACAGTTTTTTAATAAAAAAATTCGTTTGTGAAATATTAAGCTTTAAAGTGCTAAATTTTGCTCGACGCGAGTGTCCCCCCCCTCTACCAGCTAAACGGTTATGTTTGGGGGTGTGAAAAAATTCACAATAGTAGTATTTATAACGAAATATAAAAGAAAATTATAATGACTGAGTAGGCTTTACAACTTTACGAGTAATATCGACCAACTTATAAAATGTACTTGGATATCATATTTTCTTAAACAAAATGTATCGGAGACAAGTGCAAATGTAAGTTTGTCAACTTTATTTTTACAGCTTTTATAGGTATGTTTTTTGGGGATAAGTAGGTTTTAATCGTCAACTATTTTTAACTAACTTAGAAAAAAAGGAGGAGGTTCTACATTCGTCGTAATCTTTTTTTTTATTTATTATCCCCGATTTCTCAGACTCCTGGACCGATTTTGAAAATTCTTCTTTTTAAAATTAAATTCAGCGAATTAGTTTAGTTATTTCGCATAAGTATTTTGATGGGCAACTACGGAACCCTACACTGTGCGTGGCCCGACACGCACTTGGCCGGTTTTTTTTTTTATATACTTACACCTTCAGTCACAATACCCACCAAGGGTATTGTTTGACTATTTTTTCAGAATAGCTATCAAATGGCATTAATAAAAAGTGGAAATTTCTGAAAAACAAGGAACTTTCCCCACTGGTGGAGATTTGTCAGAGCGTAATTCTAAAATAAACCCTTATTAAATGCACAATAATAATTATTAGTTAGGATAGGATCAAGAGTTTGTTCCATTTATTTTCCTTATAACCTCAAAAAACTATAGTAAACTGATTAAAGGGTTATCCACAGTCCCCACACGACTGCTAATAAGTAGTTTGACGTAATTTAAAACGATA
Source organism: Agrotis segetum (assembly GCA_036375495.1). Taxonomy (NCBI): domain Eukaryota; kingdom Metazoa; phylum Arthropoda; class Insecta; order Lepidoptera; family Noctuidae; genus Agrotis; species Agrotis segetum. Next base: position 148,969 of record JAQSVV010000104.1, read on the forward strand.
ACTATTGTTTGCATATCAGTTCACACCATCTAGCTACATGAACAGTTTTATCAATGGAACTAATGACGTCATTTGGGGTTTCCCTCTTGATGAACTAGCGGCGCTTTTTTTTTTTTTTTTTTAGCGTGGTAAAATCATCAAATGAGTCCTCCAACCCCGGGCAGGGCGGGAGGGACTGTCAGACTTCTACTGACTAAAATCCACGGTGTCCTTCATAGCCTGTTAAGTTCCGGGGTTACGGTAAGGGAATAATCCCGCGACCCCGGCTGGCTTTGGCCCTCTGAGAGGGGGGCCCCGTCATTATGCTGACGCTCTTTGAGGCGCGCGTGGGACACAACGCGCCGTCGACCCGGGCATGGTCCTTGGTCGGGCAGCGAGTTGCCCTTTACTCGCTGCCCGCATGCCCGCGCCTACGGTGGCCGGAGATCATCTAGCGACGTCCGTCGCCGTGGGCGCCTACCACTGCGGCTGGGGCGGAGGGAGGACGCTGTCCTCTCTCGCTCGCGGCCTGCCTCCTCCTTTACGAGCATTACTGTCTCGCAGAAGGAGCTGACCGCTTCCCACTCCGTCTCGCCCCGCAGCATGGCCGCAACCAATGCCGGGCGCGAGAGGTCTCCGCCTATCGCAGCCGTGAGGACACGTCGGTGCTCCGCCCAAGCTGGGCAGTCTTGCACCGTATGCTCCACCGTGTCCTCCGGGCGATCTTCGCAGTGGTGACACCCAGGCGTCTCCTCCTTTCGCATCAGACACAGGTACCTCCCGAAACTTCCGTGTCCGGTGAGGACCTGCGTCAAGCTGTAGGTCAGGACGCCATGACTTCTCTCCAGCCACTCCTCAAAGAGGGGTCTTACCGCCGCAATTGCGGCGTGCCCGAACTAGCGGCCCTTGCGACTTTTTTTTGTTTAAAACAATTGTTTTTGTACAAGTGCTGTTATAGTAAAAATAGGTTACTTGCTGATAATTTAGCTTTCTGTAGGAGAAAGAATTTTTAAAATCGATTCAGTAGTTTTTAAGATAATACATAAAAAAATACTCTTAATAATTTTAGGTTAGACTCGCTATTGTGAGTGTAGATTCACCCACATGGTGTACGCTTTGTGCAATGTGGCTGCGGGACTGTTTTAACACGAAACAGTGACCCTGAAACGTAATGAGAAATTCAAGGACCATAATGAATTTTAGTCAAGACGAGTCTGACAGTCCCTTCTGCTCCACAAAGGGCGGGAGGACTCATTTCATGAAAAATCTAGGTTCAACCGGTCTCTTGTAACGGAGATATTTTTTGTTTAATAAGATGGCGTGGTTTTGCAGAAAAATATCAAAAGTTTTATACGTATTAGGTCTCGCCTGCAGCTCTAGTTACCTTGTGATCGGAAATTATCCTAGAGATTTTTATTTTTGAAGAAATTCCGATCAGTGAAAGGATTTCCGAACTCTGTTGAACAAAGTCAGTTCAGTAATTTCGAAGCTTATTTCCTCTAACTATATATATTTTTATACAATGTTAATAATTATATTAAGTAGGTATAATTGTGAAGTTCCGGTTTGTTCCGGTCAATGAGTTTAGAAAAAATCACACACTGAAGATCATTCATTTCTCAGAACTTTTGTTTCTACTTATTTAAGTAATTTATTTGCCTTTTAAGTGTCATTCTTTCACGAGATGCATGGATCCGTGAGAAGATTTTTCCAATTATGTATGTATTTTTATAGCCTATTTTGTTCAATTGGTATTTTTTCACATTTTTTTGCACTTCCTACGTCAATCAAAGAAGTTTTTGATTTTTTGCTTTATTGAACCGTTGAGCTTTTGAAAACTTCAATTAGTTAATTGTATAACTTTCTATAGAAATACACACTTTTTACTTACAATGGTTTTTAAAGTTTCAATAAACAATTTACTTCGTTTTTTCGCTTTACTGCACCTTAACCCCCTTATAAATAAACGTGGACTAAAGTTACAACCAGGATAATCTTCGGATTAACCATTCATTTTGGATTAACCTTGGCGTAAGTAACTTTACTTCTCGTTTTATTAATGAGGGGGTTACTGTCTTACTTTTGGCGAAAGCTTAGATATCACGTCGATATTATAAAGGGTGGTCAGGCCAGGTGGATATTTTTTTATATAGGTCTTACAAGAAAAAAAAAACACCAAAAAATTTCACATAAAAAATATTTACTTTTCGACTTCTGCTCGGCTGATAACCGGTGCGCTCACCCTCCTAATACATTAACCGTTTCTTTATCACAATCTGCACGTGTTCCACAGGAAGTAAAGAAACCAACAGTTAAAGATAACTGGTGGTTTTACCTTACCCTAGTCTAAATTGGTGAGGTACTTTTTCTGTGACAAACCCACTATACTATTCCCAAATCACTGCAACTCCTGCACGCCAGAATCAACAGTGGCAACCACCAGAAAAGCGCCGAGACAATGAAGCTCAACGTGTCTCGGAGAATGAATTTATCTGTCTTGGATCCTACAACGAAATTAATCAGAAAAGAATAGTGGAGGAGTAGGAAAAAATATGTTTCCACTTCCCTCCATGCAAGCAGGAGACAGAACAAAACTAGGCCAATAGGCACAAAGGGACATTACGACTGGTGTGGTGGGTACTTATTGCAAAATTTATAATGTACTTAACTACATGATTTTTGGTACCTATAAATTATTTCGACAAGGAGCCATTTTCAACTGATTGTACTGGTTTTATTTTAGTGAATCTATACCGTATACTGATATATACAAAGCTAAAAAGTGAATAATATTACAAAATGTTTGTTACTCTTTCACGCAAAAACTACTAAACAGATTTGGATGAAATTTGGTACATAGGTAGTTTATAACCTGGATAAACACATATAATAGTTTTTATCCCGATGTTATGTTCCCGTGGGATTAATTTTGAGCTGTAAAAGTACTAGTAGGATAGCCCCAGTAGTAACGTCTTGACTCATTCAATGAATGGAATTGAATAGTTCACAAGTCACGTAGTACAGATAAAACGTAATGCGTTAAATTGTAATAGTTTAACAATTACATAATAATTATAATTTACGTTAGTGATAATTTGGTGAATCACGGGTGTGTCATTCAAATTGTCATTCTTATCTGTGACGCTTTTTTTCTAGCGAGTTATGACCCGTTTTTTTACTTATAGTTCGCCTAAAGGCGCTCCCTCACCGCGAACGTTTATCTGTAATGTAACGTTATAGATTCGAAAATTTAGGCGCTCCCTCAACAGGAGCATTAAGGCAGTGGTCCGACCGGCGGCGGCGGCGGAAAAAGAATAACTATCGGAGATTTTCTCTCTCAAGAAACGCACAATATAATATGTACATTCCGTGTTAACGAAAGAGAGGCATATATTAATAGTTGCTCTGACTATTCACACTGCCGGCGACGACTCGCTTAATAGTTTTGTCACTGAGCGACGAGCTTTCAATAGTAAACTCGCTCAGTGATACTCGTTTAGCCATGCTCGCTCAGCTCGCTTGATCACTTCCTTACAGTGGACTGAGCGACCGAGGGCGAGCGGCGCGAGTAATCGCTCGTCGCACTTGCACACTCGCTTATAGCCCGGCGACAAAACTCGAAACTACACTCGCTTCCCGCTGATCGCCAACTCTTTTATAGTTTCTAGTTCTACTCGTTCAGCGTCGGCGGTCGGACCACTGCCTTATATACAAAAAATGTATGGTAATAATAAGCAAAGATGGACAAGTTAGATTGGAATCAATATGTTATCAACTGACATTAAACTATAAATCTTCTCTCAATCAAAAACATGAAAAATATAAACGATTTTCACGTGTTTATAGCTATTGAAAGTTTTGTATTTTAAGTATTAGGGCGCTCCCTCACGCGAGCATAGCATAGCAAAGCTAGCTTAAGCCCATGGTGTTGCTTACGTTTATGGTAGTTATTCCACGGTAACTTCATAGCAAGACAAAAAGTCCCATCTCGTGTCTTATGTGTGAACTGGGTTATGAAATATCTATCCCTATACCAAATTGCATCCAAATTCGTACAGCAGTTTTTTTTGTGTGAATGAGTAAATAACATCAATCCATTTAATCCATTCTCACTAATTTTCGTATTTAACTTTTAATATTAGTAAAGGTATATTTGGAGTAGCTTATTTTAAAAGTAAAATATTAAGCTTTATTTTTCATTACTTTTACACATAAAAGATAAAAAGTGTTTTATGCCTGAAAACTACACAGATGACATGAAATATGTACCAAAGTGTTAAATAAATAATATAAACAGAAAAGTGTTACATTTTCACTAATTTCAGTTACAAAATATGTGAAGCTTTTGTGCAATGTTTCAGGAATGTTCACTTCAGTATATAAATAAAATCTATGCAAATTTTGGTGAAATGTTTATTTTTGAATTCGTGCAATGATAACTATTTAGTTTTTATATTTATTGAGGTTTGAGAATTTTTTGCTAAAAATAAATAATTGCACAAGTTTGTGAAAGAAACAATACAGTAAATGATATTTTTCCTAATATTTTCCTGTAATTTTATTTATTTTTATCACTTATTAACTGCAATAAATTAAGATAGAAAAAATAATTAAATAAATACCTGTCAAAACTCCTGCAAAGCGTATCCGTCAAAAACACACTTTAAAAAAAATATAAATTACAATTTAAAAAACCTAATTATAAAAAGACACGTTCAAATCACAGCCGAAATAAAAAAAAAAATAACGTAAAAATATCAGTTCTAATTTTGAATTTGAATCACAATTCTGTTCCACGAGTGTAACGTCTTTTCACATGAGACCATCGGCCGATATGATCGGTGAATGAAAACTGTTTAAAGTGAACAGAATCTTTTATAGGCGCTTGCGTTAGCGCAATAATTGACGGCGCCATGAAAATTTTACACTTTGACTTTGTAATGAACAAAGAAAGTTCGATTCGATGTACTTACAGGATTTACATGGCATTTCCTTTGCAAAATGATTTTTTTTTTGCATCTGGCATAATGTACTTATTTGTCTCTGCATGTTTTTTTTTTTTAAATTGCAAACGCGTGCTATGAATTCATATAGAAAAAAGTGCGTAAAAACTCTTTTGTGTTTTCTAATCAGTCGTAAATCACAGTCATAAGCTCGAATGTCTGACAACCAGTCTTACCATGGGGTATGGTATTACCCAGTTACTGGGTTGTGGAGGTCCGATAGGCAGTCGCTCCACGTAAAATACTGATATTTAGCTGCATCTGATTCGACTGAAAGCCGACCCTAATAGTTGAGAAAAGGCTAGGCAGATGATGAATAGATTTTTGTTTCATTATTCTAGAGTTTTCAAAATTACTAGTTGAGGCTTCCCGTGACCTAAGGGCTGATGGCTTTTACCTTGACCAGAGGCTAAGCATTGCCATACAACGTGGCAAAGCTGCCATTATTTTGGGCACCAGCTGACATCGCTGAGGAGATTTTCGATGCTCTAAAATACTGATACTGGTAGCCTACATCATCCCATTGCTGGGCAAAGGCTCTTTCCATGACTTTCAGTTTTCACGATCTACATATAAAAGTTCAGTTTCATGATTATTTTAGTTAATTTGATTTTAGTAATGTACGGTCATAATTTTACCATATTTGTTCCATTATAACTTTTAATTGTATTTCAAATTATGGTTATCTTCGTTATGGTATGTAGGGTTTATCCGTCAAATTAATTACAACTGAAATATTGTATTATAGTGGTTTGGGAGGAAAAAAATCAATAAAAATGGTAAAACCGTAAGATAAACATATTTTCAGTAAATTAAAATTAGTTTCTTGCGTAATCATGAAAAATATAACGCAATAAATTTATGTGTGAAAACGTTTGCATTCAAATTGATCTATCATTTATGATTTTGTAGTATTTTATTTTTGACAATAAAGTGGTTGATAACATAGGCCCATAATTATTTACGGTATTCGCATTAACGCATAACATGCGAATACCTAAAATACTCGTAATTATAGGTGTAGGCGAATTTCTCATTTTTTTTGTGGTTAGAAAAAATCGCACTGCGATTGGTATTTAAACTTGCGACTTTCGGATTCAGTACATCCTATGCTATTTCCAACCGAGGCATCGAGGTTCCTGAAAGCGTCAAAGTCCATCAATCCATTCCTAACGCTAAAGGAAGCTAGAAGTTCTCCCTTCTACAAGTATTCAATTATTCTCAACATCCATACCTACTTAAATAACGAGTATAAAGCTGAAGAATTTGTTTGGTTGAACGCGCTAATCTCAGGAACTACTGGTTCTAATTTAAAAAGTCTTTTTGTGTTGCATAGTTCATTTATCGAGGAACCCTATTTTTTTTTCATACCTCCACAAGTCAGTTAGGAAAACTGCTTCCATCAGGCGAGATAGTGATCAAACACAAGCTTCCTAAATACTCGTAATAAAAACAAAACCTTTGGTGGGACTAGTTGCCAGATTTTTAAACCTAACTTTTTCTAATTCATTTGGTAATGTATTCTCTTTTTAAAAGAACCGATTCTGGGAGTCCGATTTCGGCTACAGTGGCCAATCTCAGCGGAGATTAGCCATTTGTGCTGGACATATTATAGTGCACAAGTATGTGCGTAGACACAGGTGCACTCTCTGTTCCTTTAGGCCCTTCGTACAAAAGGCGACTCAAGTTTCCCATACCTTACGACTTCGGTATCCAAGCGGCTATTGCAATACAAACCCATGGAGGTTCGAACACAGGCACGCGTCAATGAATACCAATATCGTAAGGTATCGGAGACTTGCGTGGCCTAGTGTACGAAGAGGCTTACTCTCTTTAGTCCGATGGGACGGCAATACTACACGACCGGAGAGTGATCATGCGCAGGACCAACGACTTAAGAGCGCTTATTCTGAAATTTGGCAACGTCGCAAATGGCTGTCAAATATTTACAAGTTTTAATTAATTTTACAAATTTACTGTATGAAATTAAGAAATATGGCTCTGCAGTGTACTAAAAAAACCGGCCAAGTGCGTGTCGGGCCACGCACAGTGTAGGGTTCCGTAGTTGCCCATCAAAATACTTATGCGAACTAACTAAACTGATTCGCTGAATTTAATTTTCAGGAGTCTTTGAGAAATCGGGGAAAATACGAATTTAGAACCACCTCCTTTTTTTGAAGTTAGTTAAAAATAGTTGACGATAAAAACCTACCTATCCCCAAAAAACATACCGTAAAAACATACCTATAAAAAAAAGTAAAAATAAAGTTGACAAACTTACATTTGCAGTTGAATCCGATACATTTTGTTTAAGAAAATATGTAACCCAAGTACATTTTATAAGTTGGTCGACTATTACTCGTAAAGTTGTAAAGCCTACTTAGTCATGACAATTTTCTTTTAAACTTCGTTATATATACTACTATTGTGATTTTTTTCACACCCCCAAACATAACCGTTTAGCTGGTAGAGGGGGGAGACACTCGAGTCGAGCAAAATTTAACACTTTAAAGCTTAATATTTCAAAAACTATTTTTTTATCAAAAAATTGTCAATGGAAACTATCAATATTTTTTAAAGGCCTATTTAATGATACCCCACACTTAGGGGTACGCGAGAAAAAAAAAATCCTCACTTTACGTGTAAGTACTGGAGGTACCCTAAAAAAAAATATTTTTTGAGATTTTATTTTACCACTTTTTCGGCACAACAAATCTGTATATTTACACCAAATTACAGCTCTCTAGTACTGTGCGTCTCTGAGCTAAACTGCGGACAGACGGACGGACGGACGGACGGACGGACGGACGGACGGACATGGCGAAACTATAAGGGTTCCTTGTTGACTACGGAACCCTAAAAATGATTAGGGAATGCAATAATTAATATCATAACACCGAATTTATAGTTTTAGACGTAAAAAAAGCATTTAGAAACATTCCAAATGCCTTTTATACACCTGAAATGGTTACAACATCAAATTCAGGTTTATAATTGCATTCCTATATCAGTTCTTCTAGACCACTACAGAGCCATATTTCTTATTTCCATACAGTACATACAGAACATTGCCAAATGAATGGGGTTGGCAACGCAAAGATAATTGTAGATGGCGCCACCATAGCTTAGTCCTAATCCGACCAATGACGTAGTACTATTTTGAAGTACCTTTAAGATTTGAACTGATTTGAACCAATGACGATGCTTGGAACAAGCTATGTATACTAGCGTCATTAGTTCCCCAGTTGCCATTTCCATTAAAACTTGTAAATATTTGACAGCTACTAGCGACATTGCCAACTTTCTGGTTATGCGCCCTTAACGTGCTTTTCGAGACACGGGGTTACTTATAAACTCCGGGCAGCAACATACTGAAAAAGCATCCGTAATTTATTGAATGGAATGTGTACTTACATGGTCTGCAGTTTAAAATTGATTTCGTATGAATTCGCAACTAATGTGGAATGTGGCGATAAACTTTCAAAATAAAATAAAATTAAACAAAGACTGTTGTCATGCAAGATTATTGACTAAGTTGGTATTGCCGCTTCTCTTGCCCCTTAATATCAATAAAACTATAAAAAAAAGTGGATATTACATTAAGTTTTTCTAAAAAATCTAGCCTATAATCGTTTCTAAGGTCCTATTACATATCCTGGCTAAATAATAACAGCGCACAGGCCGATCTTCCGGGTTAAGCCGCGCTTGTCAATGTTTGTCTGTGCATGGGTCACCATCTGTCATAGCGAGTTTCCTCCGTGGCTCGTAAAGCACGTAACGCCGTTGGTCCCGGCTGTCATTTGTAGATCTTTGACAGTCGTTACTGTTCGTCAGAAGCTTGTATATATAAGTCTGACAACCAGTCTTATCATGGGGTATCGTGTCCAGGTACTGCATTATGGAGGTCCAATAGGCAGCTTCATGTAAAATACTGCTGAATATCAAGCTACATCTGGTTCGACTTAAGCTGACCCCAATATAGTTGGGAAAAGGCTAGGTAGATGATGATGCTAGGAAACAGGGCTAATCCTTCCTCCTCGTATGGCCAATCGTTTGTAAACCTCCTCATTGAAAACTTATCCAGCAAAAGAAATTCCAAGTGTGCAGTAATGTTTTTTTCTTTGAATAGTAATAATAATAATAATATTCCACAACTATCACACAACGCCATCTAGTCCCAGGCTAAGCAGAGTTTGTGTTATGGGTACTAGACAAATGATAAACATACTTATATATTTCTAAATACAAACATATTATAGATAAATTACACCCAGACACAGAACAAATGATCGTGCTCATCACACATACATTTGTTCTGGGTGGGAATCGAACCCACGACCTTCAGCATAGCAGTCAGGGTCACTAACCACTAGACCAACATGCCAGTCAAATAGTTCACACAATCTACCCTTTTTGCGAATACAGTCATGAAGATACACAATTGATTGAACGCACACTATCGCATGTGTTGTCCGATGCACGCTAAATTGACTCTGATGCAAATACGATTATGGCAATATTCGTTCATTGAAACTTGTTGCAATGGTACAGATGAATCAGCTCGGTTCATAAGAGGTTGGTATGGTACCTATAGGTTCTGTTGCTAGGGCCTCGGTTGCTATGGCCCAGTAGTTCTTATGGCTGCTACACACCTTACGATAAATCGTTACGATTAGTCAGTACAGTTCAAACTGCAACGATAAATCGACAAGTGTGTATGAGAAAAACTGTACAGTTTGTTCGATTTTTCTCAAACACACTTGTCGATTTATCGTTTTATCGTAAGGTGTGTAGCAGCCATGGCTTTTTTTTTAATCGTGGTAAAATCATTAAATGAATCCTCCCGCCCAGGGCAGGACGGGAGAGACTGTCAGATTTGTACTGACTAAAATAAAACCACGGTGTCCTTCAGTATCCCTTTGTGTATCGGAGTAACGGTATACGTGTGACCTGCAACCACCTATGTGTATATTTGATCTTACCGCTTGTCGTATCGATCTAAGTTATCGCTGACAGCGGCACGCTCGTGAAGGGGCCGTAATGGGCCGAGCCTGTGACGGGCGCGGAGGACACGGCAGTGCTCTGCCTAAGCGGGGAACACCTGCAACGTATACTCTACCGTGTCCTCCGCTATATGACTGACTGGCCTGTTGGTCTAGTGGTTAGTGACCCTAACTTCTATGCCGGAGGTTGTGGGTTCGATTCCCACCCAGGACAAATGTTTGTGTGATGAGCACGATCATTTTGTTCTGTGTCTGGGTGTAATCTATCTATAATATGTATTTAGAAATATATAAGTATGTTTATCAGTTGTCTAGTACCCATAACACAAGCTCTGCTTAGCTTGGGACTAGATGGCGTTGTGTGATAGTTGTGGAATATTATTATACTAGCTGTGCCCGCAACTTCGTTCGCGTGGATGTCGGAATTTAACAATGAATTTTTTAGTGCGAAGCGCTTAATTCTCGCCACGTTTTTATAAATCATATCATTTTCATATAAACCCTATATTTAGAATTTATTTAGATTTTTCAAGAATATTTGACGTGTTTGTAATAAACGCCCTCTGTCGTTCAAAGGCAGTAGTACTATTCAATTGCCACTGGATTAGAGCATCCATTCCATCTCATTCCATCCCACTCCATCCGACTTCATTCGACTCCATCCCACTCTATCCCACTTAATCCCACTCCATCCCTCTCCATCCTATTTCATCCCACTCCATCCCTCTCCATCCCACTCCACCCCACTCCACCCCACTCCATCTCATTCCATCCCATTTCAGCCCACTTCATCCCACTCCATCCCAATTTATCCCACTTCATCCCACTCCATCCCCCTCCATCCCAATCCATCCCTCTCCATCCCGCTCCATCCCACTCCATCCCACTCCATCTCACTCCATCCCACACCATCCCAGTCCATCCCACACCATCCCACTCCATCCCACACCATCCCACTCCATCCCACACCATCCCACTCCATACCACTCCATCCCAATCCATCCCTCTCCATCCCACTCCATCCCACTCCATCCCACTCCATCCGTCTCCATCCCACTCCATCCCACTCCATCTTACTCCATCTCACTCCATCCCGCTTCATCCTACTCCATCTCACTCCATCCCGCTTCATCCTACTCCATCTCACTCCATCCCGCTTCATCCTACTCCATCCTCTTCCATAGCATTCCATAGCATTCTATTGTGAGTCTAATAAAAACCTTTTCTTTCTTTCTTTCATTCCATTCCATCCCATTCTATTCCATTCCACTCTACTCTACTCCACTCCACTCCAAGTCACTCCACTCCAAGCCACTCCACTCCAGTCCACACCAGATTTGAATAGGTTTGTAGTTTTTCTATTCCAAGCGGTTAGATCGCGCTACTGAACTGCGCGTCTCGGTGTGAACTGACCGTAATTTTACTTCTGGAACACTTTAAATTCAAATATATTTTGATAGACTGATCCGATTTCAATGAAACAAAAACTAAATGTTACTTCAAGGAACGGTCAGTCGTTGTGTATTAAAGTTATCTACATAGCTTTCGTACATTTTATGTGATGCCCGAACAAATAAACATACAAACAGACAAACAGACAGACAGACATACAGACAAACAGACAAAAATTCTAAAAATGCTAGAAATGGGTTCTATTGGTTGTCCTTTAAAACGCTGACTATATTTTTTGAGTTTTTTTTTAATGTACAAAAATTATTTTTCTACAGTTTTATTATATGTATATGTATAGATTATTATTAAATACCATGCCCGGGTCGACGGTGCGTTATGTTCCACGGGTGTCTCAAAGAGATGTCATCAATCTGGCAGTGTCTGAGTATTAAGTCCTAAAGGCTAAATAGGTTTCAGAGGCCTATATGGGTTTTTCGAATCCAGCCAATGTCCTTGGATATGTGAAGGCATCCCATCTGTGGAAGCTTTGTTCTAGAACGTTGAAATTAAAATATTTTTTCATGATAATGCACAATATCGAGGTCAAAACCTTCCAATGTCGAACGGGTATATTTTGTCCTACAATCTTTTTGTTATCTCATAAGTAGATTTTTCAGACTAGAATAATTCATCAGGTACCGTGTCAGCTGCTATTTATATCAAATATTGAAGTAATATGTAAAGATGTGCCGTTCGGCCTCACGCAGGAGCCCTTTCATGATTTTTACAGTTTTATAACGTAAACTGTAACATTGACGTTAATTAGAGGTAAAAAAAAGTACCTCATTCCTATACTAGAGGCGCTACTTCATTTTTCGTTACAATAAAATAAATGCAGAAAATACTTCAAGTATGTTGTAAATAAAATACAGAGGCCTTTACCCTTAGCACGAATATTCACTGTTTTACTTTACAGTATTTACAGCGTTTCTTGTATGAAAAAATTGAACAGCTCCTCTGGTGCGCGAAGACGGAACTAATTTTTCCCTTGAAAAATGTCAACTTGAAATTGTCAAAGTTCCAGTTTACTTTACGTCTCAAATACTGAAAATTCGTGTTATGGGTACTTATCATGAGCTTTCAGTTATTCTGACGTAAATTAAACTAGAACTTTAACAATTTCAAATTGACAATTTTCAAGGAAAAATTAAATCCTTCTTCGTACACCAGACGTGTTGTTCCATTTTCTCTGTAAATACTGAAAAGACGCTGTAAAGTAAAATAGTGAAAAGTCGTGATAAGGGTACTGAAATCACGTCATAAGGCCTCAGAACTTATAATAATATACATTTTGGTAAAAAAAGGGGTGGGTCACTAATAACATATTTAATTAACGTATGTTAAAATATTAATAAAAAATAACTAGCCAAGTTCCAAATTGGCTTCATATTACTAACATAACAAGCCTTTAGTTTTTACTACACAACATATTTTCTCATATTTCCAATTTACTAAATTTTATAGCAAAAGTTTCAAGTTTCCCTCGAAATAATAACAGTTATTTTGGGGTTCTAATTAAAATCGAGAACTAACTTTTAAGTGTATAACTAAATTAAATTATGATTCTAAATATATTTAAAGCTTTAGAATTTTCAATAACAAACCTATATATTGTTTTCTAATTATAACTGGTAACTTTTAACGAATTTGAACGGATTTAAATATTATAATCCTTTATAGAGAAAATCGTTTTACTGAGAAATTTTGATTTGCTGTCTCAATTAATTATTTGAGGTTATGTCAAAAATAGTTTCGATTTATTTTCAATTAAAGTATCCCACGGGAACTTAATTCCAGAAACAGCCGTCAAATACGAGTATAATACCAATTTCACTTTTAATATTTAATAATGGCTTTGATATAATTATTATTTAATTATATATATATATATATCAATTTTATATGCCTGTACATTAGTAAAATAATCACAAATTATAAAATAAATATATCTCGCTCAATCGTGACCAGAAAAAAATAATAATTTGAATTGTCTTTTTATTTTACTATGGACACTATTAACTTGCCACATCGTTCTCACATAATGTACCATCTGATGATGAATGATGTAGCTAAAGTTCTGTAATAATTTTGGCGATTGAAAAAGAGTGTCCATGGAGTTTCTTACTCATTCTTCTCCATAGAGATCTACCCTTTGGAATGAGCACCTACAGTATTTTCACAATTTTTATGTCTTGTGACTGGGACTGTAGCACCATGACTATTTTTGTACTTGTTTTATTTTATGTCTTTTGATAATTCAGGAGAGCCTGTAATTGGCCTAGTTGAAATAAACGATTTGCCCCCATGTACTTTTTGGACCTGTTACCGGCCGGGCGGCCCCATGAAAACCTCCAGCGTCCACTAGGGGGCGGTACTGTAACCATTAGAATCCATTAGTCTACCATTTTAGGGTTAAGACCAGCCTACACGTTCCTTGCTACGTTCAGATGGGTCCCGCCGTCCGATTGACTTTCAAATACAATACACGCAGATGTTAATCCATTACATATTTAAATGGCCGGCTGCGGAATGGGAAATTCTTTTTTTTTTTAATAAAGTTAATTTAAGCCTAAACTTAAAATGTTAGCTGCGTAGTTTTACTGGCATAAACGCATATCATTTTATTTTATTTTTAAATCATACTGATCTAATTTAAAAGTTTAATGAAATCTAATATGATCTAAAATAAACATCGCGAATAATTAATTAATTATTATTCAATAATCTTTTCAGACTTATTAGTACGTTTTACATTAATGTATAATGCGTCCGTTTCATTCATCTCCAAACAGTGTGTATCTGAAAAAAAAACGGCCATATTCCTCCTGCGAAGGAGTAATGCGAATGAAGGAGGAGACGAATTTTGTGAGGGAGAGAACAATCCTCCTTCTGAAATGCTAACCGCCGCGTGAGACAACCTAGGTGTCGGGGATCGGAAGGCGATTTCCGACCATTAGTAGCTAGGCGCGAGTTTCCGACCTCCGGCCTACGACTTTCCGATTTCCGACGAGTCTCCGATTTCCGACCACTAGTAGCAATGGGTAGCACACCGTCAGATAAGGATCAGGCCTTGGAGTGGAGTGGAGGAGATTGGAGTGGTCAGGTCAACGTTATCCAGACCACAAATTATTCATTGTTGTGCAAAAAACGTACTTAAATTAACATAATAAGATTGAAATTCAATTACATGTTAAATTGTAGACATCGGTTGTGAATTTACAATACTTTTTTTAAGGAAAAGCATTTAAATAGCATAAGCCGGAAACTCTATGGATATTTTATTATAATAAGTTTCTTGACGGATACAGTTCATTCTTCTGATATACTGAATTAATTTTACTTAAAAAATTTAGAGAATCATTGAATTTGTGATCGATTCAGAATGGTTTGTTGCTGACCACTTTTAAAATAATTACCTTTTAATATTCCCACTGCTGGGACATACTAGGCTTACCTTTGGCACAAACTATACAGAGTGTCAGATAACTCGAGCAAGATCATTCCAGAACTTGTTATCCCTGTGTGTCAGTGCCTTAGTATTTTTTTTAATATTAAGTTTTCCTGCGATTATGGCGCTTGCAATTCAGCGTCGAAATATGGGGAACTCAAACAAATAGTTAATCACGGAAGATATCCCGTAACTGACTTTTTTATTTCTTTAAAAAAAAAACTATGAGATTTCTTTGGTTATTGTGTTTTTTTTATTTTTTGGAGAAATCCCTCTTGACAAATCCCCTCTGTTGGGGTAGTAACACACTAGGTACTTGATTTTTTCATTCAACGTGGAAATGTTCCCGAATGACAGCGTTGACTAGTAATACCCCCATAACAAGAGTATTTCCTCATACAACAGAGTAATAGGGAAACTAGTACTGTGGCAGTTTCGTACACCACAGGGGGTGCCCTTAGCGTCTGGTTGCTTAGTTTTTAACCAAGTTTGCGGAAAACTCCGGTTGAGGATCAATAGACATTTGTTGCATTTATAGGTGCTCCCACACAGCAGTTATATAACATTATAAAACATTGTGTAACACGATAACATTTATAATAGCGTGTAACAATACTCTACAACATGTTAAGAAATGTTATATGTTATAAACGTTCCCACATTGGTTGAACTAGTTGTATAACAACGTATAACATTATGTTCAATCAGTTTGGAGGAATGATATTGTTATACAACAAAAGTTATATTATGTTATATCATATTGTAATCAGTTGTTAAACATTTTGTTAAATGAAGTTGTAAAACATCAATAACAATTTATAACTTTTCATATAGGTAATTTGTTTTAAAAAGTCTGTCTGTAACGTTATTTATCTGCTGTGCGCCAGTTTTCGGGGCATCCCCGAAAACTGGTGCCGGAGATCGTGGCCCTCCTGCACCCCCTAGATCCGGCCCTATTCATATGTAAGTAAAGTCAAATCTCGTGTAATAGCAAGGTCACTTTCCCGGATTTTTCTACAACTGTATTTGAATTGTCCTACTTTAAATACAACTGTGTATTTAAGAAGGCACGTGGGTGCTTTTATGTAACGTGACTTTGCAACATGTCTTAAAACTTAAAAGAAAACTTTAATAAAATAAATATTTAAGAAAATCAAAAAACCCGACTGCGTGTGTGTGTGAATACTGCGTGAGTGAATTCTAAACTACTGGGCTTGTTTCTTTCTTTTTAGTTTTTTTACGCAGTCGGGTTTTTTAATTTTTTTAAATATTTATTTTATTTTACTATTTTTAGTTTTTGTTAGCATTTATCAGTCCAAATTAAATTGAAACATATCCTACTACTATTATAAAGGCGAAAGTTTGTAAGTATGGATGTATGGATGTTTGTTACTCTTTCACGCAAAAACCACCGCACGGATTTGGCTGAAATTTAGTACACAGATAGTTTATAACCTGGATTAACATATAGGATAGTTTTTATCCCGATTTTATGTTCCCGTGGGATAATTTTCGAGTTGTAGCGGGTGAAGCCGCTGGCAACAGCTAGTAAGTTATATATATTTTGGTAAACCATTTTTAAAATCCTTTAATTTGATATCCTACTTGATAGAATGTGAGAGATTTAAAAAAAATATATATTTTTAGTTCGGAACCCTTTGCACACGAGTTCGACTCGCACTTGGCCAGTTTTATGTACCCAGTAACACTCTCACGTCACGTTTAAGACGAATCTAACGACACCTCTCAAGTTAAAATCCATCAAGCCGTTTAGGCTGCAGAGAAACACACAGAAACATACATACACTCGAAAAACATAACCCTCCTGGCGCAGTCGGGTAAAAAGGGTGTGCAGTTTAGATACTTATACATAGAATGAACTACACACTCTTTTTTAGAAATAATAATAAAAACTTAAAAATATATAACTATCATCATCATCAGCCGAACATAATAACTATTTCAAGTTTAGTAAACTTGAAATTGTAGATTTTTTCTATAGCGCAAACAATTATTTTAAAGGCTAAGTAAATAAAATGATATAGGACCAAAAAAATCGCATAACTAGACAAGAATCGTCGGATTAATCAGTGTTAGCTCTACTACCTTATTATTCAATCCAGAGCGGAGCGAGGGTTTCTAGAGTATAATGCCGAGCGTAGCGAGGAATCCTAAAGTACGTAAAATCCTGAGCGCCTTGATCCTTTTATAATATTCGATTAAGTTAAAGTATAGTTTCAAAATTAAATAACTAGATAATTATTACAAAAACCCTAAACAGATAACACTGAAACAATAAAGCTTATATAGCTTTCGAAAGCTATCGAAAGGATGGCTATGAATGTAAAAGTTGGCGTCCAATTTTCTAAATGTAAAACACACCTTAACTGCAAAGCAATAAGGACGATTTTTCCTAGTTTCCTTGAAAAAGAAAGACCTATTTTAATTTTACAAAAATATGTTACATTTACACATTTGTCTTTGTGAAAACGTGACTTTTCAAGAAAGACACGTGAGAAAAACTTCTCTTCAAACACGTGACATGAAAGAATGTTCTTAAAAATTATCATTATTTTTACTTTCAAAGAAACTTAAAGTAATGGAATAATGTTTACTTTTAATACTGCTTTCATTATCACATCATCTGCCTGTCTTCGGGCATGCGGGCGGCGAGTAAAGGCCAACTCGCTATCCGACCATGGACCATGTCCGGGTCGATGGCACGTTGTATTCCACGCGCGCCTCAAAGAGCGTCAACAAAATGACGGGGCCCCTCTCTCAGAGGCCAAAGCCTGCCGGGGTCGGGACTTATCCCATTACCGTGACCACGGAACATAAAGGGCTAATGAAGGAAAACGTGGATTTTAGTCAGTACGAGTCTGACAGTCCCTCCCGCCCCGCCAGGGGTGGGACGACTCATTTGATGATTTTACTACGCTAAAAAAAAATATTTGCCTGTCCTTGGCCAAATGTAGGGGTCGGCTTCCAGTCTATAACTGAATACAGCTGGATATCAGTATTTTACATGGAGCGACTGCCTATCGGACCTCCACAACCCAGTAATTGTTTGAAACGATACCCTTGGCTTGGTCATTGGTCAAAGCTCTACAATTGACAATCTGGATCATCGGCTTTACGTGTTTTCAAAGCATGGCCTAAACTCGTTATAGTAAATGGCCACCCATCCATAGACCAACCTCAGTAAGAGAAGATTAGGTTTGAAGATCGCTCTCTGAGGCTCACTATCTTCTTAAATTTTCTTTGGAAAAGCTTTTTATTTAAAAAAATCTTTTTTTTTTAAAAAAAAAACTACGTCAAACTTTATAATGTGACATCCACTCGAAAAAACGTGCTCCATTTTTTCAGTTATCTCATGAATTTTTCAGCTTCAGAAAGGTATAAACTAGTGATGTGCCTTCTTTGAAATCGGCCGACAGCTCGGTTGCAAAGAAACCGACTAGTAAAGTTCTCGACGGTAAAGTTCGGAGGCTATAAAAAAGAGTCAGCGAAGTTGTATATACAGTAACTTCCTTCCATTGAGTGCATTATAATAATACACTGGAGGCCATGCGGGCTGAAACGAAGGAAGCAATCACCGCCTTCTGTGAAGCAATCATGCTAGCGAAGGAGGAGGCGGGGCGCGTGAGGGTGAGGACAGCTCCTTCACGACCCAAAAGGAGCGGGAGACGTCCATGGCAGCGGACGTTGCGAAGCGATTTCCGACTACTGTAGGCGTGGGCATGTGGACGGTTAATAATTGGTGGATCATGTACTATGCCTGGGTCGACGGTGCGTCGTGTTTCATACGAGCCTCAAAGAGCTGCCAGCAATCTGACGGGGGCCAGAGGGGCAAAGCCTTCCGGGGTCACGAAACTGTCTCAACAGGTAACCGTGACCCTGGAACGGAAGGGGCTATTGAAGGACACCTTGGATTTTAGTCAGTACAAGTATGACAGTGCCTCCAATCCCGCCCTGGGTGGGAGGAATCATTTTGATGATGTTACCACAGTAAAAAAAAAAAATAAGCTTTACCGACTTGTCTTATCGGCACATCTCTAGTATGAACTACTTTTTCATTGTTCAATCTGAGGTCATACTATTACATAATATTCTACACATGTATGGAAAACGTGGCTTTTTACACACGAAATTATTCTGAAAAAGTGTATTGCGCAATTTCGTTTCATTTTAAAATTGTAATTGGGCAGACTATGTATTCTTTTTTTTTTCAGTGTTTTTGTAGAAGTACAGAAAGATTTGAAAAGTGGAGAAAAAATAAATGAGATATACAACGTGGAACAGTAAATGCGCAAAACCTCTCGTGGGGTAACTCAGCCCTTGTTACTGAACAAATTTATTCTAAGACTTTAGGAAAAAAAAAAAAAATGAAATGGTTTTTCATACTGATGGGCCCGAGCAATTTCTCATTTTGTATGAAAATCCCTTTTTTTATTTATTATTTTCCAAAAGTCTTAGAACAAACATTGTTCAGTAACATGGGCTGAGTTACCCCACGATAGGTTTTGCGCATTTAACGTTATACGTTGTATATTACAAAGAAAGAAAAGATTTTTTTTAGACTCACACAAGACAGAACAACAACATAAAACTAAAAGGAAAGAAATAATGTATGAAAAACAATAGAAAAAATAATAAAAGTAGAAGTTTGGTCCTGCATGAGGCCAAAAGCATGTGCTGTGACATTTTAAGAAAAATCACAGCGCGGGTTTTCAGAAAGGGCCGGGATAATAATGCTAGGTTACACTCACACTATCTATAAAATAAGGTTTTATTCAAAACCTAGTTCTTTATCGAAAAAAAAAACATTTATCTAGCGAACAAAAGTGAATGAGATTCCGCGCGATCTTAAGTAGGTACTTAATAACTAAGTTAAGAATAATAAAAATGGTACCATTGTAAAGGTTTAACTGTAAACTTTAAATTGATACCAAATTCATTCAAATCACGCCATTATTTACGAAGCTATCCCGAATCAATTCCAAGTAAGTGGTTCTAAACTTTTGTAAGCTAGTTTAATTGAAAAAAAACTCCATGGTGTAATTCTATAGTAGGGAATTAATAAAAGGGTGTTCAATTACCTGTTATGCAACTAATACCTATTAATAATAATTTAATTTGGATAGTTGGCAATTGAAAAAGTACAGAAAAGGCTGGCAACATTGCCGAGATTGCATCAGATTAACGTTGTAATAGCCAAAATAAAGTCGCTTTAAAAAACATAGATTCTGCTCATTATAATCAAGGATATATAATTTAAATACCCTGTTGACAGTAAGTACCAACGGTTACCTTGACCGTGTTCCCCATTTGAAAGTAATATGTATTGTCTGTGGAAAAAAAAGAAGATATTCCAAGTTACGCATCAATCCAAAGAGGTTGAAATCAATTTGAATATCGAATGATTGAACGATTCTCGAAAGCTCTGTTTGTTTTTAAACGATTCAACTCTTTTTCCTGTTGAAGTTTTACAAAAAAAGTAAAAGAGAAGCATCGGCTGCCAAGGTTGATTTAAGATGATTTTCGCCTGAATGATGGTAAGCGAAGATGTGGTCGACGTTGAAGCACGCTTGCCTAGAAGTAACCTGTTCACTGTAAACTTGAACTTGACCTCAAGGTTGTAAGTAGTTTAAATTACAAAAAAAAGGAGAAATGTTATTGCCAAAGCTTTAACTTTAAAAAAAATCGGATGTCTGTAAAGTCGGTTTATATATAAAAGAAAGCTCTAAAAAGCTCACTACATTTAGAAGCTCCACTAGCTGATAATAATTATAAGTAGGAAACCAGTAGCAGAAATAAACATTGGCTAATTTCTTCATCATAAATAAATAACTGTGACGAGGGCACGAAATAATTGCCTCACTTATTCTTAGAACATTTAATAGGAAGTACTAACAGGTAAATGTTTAGGTATACAACTTGTAACGTTAAATGCGCAAAACCTCTCGTGGGGTAACTCAGCCCATGTTACTGAACAATGTTTGTTCTAAGACTTTTGGCAATGCTCAAAAAAAAATTATTTTTCAAACTGATGGGCCCGATCAATTTCTCATTTTATATGAAAAAGCATTTTTTTTTTTTTTTTGCGAATTTCCAAAAGTCTTGGAACAAACATTGTTCAGTAACATGGGCTGAGTTACCCCACGAGAGGTTTTGCGCTATTAACGTTACACGTTTATAGGAAACTAGCGGCCCGGTACTCGCTACTTTGACAGCAAAATCCCCATTAATAAAATGATCCGCCATTTATTGAATTCATTTGTTACAAAAAATGTGATAAATGAAGAACCGCTCGACAATTTTGTGCAAACTTCACATAAACCATCTACTAAATAGTCCGAACAAATCCTAAACATTTGGTTTGGATAGGTGAGCTCGTTCTTGAGTTATAAAATTACAACGAAAAGTAGCATTGATTTTTATAGAAAAGAAGATAAATATTTAGAATAGAATAGGATACCGAAAGATGGAGTAGTCTCCTGAAAATTATAATATTAATATTAAATTTAATTTACGTAGACTATATTTCATTAATTCGTCTTGATTGTTACTTTTTTTTGAATATATTTAGCATAATATTTATAATTAAATTATAAACTAGCTGTGTCAGCGACTTCGCGTGGATGTCGGAAATCAACAATGTATTTTTAATACAATACTGGATTTTTTATAAAATAAAAGCAGCCTAAGTTACTCCTTATTACATCAGCTACCTGCCAATAAAAGTCCCGTCAAAATCAGTCCAGCCATTTCAGGGATTAGCCAGTACAAACAGTCAGACAGATAAAAATTGTAAAAATAAAAATGTTTTTGTGTATGTTCCGTATATAAATTTGCATGTAGTAAAAAACGGTTATTTCAATATAACAAACAGACACTCTAATTTTATTTATATGTATAGATAAATGACCTAGAGTACGGGCAAAGTCGCGGGCAAAGCTAATCAAATGAAAGCTCGCCCTCTTATCAATTTTGTTGTCAGTACCATAGATTAATATCTAAGAATGGAAAGGTACGAGGAAAACGTTCGGGTCGGCCTACGTGACGACACTCGTGTACCACCATAGACCAAGATCTATGGCAGGGATCACTAATCTATGGCTAGCTTGCCA
Source organism: Agrotis segetum (assembly GCA_036375495.1). Lineage (NCBI taxonomy): Eukaryota > Metazoa > Arthropoda > Insecta > Lepidoptera > Noctuidae > Agrotis > Agrotis segetum. The sequence continues at coordinate 170,984 of JAQSVV010000104.1, forward strand.
CATGTGGCTTTTTTATTGTAAACTTTTTTTTTTTTTTCGCGATGATGGCAATGATGTTTTCAGAATTTTTTTTTTTTATATTATGTGATGGGTTTGCTCTTGACCTTAGTCTAGGTCAGGAATGACTAAGACAAGGTCGACGGTGGAGCGAGCTTACCCAGAAGTTTGTTTGTATCCTCAAATATTAGCGGCGCAACAGCGAATTACCGTGATCCCGGAACGTAACGAGCTATTGAAGAACACCGTTTATTTTAGTTAGTACGAGTGTTACAGTCCCTCCCGCCATGTTCTGGCAGGACTCATTGGATGATTTTACGGTGATAAAAAAAGGCCTAAGGTTTACCACCCCAGTTCCGCAGTCAGTCAGACATGCTGTTAATTTGTAAGCACGAAGCGTGCGACACGTATTCCTTGTTAAACTACTTAGCAACTCTTAATAATTATTGTAAGTTTGTAACATTTAAAGTGTTAATTTAAAGCTTTTCCGCTTTTCGGCCTTATTGTCTAAAATTACTAAATAAAATAATAAAAAAATATAATAGGTCTTAACCTATTAAATTGCCGTTTTGTATGAGAAAAATAAATCATTAGTCGAAGTAATCACCCATGCAATCAATGCATCTTTGCCAACGCAGCAGTGGCAGTTTATTAATAAAAATAAAAATTGTTTATTTTCAGGCGTCTACGGCCCATAGAGTGTTAGTAAAAACAGTACAATCTTAAAATCTATGTTATAACACACGAGTAGGAACAAAAAATTAAAAAATACACAAATATGGCACAAAATATCTACAGCCCAGATTTTGTGGAAGATTTATCAAGTCCCATGTGTGACATGCAGCTTGATAAATCTATCCATCGTAGGCCCATCTAGCCTTTCTGAAAAAACCTTCAAAATGCTGTTGCTGCTTCACCCACACTATTCCCAAACCACTGCAACTCCTGAAAGCCAGAATCAACAGTGGCAACCACCAGAAAAGCGCCGAGACAATGAAGCTCGACGTGTCCCGGAGAATGAATTTACCTGTCTTGGATCCTGCATCGAAATTAATCAGAAAATAATAGCGGAGGAGTAGGAAAAATATGTAAATATGTGTGTAAATATGTAGGTGACTCACTGTCCGACCATGGACCATGCCCAGGTCGACGGCTCGTGTCGTGTTTCTCGCGCGTCTCAAAGAACTGTCAGCAATATGCCGGGCGCCTTTTGAGGGCCAAAGCCATGACGTGGTCGCGGGACTATCAGGTAGTCGTGGTCCCGGAACGTAAAGGGCTTTTGAAGGACACCGTGGATTTTAGTCAGTACAAGTCTGAAACTTCCCGTTCTGCCCGTAAAAAAAGTTTGACTATCAAAAGAGCCAGATATTTTTTCCTGTTTATTTTAAAGAAAAAACATTGGCACGTGCAAAGTACTTCTTTGGTGCATTAAGTGCATTTAAATTCTGTAGTTCGTAAAGTACTAACAATACATAAACATTCTACTGTAACAATTTACTATCTTAGTGGGCGATACCTGTCAATTCTTGCAATGTTTACCTTCCCTGCCTCTTTACTCAGGGTGGAGCTTCTCCTGCTGGCAAAGAGTATCAGACTTTTAATTACTTTCTGTGCCGTAATTGGCCATTACGCGTTCAGTGCGCGTTTTTAACAGATCCCTGATATGGCCGATTATGGTCCTGGTCTAGCCAATTCTTGTCCTGGTCTGGCCAATTATAGTTCTGGTCTAGCCATTTATTGACCTGGTCTAGCCAATTATGGTCCTGGTCTAGCCAATTATGGTCGTGGTCTAGCCAATTATGGTCTTGGTCTTTCCAATTATGGTCCTGAGCATGGGTACCGTTGACAAACCTTCGCCACTGATGACTAAACTCATGGTAAATAATACAGTTTTACAACAGGGAATTCCTCATGAAGACTTTAGTTGTTTAACTCTAGAAAAATTCAGATAATTCGTAGAATTTATTGCATGGAAGTTTACTGAGCATACCTGAAAAAATAGCAGGTATCAATTAAATAAAATACAAGAAATACTATCTGAAAGTTCCTCGGAAAACTTTACTTAACGTGGGCCAAGACTGGAGGTTAGGGTATGAAATATGCTATGGAGCGCGTTTTTTTTACTTTCTTTACTATCACTTTTTACTTGTAAAAACGTAACTTTATTCATCATCATCATCATCAACCTATAAATGTTCCCACTGCTGGGACCACAGGCCTACTCTTCGAGAAAAGAAGTGGGCCATAATCTACCATGTGGGCCCAGTACGGGTGGTGGATGTCGATGTCAAATTAGTTCTAATACATGCTGGTTTCCTCACGATGTTTTCCTTCGCCGTTTTGAGAGCAGTGGTGATGAAATATACTACAAAAAGTAATGCGCTTAACTGGTTTCGAACCCACGACCGACTCGTAAGACAGGGCTGATATCACTAAGCCACCACTTCTGCTTTATTATTAGGTACCTTTACGTTTAAAAGAACTCTCATAGATCTTTTGTAACTATAATAAAATTAAATGTGTTTTATAAATTATTCTTAAGTTCAAAAAGACTAGCTAATAAGTATTCTGAATGGAAGATAGATTAAGAACGGATAACTTGACAGTTCAAGGGCACACATGCTTAGTGCAGTGTTTGAGTGATTTACAGTGTGTTGCGGATTCGATTGCCACACGTAAAAAATGTTTGTATTAGTTGTTCCGGTTCTGACTAATCTTTATTACCCTTGACGATATGTCATTTTATTCCTTGTATATTTGTGATTATTGTGGTAAAACCTAATATTCCGAACAGCCGAGTGAAAAGTCTGTTCAAAATTCTTATAGGCGATGTTAAAAAGCGAGGTCGCTCATCGGTCAATAAGACTAGCATAAGCTGAAATATTTTTTGAATTTTTTGGAAAAACTCTGTAGGTATTTTAATCTTTAATAATCTAAGACCTGTTTTCTGCCTCACTTTGAAGGACTCCAAATTGATAAGTTTATGAAGTTTACTACCCAGGGAGGGACCTAAAAGAGCGAGACAACTAAACAAAGCTTTACAACGATTTCACACCTTGTCTAATCCATACTCCAAAGCAAAACTAACACAGAAAACCAAAAATCAATCATGGCGTCTCTAAAACAAAATGGCAGACATGTTTACATGGATCTTTTAACGCCGCTGGCGCATATGCCATAAAATATAACAATTAATTTCACCAAACGTTTATATTAAAATAATGTTTGTTTTTCTTTATCTAGATAGGTGTTCAGCGTTGAAAGCTGAAGGATCTGGTATCTGTCTGGGATGTATTTGTTTGTGTATTTTCAATCTATTCAAGAGTTGTAGTCCGGTGAACTTGTTGGATGGATGTGGTGTTCCTCGTGTACTAGAATGATTGGCAGTTCTTTGTTTCTGTCGGATTGGTCATCTTTTGTTTCCTTTGTAATCTGTCTAAGCTTTTCCTAACTATAGTAGGGTTACTGGGTTGTTGTGTCCAATAGGCAGTCGCTCCATGTAATATACTGATATTCAGCTGGTTCGACTGGAAGCAGACCACAATATAGTTGGGAAAAGGCTAGGCGGATGCTGATTACGATTGGTATAGGTTAATTTTATGAATATTATTGAATCAACTAGCGGAAAGTCCTTGCTTCACAAAATTGCAATTTTAGAGAAAATAGCGTATGTCAGACAAGAATAGTGGAATAGTGCCCAGAATGCTGACAGCTTTCACTGCATAGACTTGACTGATTCTTTGGCCTGGGAATAGACCAACCCTCTGTGTAAGTCGACGCCTAGCGATTTCTTTAAAAACTTTATAAATACTTGGACCCCATGGCCTTATGTTCTCGATGTGTGATCTATCAACGCACAGCCCAAACCACTGGACGGATCGGGCTGAAATTTGGCATGCAAGTAGATGTTATTAAGTAGGCATCCGCTAAGAAAGGATTTTGATCAATTCTACCCCCAAGGGGATAAAATAGGGGATGAAAGTTTGTATGAAACTTTGTCAATTTTATAAAAATTACATTGTTAAGTTCCGACATCCACGCGAACGAAGTCGCGGGGACAGCTGGTTTGAACATATTTTTTTTTCGATAAGTTCTTAATATATTTAAGTGTGTTGAATCCGTTTAATATGACATCGAAGGGAAATAATAAATAAGTCATACTAAGCGGGCGTCATACAAAGCATTTTGTATAAAATAAACAACCTCTTGTTTTTGTCAGTAAGTATTTATTTTAATAGAGAGACAACATAGATTTAAGTCTATAATACCTAATAATTGAATCACCCACTGAGAATCAAAACCACCATGCATGCGCCGAACATCAACGGGTATCACGTGAAGCTTCCGAACACTAATTGTCGAAGGTGTTATGAATCACGTCGGTAACTACATAAACTGGACACAATAAATTAAAAATGGGTCATAATAAGCGGCATGTCTCTAAATGCGAAGTCATTATATCCGACTTTGTTTAAAGAATTTTGTATAAAAACCAAACTTCGCTGTGTAATACGTCACAATAAACAGTTGGTCATTTTAAGCGGAGTCATAATAAACGGATTCTACTGTAAATAGTTTGTGTATTAAAAAGGTATTGTATTATAATATTAACAGAATGTTACATGACACATTCGCTTCCATTCCATCTTTTTTTATCGTGGTAATGGGCGGAACGGCCCTCCCGTACAGTCAGATTAGCACTGACTAAAATCCACCGCGTTCCTGCAATTGCTCTTTGCGTTCCATTCTCATGGTTACTTGCTTAGATAGCCTCCTGAAAACACGATATGCCTAACTTACAGATCGGCTGATGACAATCGTATTGTCGACATATTTTTTTATTAATTTCATTAATTAACAGGATGTGACATGAAACATCGTCTTCCGTTACAACATCCAACATTAGATTTACTACTGTCACTAAAGTACACTACTAAAGTAATAACTAATTATCCTTATCAACAAATAGTTTCACGGTATCAGTTAGTTAACGATAACAGAAGGTAACTGAACTTTACTTACAAAGGTACTAGTTAATTTAACTATTTGTTGATTGATAATGAAATAACTAGTTGTGATTGTCCAGAGGACGAAATCTCGCTAGCCTAAAAAATTGCGCGTCCAAACTCGCGCCCATGTTGTTTTTCCATTGCATAGTGTACCTACTTTTTTCTACACCAGGAGTGGATCAATGATATCAGCCCCGATTTACGAGTTGTAGGTCGTAGGTTCGATTCCAGCCTGGCGCAACAGTTTGTGTAGTCTCACCACTGCTCTCAAAGCGGTGAAGTAAGGCATCGCGAGGAAACCGGCATGTCCTAGAACCAGAAATTCGAAGACTGCCATGTGTCGAGCTCTTATTTCAGTCTGGTCGTGTTGGGGGCATCCCAAGAACACAAGTTCTTGGGATGCCCCCAACACTAAAATTGCCGAGTTGTAGGTAATATTCGTGGCGGAGTCAGTACTTTTGTGGCTCAGTTTGTTATTTCACTATATTAATTACTCGTAGCTCCGACACTAGAAATAGCCACATCTCTAACGAAAAAGAAAACAAGACATATATTATGTGTCAATATAAGAATGTGGTTTTATGGTAAAGGGAGATTATTTTGTGAGACAGGTAACTCAGTGATAGAATCTTAAAAGTCTTTCAAAACGTTACCTATGCATGCTGTAGTAACGAGTTCACCACTAAAGTGGACAAGACGCAGTGACACATCATTTCGAATTACAGCATGCATAGGTAACGTTTTGAGAGACTTTTAAGACTCTATCACTGAGTTGCCTGTCTCACAAAATAATTTCCCTTTACCCTATTAGAATATTCCCGATTTTTCGGTACTTTCTTCAACATGAGTTACAAATTAAGAGTTCGGGTCGTCATCCTCCCACTTCACTCTTATAATAACCCATTCGCAGAATCAAATCGATTCCAAAATAGCTGGAATACCTGATCCTACATTCCTGATGTAAAATTAGTCAATGTTTTCATAATACGTGCATAAATTGAGATGGTAAATTCTTGCCCGCATTTTTAGTGGCCACTATTGAATGGTTTGTGAGTTAGTACACGTCTAATTTTAGGGACATTTCTGGGTATGATTAATTGTGGGTTATGTGTCCTTTTTTAGAAGTTGGATTGCGACTAGATTTAGTCTTTCGGGCGTCGTAAGTTCTGACATGACAAGGGGTGCCGGTGCCTTAGATGTTGGCCCTCAAAGGGGGTCTGCCGGGGCCTGTCTGCCGGGGTCGCTGGAAGATTACTAAACTTGCGGCGTATTACTAAAATCTTCAGCAAGTTAAATAAAACACCATTCCAAAAGGAATTGAGGAAAATTCCTTAAAATTGTGAAGAAAAAAAAATTGAAGGTTACTTGTACATGCGTTTGACCTTAGCATTGTAATTTATTTTACCCGAGAATTCTGTAAAGCGATGCATTACCAAAAACCAGTGAAAACTATTATTTTATAATGTATTCTCTTTCTATAAGTCTGACAAGACGGGAGTTCTGCCCTGGGATGGAAGATTCACTTGATGATTTTAACACAAAAAAAAACAAAAAAAGGCAATAGGTGTAAGCCTATAATTGCCATTACACAGACACGTATCTAGACTCCGTGAATAGTACTGAGATATTCCTTAAATAGGAGGAAAATCGCTGTAATAAATGTTCACCCATCCATAGAGCAACGTCGGCAAGCGAGGCTTAACCTGGAAGATCGGCCTGGCGGCTGTAATTATTTATCCACAAGAACACAATGTAAATTTTCAAAATATTGATAATATAGCTAGTGACCACAGAATAGAGACCAAATGGAGATTTAAGTGCATCGAACTATTGTAATTTGAGGAACACTTATGAAATTCAATAATGCATTTTTTATTTTAACTGCAGGTAAAATGTATGAAGACATTTACTTTCATGAATTCAAGGATTTGAAAATACAATGAAATCTTTTTAGATTAAAATTATGATAAAAAAAATTGACACTTTTTTTACTGAATGTGAGTAAGCTAAGTCATACAATAAAAATACATAATTCGGTTAAGAAGAAACGTGACTTTATAAGCTACAGTTTAATTTTTTATACAATTTTTTTGATTATTGACCCTAGTGCGTTGCCCCGAGGAACGCTATCTATTGGGTCTATAAATGATCTATGTTTTTTTTTCTAACACAATAATCGAGGAAAGCCAGAGTGTCAACTTGAGTCCACTTGATGTGAATACACTCACCCCATATTATAATTGGAACATAAAACACATAACTGACAAAATATGAGTATACTATTAATTAAGTTTAGTAGGTAGCTCTGCCAAATTCTTAGGGGATCGCAGGCGCTTTAGAAAGCAAGCTAATTCTACAACTATCACACAACGCCATCTAGTCCCAAGCTAAGCAGAGCTTGTGTTATGGGTACTAGACAACTGATAAACATACATAAATATTTCTAAATACAAACATTTTATAGATAAATTACACCCAGACACTGAACAAATGATCCTGCTCATCACACAAACATTTTGTCCTGGGTTGGAATCGAACCCACGACCCCTGGCATAGCAGTCAGGGTCACTAACTAGACCAACAGGCCTGTCAGCTAAATAAATATTACACAGAATCACAGTTTAAAATGCCCAAAGCTCGCATTATCAATTCAGTTGTACTTAAATTTTTGAGATAGGAGTTCCACTTATGTTACTATTATTATTACCGTTATCTCATATCTACTAGAACTGGCCCGGGATGACGTCACCAAATCTAACACTCCGACCGACGCGCTACTTCCTGCCGGGCCCCGAATCACGCCATGTTTTATCTGCGCAGGAGTTGCCTCGGATAATATAGAACATGGAGACTTCACTTGGTCACTACAGTTATGAACATCGTTTTGTTTATTTATCTAAACATGTTGAAAAAAAAAACACGTGCCAATTTATTAGATTATTATAATAGATTCTAAACTAACAGTCTTCAAAATCATTTAGTGACAAAACATCGAAAACAAAAGCTATTTTACTGCTTCGTTGAATGATTTGAACTTTAAGATAAGACCTATTGTGGGTCTCCAAATAGCACTTAAATTAAAATTTAAAGAGCCAGAGAAATATACATTAAAAAGTTGCTAAGTGTATTATGATATTCTATCCGATCAAAATGCTTTAGCATTAATATACTCGTAATAGTAGTTTATGTAACTGGTACATAATGAGGGGTACAATAGTATCACACGAGTGGTATAATACCTAGTTATGTACAGTTTCATACACTACTTTATCTACTCTCATTGAACACGAACATATCAATTATAAGATAAAAATTAATAAACACTAATATTCATCCACCGAAATACAAACGTCAAAATTCCAACATTCCCATTTAAAGCGCGCGCAGCCACAGATAAAAAATGAAATAGATGTATCTATGATCTGTCATCTGTATCAAAATGAAAAAAAAAAAAAAAAAGGTTGCCCTCCAGGAGTGCCGGTAGAAGTGAAAACTTTTTTGTTACTATGTTTTATTTTTAATTTGAATGACGTCTTACTCATTTTCGATCAGGGTCACGTGACCCTGACGCGAGTTTTGGTCACGTGACCCTGACGCGAGTTTTAAATTTTTTACCCATTACAGAAAAAGTGTACAACGCCGCTAAAGAAGTTTTCACTTCAAAAATTAAATTACAACATTGCTTTGTTAGAGAAACAGTGTTATAATTTAATTTTTTAATTTCATTACGATACTCTATGGTATAAAATATGTCATAATAAACTCGTTTTGAGTTTTATATTTCGAATTTTACGATATGAGAGTAGATAAAATACATTATAAAATAGTTTTAATGAAAAAGCATAAATAACGTCACGCCTAGAGTTGTACTCGTAGCCAGAATAAGTAAAGCAAAACAAATAGTATTTTCACATTATCGTGTAAGCAGGAACCCTATTCCCAATTCAAAGGTCAAGGCACCAAGATAGCACATCTCAAAAGAAAAGTGAAGCTTCTGTATCGCACATACTCCATGTCCTCATGACGTCGCGAATAGTATACGTTACGTTCACCACGTGTGTCCGGTATTATGTGCGAGTGCGCAAATATCCGGACAGTCCCGATTTAGGCGGTTATACGGAAATATTTTGCGATAAGTAGTATGTCTTGGTATTTTTATCGCTCGTTAGAATGATTCGGGCAACCGATGGATGCAAGTGGCGAATTGTCGTTTGGCGTGCGGTCTAAGGTTGAGGCCTATGTTCAGCAGTGGACCTCTTCCGGCTGATGATGATGTTTGAATGATTGTCAAGAATGCAGTTATATAAATGGTTACTGGCTGGCTGGCTATGGATATCTACGAGTATTCTGGCTTTTCTCAGCGGCTTCGCCCGCATTATGGTAGTCCAAATTTATCGTACGGGAAAGTAATTCGCATCCGATGGGGAAGAAAAGTTCTCGAGTTGCGACCATGGACCGGAAAACGCAGCGTAGGCAGGCCCCCCACTAGGTGGACCGACGACATCGTGAGGGTCGCGGGCAGCCGATGGATGCAAGTGGCGAGTTGTCGTTCGGCGTGGCGGTCTAAGGGGGGGCCTATGTTCAGTAGTGGACGTACTCCGGCTGATGATGATGATGATGATGATGAACGTAATTCCGGATCTAACCGGGTCAAAAGGTATTCTATATGCCATGGACAAGGACAATAAAGTTATTTCTCTTTGGTCATGGTAAACTATAAGCTACCTCTGAGTTTTAACGTTTATAGACCACCTACTCGTAGTAACAGACGTGCCTACGTATGGTAAAATTAATAATATCTACAACGTGTAACGTTAATAGCGCAAAACCTCTCGTGGGGTATATATAAAAAAAAATGATTTTTCATACTGATGATGGGCTCGATTAAATTCTCATTTTCTATGAAAAATCTTTTTTTTTCGAATGTTTTAGAACAAACATTGTTCAGTAACATGGGCTGAGTTACCCCACGAGAGGTTTTGCGCTATTAACGTTACACTTTGTATACTTTTAAAAATGTTTGTCCGACATTTCAACGGATAGATCAAACCACGGAACAAACTTCACGAAAACTGGTAACAACGTCATTTCAACCGTAAAAAATAGCACATAGTATGTCTCAAAGGTAGAAAGTTTGGAAATGACCTTTGACATTTCCAAGCCCTGTTCAATTTGATCCACACTTTTCGGGGCACCCTGTTTAAAAATACGAGTAATGTTGTTCCGGGTTGACTATTAAGTAGCTTGTTATTTTCGTCTTTGTTAAATGGTTGTCAACCATTTTTAATAAATTGACTTTGAATTTGGTCGTGACCGTCTAAGATCAACAATATTGTTGTCTCAAAATAGAATCTATGCATAATGTCTAATCTTAATAATATCAAGGGAAAATATTATGTTTTTTGTATGTAGGTTTTTATTGGATGAACTTAAAAACTTCTTTACTGATTTTTATAATTCTTTTGATCTCTAAAAGGCTATGTTATCAATGAGTAGTTTGAGTTATGGCAGATTTACATTGAGTCAGTAACTAACGTCAGTGCTGACGCCGAAAACTGACGCATGCTATTTATACGCAGTCAGTATGTCGTCAGTAGGTACTGCACTGACTTGAAATCTTTTTACACTATGACAGTGCCAGGTCAGCTCTGACTCGTCATTGGACTGACGTCAGTTACTGACTCAATGTAAAATCTGCCTTAATATTTTATTTCTAAACTGAAACAAATGCAAAGTCAGGGTCGGTATTAGTTTTCGAAGAATTTGTTTGTTTTAACCTACTTATCCGATTTGTATTTGTTTTTTGCATTTGATAGTCCAGTTCTAGAGGGCGGAAGGTGGGTTTTATTATACCTAATATAATCACGCTAATATTTCATATTTATTCGCTTATTGCAAGTCGAGCAAAAATAAATAAATTCAGAAAGAATCGCTATGTGAAAATGAAGTAAAAGCGCGCGGAGACACAGACGATACTGTGGGCAGAAGCTAGTCTACAAAGTGTGTTATTTCCTGTTCTTATTTATCAAAAGCTTAGGCATGTTTTTATCTTGATAATATTGAGTAAACAATAAATAATAAGTCTCTACTCTCTCTCACTCTAGAATTGTTCTCTATGGGGTCCCGTCAGATTTCTGACAGCACTTTGAGGCGCGCGTGGAACTCGAATCGCCGTCATTTCGACCCAGGCATGGCCCATGATCAGACGGCAAGTCAATTTATCCCACCTCGGTAAATCTGTCATTGACCCCTGGGCCACACCCTGAATTTAATTTAATTTATATTCGAATTAGACTGCGTTCATAAATAAGTTATCTTGAAGCATAGTCAAGGTTTTATTGTATAAAACTGCGTATAAATTGTAATTTATTCGGCGCTATTTTTAGAATTTATTACATTGACCGAAACGATGTGAGGTGCAAAAAAGTCATTCAAGGTTACTGTACCAATACCGTCAGTTTCTTTTTGTAACATATAAGATCCTAAGCTGATTTTAATAACAAAATTGTGGAAAAAGAACTTGTCCTTAACTAAGCTGAAAATATGTATTTTTCCCGTCATTGCATTGGGTGAGCAGTGGCCTCCACTTACGAGTTATGAGTGTAAGTTTGAACCCAGCCAGGTGCATTAATTTGTGTAATTTATTTCATCAGTACTACGATCAAAACGGTAAATAAAAGGCATTTTCCCTAGAACAAATAATTTGAGGACACTGGGAATGGGTGGGGTGAGGAGTAGATTTCAGCCCACTCCCTCTCAAAGAGAGGAGACCCTGTGCCCCAACAGTGGGAACATTGTAGGCTGTTTATGCGATATTTTACTGGACCATGAGTGGTACTAGTTACGAAGATATTGATGGTCAAAGTTTAATGAAGCAATAATAAATTCACCGACTTCTGAAGCTAAAAAAACTATTATTTGACATTTTTTTTATAAAGTGTTTTTTTTTGCTACTGTTTTTGTCTGTATTAGCATTAGAGTTCAAGTTCAAAAGATTCACGTATAAACACCATGGCACTTTTTTTACTTATGTACATTATATACTTTTTGTATTATGTAATTATTATATGTTTGTACAAAGTACTCGCATTTTTTGCAAAACTTTAAGTGTAAATCTTTTATCATTGAGTGCCTGTGTGATTGATTGAAGATTTGAACTTTGGAATTGACGCTAACTGATTTTTTAAGATAACTTTATCTTATTTGATACATAATCTAAACTAATATTACACTAACTGAAGAGTATGTTTGGTTTAACACGCTAATCTCAGGAACTACTAGTTCCTGAGATTGGCGTGTTAAACCAAACTTTATGTCATAAAAGAACTTTTGTTGTACAGATATTTTGTCACTTTTTGCTTAATGACATCATCATCAGCCTATTAATGTTCCCACTGCTGGAACTCAGGCCTCTTCTCTGTCCCCCTCTCACAAAGCCATAATCCACCACAAGGCCCCAGTGCGGATTGGTGGATGTCACATGTCTTCGAATTTTTGGTTCTAGGACAAGCCGGTTTCCTCACGTTGTTTTCCTTCACCGTTTTGAGAGCTGTGGTGATGAAATAAATTACGCCTGCCTGGATTCGAAACCGCGACCTACAACTCGTAAGTCGGGCCGATACCACTGGGCCACAACTGCTCTAAGCTTTTGTCTTTTCTCTCTATTTACTTAATGACATGTGGACAATTTAACATTTGGACGAATGTTACCAATTAATTCGTTAAAATGTATCGGATTTTAACAATAGTTAGTTTATAGATCAAACAACTGCCTCTAAGTGTGATATTTATTCATTGATAACCTAGCACGCGCTTGGTTATCTCTTATCAGAGAGGTCAGGGTGCCTCAGAGTTATCTCAGGTCATTATGAGATTGAATATTATGAATTGAATGAGATGATGAAAAAAATCATTAAGAATTCTATTACTTCGGCAGTTATACCACAACAGCTTAAGGCAGTGGTCCGACCAACGGCGAGAGAACGAGTAACTCTCAGCGATTTTCTCTCTCAAGAAACGCACAATAAATGTACATTCCGTGTAAACGAAAGAGATGCATATATTAATAGTTGCTCTCTGACTGTTTACACTGCCGGCGACGACTCGTTTTACTCGTTCTGTCGCTGAACGACGAGATTTCAAAAATTAACTCGCTCAGCGATACTCGTTCAGCGATGCTCGCTCGATCGTTGCTCGCGTTCCATACAGTGAATGAAATGTCACATAAGCGACCGCTGGCGAGTAGCGTGAAGTGCACATTTTGCGTCAAGTGCACAATCTGCGTCAAAACCTTTTTGCCCGGCGAGGATTCGCTCCATTAGCTTCAAAATTAATACTTAAAACAACAAAATATGAAATAACAGAAAATTAGATCATTTTGGTTCCGTACGATGCTAAATTGTAGGTACCGGCATTTCAGCATGTGCCGAGCATTTCTTTTAAAAATGTCCAGAAGTGGACTGCAATAGCTGAAAATACCAAAAAAGTTAAAACCAACCACGTGCCACAGAGTAAAGAATTGCATGACAGCCAGAATGTCACAAACGTGTGGTGTGAATGAATTGTAGTATCTTATTTATTAAGTTTATCTGAGGCCGAGCTACAATGATTTATTGTGCAGTATTTAGTTAAGAATACGCAGATATTCACGTAGGAAATGGCTCGATTTGTTTATAAAAAAAAAAATATATATGATATAAAAAAATATACAGGGTGTAAGGAACAACCCTCCACAAACTTTCAAGGCTTGCTCAGTAGACGAAATGAACAATCTTCCACAATTTTTTTTTTTCAGGAAATGAAAAAAATATCGACCCTCCTTACAAACTGTCCGATCAAGTTTATAATTTTGTATAGTGAGGCTGATTTTTTTTTATTTCTTGAAGATTGTTCAGTTTCGTCTACTGGGCACGGGCAGGCCCTGAAAGTTTGTGGAGGGTGTCCCTTACACCCTGTATAAATATGGCAGTTCATCAGCATCAAGAACAGGGTCCGGGCTGTCGGTGGTCAGGGCTTCTGAGATACGAACCTCAACACCTTCGTAAGACTTGGTATCAAACTTTTGAGCACCTGACCAACCGTAACGACTGCCAAAGATCAAAAGACAGCTGAAACGGCTTTACGTCCTTTCCGAGGCATGGAGGAAACTCGTTATTACAGATGGTCACCCATTCCCAAACCAACTTCTATTCATCATCATCATCATCATATCAGCCGTAAGACGTCCACTGTTGAACATAGGCCTCCCCTTCGGACTTCCAGTAGGACCGGTTGTAAGTGGCCTGCATCCAGCGTGATCCTGTGGCCTTCATAAGATCGTCTGCCCACCTAGTGGGTTGACGTCCTACGCTGCGCTTTCCGGTGCGTGCTCTCCATTCGAGAACCATACGGCCTCATCGGCCATCAGTTCTGCGAGCTATACGGCCTGCCCACTGCCATTTCAACTTGCTAATTCGTTGGGCTATGTCGGTTACTTTGGTTCGTCTATGAATCTCCTCATTTCTGAGTCGATCGCGCAGAGAGACTCCGAGCATAGCCCTCTCCTGTCTCCATAGCCCTCTCACTTCTGTTAGTGCGATATAATTTGGAAGATCGGCCTGTGCGGCTGTAATTATTTAGCCACAAATACACACTTGTCGGTGAATATGTATAATGATTTGTCCCTTGTCACAATCAAACCCACGACACGCAGTGCAGTAGCTTATCAGTCAGCCACGGCGCCAACGCCGACAAGACCACTCTACGGCGTGGGCGACACCCGTGGGCTTAAATTAATCCTTAGCAATAACGTTCACGGATTACAATAACGTTAATCACAGTCCTATAATTAGCGCTATTGTTAATAAGTCAGTTATTACACGTTATTAACACAAAGCTGAGCACTCACTGTACATTCTATAAGATAATGATAACGTCTAATAATGGCCTTATGTGTGGGTGTGATGTGGATGTCATGTGAAACTTAGATTAGCCTATCTCTAAGTATAATAAAATCAATATTGCTTAGTCTTTGTCTCGTAAAAATTGTGCCAATTTCGATATTATATGTTACTACTAGGTATGGAAATCTAGGATTTCTCGTGGTTTCGCCATTCATCATCTGCCTAGCCTTTTCATATTGGGGTCGGCTTTCAGTCGAACCAGATTCTGCTGAATATCCGTATTTTACATGGAGCGACTGCCTGTCAGAACTCCACAACACACACACCAACCCAGTAACTAGGAAATACGATATCCCATGGTAAGACTGGTTGTCAGACTTATGAGCTTCTGACTAACAGTAACGACTGTCAAGTTGCCTTTGAATGCCGCTAGGCTTTACGTGCTTTCCGAGGCACGGAGGAAACTCGCTATGACAGATGGTCACCCATCCACTGACCAATGTCAACAAGCGCGGCTTAACCCAGAAAATCGACCTGCGGCTGTAATTATTTAGCCACGAGCTCCTCACTTTCTCTCCTCACTCGTGGTTTCACCAATGATCCTCGATTTCTATAGATCATAGCGTGAATGTTTACAGCTTAAAGCCTTCTTTGATAAATGAACTATACAACACAAAAACATTTTTTCAATTCGGATCAGTAGTTCTTGAGATTACCGCGTTCAACCAAACAAACAAACTCTTCACTTTATAATGGTTTTGAAACTGGAAAATTGGTGATAAATGTAAACAAAGTCGTATGTAAATACAAGTACTTATGTAAATAGTCTACAAGATGCTCTTTATGTGATCACAAGTTATTTTCATTGAAGTTTATGAAATCTATCAAAGGGTTTGTTAATTAATTTTATTTTTGAACGGAATTATAAGTGTGGGTGTTAAGAAATGCTTTTATAAAAGTATTTGAGACACATAACTTCACGTTGTAGATGCCAATCCTTCAGGAATTCAAAAGGGTTAGGTAGAGACACCTAGTAGTACCTGAAAGTACACCCACATTGCGCCATTTATGTTAAAATCTCATATTAAAGTGGGCGAGGGTATTGCCATCATTTGAGCATAAGACGTCCACCCACTAGGTGGGCAGACGATCTTAAGAAGACCACAGGATCACGATGGATGCAGGCCGCTTACAACTGGTCCTATTGAAGTCTATAGGGGAGGCCTAAGTTCAGCAGTGAAAGTCTTACGGCTGATATGATGGGGTCTGAAAGGGTTTCAGACTCTGACTTTGAAAAATTGTTAATGGAATAAACTGAATACATTTTGCTTGGTCTGGGAATAGAGAATGACCTCCCATGCTTCGTAATTTCAATAAGGGTTTATTCCACTTGGAGAATTTTGGGAAAGAAAAACTGAAAACGAAACGTCGCGGGACGTCGCGGGATTGTCTTTATCGCGCAACATTGGCCCCGGAACGTGAGGGCCATTGAAGGACACCGTGGATTTCAGTCAGTACAAGTCTGACAGTCCCTCCCGTCGTGCCCTAAGTGGGAGGACTCGTTTAATGATTTAACCACGTATACAAAAAATGTTGATAGAAATGGATTGAACAATTTGAAGTTTGTAGGCGCGTTCGGAGCGTGAGATGTACTAAATCCGGAGATCGCAAGTTCAAATCCTGCTCGCCGTTCGAATTTTTCTTTCCATAGAAAATCCTTGTCAAATTAATACAATATCTAGTTGACTGAGCTTCGCTCAATTTTTAAAATGTCTATATCTTGGGAACCGAGCTTTTCTGGAACCTGAGACCTTGATAAATCAATTCCTTGAGCCGAAAACCCCTAATCTGTAACTTTCATGAAAATCCTTGGAGCCGTTTCCAAGATCCTGATTATAATAAATAAATATACAAGAATTGCTCGTCTTAAGATATTAGATTTATACAGAACCATCACGTATCAATAGAATGACAACACTATCTTCATTAATAACGCCGGCCCAGACACTTCATCACTTATTAACACAAGATAATTATT
The DNA here is from genome assembly GCA_036375495.1 of Agrotis segetum. Taxonomy (NCBI): domain Eukaryota; kingdom Metazoa; phylum Arthropoda; class Insecta; order Lepidoptera; family Noctuidae; genus Agrotis; species Agrotis segetum. The sequence continues at coordinate 187,909 of JAQSVV010000104.1, forward strand.
AATAAACACACCCTATCGTTATCTCTTATTTTCCTAGTCATTTAGTTCAATAATGACATTATATTATTTCATTGCGTATTACTACTATGATTATATTAATATCATAAAATACATTGGAACACCGCGTGGGTGTGGGTGTGCGTCCACAGGTCGGCATCGCACGTATCGTACGTAACGGATTTTAGTTTGCCTTGTATGAAAACTCATACAACTGCGTCCACTGATCCGCATCGTACGGAACGGCTCATCAGCAATGCCTTAATTCGATGCGTACACAGCATGCTGCCGACACAGAAATCCGTTTGATGCGATGCGCCCAATACGTACGATGCGGACCTGTGGACGCTTACCATGACGAAGACCGAAACCATGGGTTTCGTGTTTAGAGATCTACTGAATAGTGCACGCAGAGAAATGTCTGGCTACCTATGCGAGAACTTCTGGTTGCAACCGTGACAGCAAGACTCACTAGTTTACTTTACAATATTTCAAGTAATAAATACTAAGTAAGTAGTAGAGATAACAAAGACTTAGTATTTATTACTAGAAATGTTGTAAAGTCAACTAGTGAGTCTTGCTGTCACGGTTGTAACCAGAAGATCTCGTATACATTTCTCTGCGCGTGGCGTGATGTTCTTAGACCTCCGATTGCACATGACTAAGTAGGATAAGTTTCTATTGGTAGGCAAAGTGGGATCTACGAGGGTTCTACGAGGGGTCTACGAGTGATCTACGAAGGATCTACGCGGAATCACGAGGAGTCTACGACGTAGTATTTCGCTTCTTCGCTTCTTTCGCTATGCATAGGCAACAATTAGTTTACAGGGTGGAATTTTGTAATGCCACCTGGAGGGAGAGTCTCTGAAATCTCTCTAATAAACATGATAAATTAAATGAAAGGAAAACCAGGAAATCAGTTTACCATTTTTTGTAAATAATTAATTAAATTAATTTAAGATTTCATCCTTATAATTGACCCTAACGATCGATGCAATAAAAGTACAGGGTATAATTTTTTCAGGTTTTAGCCAGTTCGTTTCCCGGTGTGGGAGAAGAGAAGTTTCGAAAATCTTTGAATGCAGTTTGCTTTCTATTAAAAAATAAAGGAATGTTTCCCTTGAGAGTACTTTCCCTCCAAGTGGCATTACATAATTCCACCCTATATAATATTGCTATGATTCCGTTTACCTACAATCTAAAAACAAACATCAGATATCCAATTTCGTCCTAATTTTAAATTCCCTTCACACTTTACTTAAATTACTTCAATCACTCAAGTGTCTTTATTTTTGTGACGAAAGGGAACATTTTCTAAATGTAAGTAATAATTAGACTGAAGAATGTCTAAAAAACTTAATTTGTCATACTATTTTAAGAACAAAGGAGTGTTTAAGTAAAATTAATTTCAACGTAAATTGAGGTGGAGTGTCCTGAAAATTGTTTAGGAAATTTCTTTTAAAGGTGTCGGTACACTACACTGTAACATACCATGGCCGTGCTGTGAACGTGTTGGGTACGGAAAATGTGACACGGACAGCTATATAATTATGTCAGCTACGGTTGGAGAGAGAATGGTTTAGCGGATAAAGTATAACTATAATAGTGAGTGTCTGGTTGATTCGTCAATTGCAAGAGCGACAGTCGAGCCTAGCCAAGGTCCCAGATTCGACTTCGAGGGCAAAGTGTAATCAGGATTTAGAGTCAGTGATAAATTTAGAATCCATGGTTGCTACTAAGTAACAACCGAAATGTGTACTCGTATCTGTAACAACCGAAATGTGTATCGCAGTTACAACCAGGCTTGCCTGCCGGGGTCACGAGATGTCTTAACATCTCGCGACAAGTCTTGCACAAGACCTTTTCGTTCCAGGACCACAGTTACCTGATAAGTCAGGTAACCATGGTCCCGGAATGAAAAGGTCTATTGAAGGACACTGTGGATTTTACAAAGTACAAGTCTGACGCGTATTTCCCTTTCCGTGTTCAACTGGCGACACCGGTCTCGCGAAATCCACACGCTTTTGTTTTACTACGGAATCCTACGATCCCGTGTTCAATTCACGTCAACTGAGCACGCCTTTGTGATCAAGTGGCGCTGGGTAAGGTTTAACAAAATCGTGTGCAGTTGGCACTGGCGTTATAAATAAAAGTATGCTTATACGATAATATTATACGTAGTTTTATGAGCGAGCGAAGCGAGCTCGGGACTCGCTGGCACCCCGACTCGGACAATTTAGGTTAGAAGAGGATGGCGGGGTCTTTCAGACCCCGCCATCCTCTTCGTGGTTATTTTTTTTTAAACCACCCGGAAGTAGGAGCCCCGCAAAGCGGGGCTCCGTCGACCTGCTTCTCTACTATTTACTAGTAATTTTACTGTCGACTATAAACTAACTGAAACAATTTAATCGAGAAAATTTAAACACACCTATAGAGGGAGTTAGTAAGCTAGTGAATGAACTCTATGTAGGTACCTACTCAAGTTTATTAAAGTTTCTAAAATATAGGTATCTATTTGTACCTATTTTATTTATTTATTAATTTTGATCGAAACAATTAATAAAAAAAAAATAACACAATAACCGAGAGTTTAGTAAGATGTAGAGGGCGCTCGTACACACTGTTTTGTAAAACTTCTTTTAACGTTGCTTGATCGCAAAAGCGTGCTCTGTTGACGCGAATTGAACACGGGATCGTAGGATTCCGTAGTAAAACAAAAGCGTGTTGATTTCGCGAGACCGGTGTCGCCAGTTGAACACGGAAAGGGAAATACGCAAGTCTGACAGCTCCTCCCGTCCTGCCCTGGGAGGAATCGTCTTTGATAATGTTACTAAGTGAAAAAAAAAATCTTCTGACTCCTCAGTAGCAACCATGGAGTTTGGTTTTTTGGATTTTTCATAGGACTTATAAATTAATGACAAATATGTGTGTGATATCAGTAACACTGATAATGTCAGGTTTTCTATTCAAAACATATTTTTTTCACCAGACACGATCCGAACATGGTCAAGGTATGTTACACTGTAGTGAACAAATTCCTTAATCTAAGAACTTTGTCAAAGTAATTGCCTTTGTTTAGTGATAAACAAAAGTTTATTTTTATTTTTAGATCTGTTAGAATCTAATTAAATTGTCAGTGCTCTTGTAAAAGATACTTTAAAGGCTTTTGTTAATTTCCTTTTAGGTATTATTTAGGTCTTTGGTATCGAGTTGCTGAGTTGAAAATTTATTTTTAAGTAAGATTAGGTTTTAGAATGGGGTGAGACCGGGGCAAATCGGTACAAAGTAAGAGAGCTATTTTAAGTTTAATTAAATTTTATAGATAACCTAGATGGAATCATCAGCCTATAATGTTCCCACTGCCGGTACACAGGCCTCTTCTCTGAGAGAGGGAGTGGGCCATAATCCACCAAGCGGGCCCAGTGTGGATTGGTGGATATCACATGTCTTCGAATTTTTGGTTCTTGGACATGCCGGTTTCCTCACGATGTTTTCCTTCACCGTTTTGAGAGCAGTGGTGATGAAATAAATTACACAAAGTAATGCGCCTGCGGGGTTCGATCCCACGACCTGCAACTTGTAAGTCTGGACCGATACCACTGGGCTACCACTGCTCTCATGATTGGTGATGGATTCAATCTAGACTAATTACTTATTATTATTTTTTGGGATGGGTTTTAGCTCTTGACTCTAATCCAAGTCAAAGGTGACTGAGACAAGTCGACGATGGAGCGAGCTTACCCAGAAGAAGCCTGTTCACTCTAACTTTGAAGAGATTCGGGTTGTATGCGTTCGAGAACACTGGTTTGTACGGGTCAAGCCGAGGGTATAAACTAGCTTTAAAATACACGAGTGGCATGAAAAGACAACCTAAAGCCTTACCAAGAGGTTTTGTGTTACCCTGTACTAACTGGATTGTGGAGGTCTGATAGACAGTAGCTCCATGTAAAATACTGATATTCAACTGCATCTGGTTCGACTGGAAGCCGACCCCAATATAGTTGGGAAAAGGCAGGCAGATGATGAGGTTTACTTTTAGAATTGCCATCTTTTTTGCAAAAAACATTGGGCGAGTATCCATCCTTTAAGCAGAGAGGTATACCACTTATTAGCTTAGTAAGAAAAAAACAGTAGGTAGACACAGAAGTTTAAGTGTTTTGAAGTCACAAAAAATATTGTTAGATCACACTTTTTTTTCTTTTGAAGGTAACATTACTTAATTCAATTTGAGTACCCTTCAAAGCTTTGAGGACTTCCTATGTTTCTAGAAGTAAGCTGATGATGTAACATTCTGCTGAAAACGATATATAGCTGAAGTCAAAAAAAATAAAATTAAATGAACTTTTTCTTTTTTTTTTTCAGAAAACTGTGCCCGTGCCACTGTGTTCCGTGTGTAGGAATTTCTTCCATATCGTGGTTGTATTTAAACTCGCATTTACAAATACCCAGACCCGAAAAACTGCTTGTAGATCATATAAAAATATTTTATTCCGGTCGAATCGAACCCGTGATACGCAGAGCAGTGGTCAATGGCGTGAGTTCATTATAATTGTGCTTATTTTCTCAATAGAGTAAAGGGCAACGACGATATAATACTAGACTCCGCATGCACGATCTAAGGAACAAACAACTCGCTGAGGTACTACGTCAGCGAGGGGGACGGGGTACTGCGTTGTGATTGGCTAACTCAAGGTCTGTTCTGTCTCAACGTATGTTTACGGCTCACGGGATTGGTCGAAATGAGACGAATATAAGACTTTTTTGCCTAATGTGTTGGCAGACATCGGTCGCCTGTTATTACGAGTCCAGTATTATATCGTCGTTGGTAAAGGGAGATTATTTGGTGAGACAGGCAACTCAGTGAGAGAGTCTTAAAAGTCTCTCAAAACGTTACCTATGCATGTAGTAAAACGAAATGATGCAACTAGTTCACCACTAAAATGGACAAGATGACACATCATATCGCATTACAGCATGCATAGGTAGGTAACGATTTGAGAGACTTTTAAGACTCTATCACTGAATTACCTGTCTCACCAAATAATGTCCTTTTACCTTATATAGGGTGTGTGACTGTGTGTGTATTGTACAGTACTTAAACACGTGATTGTGCTTATGATAACCAACAACTTTTACTATGGGAACAAACCCGAAAACTTGAAAAAAAAATCAGCTGTTCAGTACATTTATGTTTGCTTAATGTACTGACTAGGAGGCCAATTCTCGATTTTCGCCATTTTTCTCGAGTTCTAGATTGTAAGTCGATCTCTATGTCTATCAAAAATATCTCTATCTCTACCAAAAAATGTCGAATTGAGCAGAAATCCGTATTCTCAGTCAAAATAGACATAGATGTCACGAAAATGTCGAGTCGAGTGAACGTAATGTTACCATTATGAAGAAACGCACGTTCCGTTTTAGGTAACTATAGGTGAATGAATGATTTTGTTTTAAAACGCAGGCTAAATCTAATTATTTTAGTATGGAACGAAACGTTTTACGTAAAAATAATCAGTTTGACAGTTGATTGTCTGTCAGTGTCAGAATTTGCGTCTTTTGTTATGTTTACATGGACTGTGTTTATAAATCACTAGTGGGCTGTGCTGTTTTACATTTCACGTTTTTTTTTTTATTTTAACATGGAAGGGAATTATTTTAGTGACTTTTGTTTCGCTCAAATCGTAAATATCGACGGCGGGATAAGTGCGCTGTTGTTGCCGTATATTGGCCAGTTGCTCTCCACTTTCCAACAACTCCGAGATAAAATGCTAATAAATTCGTCCATCTTTCAGTGGTTTCTAGTGCAATCGTGGGTACACGAATTACAAAGTTTGTTAATTGTGCGAAGGTCGTCGTTTCAAGAAAACAAAATGCAAAAATCAAGAGTATAAATCGAATTTCCAGTAGGTATGACATGCCAATCCGTATTTTATTTAAAAACTAAAGAAAAGAAAACAGTGTACAATCCAAAACTCAACAAATTCACTCAGAAATGACGTATCTCTACAATCGACATTACATCTCTACTGCTCAGAAGCACTCGACATGAACTCTAACGTTAGCCTTCGACAAATGTCGAATTCGACATCCCCAGAATAGCAACTATTAAAATTTGTCGAGAAAATGACGTCATTAGAAATTTTTGTCGAGTTCGACACGATCTCTAAAGCCGAGAATTGGCCCCTAGTTGATATATTTTTTACGATTTCGGCTTTTTAAGTATCGTACATTAATCACCCCATTTGTAATACGTTTTCTAAAAGTGTAGAAGGGAACCGTGACCTCGAGTTTAGATAATTATTAATATTTGAAAAACTTGTCAAATTAAATATTACCTCGACCTTTCTTTGAAAAGTCTAGCTAGATAGTTCTCTTTGATTGATGAATGTTTTTTTTATCTATGATACATGTTTTAGTTATGATTTTAATTTAGATAGATACCTATTTTTTTAGCGTAGGTAGTAAAATCATCAAATGAGTCCTCCCACCCAGGGCAGGGCAGGTTACTGTCAGACTCGTACTGACTAAAATCCACGGTGTCCTTCCACGGTGTCTTTCCAATAGCCCTGTTCCGGGGTGACGGTAATTCGTTAGTCCCATGATAATCGCTATAAAAGATGGTCACCCATCCACAGACCAACCTCGGTAAGAGCGACTTAACCCAGAAGAACGCCTTTGTGACTGTAATTATTTAGCCATGGCAAGGAAAGAAGGATATTTCCTTGCCATGGAGCAGAAAAAGAACAAAAAAAAAGTACTACAACTATTGTGTCGGGCATGCGGGCGGCGAGTAATGGGCGACTCGCTGTCCGATCATGGACCATGTCCGGGGCCCCTTAAGAAGGCCAAAGTCTGCCGGGGACTAACGAGCTACAGTGACCCCGGAAAGTAAAGGTTATTGAAGGACACCGTTGATTTTAGTCAGTACAAGTCTGACAGTCATTCCTGCCCTGCCCTGCGTGGAAGGACTCATTTGATGAATTTACCACTTTATAAAAAACTAGCACTTCGTCCATGTTACTGAACAATGTTAATTTGTTCTAAGACTTTTGGAAATTCGCAAAAAAAATAATGTTTTTTCATACTGATGGGCCCGATCAATTTCTCATTTTGTATGAAAAACCATTTTTTTTTCTTGGGAATTTCCAAAAAAAGTCTTAGAACAAACATTGTTCAGTAACTTGAGTTGAGTTACCCCACGAGAGGTTTTGCGCATTTAACGTTACACGTTATATATATAAAAAAAAGTAAAATTAATAGTATCACAGTCTATCACATAAAAGCTGAGCCATGCACCTTTTCCATTGCGTCAGCTATGAATGGCGGGTGTTACGACAGACAGTCGAGGAATGTGTTCGTGTGGAGCTCGTACGATGTCATGTGATATACTCTACTCAGCTAATGAAGCACTTTAGATGGACGAACTAGATATTTTATTAGGCTAATGATTATTTAGGTTTCGTGATTATCAAAGAAAGAAATAGAGAAAGGTAGGTATCTATCTATTTTATATTTAACTAACACATAAAACTAAATTTGTTAAAAATAAAACATAAAAATAGGCTTCATTTCTCAGCATGACGTGAGATTAAAGTATACGAAAAAGTAATGCATTCCAGATTATGTGAGTTCTTAAATAAACATAAAATAATTAAAGAAGAACAGAACGGCTTCCAAAAGGGTAAGTCTACAACACTAGCAGCTTACACTCTAGTTAAGTGCATAACAGAAAATGTAGACAAAAAACAGCCAGTCACTGTTGTGTTCCTCGATATGAGCAAGGCGTTTGATCTTGTTGATTTCGAAAAGCTGCTGGATAAATGTGAGCGATACCTATGGCATTCGATGTCCCGCTCTAGCGTGGCTACGAAGCTATCTCTATGACCGAAGACAATGTGTAGAAGTGTCTCGCGTTGACGAAAACCTGTTGTCAACTACTTACAGGTCATGTTTTAAAATTAATAGGGCAGGAGTACCTCAAGGATGTATCCTTGGACCACCCTTGTTCCTGCTATACATTAATGATCTGCCAAGTATCACTAGTCATAAGTGCGTACTCTTTGCTGACGATGTGTCAGTGGTGATACCTCAAGATAATTTTGACAACCATGAAGAAGCAGTGAGCACTACACTAAGTACTATATTGAATTGGCTTTCACATAATAACCTTAAGATAAACATAGCTAAGACGAAATACATACATTTCACAAATTATAAACAAATTCCAACAAATATTAACATCACACTAGAAGGAGAAAAAATAGGCAGAGTCGATAATATTAAATTCTTAGGGCTCACTTTAGATGAACATTGTAATTGGAAATCACATGTAGACGTAGTATGCAAAAAACTTAGCAGATTTACTTATGCCATAAGGGAATTAAGGAGAACAGCCAATGAAACAGCAACTCTTACGGCATATCATGGATATGTAGGATCCGTCCTAAAATACGGACTACTGTTATGGGGCAACTCGACTCATGTTAATAGAGCATTTATATTGCAGAAAAGGTGCATCAGAGCGATATGTGGGGCCGGCCCTTTTGAAACATGTAGACCGCTTTTCAAAAAATTTGGTGTTTTAACTCTCGTGTCTATGTACATATTGGAGGTAGGAATGTTTGTGAGGAACCAAACACACTTATTTGCTAAAGTCAGAGAGAATTCCAGGTATAAATCAAGGGATTCTACTAAGCTCAATATTATATGGTGTAAAAGCATTTTTCATAAAAAGAACAGCCAAATGATGTGCATAAAAGTATACAATCACATCCCACGTGTCTACAGAGAACTTCCTATGAATAAATTCAAAAACAAGCTAAAACAATGGTTGATTGAGAGTTGCTTTTACACACTTAATGAATTTTTCAATTATAAGCAAAATTAATTAGTCTATGTTAAGAATTGATCGTTGATTATAAATTTAATGTAATGTCCATCTTTTAATAACAATAATTTAATTTGACATTTCAGTATCATCATGTAATTTAATTTAATTTTGACATTTTCTTGACAAACTTCATTTTATTAACATTTCTATTTAATTTATGACATTCGTATAATTTGTAACTAGCGTCAATTTATTTCAATAAAATTGTAATCAATAAAATATTGTGATGTAATGCATGCATAATAAACCTTGTAATTTTCGCATGCCTACTGCAGGTGAGATGTCTTTGTACCACCCATCAATTTTAACAGCTTTGTAAAACCATCTCTAGCGAATAAATGATTCTATTCTATTCTATTCTATTCTTGATTATACAACATTATTTTTAGTTATATTATGCGAAACCTGAATATAGATTGTTCAGAATCAGTAACTGATTCGATTCCAATAGTTTTACACCATGTTATATTACATTATTTTTCAAAAATATTCTAATTATATTTTATGACCAGTTAATTACAATACAATCACCGTATGGGTAGGAACATATTGCCATTTTGCTAAACTATTATCACGAGTGTATAACACAGGAGACGCGGTTTACGCGGGTGTATCGCGAAGTATGCATGTTTTTTAACGAACAACCAGGTAATATACAAGCTCATAACTTTGTGACTTTTTATGATACGGTTTTAAAACTACACAAAAATATTGGACAGGTGTATCGGGTTTCGCATAAACAAAAAATAATGTTGTATTTTTAAATCACAGAGAGAAAAGAAGATTTGCACTGTCGAATACAAATCAATTGGTAGTTGTATTTTTTAAATCTGTTTTAAAAATTAAAGAAAAAATACGTGTCTGTCATTCTTCAAAATTAAACATCACACATACAGTGATTTTTTATAGAAGAAAGTAAACGGAATTAAAAATATGAACTCCATTGATAAACTGCCAATTTTATGTTGTCAAAAATGACCTACATTTTTTATCTTTACTACGCATTTTTACTACAGTATTTTTATTTACATTACTACTACTAGTTAGTAGGTCGCTGATCCACGCACATTGTATATTGCATCAGCCATGGCCCATGAATGAACCACGTTGGCCCCTTGTCCTACCGTCAGCGAATAGCGATATGCGAGTCGAACTATTAGCGACTTTGTCTAAAATGCAATTTAGTCCATATTGCTGGCTGATAGTATTGTCATGTAGTTTTTTTTAGTGAAAGAATTTAATTATAAATTCATCATCATCATCATCAGCATATTAATGTTCCCACTGCTGGGACACAGGCCTCCTCTCTGTGAGAGGGGGTGGGCCATAATCCACCACGCGGGCCCAGTGCGGATTGGTGGATGTCACATGTCTTCGAATTTTTGGTTCTAGGACATGCCGGTTTCCTCACGATGTTTTTCCTTCACCGTTTTGAGAGCAGTGGTGATGAAATAAATTACACAAAGTAATGCGCCTGCCGGGATTCGAACCCACGACCTACAACTCGTAAGTCGGGGCCGATACCACTGGGCCACCGTTGCTCTGAAAATGGCTGAGGATCAACGTTAACTTGAAAACTGTAGGCGTTTGATTTTTCATCGCTTGTTTAACTTTGGACTTACAGGGGCATTGTTTGACTTGTGAAAGTGGAAGTGATGTTTTTCCTACTACATTATTTTTTTTTTCTCATCGGAATTCAAGTCAGTTAAATTCATCCTCCAGGATTTCGCCAAGCTTAATTACTTTGGTGCTTCTTTGGTGGTTGCTATTATTGAATTTGATCTGCCACTGCTTTCATACAGTGGCAGATCAAAATCGGCACTGCCCCACATGGGAATAATTGTGACGTTTTCTGAGCACGATAATTGTTTTTTTTATCGCTAGCTCTAGTCGCTTATCGCTAACCGCTGGCGGTTGGACAAGGCCTTATAACTGACAGCTGGCAAGGTGTTCGTTATCTAAGAGAGTATCGTACGATGTCACGTGATTGGCGGATAGCGAGGCGAGTTGGGGACTGGGAGAGAATAGATAATGGTCGTGAATGGAACCATAATAAATTGATAGAGAATTTAAAATTTAATGGAGTACAAATCATGCACTCATAGTACAATATTTAGTTAGAATTTAAAACGTTTAGTTAATCATAATTGTATTTCTTAATGTAAATGCATAAGTGAAGGATATACAGCTGGGTGTGACTTTAACTTTTTAATTCAACGAGTTGGATTACTGCCTAGGATTATTAATATTGCTTAAATCCAATGATGCGACTTTAGTTTACGTCAAAATCGCCCTCGAGACTCCATTCTTCATTTTTCGATATTGCTCATAGTTTCGGATATACCCACGATTGAAAAATTCAGCCTTTAGCTATACAACGTGTAAGGCTGCCTTTCCACCAGAGATGCGCTGTGCTACGTTGCTACGGATATGTTTGTTATCCACCAATCACATTCATTTGTTTTCATAACGCACACACACATAATGAGTATGATTGGTGGATATCAAACGCATCCTTAGCAACGTAGCATAGCGCATCTCTGGTGGAAAAGCAGCCTAACGCCAAGTGTAAAAATTGATTTTTCATGCAAAATGAGAAATTGGTCGGGCACATCTGTATGAAAACCAATTTTTGTTTGCGAATTTCCAAATGTCTTTGAACTTTAACAAAAATTGTTCCGTAACATGGGCTGAGTTACCCCACGAGAGGTTTTGCGCTTTTGGCGTTACACGTATAATAGTAGGATATATAAAATAACAGAACAACATAAATATAATTATTACTCAAGTACTTAAAACTATATTTTAATGTTTTGACTGGCCTGTTGGTCTAGTGGTTAGTGGCCCTGACTGCTATGCTGGAGGTCGTGGGTTCGATTCCCACCCAGGACAAATGTTTGTGTGATGAGCACGATCATTTGTTCTGTGTTATGTAATTTATCTATAATATGTATGTATTTAAAATATATAAGTATGTTTATCAGTTGTCTAGTACCCATAACACAAGCTCTGCTTAGCTTGGGACTAGATGGTGTTGTGTGATAGTTGTGGAATATTATTATTATTATTTTCGTCATTTCTTTTTTACTACGATACGATATTTTGCTAGTTGGCTGATGCATGCAAATTGTCTATTGCATCAGCTTATGAATGGAAGATGTTACGTTATTTTTTGTTTACTAAAGACTGATGTCACAGACGAACGGCCTCACGGAACGGTTTTAGAATATTAATAGAAAATATTTGGAAGAAAAAATGACACGAAGACCTTTTGTATTGCATCAGCCACGAGTCTTTTGGTAGACATTTAGAATGTTCGGGTAATTCACCATCATCATCATCAGCTTATAATGTTTCCACTTCTGGGACATAGACCTCCTCTCTTCGAGAGGGAGTGGGTCATAATCTACTACGCGTGCCCAGTGCTGGTTGGTGGATGTCACATGTCTTCTAATTTTTTGGTATAAAATTATTGGCAAAATGCTTTGTAAGGGTGGGATGTCCTCTAGTACCGCTAGCACGCACACATGACTACTCCAAAGTCTGCTGGGGTCGCAGAACTAACGAGCTACCGTGACCTCGGAACGTAAAGGGCTATTGAAGAATAACGTGGATTTTAGTCAGTACAAGTCTGACAGTCCCTATTGCCGCATGCCCTGTTAAAAAAAACAGTTGCCTGTCCTACGACATAGACAAACGTAGTATTTTGAAATCCATTTAAAAAAACCTGTTTTTGTGTGAATAATTCGCAAAAAAAAAACCGTTGTCGTACTTAAATATAACGGTAGCTTGAAGCTTTTTTACGGTTTTTCTTGGAATTTCCTAAAAAATCGGATGTTTTAAAGTGCTTGCAAATAATAAAGGTTCTAATCAGCATACTAATTAATGTAGGGAAGTCCGGTGGCAAGGTAATTAATAGCGATGAGTGATAAGATCAGTTGATATGACTTTTTGTTCCGTTATATGACATTGATTGCTTTCGACATAGTGAGTCAGGGAGCTTAAAAGCGCTTATTCTGAAAGTGGGCAACGTCGCAAATAGTTGTCGAATATTAACAAGTTATCAATATTAGTGTCAATATTAGCAAGTACAAATTTTCTCTATGAAAATAAGAAATATTGCTCTGTAGTGCACTAAAAAATGTGCTGCAATAATTAATATCGTAACACCGTATACATAGTTTTAGCGTAAGAAAAGCATTTCAAAACTTTCCAAATGCCTTATACACCTGAAACGGTTACAACATCAAATTCAGTATTTTAATTGCATTCCTTTAACAATTTTCTAGTGCACTACAGAGCCATATTTCTGATTTCCATACAGTAACATTGCCAAATTAATTAAAACTTGTAAATATTTGACAGATATTAGCAACGTTGCCAACTTTCTGGTTATGCGCCCTTAAATATTGTATTTTTTTTTCAATTTGATGTTTTTTTTATGGCACTCCCTTACCGCGAGCATTCACCTGTAATGTAACGTTACAGGTTCGAGCATTTCATCAGTGAGGGAAGACAATCGAGCATCACAATGCGCACCTTGTATCAAATCTTTACTAAATGTACGCGAATGCTCGTCAGTCAGGGAGGTAGTCATCATCTGCCTAGCCTTTTCCCAACTTTATTGGGGTCGGCTTCCAGTCAAACCAGATTCAGCTGGATATCGGTATTTTACATGGAGCGACTGCCTGTCGGACCTCCACAACCCAGTAACTGGGTAATACGATACCCCTTGGTAAGACTGGTTGTCAGACTTTGGAGCTTCTGACTAACAGTAACGACTGTCAAAGATCTACAAATGACAGCCGGGACCAACGGCTTTACGTGCTTTCCGAGGCACGGAGGAAACTCGCTATGATAGATGGTCACCCATCCACAGACCAACCTCGGCAAGCGCGGCTTAACCCGGAAGGTAGTGGAGGTAGTGTTGTAATGTAATGCTCAAAGTCGAATCTATATTACATTACACGTGAATGATCCCGGTGAGGGAGCGCCTTTACTGTTCTTAAGAAAAAGAATAAAAACTTGTGTCATTCATGAATTTTTTTAAGGTTTTTTTTTTTGTGTTTAACAACACACACCGTATTTGAGAGAATGTTCAAAATAAGTAATCGCGGCCCTTGAGCGCAAAGAGTAATAGAAGGGTAAGTGTCAGTCTGACATTCCTTTCCGTTTCGCCCAGAACGGAAGACGTAATTTAATGATTCGCTGCCAAAAATCAGGTATTATAAGTATACAGTTTTCCTTCCCTATAACAACGTTCTGTTTTGAAACCCTTGTACATATAAAAACTTATTATTATAAAATATCACTTACCCACGATCCAAAATCAACGTCACAAGTCTAAATTCCACTCACAAATTATTTATAATCAAAATATTATTTTATCACTAACTCTAAAGTCACGACCACACTACACGATAAGGCTCCGTACACACTCGACATAGCAATCGTGGAAACCGTACTGGAATCGCGATTAGTACAAATCATTACTTTTATATGAATGAGCGAAACGTGTGAGTCATTCGACAGCGGATGTCAAAGTTTTTTTTTTTAATTTGTCTTTTAAATTGGCCTCCATATTTTTTTATATGACAGTTTTTTTTTTCAATATTATTAATTATTTTGGTTGCAATACATTTTAGACTTTGTGTTAAACGATTTTAGAATTAGTGTTATTGAATTAATATTGTTTTTATTAAAAATCATTATGTGTGTAATTTTGACTTAATAACTTATAACGTCGAATTTGAAGTAAAAAGTATTTATTCCAGAACTTTTAATGAAAGATTAACTATTAATTTTATTAATTTAGTTAAGTATTGTTTTTTTTATATTTTGTATGATATAAGCAGGGGAGAAAAAAAAATTTTGGGGTGGTGGAAAATCAAAAAATTACTTCACCCGCTTTGCGTGTAGCGAAAAGGTGTCAGACTCGTATTGACCGAAAACCAAAAACAAAACTGTTTCAACTTCAACCTTTATTCTGCTTGCTGCTTTATTCTGGGTCGCACTTGACTCTAGATCAAAGGTGATAGAGACAAAGCCTATCCAGAAGAAGCCTGTTCAATGTGAGTTTGAAGAGATTAGGGTTTCAAGCATTCGGGAACACAGTCGCTGGTAAAAACTTCTACTCCTTTCATCATCATCAGCCAACGTTCCCACTGCTGGGACACAGGCCTCCTCTCTGTGAGAAGGAGTGGGCCATAATCCACCACGCGGGCCCAGTGCGGGTTGGTAGACGTCACATGTCTTCGAATTTTTTGGTTCTAGGACATGCCGGTTTCCTCACGATGGTTTCCTTCACCGTTTTGAGAGTACTGGTGATGAAATAAATTACACAAAGTAATGCCAGGTGCATTGCGGTATCGTAATTTGGGATCGATACCCCTGGGCCATCACTACTCCTACTCCTCTGCTGTGCGCATACTGATGGATTATTGGAAACTGGAGCAATTGCAACGTTGATGTAGATACTTCTAGATGTTTGTTCTTATAAAGGTGATGGGATGAGATTGAGTTACTAAGCAAATTCTATTAGCATTAGAGGGCCGCGATGACTCTTTAAAACATCGCAAAACATAACTCATCACACCTACTTAAAATCCCTAACACAACCCACCAAATCATAAAAGGACCATTAAAATTAGTCGCGTTGCGTAAGACAGGATATTGCCCATATCCCTTCGCCGCCATCTTGGATTGACCCAATGAATGACGGCTAGAAATGTCAGTGTCAACCTTGACCTCCACAATGGGTTCAAGATCAACGGTGATTGGTTGATTGGCTACAATGGAATGCTGGGGTTAATGAAACCTGGTTTCCTACCGTCTTCTGCTAATTAGGATGTGTTGGTCATGTTTTCTTTCTTTGTAAGGTAATTAAAGACGATATTAGGATGCATTTGATTGTGTCTGGTTTTAATTTGGTTTGAGTGTCTGGTCGGTGCATTATTTTTCGTTATTGGCATTTGAGAAGATTAATTCTTCCATCCGTTGACTGAGTTTTTTTACGTTTTGATATCAATTAATGAGTCCTCTCTCCCAGGGCACGGCAAGAGGGACTGTCAGACTTGTACTGACTGAAAATCGGTGTCCTTCAATAGACTTTAACGTTCCGGAGCCAGTTTAAAATTAGTAAACTTATTCAATTTAGACACAAAAAGTTAAAAGTAAAAAAAGAAGGAACGTAAAAAATTACTCACAATAATTGATACGCAGATTACTACTATACTTCAAATGTTCCTGAAAGAAGGGTAGGTGGTAGAAAATTGAAGGCATTTGATCTAGTTTTGAGCGTCAAGCATTATTTGCTATTACTAAAGTTTAAAACGGGATATTTACCATTTATTTAATATAAAACAATGATTTTGAGATATTTCTGCACTGTTACAAAAATGAAACATGTTTTTTATCAGGTTATATTTTCTTATTTTTTTTTTAAGTTTTAATACATCAGTATTTTATTGATCGAAGTGAAGATATAATTACAAACATGCAAATTATCCTACTTGTAGAAAAAAATAAAAATAAAAAAAAAACTCTTAAACTTTGACAACCGCAGTCCAAAAATTAAATTCTCGAGAGCACGTGTTCATAAGATCACCTTCGAACAGATTCAGTAAAAAAACCACATCTTGAATCACTTGAAGACCTCTCATTAAAGTAATAAATTTTTATCTTTTAACAACGATAACTTGATTTACGATCTCCACTTGTAAAGGGAATTTGGACCTTGTACTTTATAGTAAAGGGCTTGGTTTAGAGTGAGAGGTGTTGTGTCAATAATTTATATTTTATGGCGATTAGAATTGTGCGGTAAAACTGAATTGTTATAATTTTCAAACTTTTTTTCTGACGATGTAACGGTTTTTTAGGCAAAATGGCGGTTTATTGGTTGTTGCTTGGTGGAGTCTTGTTCTAATTTTGAAATAGGCACGTGATGTTTATCATTCTAGAACAAGATCATTAGGTAGGTCGCATAATTTTACTACTACATGCGTAAGTTTAAAAAAAAAGTTACCAAACTCGAAAACTGCTGGAAATAATTGGTATAATCTTATTTTTTTAATTATCAGGGCAAAGTTTACAATAAATAAATATTTTCCTTTTTTAGTTCTCGTTTGCTTCATTAGTGAATTTCATCTTATGTAAAGCCTATCAGGGTCGTTAGTTGCAAATAAAATAATTATACAATGTAAACAGTAGAAATATAAAAAATAAAATAAACTGACACACATTTCTGGTCATGTAAGTATTTCATTAAATATAAGTCTATTTTCTCTTTTATAATACCTATACAAATATTTTATTTTATGATAACGTTGTGTGCATACTGTTTCTTTAACAATTTCAAGATCTTAATACATAGCTCATTTATAATCCATAGCCAACACTGACGACGCGACGTGAGTTCGAAGGTTGAACAAAAACCACATAAAAGCAAAGTATGACACAATAATTATCATCATCATCATTTGCCTATAATAGTTCCCACTGCTGGGACACAGGCCTCCTCTCTGTGAGAGGGAGTGGGCCATAATCCACCACGTGGGCCCAGTGCGGATTGCTGGATGTCATATTTCTTATAGTCTTCGATTTTTTGGTTTTAATACATGCCGTTTTCCTCACGATGTTTTCCTTCACCGTTTTGAGAGAAGTGGTGATGAAATAAATTACATTAAGTCACAAAGAACCCTGGTTGGGTTCGAACCCACGATCAACAACTTGTAAGTCGCGGCAGATACCACTGGGCCACCACTGCTCAAACATAATTATGACACAAGTCATCTTAAAAAACATAACAAATAAAAAAATATGTACTTTGAACCGCAAACACTTACGAAAAATGCAAAAAAAGGTACACTCACCATAGACAAAAAAAAACGTAACGAAAAAATCCTCACTTGTCAATGTAATTACTGAATAAAAACTATTTTGATTACGTAACATCACTGTCAAGAAAGCTTGGCATTATACGAATGAGTCAGTGCGGCGACGTTTAAAAAAGAAGCAAAAAAACATGGCCGACAAAAAAAAGCGCGAAAAAAACTTGTTACTGGCAGGTGTGAAGGAAGCGACGAAGGACGTGAAAGTACGTGTTTAAAGTGTATTAGAGATCATAAATTATGGCGGTTTTTTAACAAAACATTTTTGAGATGAATTTTTCTTCCTTATTGAGGTTATTTGGAAGGTCGTTTTTGTGTAATCAACTAAGCTACAGGAGTAACAGTGTGATCCAAAATTAAATTCATCTGGAACACAAAAAAATATGGTTTCTTGAGAAAACGTGAGCTACATTTTCGTAGGGCTAATAAATAGATGTGGAAAGGTATTCATACAAACAGTTAAGTCTTTATTTTGATGACTGACTGGTCCGATTATAATGAAACTCCATACGCAAAATTAGGACTGCTATTAGTCCTACGTTAGGTCTAGTTATCAGAGAACATTTTGGAAATGTCATTCATTCAAAAATATCAATAGATAATGTTGGTTTTTTTAAAGGCAATTTGAAAGTTTTAAACATTTTTTTCTTCGGTAATCATTACAACTGTTTCGACATTCTCAAAAAATAATGTACAACTTTTTGAGGTACCTAGTCTTATATTATTCGGAGTCGCGGGACTTATCAAATTACCGTAAAGGGCTATTGGAGGACACCGTAGATTAAAAAAATCTTGTATTATTAGAAGATTTTTTTCGTGGTTGAATGATCCAATGAATCCTCCCACCCAAGCCAGGACGGTAAGAACTATCAAGACTTGATTGACTAAAATCCACGGTGTCCTTCAATAGCCCTTTACGTTCTAGGGTCACGGTTATCTGATGAGACAGTCCCGCGAACCTAGAAGGTTTTGGCCTTTTAAGGGGCCAACGCATCGACCTAAAATCAAATGGGCCCCGTCTGATTATTATAGGTCGATGCGATGCAAGAAATTGCATGCGAACTGTATGCAAGTTATTGTAGCGTGTAAATAGGCCCCGTGTCGCGCTATAAGCTAATTTCTTTCCTTTAAAGTTTAAAAGCTACTAAACCATCATCTGCCAAGTCTTTTCCCAACTATATTGGGATCGACTTCTAGATTCCAGTCGAACCAGATGCAGCTGAATATCAGTATTTTTCATGGAGCGACTGCCTATAAGACCTCCACAACTCAGTAACTGGGTTAATGATACCTCATGGTAAGGCCCGGACTCCACCAAAGCGGAGAGATGTGTACTTTCCGAGGCACGGAGAAAACTTGCTAAGACAGACCGACCTCGGCAAGGAAGATCGGACTGTGCGACTGTTACTATTGTCGACCTCCTCTTTAGTAGCTAAAAAGCTACTAAACAAACAAAAGTAAATCTCTATACGGAACCACAGTCAACTATACTCATAACGTTAACTATACAAAGCATTTCTCTGCGCAGTAAAGTTTTTTTCCAAAAAAAAGTGAAGTAAAAAGCTTTAGAGGTGTAATATGACGTAAGCCGAAAGAACAGGTTTCTGCTGACCTTACTATAAACAAAGATGTATGACTGTTTGTTTGTTCGTCTTTTGCAAAATTATCATTTTGTATTTACATGGTATTTTTTTATAAACTGCGTTTTTTTTCTGTTGCTTTATGCCACTTATATGTAGGTAGAACTGCTTTTTCTCCACTGCTCATCTGCAAATAGTTGAGCAGTCCCCACTGCCAATGCTCAACTTAAATAAATAATTTTTATTTAGTTTTATTTTGCTAAAGTTCCAAAATAATGTGTTTCCGCCATAATAACCATGAACTGGACAAAGTTTTTTTTTATTTATGTGTGTTAAGTATAATACAAAATTGAGTAGGTAGTCGGGTTTGATCAATAGTTGAACTAGCTTGTTAAAATCTCATTTAAAAAAAAAAAACCTGGTAAAATCATCTCCCACCCTGGGCAGGGCGGGAGGGACTGTCAGACTTGTACTGACTAAAATCCACGGTGTCCTTCAATAGTTATTTACATTCCGGGCCCATTAATTTGTTAGTCCCGCGACCCCGGCAGCCTTTGGCCATAATCCATGTCCATGATCGGACGGCGAGTCACCCAATACTCGCCAGCCCTCATGCCTGCGCCTACGGTGGCCGGAAATTGCCTCGCGACGTCTGTTGCCGTGGGCGTCTTCCGCGGCTTGGTCGTGAGGTGGTAGCTGTCCTCAACCTCCTTCGAAGGTAATAGCTAGCTAAGGATAAATTCTGTACAGTGTTACAATTCGCCAAGCAAATCCAAGTTCTTAAGCTAGTGCTTTTACCTTGATCTTGACCTGTTTTATTTTTTGTCAGCAACTTGAAACTCGTCAAAGTAAAAAAATAAAGCTCAAGAAAGCCAGACACGCCTTTAGTTATTATGCAAAAACTTTCTTATAAGTTTTTATATCTATGTTCGTGTGTATGTATGTATGTTGTATCTTTTTTAGCTTTAACCTTGGAGGATAAGGTTTCTGAGAAACGGGTGGTCAATTTTGTATCGGTAAGTTCCATTCGTGATGTCATTTCTTTTAGCTTGGGGCTTATGACGGCAACTAAGTAATATCTTTTATATGTAGTATGTTATTATATTAGCTAAAGGATTAGTAAGTATTGCCATTGAACGTGGCCATGCCGCCAGTGTTCAAGTAACATGAAGAAGTAAAGCCTCAAATCAGGCGACAGGCGTGTTGGTCTAGTGGTTAGTGACCCTGAATGCTATGCCGGAGGTCGTGGGTTCGATTCCCACCCAGGACAAATGTTTGTGTGATGAGCACGGTAATTTCTTATGTGTCTGGGTGTAATATTTATGTATTTAGAAATATATAAGTATGTTTATCATTTGTCTAGCACCCATAACACAAGCTCTGCTTAGCTTGGGACTAGATGGCGTTGTGTGATAGTTGTGGAATATTATTACGAGGGTGGAGTGATAAGTCTGGTAAAAATCTATTTCGGAATAATATTATCGTAAATTGAATGTAACCTCCTTGTTCACAACTCTTTTGAGGGATTATATTTAAATTTTCAGCCAGTACCGCTGGTTAGTTTATTTTTTAAAGCCATTAAATAAAAACAATATAATGCATTTTCGCAAAGATGGAGAAAAGTGAATTTCGAGTGTTGATTAAACATTATTTTTTGCGCAAAAAAACTATTACGGAAACTAAACAAAGGCTTGATAAATATTATGGGGACTCTGCTCCATCGATTAAAATGATTATAAATGGTTTACGGATATTCGGTGTGGTCGTACAAGCACAAGTGATGCTGAACGCCCAGGACGCCCAGTTGAGGTCACTACTCCAGAGATGATCGCTAAAATCCATGACATAGTGTTTAATGACCGATGGGTAAAAGTGAGCGAGATAGTCGAGATAGTAGGCATCTCAGACAAACGTGTGCGCAATATCTTACACCAACATTTAGATATGAAAAAGGTCTCCGCGCGATGGTTGCCGCGTTTACTGACTATTGATCAAAAACGCATGCGAGTTACCACTTCAAAGGCAGGTTTGGCGTTGTTACAACGGAATAAACCTGATTTTTTGCGCGTTTTATAACGGTAGACGAAACGTGGATCCACCACCATACACCAGAAACCGAGGAACAATCGAAACAATGGATTGCTAGGGGCGAACCAGCTCTGAAGAAGGCCAAAGCAGTTTTATCGGCCAATAAGGTGATGGCTACAATTTTCTGGGACGCACGTGGGGTAATCCATATTGACTACCTAGAGAAGGGTAAAACGATCAATGGCGAATAATATGCCAATTTATTGGACCAATTTAACCAAATTTTACTTGAAAAACGACCGCATTTGGCTAAGAAGAAAATCCTCTTCCACCAAGACAACGCACGAGTGCACACCTGCGCGATTGCTATGGCCAAATTACATGAGTTGCGATATGAGTTGCTATCTCACCCACCATATTCGCCAGATTTGGCCCCTTGCGACTATTTTCTGTTTCCGAATTTTAAAAAATGGCTCGGTGGAAAAAGATTTAGCTCCAACGAGAAGATCATACTCGAAACCAATGCCTATTTCGAAGGGTTGCCTAAGTCATACTTTACGGAAGGGATCGAAAAGTTTGAGAAACGCTGGATGAAGTGCATTGAGTTAGATGGAAATTACGTTGAAAAATAAATCATAATTTTTAAAAAAAGTTGTTTCCTTATTTCATTTTTACCAGACTTATCACTCCGCCCTCGTATTATTAAATCTCCCTGCCAGATGCATCTGGAAGCGCAACGTTTGGATGCTTCGCTGCTACGACAGTTCGAGTTTCTACGCGATGTCATGGTGGTATGGATGACACGATCTATCGCAACTGAGGAACGGGCACGCAGCAACCGCGGTGGTAAAATCTCTCTTTGAGAAGTGAATGGGGAGGCTCCACGGTGTCCTCGCCTTTCGCCTGACGCAGGTCCTTACCGAACACAGTTGTCTCGGGAGGTTCCTGTGTCCGAGGTGTCAGCTTTGTGCTGATCGCCTGAAGTAACTGGTGGAACATACGGTGAAGATCTGCTCTGCTTGGGCAAAACACCGCCGTGACCGCTGCGGTGTCAGAGGGTCTAGGAAGCAGTCAGCTCCTTCTGCGAAGCAGTTACGCTGGCGTAGGACTGCCTTTACATCACGCACCAGGCCCCACGGAAAATGCCCAGAATATTGATGCGAGGTGATTTAAGGCCACCGGAGACGGTCAGCTGCAGCTGAAAATCAGCGTCAGGTGGCAAACTTGGTGTTGCCATTTCGCATAATTGCTGATCTGAAGCCTTTTCTTGGCATTAAATTTTTAAGTTTTTTTTTATTTTCTATATTTTTACTACCTACTCTCTCTTTATAACTTTTTTTTTTAAGTTTGTGCCAATAAACACAATTTTCTTTCTTTCTAGACGTCGAGAAATTTTTAGCTCGCCGTCCAGTCAGGGACCATGCTCGGGTCGAAAGCGTGTCGTAAAAACGCCCTGCAATATCCGAAGCTTCAGATGGAGGATGGTCCTCTCCCATATAAATTGACCTGAATTCTAATTAGTTTCACTTATCCAATGTGTATAAGTGAAACTAATTAGAATTCACTTCTATGATAAAGGAAGGAACCTCCTTAACTCCCAAAGGGAAAGCTAAGTAAGTTATGTAGATAGAATACCGACGTACAATAGAACTGGGTCAGATGGTTGCATCTTGTGTTAGATGCTTTGCATTTACGTCAGAGTTTGGAATCTTTAGCGTAAAGGATTGGTTTGAGTGAGGAAACTTTGGGATTGTGTTCGGGAATTATTAGTTCAAAGTTTTATGAAATCCTGTCCTAATCTTTACCCTACATCTTTCTTATCTTCTTACTAAATCTATAAGGTAAAGGGAGATTATTTTTGGTGAGACAGGTAACTCAGTGATAGAGTTTTAAAAGTCTCTCAAAACGTTACTGCATGCAGTACCCTTAGCACGAATGTTCAGTATTTGAGACGTAAAATAAACTGTAACTATGACAATTTTAAATTGACAATATTCAACGAAAAAATTCAGAGGCGCTGTTCCATATTTTCAAACAAGAAACGCTGTAAATACTGTAAAGTAAAAGAGAAAAAATTCGTGCTAAGGGTACAGTAATGCGAAATGATGCAACTAGTTCACCACTAAAGTGGACAAGACGTAGTGACACATCATTTCGGATTACAGCATGCAAAGGTAACGTTTAATACTTTTAAGACTCTATCGCTGAGTTACCTGACTCACCAAATAATATCCGTTTATCCTACTTAATATTAAGAAGCTTTAAAGTTTGTTTGGTTGAACGCGCTAATCACAGGAAGTAATGGTTGGAATTAACAAATTATTTTTGTGTAAGATAGCCCATTATGGAAGAAGGCTATAGGCTAGGCATCAAGGGACACAATCATGCTTCTTTTTTCTCGCAAAATGGTCGCAGTTCAAACACACTGTAGTTAATCTTCAACAATACTGAATGAATGAATCAACATTATTCAATATAATGCAAGACAACATTATTCTAAACTTATGCACTAAACAGTTATTACATACATTTACCTACATAACAAGGTAAGTTATATTTACTGTTACAATAACCTAGTATTCGTTTTTGACAGCGTGTAGTGTTCCACGCGCGCGTCTCATAAAGCTTGGGCCTATCGCGTCAAACGCGCGTCGACGCGCGTTTTTATTAAACAGAGCAGTTTCTTGTCGTTTGTATGTCGGCAACGGCGCGTCTGTATAATTTATATTAAACGCGCCGATGCTGCGCGTTGTGATTGAAATGTAATATTAAATAAAATTATAATAAATGTAACTTATACAGGCGTACAAAGGTCTACAGGCAGCGTCTGACTTGCGTGCGTATCGCTACAAACGCGCGTCAAGGGCGCGTTTAAAAAACGTGGTGCTATTGAAGGACATCGTGAATTTTAGTCAGTACAAGTCTGAGAGTCCTCCCAAGCCGCCCTGGGTGTGAGGACTACTTCGACGATTTTAACACTATAAATTCGAAGATTGTGACATCCACCGTGCACTGGGCCGCGTGGTGGGTTATGGCCCACTTCCACAGAGAGGAGGCCTGTGTCCCAGCTGTGGGAACATTAATAGGCTGATGATGATGTTAAAAAAAATGAGTTACTTAGTTCTGAAGGTCAGAAACAAAGACATTAAACTATACATATACGAGCAATAGACGGGACATCACGAAGAAAGTGATCCAAAACTTTTTACCAATAGGTAAAAAGTCCCTCAGTCTAGTAGTCGCGTTGCTATGCAACGCTTAGAAGCGCTACTGAAGCACGGCATCAACAATTTTGTATGACAATTTTCCCAATGCCCGCTCTATAGGTTTTTTAAATCTCTTTGCTCAGAAAGGTAGTTGCTCCGTGTAAAATACTATACATCATAAATGCAACATAGGTAAAGGCTAGGCAGGTGATGATGATGACTCGTAAATATGAAGATATTCTATAACAGCATAGATGTCTAAGTATCTATGTATGTCATCGAACCACTTAGACCCCGTCATTGTTACACGTGGCGAGCAGACCAATTGATCCGACACGAGTGTAATATTAATGAACGACAATTATGAACCACGTAATACCGACATATGGCCTTATGTGGATGCACTTATTGTAAGCCTTGCGGTTTCACCTGCGAATTTCAACGAAGTTTTTAAGAAAATTCTGCAGCGATCAGAAATTTTTTTTTGTGGTTTTTCACGTTCACGAGTAATTTATGATTGACCTATAATTAATTTTCGTGAAAACAGCTAAGAGAATAGTGTAAGAGAGAGAGGGAAGAGAGTAATATGAGAGTTTAGGAGTGGGCCACTTATAAAAGACGTAAGACGCAGACGGGGCGGAGACGTGTCTCTTTGGCGTCCCTTTCATACAAAATGTATAGAAGCGTCGCGACGTAAAACACACAGAAGAGACGGGGCGCGGACGCGACTCTCATACATTTTCGCCCGTCCGCGACGCGTCCTCGCCTTACGTCTTTTCTATGTGACCCGCGCCTTAACAAAATGAGGAAAAAATCTACCAAGACAGTAATCTGACAAAAATCATATTTTCCATATTTTCTCACCGCAGTTTTGGGGCATCTATATCTAAATAATTATCTGAGAAGGCACACAATGGTGCCAATTAAATAAACATGGTCACAATTAAATGATCAGCGTTACAATAACTGTTTAAAAATCATGACGAACTTGATCCATTGTTCTAATATATTTAAGGAGCTGTTTAAATATTAATTTTACGGTTTTTCGTCATTACCAACGTCATAACGCCTTGATAACAGTAGGTCGTGAATCCCTTAACATACGAGTATAAATATCATGCTGTGACTGTACCCTTATCACGAGTTTTCACTATTTTACTTTACAGCGTCTTTCCAGTACCCTTTTTTTTAGGTGGTAAAATCATCAAATGAGTCCTCCCAGCCCAGGCAGGGCGGGAAGGACTGTCAGACTCGTCATCATCATCATCAGCCGGAAGACGTCCACTGCTGAACATAGGCCTCCCCCTTAGACCACCACGCCGAACGACAATTCGCCACTTGCATCCATCGGCTGCCCGCGACCCTCACGATGTCGTCGGTCCACCTAGTGGGAGGCCTCGGTCAGACTCGTACTGCCTAAAACACCCGTACACGAGTACCCTTTTTTTTTTTTTTTTTTTTTTTTAGCGTGGTAAAATCATCAAATGAGTCCTCCAACCCCGGGCAGGGCGGGAGGGACTGGCAGACTTCTACTGACTAAAATCCACCGTGTCCTTCATAGCCTGTTATGTTCCGGGGTTACGGTAAGGGAATAATCCCGCGACCCCGGCAGGCTTTGGCCCTCTGAGAGGGGGGCCCCGTCATTATGCTGACGCTCTTTGAGGCGCGCGTGGGACACAACGCGCCGTCGACCCGGGCATGGTCCTTGGTCGGGCAGCGAGTTGCCCTTTACTCGTTGCCCGCATGCCCGCGCCTACGGTGGCCGGAGATCATCAAGCGACGTCCGTCGCCGTGGGCGCCTACCACACACGAGTACCCTAGCATGAGTTTTCACATTATACGAGTTACGAGTTTACACATTTTCAATTTATTTATATGTACAATAAAGTACCCTATTGTGTTACACCTTTGACATGCTTAAGAAAAATACTACCCCAAAAAGACAGGCTAGAAAGAGAAAAGAATAATACTAGATTTTGATATCTTTTAAAATGGCTACCCTAAACTCAAGTGGCTAACAGCGTGAACCTATACAACGTGAGACATGTCGCAACTTATTTCAGGGTTATTTTCAGGAATTAAAATGTAATGAATTAAAGATTTCAGCGAATGACCATGAGTGTGGTTTGAAAACCGTTATGAAAAGAGGATGTTTTTTTTTATCGTGGTAAAATCATCAAATGACTCAGACTCGTACTGACTAAAATCCACGGTGTCCTTCAATAGCCCTTTACGTTCTAGGGTCACGGTAATTGGATAAGTATAGCGACCCCGGCAGGCTTTGACTCTTTTTGAGGCGCGCGTGGAACACATCGCGCCGTCGACCCGGGCATAGTCCATGGTTGGGCAGCGAGTCGCCCATTACTCGTCGCCCGCATGCCCGCGTCTACGGTGGCCGGAGATCGTCTTGCGGCATCCGTCGCCGTGGGCGTCTACTACTGCATGAAAAGAGTTCGTAGAACTGACAACCGATGGGGAAGACAAGCAGAAAAAAAAATAGGCAGGCCTCCCACTAGGTGGACCGACGACATCGTGAGGGTCGCGGGCAGCCGATGGATGCAAGCGGCGAATTGTCGTTCGGCGTGGCGGAGGCCTACGTTCAGCAGTGGACGTCTTCCGGCTGATGATGACGATGAGTTTAACTGACGTATTACATTGTTACCCGACTGCGCCAGGAGGGTTATGTTTTTCGAGTGTATGTATGTGTGTTTCGTTGTGTTGCTCTGCAGCCTTCAGATTCGTCTTAAACGTGAGAACACCACTGGGTATATAGAACTCGTGTGCAAAGGGTTCTGAACTAAAAATATTTTTTTTTAATCTCTCACATTCTATCAAGTGGGGTATCAAATTAAAGGATTTTAGATATGGTTTACCAAAATATGTCTGTATGTCTAGTCGGGGCCCCTTGGGAAGATTTGATTGGTATAATTTGAATGGGCCCCGACTGTGAGTGTGAATGAGTGAATTCTACGAGCTACTGGGCTCGTTTCTTTCTTTTTATTTATTTACGCAGTCGGGTTTTTTGTTTTTTTTTTATATTTATTTTTTCAGTCAATACCCTATTTATAGGTCTTCTTATGCTAAGAAGAACGTAACATATCGCCTAGTTTCATCAAGTTCGTCACACGACTAACGAACTAATCAAGTCCGTCGTGTCAGGAGTCAATTGCGGCTGCATTTGAGACTGCCTGGCGACTGCAACTGGACTGTCTTGTGGGTATGCAATCAATTTGTGGACTTTGCATTGTTCATTAGGCTGGTTACGTTCGTGCGTTTCGTCGTGCGACTTTTTTTTGTTGTTGTCGCGATTTATTGCGATTGTCTTCTGTTTTTTGGGGGTTCATACTTGCAATTTGTTTGTTTTTTGCCTAATTTTGTCCATTACAATGTTATTTTATATCCAGAATGGAATTTACTTTTTTCAGGTTTCTTATCAGGTAACCGTTACCCGTTACATTATGGATGGATAAGAGACGCACAGAACAGAGAGATATGTCATAAAAAGGGGGAGGCCTTTACCCAGCAGTGGGTGATCCCGGGCTGATATGATAATGATAATGAACCGTTACCCCGGAACGTAAAAGGCTATTGAAGGACACCATGGATTTTGGTCAGTACAAGTCTGGCAGGCCCGTCATGCAATGGGCGCATGGTATCGCAGGACTAACGAATTACCGTGACCCCGGAACAGGGCTATTGAAAAGACGCCGTGGAAGGACACCGTGGATTTTAGTCAGTACAAGTCTGACAGTCCCTCCCGCCCTGCCCGGGGTTGGAGGACTCATTTGATGATTTTGCCACGTAAAAAAAAAAGATGGGCGGGAGGTTTAATTATTTTGATGATTTAATCACAAAAAAAGGTCTGTTAGTGTTAAGTTAAATTAAAGTTTGTTGGGGTCACAACAAATACAACCCCAAATGTAACATTTACATGGACTAGTAAGAAACCTAAGGCTTTTATTGTCTCATTCGGACTTGCCGAGTAAGACAAAAAATTTTAAATCTACAATAGTTTTTGAGTTTATTCATTACAAACACACACACATAAAAATACAAATCTTTCCTCTTTATAATATTAGTGAAGATTTAGATTAGTTTCGAAATTAGGATTAGGATTACATATGCCTCACTTTCATCATTTCAAAACAGCATGTGTTTCGCCTGATATTTGCTGGGAATTCAGCGCGCCTGTATATTTTAAACACGTAATTAATCAACAATAATTAGCAGTGTCACTATCCCACGCACAAGTGATGTGCGTACGGATTATAATGATAAAGGAAATGATAACATTCCGACTGATAATGGTGATAGTGACTATTTGTTAGGCCTATTAAAAGTGTAATTAAGATTAGAAATGTGAAGTGAATTTGCCGTTCATTGCGTAATAGAACGTGAGAAAAAGCGTATTTAATAAGATGTCTTTTTTTGCAGAAATAAGCAACATTTACAACTTGCCATATGAAGTGGTAGTAACTAGAAAATTTGTAGAAGAAAGAATATTGAAAGCAGTGGTGGCCCAGTGGCATCGGCCTAGGCGTAGGCGCATAACTTTGGATAATTTTTTTCATCACCACTGCTCTCAAAACGGCGAAGGAAAACATCGTGAGGAAACCGGCATATTATCCTAGAACCAAAAATTTAAACAAAGTCATGTGAAATCTACCAACGGGCCGGGCCGGGCGAATGGTGGATTATGGCCCACACCCTCTCACAGAGAGGAGGCCTGTGTCCCAACAGTGGGAATATTTATAGGCTGATGATCAACTAGAAAATTATAGGGACATAATAATCGATTAATTTCGAATAACACGTGGTAAAACTGTCACAATAAAGAGACTGTATCCTGTGTTATTTTAGACTATATCTGAGCCAAATTTCATCGAGATCCGTTTAGTTATTCAGACGAGATTGAGTAACAAACATCCTTTCAATCAAAATTAAAAGTTTTCTTTAAAAAAGGTACCTATTTTACAGGACTTTCTCCCGTATCGTGGGTTTGTTTGAACTTATATTAAAGATCAGTTCCCACTAGACAAAAAAAAAACAAGGTAAATGGTTTTAAAACGAATCAAACTATCCAAAGAAATGAACAAAAAAAATGTGTAAAGACTTTTACTAAAGTCGTAAGTGTGAAGCGAGCTTAAAAAACCCGCCCGGCAACAGAGAGACTCCGGGCAATATTCTCGAGAGGACACGGCTTATATAACGTGACCGTTTTATATATTCTACGACTCATATATTATTATGTGTGCGATGCACTTTATTTTATTTAGAACTTGTTTATAAACGCTGCGTCACACACGTGTCGTATGAAAATTATGCTACAGGGATAAAAGGTCACGGGATTATTTCCTTACCGTGACCCCGGAACATAAAGGGCTATTGAAGGACACCGTGGATTTTAGTCAGTAAAAGTCTAACAGTCCCTTCCGCCCTGCCCGGGGTGGGAGGACTCATTTGATGATATTACCACGTTAAAAAAAAAAACAGGGCTAAAAGCTACCCTAAACTTCTATTAAGAGACACTTCAGCATTACGTTGACTTAAAGATATTGTCAGCGAACTGACGGGGGTCCAATAGAACCAAACGTCTACTAGTCGCGGGATATGGTGACCCTGTAACGCAAAAACCAAATAAGTTGGTTAAAATGTTATGCAATAGCTTTGTTGCGGCAGTCCCCGAGTGCCATACGTTTTTTTTTGGTCATGCCTGTTTCTTCACGATGTTTTCTTTCACCGTTTTGAGAGCAGTGGTGATTATATAAATTACACACTATGTGCCTGATTGGGTTCGAATCTACGACCTACAACTTGTAAGTCGAGGACACCACGGCGCCAATTGAACTAGCATAATTTCATCGCAATTCATAATTAGGATTCTATTGTCCAAATGTCCTTTCTTTGGTACTGCTCGTCGTTACGTTGAGCTCCTTAAGACGATCGTCTACCGAGCGCTCGTCCATACAAAAAGAGAAAACGTTTTTCTCCCCCTAGATGTTATCTTAACTCAATGATTTTTTAGAATGCATATCTGACACAGTAAAACTAGGTAGGTAGGTTTATAGGTTTTCCTTTTTTTCAAAATTTATAATAGTTTGAAAGTTACAGGCGCCTAAAAGTTACTATTTTTATGACAAAATCTTCATTGAAGTAAAACCTTTGTATTTAAAAAACAAAGAAGTTTAAGAAAAAAAGCAAAACCTACAAACCTAGAATATAATATGCTGAAACGATTGATACCACAATCTAATAGATTGGTCGTGATTTAGTATGTGAAAAACATTTTCTCCCGAGAGACAAATTTCATATAAAAAATACTTACAGTCAGTCGCGAGCTCCAACGCTCTCTATAGCACGATCGGGGTTTTTTCAAAGCGTGAGAGGGACAGTAGGAGTTTTTCTAAATACCTATTTTTTGAAATGGCAGCAGCTATTCTATCCTCTTAAGTCGAGCTTCACGACTAACAAATGCTTGCACTGACTGGACAGGTCCACTGTATGGTTCTTTCTTCAAAAGACCATCTCGGACACAAACCTGTAGGGTCCTCGCATGACTTAACCAATTTAATTAATGTCTGGACTTTAAAAGAGACGATGACCTCTGAGTTTGTTTCGGATGTTTCTTCTCAGAGTAGTCAGGTACGAAACACCGGCCTCATCTAGCTATAAAAAAAGTGTTTTGACTTGTAAAAGTGTTTGTGAAAACCTATTTGCAAAATAAGTATCATATATGATTAAAGTGTCCTTTGGAGGTCTCCAGATCTAGTTGTTTATTCAAAGCAAAACATGTATACAGTATACACCTATGATTTCCAAGAAAATTAGTCCTTTCACTACTAAACTTAAGGTGCGTACAGACTATATAACATAGCATGTTATATAACATTGTTATTTAACATGTTTCAGATGATGTGAATACAAAATGTTATGTAAAGGTGCGTGAAGACTATACTAACAAAGTTATAAACATAACATGATTTATAACTTTGTTATATAACATGTTTCAGATAGTGTGGACGCAAAATGTTATATGACATTGTTACACTAATGTGTACGGTATTCTTTTATGTTGCAACGTTATATAACAATGTTAGCTGGTGTGAACGTGTTATGAAACAATGTTATATAACATTGTTATATGGTTTGTATGCACCTTTAGAATTCCTTCAGACCGTGGGTATTTGATAGAGCATTCATAGTATAATCTTCAAGCTTTCAATCAGTATTTTCTTCTAGAAAAATGCATTGGGAGGATATTATTGAATTAAGATATCTTTGAAACTTAACTTCATTGAAAATTCTTGTCTATTCACGACCTGACTCCCACGTAAATCTTTCCTGCTGTTTTCTCAGGTTTTCTGAGTATTCGAAAAGAGCAAAAATATGTTAAGCGATTTACACGGCGGTGGTGGATTATGACCCACTCCCTCTCATAGAGAGGAGGCCTGTGTCCCAGCAGTGGGAACATTAATAGGCTGATGATGATGATGATGAGAGGGATATTAGCTGTTAAAGATATTAGATAGCTGCATTAAGCTTGCAGTTGGGGAAAATAAGGCAAGGCGATACCTACGCCATTTTTTTACGTTGTAAAATCATACAATTAGTCCTTCTACGCTGCGTGGAGAGGAAGAGACTTTCAGACTTGTTTTACTGACTAAAATAGGGTAGTTTCCAGGGTCAAAATAATTACATTCTATTTAGTCCGTATTTTAGATTATAAAAAAATATTGGACACGTATTTTTTCTTTTTTTCGATTAAACAAAAAAGAACAAAGATAATAGCCTATTTAAGTTACCTGTGACGTCACTCTGCGCGAAAAATGCAACGCATCGTGACGTCACACGTAACTTTAATAGGCTATATCTTTGTCATTTTTGGTCTAATTTATAAATAAAAAAATACGTGTCCCTTATTTTTGAATAATCTAAAAGGCGGACTGATTACATTTTTTTAGGCAACTATTTTATTACCTATTCACGGTGTCCTTCAATAGCCCTTTATGTTCCGGGGTTACGGTTAGTTTAGCTCGTTAGTCCCGCGACTCCAGCAGGCTTTGGTACTCAATGGAGGCGCCATTATGGTCGTGGTCCATGATTGGAGGGCGAGTCACCCATTTCTCAACGCATGCCAACCGCTACAGTGGCCGAAAAGCGCTTCGCGACGTAGTTGCTGTTTTTGTGCAGTTTTCTCACTTAAACCTCTAAACCGATTTTGATAAATTTGTATATAGGGATAGATGGGATACTGAACGCTGTAATAGGCTATATAAACGAAAAATAAAATTCTGATATCAAGAGAGCACTCATCCCCATCGACCCCAATATAGTTGGGAAAAGGCTAGGCAGAACTATATTGGGGTCGGTTTCCAGTCGAACCATATGCAGCTGAATATCAGTATTTTACATTGAGCGACTGCCTATCGGGCCTCCAAAACCCAGTAACTGTGTAACACGATACCCCATGGTCAGACTGGTTGTCAGACTTATGGGCTTCTGACTAACAGTGACGACTGTCAAAGATCTACAAAGATCTATAAATGACAAAAGACAAAAGATCAACAATGAATATTTAACGACTGTCAAAGATCTACAGCTGATCGACGGATTTACATGCTTTCCTAGCACGGATTAAATTCACTATGATACGAGTAGATGGCCACCTATCTATCATATCAAAACAGTAAGTACTATTTATATCAAAAGAAATTCAAATAAACCGACAAAAGTCGTTAAACTCTGTCACATCGATAGTATCGACTCCTGCGCATAGATTCGATTACGATTACTTGCGCATGCGTCATCGTGACGTATGTGGCGTCCTCGACACACATTTATGAAACGTGAGCCGGTTCACGTTTTAATGGCGCTTTACTATTTAGAAAGGGGTGGGTAGAGTAATAGGTTAGTAAGCATGTTAGATATTAGTTTTATTTTGTAGACACAAGAAAAGTTCCGACAAAGAAGCTCATTGTACTCTTGGATAAAGCATATCCCGCAACTAAATTAATAGTACTGTTAATTTTTGACTAAGGTAGAGCAAAAATAACTATGCAGTAGCTAAAACATTACGCTTTAAAAAAATTGAATGATGGTATACCGGTATATAATATGTTTAAACGAGCAATTCTTGTATATTTACTTGTATATATAATCAGGATCTCGGAAACGGATCCAAGGATTTTCATGAAAGTTACAGATTAGGGGTTTTTCGGCTCAAGGAATCGATTTATCAAATATTTTTAAAAACCGAGCGAAGCTCGGTCAACCAGATATTGCTTTCTTAATTGTTTTCTGGAGGTAAAATGAGTCCATCCTAGGTGTAGCGGAAAGAACTGTCAGACTCTTACTAATTAAAAATCTGCTGTTCTTTAATTTGGTCTTTATGTTCCAGGGTAACGGTTACATTGTCATGAGATCGCAAAAACTTATGCCAGTATCCTCAAACTGTTTTTTTTTACCGTTTTAAAACCAATGCAAATTGTGTAAATTTTTAAAACATCTTTCCGTCCAACTCAAAAATTCTTTGTAAAACATGGGAAACCCGTTATTTAAAGTACACTATCAGACATAATCTTACTTATGACACCACTATTTTACCTTTTATCAGTAAGATAATGTAAAGATAAAAGGTAACGTACAAGATATTGGTGGTATTAAACACGATTGGTCAAAAGATAAGGCGCTTTGTCTGTCGCCGTTCTTCTGTTAAAGATAAAATTGTATTGCCGTGTGATTTCCTCGTTTAAACCACGCCTACACTGTACAAGTGTTATATTATATGCATCTGTACAGTCACGAGTAATAGTATGTATACACTAAGCAGTATTCAAAAGCACTGTTCTGCTACCATAATGATTAAACTTTTGCCTTTTCATTAGACTTCTATTTTGGAAGCCATACTACATATTACGAAATAATTCTTATTTCAAAGTGGAAACCAGTATTTCACGAGTAAATTGCATTGGAATTTTATTAAGTGTATACATGTTATTGCTCGTGACTGTACTTTACATAATAGAATAACTTTTATTTGCTTTTAGATACATAACACCAGCAACAACAATAAAATAGGCAAATAAATTGTAGTGATAGATCGCGCGCGTCGTGCTCTGTTTGTGCTCGAATCTTGATATCACTATTGCTCATGGCGAGAATCTAAATAAAGTTCTTGATTTAACATTTTTTATTGGGAAAACCCATCACACTATTCCCCACTGCAACTCCTGAAAGTCAGAATCAGCAGTGGTAACCACCAAAAAAGCGCCGAGACAATGAAGCACGACGTGTCCCGGAGAATTACCTATCTTGGATCTTGCAATGAAATTTATCAGAAAAGATGTGTATGTGATCAAAATAACGAAATAGAACTGTGTGAAGCATGATAGTTTTTAGTAAACAACGTAATTTACTTTTTATTCCCAGTGAACGTGCAAAAGCACCAAATAAGCCCGTAAACTCCGATATGCCAAGTTGGTGCCTATTTCGTACCTAAAACTTGTCGTCTCTT
This sequence comes from Agrotis segetum, assembly GCA_036375495.1. Classification (NCBI taxonomy): domain Eukaryota; kingdom Metazoa; phylum Arthropoda; class Insecta; order Lepidoptera; family Noctuidae; genus Agrotis; species Agrotis segetum. Next base: position 223,011 of record JAQSVV010000104.1, read on the forward strand.
GACGTCTACACATTACATCGTATGACAACTGTCCATACTCAGACACATTCCTTGTCTGTCTGTCGTAGCGTCCTCCATTCATAGCTGACGATATCTAAAAGGTTTGTCCAGCGTATTGTGTTACAGTTTAATGTTTTGTGTCTCGGCTAGATAATGCCAACCACCTGTATGGCTAGACAAAATATGATAGGTTTCGTATTTCTACAATGACCTCTTCGTGGCTTAGAGCAGGGGTTCCCAAACTGTGCGTCACGACGCTCTGGTGCGTCGTATAGAGGCGTCGTGAGACGCGAGGGTCGACCATTCTCCGGATTGATATTACGTGGAACCAAGATCCTATATGTTTGGAATATAATCCACCAGAAAAAAGATAGTCATTGATCTCTTTTGCAGCTACAAACTCAGATTCACGTGTTCTGATTTCGTGGAGTTCGGGACCAGGTATTATTGTTTTATTATACACTTGGAGGCTTGCTTACTACGAGCTCCAGTTCAGGCTGTGGGAAAGAGACAGACCTATACAAGTCGTCTAGCGCCATCTCTTTCTCACAGCCTAAACTGGATCGCTTTAAGAGCTCGTGGTAAGGCCTTTGGTATCAACTAGCTAGGGCGCCCAGAAAAAAATTTAAACCTGTTCCGTGGTGCTATGACAGGAAACCTCTACGTGCGCCCGTGGACTGACTATATGCAATTCACATTGTTAACGATCCTTAAGGCCATAAACGAACAAAAAGAAGAAACAAGTTTTTTTTTATGTGTCAATATGGTTGTCAAAGTGTCTTCAAGGAAAAATTGTATTTTCACAAACTAATTATATCTAATTTCTTATTCAAGTTTATCGCATTCTTATTGTGCTTCTGCACATACATGAAAGCTTAAACAATCTTATTCTATTTCTTATTCTTTTTTCTTCTTACATGAGCCGATCAACAACAGTCTCAAGATAATCTTAAAATGAAAATGTTTAAGATAACCTATCTTTATATCAAATTGACATAGTTATCAGTTTGTACTTCCGTGACTGAAAATATAAGAGCCATCTAAAAATAAAGGTATATACTCTAATATAGGTAACCTATTCATGATAACGTAATTCTAAAAATTGATTTTTTTTTCACAAAATCTGTAAGTATCATGAACCTCACAAGTTGTCAAAGTTTTATCGTAATTGGATTATATATTACGCGATGATATATCATTTTTTGAAGTGAAAACTTCTTTAGCGGCGTTGTACACTTTTTCTGTAATGGGTAAAAAATTTAAAACTCGCGTCAGGGTCACGTGACCAAAACTCGCGTCAGGGTCACGTGACCCTGATCGAAAATGAGTAAGACGTCATTCAAATTAAAAATAAAACATAGTAACAAAAAAGTTTTCACTTCTACCGGCACTCCTGGAGTGCAACCTTTTTTTTAAATTACGTATGCGTCCGGAGAGGTAGGCAAAGATCGGCCCTCACTGGACGCCTGAGGGAGGACACCGCGGAAAGAGATGACACACAGCCTGAACTGGATCGCGTTAAGAGCGTCACAGCACCTCCGCCGCGGTCGACCTCGACGGCGGTGTCCTCCCTCAGGCGTCATTTTTTGGTTTTACGAGATTTTCGAAGAATTTCGATCCCATCCAAGAAAATACCTTAGTCAGCTTTGCGTTGCACAGAGATAAAAATGCATGATATAATAATCCTCCTGACCTTGTGTCATGGAAGCGGAGACTAGACATCGACACAGGAAATATGATCAGGTACCGTGCGCAGACGCAGGTGCAATCTCTTTCTTAACTCACGTAATCAGATAACGTCCATTGTAATTTTAGATTTTTCGGGCTTTTTTTTTTGGTGGTAACACAGGGTGGTAAAATCATTAATCTTCCCGCCTTGGGTGGGGCGGAAGGAACTGTCAGACTCTTACTGACTAAAATCCACCCGTGTTCCTTCGGATGCCCTTTACGTTCCGGGGCCACAGCTAGCAGCCTATGCCCTTTACGTTGATGAAAAGACAAATGAAATGTAGATATAATATGTTACGGTTAAAGCCCGAAGTGCGGTTGTCTAACCTCGGGACTTGCTGGCACCCCGACTCGGACAATTTAGGTTAGTAGGGGTCTTTCAGACCCCGCCATCCTCTTTGTGGTTATTTATTTTTAACCCTCCCAGAAGTAGGAGACCCGCGTAACGGGGCTCGGTCGACTTGCTCCTGTGATCTGTGATATATGGCAAAAGTAGTTGAATTCGTTTCCACGAGTGCTATGCTATGTGCACTAATGAATATGGTTGGTGGATATCAAACGCATCCATAGCAATGTAACATAAAACATCTCTGATGGAAAAGCAGCCTTAGTTCTGCTAATTAAAAGGTGTACAGATCACCTCGATGGAACCTTCGCCATATGAACTTATTCCACTTTCTCTGTTCAAAGGTTATTTCCGTTAGTGCTGGCTGTCGCTAGGAGGAAACAATTGATTGTGGTAGGAAATATACTTGATAAAAATCACGGAAGATAGTTTATATTTATAGACTTATTAGGTCTTAATTACTACTAGCAACTATTAAAAAGATTTGTATACAGTAATAACATAGTTTTTACACTAGGGCCATAGGGTGGGGTGCTATGACAGGAAACCTCCACGTGCGCCTATGGACTGGAGTTCCCTCTCGGATACGTCCGGGGGGAAGACCAGTTTTTCAGGCCGCTGCACCCTGGGATGCGGGCAAAAACTCTTCCTTCGGCACTGTGTGACTAATGCCCGGTTTCTGGTGTCACCAGTTATGCTCTCAATAACTATTGCTTCAACAAAGTTATTGCTCAGTTAAACGTAGTTTAACTCTCGCTGGGTTTCTGATGACACACGGACCGATAACATAACTATGAGACCAATAGCCAGTTCCATAATGTGCCACTAGATGGGTCTATTTAATAAATAGAGTTTTTCGTGGATTTTGTTAGTGCAATTCGACGCCAAAACTAGTATAATGTATAAAATACTTTTCAGGAGTAATAAAAGGCCTTTGCCCAGCATTGAGACACTATTAATAAAATAAAAAAGGAAAATACCGGTGTCACAGGGACATACTTTACAAATGAAAACGGAACGCAATGTAGTTTTTATTTTTGAAATTAAAACGAGTTAATTGCCATGTTGATTTGAAACAGTTCACCCATCATCATAGCGCTTGCAACATTGCCGAAAAATGGTATAAACAAAACAAGTAATAAACATGGTTAATAATTCTATTTATAGCGCTAGTGATCATGCTAGTTAAAAAACTCAGGTATACCTACAGTGTTTTTTGTTAATACAAGTGATTGTTCAAAGAACTACATTTCATTTTGAAACATCTTTTTGCGTAGACAAATAACTGCCAATAACAGTAAAAAATAATAAATAGAAAGAAACCAGCTTTATTTACATAACGCTATGATTCAATTTTGTTCACACTAAAAATCATAAATATTGGTATTGATCCCAGATGTCTGACCACCCTTTGTAAAAAAAAGGTCAGAACAAAAAAATTCAACGCCGTATTATAGTTGTGGAACCGATAAACGGCAAAAATTGGTCGGTCAAGTTGATCTAAGTTTATTTAGAGTTCAACTTACATTGCGGTGTTCGGAAACCCATTTTTGTAGTTTATCGAACCAACAGCGCTATTGAATAGATAAACTTTCGACAAAAGGACACCAGAAACCGGGCATTAAGTGGTCTCTTTGCCCGTATGCGAATAGCCTGTCGTGTGGACGCTCCAATAAGAGTCTGACAGTCTTTTCCACCCCACCCAGGGCGGGAGGACTCATTTGATTGACGATTTTTGATACCAAGCGATTAGTCTACTTTTCACGTAGCCAGTCCTCTGTGATCTATTTCTAGGTTAAAGAATCAGCATGATATGTCATCGTTCGTGTTTCTCGACGCCATGTGAATATTTTATATTTTTCCTATTTCATTTGTTTTATTGCTGTTCGATTGTTGTACTTCAAAAGCAGTCGTATGAAATAACATTTCGTAATTATTTTGTTAAAATTGTTTAACATTTTTTATTTTTCAGCTGGTAAGTACGAGTACTGCCCAAGCGACTGGCTGCAGTGTTGTATGATAAATCTTAGAATCAGGCCAATCTCTTTATCTGGTCTATCCCGTGAAATAATTAACGATTACCATTTCAAAGCGATTGAAATCCAACAGCAAAAGAAAAATCTTTAATAAATAAAATATCTACCATCAGTAACACTATTGCCAATATAATACACGTAATAGCGACAATTTTAAAGGCATGCAGACATTGAAATTTCTTCCCCATCCGGTGACGAGAGGAGGGTGTGGCCATAAAGCCAGCGGTTGCTAAAGTAACGGTTATGTGTTATGTCGAGGCGCGGCAGTAATCTTTATGAAATTATGCAGCCTGTGTGTTGGCCCAGCCTTTGTGGAAATACTTTAAATATCTTAAACTTATTGAATCAGTTAGTCATGGTCTGTTTTCATTCATCTGGACTTCATTCTGTTACTAAAAAGTATCTGAGCAAACTTTTTTTTTTTAATTTGTTTTTGTGATATCTATTCACTGGATGTAAAACTATTAGACCATAGCTATAGCTACAAATACTGGCAATTAATATTTCTCGGCGGCCTTATAGATGGTAGTGGTGGAAGGTACTCGTCGGCTCTCTTCGTTCACACCCTTCACGGAAAATCAGAAATAGAAACCCCGCGCAGCAGGACCTTCTCGGCTGCTTGTAGAAAATAGATTTCGTAATGGAAAATAGAATTTTATTATTTCATTAGGTATTGAAATTAATTATGTTAAGATAATTATGTAGTAATCAAGTAAACTTTACAAAAAAAATTAACGCTTGCATACATTATGTTTATTTTTTTTTTGAAACTATCGCTTACTTCGCGTTGTACCTTTACTAAGTCGTGAATGTGTCGATGTTGGCTTAAGAACCTACATGACCCACATTCGTACAATCAACCCAAATAGCCAACCTAGCAGTTCATTGATCATCAAAATCCGGCACAAACTCGCTAGCTTCATGGCCCTACCAAATAGCGGCTATATGACATTTTTATTGCAGACTCAATTGTGAATGGCTATAATAATATATGTATGTCAATCGTTGCGATATTTTATAGTATACCACTTGCTTATAAAATTGCTCGTATACAATAGGGCTGCTTTTTCTCATCAAATGAGTCCTCCCACCCAGGGCAGGACGGGAGAGACTGTCAGACTTGTACTGACTAGAACCCACGGTGATCCCGTCACCCCGGCGGGTTACTTTCTCACCTTTTTTTTAGGTGGTAAAATCATCAAATGAGTCCTCCCGCCCTGGGTGGGGCGGAAGGGACTGTCAGACTCTTACAGACTAAAATCCACCCGTGTTCCTTCCTATGCCCTTTACGTCCGGGGCCACGGTAACCTGGGTTAAGAAAAAACCCGCGACCCCAGCAGGCATTTGGCGCGAAGCACGACGCGCCACCGACCCGGGCTTGGTCCTTGGTCGGACGGCGAGCTACCCATGACTCACCGTCCGCAAGCCCGCTCCGCCTGTGCCCTCTGCTGATCAGAGGGACACGCGTTGGAGCATCCACACGACAGGCTATTCGCATACGGGCAAAGAGACCACTTAGGCACACAGTGCATATGGAAGAGTTTTTGCCCGCATCCCAGGGTGCACCGGCCCGAAAAACTGGTCTTCCCCCCGGACGTATCCGAGAGGGAAATCCAGTCCACGGGCGCACGTGGAGGTTTCCTGTCATAGCACCCCTACTTTCTCACCTAGGGTAATAGTGTTATAAATAGGGATAGATTACATTATTACTCTACAATAACACGTAAGATAAAATGACATTTATCATATCATTGTATCAGAAATACCAAGTTCTTTAAGATTCTTTCAAAGCATTTGTAGAACCGGTATGCCCTAGTCCTCACTCGTCCCGACTCGAAGGTAAATGTGCGCCAACCCAGATAACCCAGCTGTTCCCACGGTCATTCTGACCCAAACGGTCCATTGTCCAGCTTCCGTATGACGCATCACTGACCATCGGAATGCTAGGACGTAGTAGTCTGAACTACATTTTATTTAACCCGTTAACTGCTGACCGGACGCGGGTATTTTAAAGAAAGAAAGAAAATTGAGTTTCCCTCCCCTAGACCGCCACACTGTTGACTCATATATCTACTTAGGACAAGTAGTAAGGTAGGTCCAACTTCGAGAAAGAGGTCAACCGCCGAATCCAACTCGGTTGGGCAGCGTTCGGGAAACTACGCAATGTCTTTTCATCCGACATACCTCAGTGCCTCAAGACGAAAGTCTTCAACCAATGTGTGTTACCAGTGATGAGTTACGGCACCGAAACGTAGTCATTCACTATCAGCCTCATCTCAAAGCTCAAAGTCGCTCAACGAGCTATGGAGAGGGCTATGCTCGATGTTTCTCCACGTGATCGAATCCGAAATGAGGAGATCCGTAGACGAACTAAAGTCAAAGATATAGCCCACCGGATTAGCAAGCTGAAGTGGCAATGGGCAGGCCATATTGCTCGTAGAGCAGATGGCCGATGGGGTCGAAAAGTACTAGAGTGGAGACCATGGACTAGCAAGCGCAGCGTAGGACGTCCAACAGCAAGGTGGACAGACGACCTTATAAAGGTCGCTGGAAGACGCTGGATGCAGGTCGCTTCCAACCGGTATAATTATGTGGAGGTCTAAAGGGAGGCTTATATATGTTTAGCAGTGGACGTCCTACGGCTGAGGTGATGATGATGATGAGACCGCCACACCGAACTACATACAATTTATTAGTTACTTGCATCCATCGGTTGCCCGCGACTCGCCTACGCTTCGTCTTCCGGTCCGTGGTCGCCACTTGAGAACTTTTCTTCCCCATCGGTGGTCAGTTTTACGAGGGATGTGGCCTGCCCGTTGACACTTCAACTTGCAAATTTTTCTGGATATGTCCGTGACTCTGGTTCTTCACCAAATCACGCAAATAAACACCGAGCATAGCTCTTTCCATGTATCTAGTTGACAAGAATTAGTAGATCTTAAAGCCCCATATGTAGCAGTGGTGGCCCAGTGGTATCGGTCCCGACTTACAAGTTGTAGGTCGTGGGTTAGAACTGCGCCAGCCGCATTACTTTGTATAATTTATTTTATCACCACTGCTCTCAAAACGGTGAAGGAAAAATCGTGAGGAAACCGGCATGTCCTAGAGCCAAAAATTCGAAGATATGTGAGATCCACCAATCCGCACTGGGCCTGCGTGGTGGATTATGGCCCACTCCCTTTCACAGAGAGAAGGCCTGTGTCCCAGCAGTGGGAACATTATAGGCTGATGATGAAAGCCCCAAATTAATAATGTGGTTACTAGGAGTCTAGGAGTGGCGGTCACATTACAAAAGGTAGCGTGCCTCTTTTTTAGGGTTCCGTAGTCAACAAGGAACCCTTATAGTTTCGCCATGTCCGTCCGTCCGTCCGTCTGTCCGCAGCTTAGCTCAGAGACGCACAGTACTAGAGAGCTGTAATTTGGTGTAAATATACGGATTTGTTGTGCCGAAAAAGTGGTAAAATAAAATCTCAAAAAATATTTTTTTTTAGGGTACCTCCTGTACACGTGAAGTGGGAATGTTTTTTTTCGTTCTCGCGTACCCCTTAGTGTGTGGTATCATTAAATAGGTCTTTAAAAAATAATGTGAGTTTCCATTAACAATTTTTTGATAAAAAAATTCGTTTGTGAAATATTAAGCTTTAAAGTGCTAAATTTTGCTCGACTCGAGTGTCCCCCCCCTATACCAGCTAAACGGTTATGTTTGGGGGTGTGAAAAAATTCACAATAGTAGTAGTATCACAATTGTAACTTATTGATATGTAATATATGTATATATAATTATATATATTGCATTAGGTATTTATTTATATAACTGTACGTTTATGTATTAATATTTATTTATTATTATGTATGCATTCATATGTTATAGGTTAGGTTAGATTAAGTTAGCATCCACTTTTTGACGATTTCTATTCCTCCTCTCACACACTATAAGTCTACATTACTTTTTCATTTCTCCTTTCGCGGGTCTGCTGGCAGAAATTTCAATAGAAATAAGCAGTACCCTTGTACTGAATTCTATATTGTAATTATCCTGTGCTGTATTTTGTGTGTACATAAACAGTTAAATAAATAAATAAATATATATAACGAAGTTTAAAAGAAAATTGTCATGACTAAGTAGGCTTTACAACTTTTCGAGTAATAGTCGACCAACTTATAAAATGTACTTGGTGAACATATTTTCTTAAGCAAAATGTATCGGAGAACATCCTTTTCAACTGCAAATGTAAGTCTGTCAACTTTATTTTTACAGCTTTAATACGTATGTTTTTACGGTATGTTTTTTGGGGATTGGTATGTTTTTATCGTCAACTATTTTTAACTAACTTCAAAAAAAGGAGGAGGTTCTAAATTCGTCGTAATCTTTTTTTTCAATGTATTTTCCCCGATTTCTCAACGACTCCTGGACTGATTCTGAAAATTCTTCTTTTTAAAATTAAATTCAGCAAATCAGTTTAGTTAGTTCGCATAAGTATTTTGATGGGAAACTACGGAACCCTACACTGTGCGTGGCCCGACACGCACTTGGCCGGTTTTTCAAATTATTGACATATTTACAAATTATAAGTTTATTTATTTTATATTATAAATGTTATATCCTTATAAATATATATTTGTCACTATATGTATATCTAACCGTGACATCACATTGGGCCCTATTTGAAAACCAGCGCTGTGACTTTTGCTCATGCTGAGATAGGGGCCTTTTGGCCCAAAATTGGTTATTTTATTTTAATTTATTGTAAGTTTTTTTATTTTATTTTTTACATCTTTGTTTGTTTACATTTTATGTTGTTGTTCTGTCCTATGTGAGTCCAATAAAACTTTTTTTTCTTTCTTTTTCATAGCGGGTCAAAAGGACCTAGTACCTGCTGCTAAAGTGTTAAAACGAAGATGGGAGTTTCCTTCCGCGGACTGCGCAGAACATATCGGTTGTTCAATCACGATAACAGGATGTTGATTAGTTGTGGTTTAATAAAAAATCTACGCAGTTCTAAGTGCGTAGAATGTGCGTTGTGGAGATTTGTAAACATTATTGAAACGTAAATGTATAGGGATTGATTGTGAGTATGCTTCTCTTGTAAGCATACTCACAATTAAATTAAAAGATAAAATTAAAAGAAAACAGACAAAGATATCCGACATAAAATACCAAAAAAACAATTAAAATGGAAATGGTCAGGGCATTTAGGCTGCCTTTCCACCAGAGATGCGCTGTGCTACGTTGCTACGGATATGTTTGTTATCCACCAATCACATTCATTTGTTTTCATAACGCACACACACATAATGAGTATGATTGGTGGATATCAAACGCATCCTTAGCAACGTAGCATAGCGCATCTCTGGTGGAAAAGCAGCCTTAATAAGGAGCAGGACTGACAAGTGGGCCAGAGAGGTTACAGAATGGTGTCCTAGATACAACAAGATAGGTAAAGGAAGGCAATATCGACGATGGGAAGATGATATCAAGGAGGTAGCAGGAGCATGCTGGACTAGACAAGCAAGGGACCGATCGCTGTGGAGATCACTTGGAGAGGCCTATGCTGGAAAGCAAGACAATCCAGAAACCGGTGTCTAACAAGAATAATATTACAGTTACTTTCATAATCAAAATTTTTCATAGTGTATAGATAGATATACTTAGATGAAATGTAACCTATTAGATTATAAAGGTTTTATTATTATTATAGAGATTGATGGGCTAGAGTCGTTATACAAATACACAGTGGGGGAAAATGAATAAAAACGATTAAATTCGCATAGACGCAAAAGCCCAGTCCCGGAACAACTACTTACTTGTAGATTATACAAATATTTGGTCCGTGCGGGAATTGAACACACGACACGCAGCGCAGCGGGCCGATCTTTCAATCACTGCGGCAAAGATAAGAGGTCTGTTACAGCAATCTATATTTATAAAAACAACAATTACTGCAACAAAACCGTCTCCTTTTTGAACGAAAAACTTAATCGGGAGTAACTTAGGCCACTTTTATTTTAGAAACATTCCTTTGTTTTAATAAAAAATGCTTTATTAAGGGTCTATAGTACTTCAGTATACTTTTGCTCGCTCGCACTTGCACGTACCACGCACTATTGCTTGCTCTTTCTTTTAGCTGTCTACACGCAAATCTATTTATTTTACGGAGAAAAAAAAGGAAATTCAAAAAAGTAAATAACATAAGACCTGCTTTATAGTTAGTTCAGTTAGTATAAAAAGTTTCATGATCTAATTTTAAGTATTTTCTGATTGCCAGCGTTTTATTGTTCAATTTAGAGGTAACTTTGGGATTTTTTTCTATCGAGAAAATTTTATGGAATCATGTTTTCGCCAACATAAGACCTAACATTAATCCTCAACTTTACCATATATTTATTTCAAAACTAGTGTTTGCCCGCGGCTTCGCTTGCGTTATTTTAGAATTTGAGAAACAATACGGATCGTGTGGCGCCATCTGGAATATGAACGTAATTGTTTTCTCGGCAACAGCTCTCTTCTGTTATTCGGGATGTAAGATACCTTATATCCGTGTCTATACTCCTGACAACGTATATGCTAAATTTTGGGACGATCGATTCAGTAGGTAGTAATGCGTGAAAAGGTAAAAAACAAACATACTTGCATTTTTATTATTAGTTTAGATCAATAATGTTATATCTAGGTACATAGTTTGCATAGGAAACGTCCTTATTTGAGCGACATTAATTTCAAAGAACCGTGTTTATTTAAACATTAGACTATCATTTTTGGGTCGATTTACGGTATCGCTGCAATATGAATATCGCTCCCTTGCATTCCGCGTGATACCTAAAAAATAACTAATTATCTGACTCGATGAGTACAACTTGTCGTCGTTTAAAACAGAATCTATGCACTGGTTTGAACACCAATTCAAAACATAAATAAACACATTTTTTTCTAATCTTTAAAATTCCACACCTCGAAACAATTACAATTTAAAAAAATATCCAACTTACTACCTACAATTTAAATCAGTGTATATTTATATCCTAGAAAACTATTGAAAAAAAAATAGTAATAATTTAAAATCGCGAATAATATTGAAATAAAAGTATACACATTTTTTTAATTATTTTAAACTCTCAGGACAAATATAAGAAAACTCAAAAAGTGAAAAAAAGAAACAGCGAGATTTGATCCAGAGACCCCTTGCACGAAAGTCAAGCAGGATACCAACCAGACCGGCTAGTACGCTGATAGTGTTTTCAAATAGCGGTTCTTGTACAAATGTCAACAATGACTGAAAATCAACATTTTATAAAATTGCTAATCCCCCAAAGGGAATAGCGTAATTATACATATCCTATTAATAGAAGAGCAGTTTAAGGAATATTTGGGGAAAAATTGACTAAATAATATCCAGTGGTTTAGCTTCCAACTAAAAACAAACAGATAAAAACAACAAAATTTAAAATTGCTTATCTCCCAGGAAAAATAGCGTAATGATACATAGCCTATCAATAGAAGCATATTATTAGGAATATTTGAGGAAAATTTGATCGACAACTTTACAGTAGTTTAAGAGATAGATCAAATCAAAAAAACATAAAAAATTTCGAAAGAAAAAAAAAGTTGATTTGGCATCAGAATCGATCCCTTATCTCGAAAAAAATACAAAAAGAAAAAAATATTCAATGTACAGGAATGACAGCTCTACGATTTTATTATATGTAAAGATAAAGATAAAGATTAATGCCGTAGTATTTTCGACGTATCAGAGGTTTCTGCTAAGCCATTTGAGGTAGTATGGGCTCTTAAGTTCCAAATCCACGCAAACGAAATCGCGGGCGCAGCATAATTACCGTGACCATTACATAGAAAGTGATGGAAAAATCCACACAGTTACGTCCGATGGATATTACTGCTTGTCTGTTCTTTACACGAGGCGAAATGGATGAGGTCACTCATCTAGCTTCTGAGGGATTTACACGGGTCGATTTTCGAGTCGAGTTCTGGGTCGATTTTTCGGTGATTTAGAGGTGCGCGTGCGGGGAAAATCGACCGTCTATATGACAATTCGACTAGGCCGTAAGTAACTTATAAATCGCAAATCTCAAACTTCTTTTTAACCGACTTCCAAAAGGAGGAGGTTCTCGATTCGGGTGTTTGTATTTTTTTTTTAAATATGATTAGTTTTAAAATATTTTTTTATGTCGTTAAACACTGTTTTCTTGTTTTCTTGTATAGTCTGGGCAATGAATGATTTTGGTTGGAAAAGTCGAAAGCAGAAAATCTGACTTTTGAAGTTTGTTTGGACTAGTTAGAAGATAAACATACTAAAAGTCCTGACCCCTCCGAGGTGAGCCCGGGGGAGGGGGGGGCAAAGAAGGTCCCGTTTTTTGTTTTTTTGCTAATATCTCGAAAACGATGCGTCGTATAAAATTTTGTTGTACTACATAATAAAACCTCATTAAATTCTCTACAACTTTGGTTGTCACACTTTTTATCTATCTCCTATATTTGCATAGCTGTGAGCTCCGAAAAATGACAGATTTTCAAAAATGTGTAAAATTTTCTGTCTCGTTCTTTGTTTTCTTGTTTATATCTTGAAAACGGTGCGTCGCATGAAATTTAGTTGTTCTAGAGATTGAAACCTGATGAAATTCTCTACAACATTGCTATAATTTTTTTATTTATCTCTTATCATTGCAATTAAACTATGACCTGTGAAAAAAAATAGATTTTTCAAAAATGTGTACAATTGTCTGTGCCGGCTTTTGAGATTTTTTATAATATCTCGAAAACAATGCACCACATGGGATAATATTGTAGTGTATTATAAAAGCTGGCAAAACTTTCTACAATTTTGTCTTTCCTACTTTTTATCTATGATCAATAGTTGCATAGCTGTGAGCTCCGTAAAACGAGCGATTTTTAAAATGTGTTCTATCTCTATAGCACATTGTAACAATTATTTATTATTTCTCACTTACGCTATTAAAAAATAACATAAACTGGGAGTACATCCACGCAGTGAGTGAAGGCGGAAACAGTTTACTTTCAAACTGGCTAAAACTCCCAATAATATCTATCAAGATGCCTTCGGGCTTATGTTGCTATTTCGTTCGTGACTTATTGATTTTTGTGACTGTGCACTCGATAACGCAGGGAAGCAGTCACAACAAAGATTTCAAAATGACAGAAATGTGTTTTATTCGTAGTAAAATGCTGGAACAAGGTGGAGAAAATGTTTCCAGGGTCGGTCAAAAGGGGATAAATTCTCTGATTTGTGCCAGTTAACTCAGAAATGATCAAAAGAGCCCACACCTTGAAGATTTGAAGTCTCTTATGGTTCACACATCTTGTCAGAAAGAATACACAAGACCCGACAGCATTAAAGCCGATCTAAGGAAACACTCCGTATGCTGGACCCTCCGGGATTCATACTTTGAGGTCATCAAAACCAAAAGTTGTCGTCAAATCTCGATGCCTTTTTTGTGCATGTCCATTCAAAGTTGAAAAGAAAAAACCTTTAGAAAAACGACAGACAGTATACTTTGTTAGGAACGTAGCCTTTAAAGACTCATGCATTGAGACTGGGCATGCAAGAGGAGATAATTGGGGTGAAGAAGTAGTGGGTCGTCTAGCGTCAATATAATTGATCTTGTTGCAACGGAAGCCTTATACAATTGTAAACTTTACTTAAAAAGTCCCGAGATCCGTCAAGCCGCAGAAGTGTTTTTAAACCCCTCTTCATCGCATGATGACATAAGAAAAAATTGAAAGTTATGCTTTTTAAGGTGGTATGGAGCAAGAAGGAGACTTCTCTTAATAACTATCGGTACCAGCGTTTCCTCCAGTCAGTATCAAATGTTAAACCAGACATTTCCTCCCTACCACCAACTGAGGGAGCAGCGATGGAGCATTCTGTCCGTATTTATCATCAGGTCCTGGCTTGGCTTGGACAAGACCTTTCCCCTGAACTATGGGGATGGGAACGGACTGAAAGCAACCTTTTGTTTCCTGTTCAAACCAAAGAACCAGCTGCACCGGAAGAAATAATAAAGTTAATATTTTGCCGATGCACCACTGATTGTAGTAGGGCTAGATGTGGGTGTAGGAAAGCCTCCATACTATGCTCTACTATTTGTCACAATTGCAATGCAAGTTGCACAAATGGCATTCATTCGTTGCAACACGACGATGACGACGACGGCGAGGTATATGAAGCAGAAGTAGCAACCTGCGTTCCATCTTCTGAAATAATTCAACAGAAGAAGAGGCGAACCCTGACGAACACTAACCTGGATCGTCATGTCCAAAGAGGCGGGAGTGTTAAATAGTCCGGTTGTCTAGTTTTTAAGAAAAAAATATATAAAAGAGCGATGTGTGCTATGAAACGTTAGAGTGAAGAACATATTTTAAGAAATCCACTTTTTTCGAAGCTCATAGCTAGGTGATTGAAGATAGATAAAAAATGTAGAAGGCAAAAATGTAGAGAATTTTATGAGGTTTTATCCTTTAATACAACTAAATTTCATGCGACGCACCGTTTTCAAGATATAAACAAGAAAACAAAGAACGAGACAGAAAATTTAACACTTTTTTGAAAATCGGTCATTTTTCGGAGCTCACAGCTATGCAAATATAGGAGATAGATAAAAAGTGTGACAAACAAAGTTGTAGAGAATTTTATGAGGTTTTATTATGTAGTACAACAAAATTTTATACGACGCATCGTTTTCGAGATATAAGCAAAAAACCAAAAAACGGGACCTTCTTTGCCCCCCCCTCCCCCGGGCTCACCTCGGAGGGATCAGGACTTTTAGTATGTTTATCTTCTCACTAGTCCAAACAAACTTCAAAAGTCAGATTTTCTGCTTTCGACTTTTCCAACCACATACCCCTTTTGAGCACTCATTTACCAGACTATGTACGGCGATAAGCCGCATGCGGTGGATGACTTAAATCAACCTTGTGATTACCAATCACATTAGGTGTGTTTTGTGTCGTGCTGTAGGTACTGCTAAAATGAACAAGTCGTATGCAATTTTTGTTCAATAGTGGCATTTAATTTTAACTACATTAAATTTTTGAAAGCGATGCTGGTGGTGACTTCCTGGGGTGCGTTGACAGGAAACCTCTACGTGCGTCCGTGGACTGGAGTTCCCTCTCGGATACGTCCGGGCGAAGACCAGTTTTTCGGGCCGGTGCACCCTGCAAAAACTCTTCCTACCCTAGCCTAGCCTAGAAGCTCTTCCTTAGGCACTGTGTGCCTAAGGAAGAGCTTCTAGGCAAGTGTGGTTCACTATTAACGTCATCATTGCCTACTATCACGGGAGTTGGTGGTCAAAAACGAACTTATCATTAAAAAAAAAAAATAAGAAAAATCGACCCGTGTAAATCCCCCATTCCGTTGCCTAGCAACATAGAATAAACTAAATTACTCCAAACTTTCACGCTAAATCAGCTTCTACCTGTCCGCATTCCAATTTTACATAAATCGATTTTACACCGATTACGATTCCCGGTATATCGATATAATTGGCGTTCACGATTAAAAATAATCGTTTCATCATCGCATCACTAACGGTGGTTTTTTTTTTCTATTTTAAATAACGATTAAAAAATTCCATGGCTTGGTTTGAGGTAAAATAGTGGTCAAGTGCGAGTTTGACGAGTACTCGAAGGGTTCCGCGCAAACGTATTTTTATTTGAAAAAAAAAACTTAATCATATGTTTTTGTATATGTATGTTTGTACATTTTTATTGTTTTTTTTTTTAGAATACATGTCACTTCTACCATCATACAGAATGATTACATAATATGGATTACTACGCACTCCTTTTCTCAGAGGGAGGCCTATTGTCAAAAATATGGGAACATCATAGAGCTTAGCCTACCCTTATACTATTTTGTACCACCAGCCTGTGAAAATAGCAAGCGTCTATACCCATTTCAGTTCGAGAAGAAAAGGCACAGCCCTGTGATAGAAGGACAACACCTGAGTCTTAGCAACAGGGTCAATTCTACGCCTACGGATCCCTAAAAATGGTTAAGATATTTTTTATTTTACATCCGTAAGCTTGATGATTATTTGATTATTACTTAAGTACATTATGGGTGATGGATGTTTTTTTTTTCTTTACGGATGCTGCCTGATGTATCTTTTATCATTGAGATGAGTTTGAAGTAATGGCGGTTATTAACCCTTTTTTAGGTAGCTACCTAAGCCCTGCGGGCAAATAGTTTGAAAAAAAAATGGCCGACCTACAAATGGCAATCAAAGACGATGACAACTGCAAATTTTTATTCGATTATTTTTTGGTGTAATTTTGATTTTAAGAGCTCTTTGTACAAACCGATCTCCCATTTTAAGCTGAGCTATCTGAGGTTGGTCAGTGGATGGGTGTCCACCTTTGATCATAGGGAATTCCCTAAGGGCTCGGAAGCCGTAAAGCCGTTGGGGCCTGGCTGTCAATTGGAGATCTTTGACAGTCGTTACTGATATTCAGAAGCTCGAAAGTCTGACAACCAGTCTTACCTTGGGATATCATGGCAGCAGTATCCGAGTTATGGAGGTCAAATAGGCAGTCGCTCAATGTAATTAACTGGTATTCAATTGCATCTATGTAGTTATACTGCTAAATCCAAAATAGTTTGTAAAAATTACCCCTTCTAGGTTGGTTTTTCTAAATCAAAATCAAAATGTTTTATTTTTACACACAATTTTTACACGGGCCTCAATGAGCACTTATAAAACGTCGAAAAATTGGCACGGTTCAGGTTGGTCGTTTCCATGGAAAAGAACCGGCAAGAAACTCCATGGTTACTCTTAATTATATATTTTATATCTCTAAAATTCTGTCACACTTGTATCAATTTGGTTGCAAAGTTTATATTGGAAGTCAAATAAATCGATATTTGAATCCTTTTTAATACCTACAAACATTCATCCCATTTTTACCCCCCTATAGGATGAATTTACAAAAATCCGTTCTTAGTGAATAAAAGGAATGTATACGCAAAAATATTTATTATTTTTTGTTTCAGCTGATGTGGGTTGATCGTTCACTGATTCGTCTCTTCAGAAGTTATACCTACATTGTTTTTGAAGATAAATAATAATCGAATTTATAAATATTTTTTGAATACTAGCTTCCAATAAAATATATAACTAACAACCTACAAAACTACTTAATTTGCTGATTTTCACTAAGCGTAGAAATCCAATATAGTGCGTATATTATGCGCCTATTTCGTACTCAGCAATGAAATACTCGGAATTAATGAATGAAAATATGCTTTTTATAATGAATCAACACTATTTTGTTTTGATCGTATTTCGTAATATTATAGTGGACTAAGTTTTGCCCGCGACTTCGTACGCGTTAAAAGATAATGCAACTTTTCCCTTGACTGCTGGTCCAAAAATATGGAACCTGCTGTTCAATTGTGAACAGCAGGTTCCATATTTTTGGACACGTGCTAGGAGTCTCAAATTTTTCATGGGAATTGTTTTTAAGACGTACGCACTACCCTGAACGGGGTTTTTCGAAATTCAACCCCTAAAGGGTTGTTTTAGGTGTTGATAGATAGAGGTCTCAAATTTTGCATGGGGCTTCTTTTAAGGACGTAGGTGCTCACTAACACAAGATTTTGCGAAATTTCACCTCTAAGGGGTTGTTTTAGGGGTTGATAGGTTGTATGAAACTTTGTTATTACAAGTACTAGAAGTTTAAAATTTTGCATGCTGGTTCTTTTTAGGAAGTAAGTGCTACTTACGACAGAGGTTGTTCGAAATTCGATCCCTAAGGGGTTGTTTTTGGTGATGGTAGTTTGTATGAAACTTTCGTTACTACAAATGCTAAGAAACTCAAATTTCGCATTGGGTTTGTTTTAGGACGTACGCACTACCTTAGACGGGGTTTCTCGAAATTCAACCCCTGAGGGGTTGTTTTAGGTGTTGATAGATAGAGATCTCAAATTTTGCATGGGGATTCTATTAAAGACGTAGGTGCTCACCAAGAAGGGCTTTTGCGATATTACTTCCCTAAGGGGTTGGTTTTGGGGTTGACAGTTTGTATGATGCTTTTTTGCTACAAGTACTAGGAGTTTCAAATTTTGCAAGCGTTTTCTTTTTAAGACGTAAGTGCTACTTCAGAAAAGGGTTTTTCGAAATTCGACCCCTAAGGAGTTGTTTTTGGTGTTGAAAGTTTGTTTGAAACTTCGTTATTACAACACGTGCTAGGAGACTCAAATTTTTCATCGGGGTTGTTTTTAAGACGTACGCACTACCCTCAACGGGGTTTTTCGAAATTCAACCTCTAAAGTGCTGTTTTAGGTGTTGATAGATAGAAATCTCAAATTTTGCATGGGGGTTCTTTTAAGGACGTAGGTGCTCACTAACACAGGATTTTGCGAAGTTTCACCCCTAAGGGGTTTTTTTTGGGGTTGATAAGTTGTATGAAACTTTGCATGGGGGGTCTCAAATTTTGCATGGGGGTTGTTTTAGGACGTAAGCACTACCCAAGACGGGGTTTTTCAAAATTCAACCCCTAATTGTTATGAATAACAGTATGAATCTTCATAACTACAAGCAACTAGGAGTTTTAAATGTTTCACAGGAGGGTTCTTTTGGCACGTAGGTGCTTCTTAAGGCAGGATTTTGAAAATTCTCTCCCGAAGGTGTAGTTTATAGCTTTGGGCACACCGCAATCGTGGCGGTAAGACCCCTCTTTGAGGAGTGGCTGGAGAGGCGTCACGGCGTCCTTATCTTCCGTCTGACGCAGGTCCTCACCGGGCACGGATGTTTCGGGAGGTTCCTTTGTCGTATGAGGAAGGAAGAAACGTCTGGGTGTCACCACTGCGAGGATCGCCCGGAGGATACGGTGGAGCAAAGGTGCAGGATTGCCCCGCTTGGGCAGATCACCGCCGTGTCCTCATGCTGCGGGGCGAGACGGAATGGGAAACGGTCGCCTTGCAAAGGACGAGGCTGAACACGTGAGGGAGAGGACAGCGTCCACCTCATGAACCAAGTGCCGCGGGAGACGTCGCAAGACGATCTCCGGCCACCGTAGGCGCGGGCATGTGGACGGCGAGTAATGGGTGACTCGCCGTCTGATCATAGACCATGCCCGGGTCGACGGCAAGTTGTGTTCCACGCGCGCCTCAATGAGCTGTCCTGTCAGCAATCGGACGGGGCCTCCCTAAGAGGGCCAGAACCTGCCGAGATCGCGAGACTGTCTCACTCGGTAACCGTTACCCTGGTACATAAAAGGCTATTGAAGGAACACCGTGATTTTAGTCAGTACAAGTCTGACAGTCCCTCCTGTCTCGCCCTGGGCGGGAGGACTCATTTGATGATTAAGCCACGATAAAAAAAGTGGTCGTTTATACATTCATAGTTTGTATGAAACTTCGGTACTACAAGTGCTACGAGTCTCTTATTTTCCCTGGGGTATGTGTCTTTATGACGTAGATGCTTATTAAGATGGGATGTTGCGAAAACCGACTGTTAAAGCGTTGTTTGGTGGTCGATAGGATTTTAGTTGCATATTGATTTAGATTTTTGGTCGGAGAAGAAATTCACAGAAGCAAAGTTCGAAGTAAGCGCGGACGAAGTCGCGGGCGAAGTGCTAGTTTAATATATTATATCGTAGACTAGCTGTTGCCAGCGGCTTCACCCGCTACAACTCGAAAACTATCCCAAGGGATCATAAAATTGGGATAAAAAATATCCTTTGTGTTAATCGAGGTTATAAACTATCTCTGTACCAAAATTTAGCCAAATCCGTTCAGTGGTTTTTGCGTGAAAGAGTAACACATATAATACACATACATACATCCTCACAAACTTTCGCTATAATATTAGTAGGATTGTACGTATGTAGTACTATAACTAGTAAAAATATCGGGGTCAGTGAAGATCGCGTGCTGTTAGAATTTTTATTCATAAAGTCAATTGATGACAAGTGGTATTCTGTAAGTAGGTTAGTTTTTTTCCTCGTGGTAATACGAGTATCATCAAATGGGACGTGGGACTGTCTCACCAGTCCACCGTGATCCTCGAACGTAAAGGGCTATTGAAGGACATCGTGGATTATAGTCAGTACAAGTCTGACAGTCCCTCCTGTCCTGCCCTGGGTGAGAGGAATCATTTGAGGAATTTTCCACGATAAAAAAAATGATTCATTTTCAATGCATATAATTATGGGCTATCAAAGTACCTATCATGGAAACCGCTCACGTCGGTGATGGAAAACTTTTCCGGGTTAAGCCGCGCCTACCGAGGTTGGTCTGTTGATGCTTTGACAATCGTTACTATTAGTCAGAAGGTCTTAAAATCCGTCAACCATGGGGTAACGTATAACCAGTTACTCGGTTGTGGAAGTCCGATAGGCAGTCGCTCCATGTAAAATATTGATATTCAGCTGCATCGATTCGACTGGAAGCTGACCACAATATAGTTGGGAAAAGACTTGGCAAATGATGAGTAAGGAAGGTATATTACTAACAGCAAAATTTTCTTCTTTTTATTTAGTGTATTATCTTAAAAACTACTTAACCGATTTTAAAAAGTTTTTCACCTGCAGAAAGCTAAATTATCAGCAAGTAACATATTTTTTTTAATAACAGGACCTGTACGAAAAAACTTGTTTTAAACACAAATACTGTTGCCACACTTTTTTTTACGTTGTAATGTCATCAAATGAGTCCCTCACCGGGCAGGGCGGAAGGGACTGTCAGACATGTACTGACTAAAATCCACGGTGTCCTTCAATATCCCTTTATGTTCCGGGGTCACGGTAATGAGATAAGACCCACGACCCGGGCAGGCTTTGGCTCTCTAGAGGGGGGCCCCGTCATCATGCTTACGCTCTTTGAGGCGCGCGTCTAACACAACGCGCCGTCGACCACTGTTGCCAGTGTTGCCACACTACCGAAAATTTAAGATCTGTCGTCTTTATTCATCGTATTTCAATGAGTTGTCAACCCAGTAAGAAAAGGTGTGAAAATTCAAATTAAAATACCTTCACGCCTCATTGTACTTGGCCGTAACCTTGAACTAATCAGACCTTATCGAATGGTTCCGAGACTTTTTTGTAAGTAATTAAGAAAACTAGATCATGCTAATTATTCGGCTTAGGTTTTAATTTTTAAACTTATCTAGCGTGTGGAGCGTTGAAAAAAAACGATAAAACACGAAAACGATAAAACGTAGATAAAAACGGTGGGCTTTTCATGACACATTCAATATGTACCGTACATAATGCGACCATGGCTATTATGAAAACGTGAATGACCTCAGTCAACTGTCACTTGAAAATTACGCAAAAAAAAAATTGTGTAAATTCATCAATAATATTTTCGGAAAGTGCCGCGGGTAGATACAAATTTGAACGTTAACAGTTTAAATTTTTGAGCCGAGGCGGTCCCCTATTATAAGTATTAATTTAGGTCTTACATTTTTAACACTTTCACTGTCCGCGCAGCAGACACATTACCTAAACAATAGTCGTGAGTCACATGTGATTCATCGGACAGGGAAGTGGTTAAGTACGTTGGAAAAAAATCTACACTATTCTTTTCTAAATTGAATTTTAACTGAGCCAAAGGCCCAAAGTATGGAGGAACGCCCAGAAAGCTGATCTCTGTAATAACATGGGTATTTTTACTGTACCAGCTTTGTTTCGGCGAGTGAAAGTGACAGAGCTATACAAGTCGTCTAGCGCCATCTCGTTTACTCACTGGAACAAGCCTGGTTTTAAGACGTTGTAATACCCTCCTTGTTCAAATATTTAGATTTAATATCACTAAACACAACCCTTTAAAAGTACAGTTTAATATATCCGTTCTAGGCACTACTGGGGCAGAGATGGGCAAATTGTCCCGGCCTTTTCATCCATTCCATTGAAAGTTTTGTAAAAAAAGGTAGAAAAGAAATCTTTTGCTTAACGTTTTAAACTCAGATCAAAGAAGTAGACAGACAGAGCGCTCAGAACTCGCGAGATCGAATACAAAGTCGCGACAGTACCAAGCTACGCGTCGTACCAAGCTGCGCGTCGTTGTTGTTTTTTGCCAAAATATGTCGTCTCGTGTCTTTAACCATCGTAAAAGTTGTTTTCAAAAACAAAGAAAACATTATGGAATGTAATTCAAACTTTGGTGGAGACACTCGCGTGTTCTGAGCGATCTATCTGCCTATTTCTTTGATCTGAGGTTTTAAAAAGTAGATTTATGATAATGAGGACTCTATACACTCACTTTATACCACTAAACCAACAAGTAAACACTTCGTTTTTGCCAAAAAAAACTTCTTTAAAACTTTTTGTGTTAGACATGAAAGTGACTTGACTTTTCTTGACTTATCGCATCACTGGTCTAGATCTGAAGTGGCCTTGCTGCGTGCCTAGGTCCGGGTCAAATTAAAGGTAAAAAATGCATCTGTCTTGTAAAAGTTAGCAAATGATTAGTCATCATCATCATCATCATCAGCCGGAAATCGTCCACTGCTGAACATAGGCCTCCCCCTTAGACCGCCACGCCGAACGACAATCCGCCACCTGCATCCATCGGCTGCCCGCGACCCTCACGATGTCGTCGGTCCATCTAGTGGGAGGCCTGCCGACGCTGCGTTTTCCGGTCCGTGGTCGCCACTCGAGAACTTTTCTTCCCCATCGGTTGTCAGTTCTACGAGCGATGTGGCCTGCCCATTGCCACTTCAACTTGCAAATTTTATGAGCTATGTCGGTGACTGATTAGTGATGTTACATTAATAAGGATTAAAGAGATACGTGATGCTCATTAGAGGCAAAAGTAATTTTTGATCCTTAATTTATCTGTTCCACTTTCACGCCTAAATCGCTGAATCGATGGTAATGAAATTCGGAAAAGAGATAGATGAGACCACTACATTCCTTAAGTATAACATGAAGAGGAGAATTGAGGACGAAGGATTAACAAAAATTTATGTTGTTTGTTATTATTCTGTCTTTCTGTTGGTGTATGTTATTTTTATAGGGTAAGTTTTGGCCCTATCGGTCACAACTTCTGCATGCTATGTGGCCTGCCCTTGGCAGTTTCAACTTGCTTATTTGCTGGGCTATGTCGAAAAATTTGATTCGTCTGCGAATAGCATTATTTCTTCTCCTTATTCCTCCCACCCATACTGTCAGACTGTACTGACTAAAATACTATTTTAATTCGTTTGTGGTGCGCGTTCCGACCCAGAATTTGTAGACCTTTCTCAAGGAAGACTTTTGGCCGAAAGGTGTGCTGTATCGGCGATTCCGAGGCCGGCTACGCGACACCTCGCAGCGTAACACGACGCCGTCACTTCATGTGCAGTTATGTTTAAGTATATTGTTTGGAATACGTATAAGTTTATAGTTATTTTTTTATATCTATATGTGTGTTATTTATATCTATTATGTTTTATGGGCCTTTAGATGCCTGAAATAAAGGATGTAATAAAAATAAAATCTGCGGAGATCCTCCAATTTCCCTTTACCCCGACAGCCTATGGCCCTCTTAAAGAGACCCCGTCAGGACTCAATCACCCTGAAATTAAATCCCTGTCCAATCCTGTTAAATGTGAGGTTCCCACGTTATGTAACTACACAGCAACATATCACAATTAGCCTTGATCTGGTTACTGTGTGGTCATCGACCTGGCCGAATGCAAGCGACCTTGTTACACGGTCTCAATGGAGCTGATTGGTCCGTCAACTGTTGATGAAAACGTTCACCTATATTATTGGTACTGCAATTTTTGGGACACACAAAGAGAGTAGAAGATGTGAGTGGTAGATTGAAGCTGGAAACTTTTCCTCTAGATTATATTATATTAAATTGTATAAATCTTGGTTCTTCTAACCGTACAGACAGATGTGTTGCTGGGGAGTTTGTTCCGCCACTTTTTCTTCCCAGCCAAAACACTAGGAAGTGTCGAAGAGGGCGCTTTGGGGGACTGTCTTATGTAAAAATTGAACTTCAAAAAGTGCTGATAAATCAGCCTAATTTGTATAAATGACTTTTGTTTTTTTTTGTAATTTTTGATATTTTACTACACTCGCGGCAATGTATGGAATCACTTGCTCTGATTCCATGCGGTTTTGAGTACGTAATAACTAATTAAGAATAATAAAAATGGAACCGTTTTAAAGGTTTAATTGTTAACTTTAAATTGATACTGAATTCATTCCAATCACGCCATTATTTAAGAATCTGAGGGCCTATGTCTATGACGGGGCTTCCCTATAGAGGGCCACAGTCCTGCCGGGGTTGCGGGACAAACGTATACCGCGACTCCGGCACACAAAGGGCTACCGAACGACGCCGTAGATTTTAGTCAGTACAAGTCTGACAGTCCCTCCCGCCCTGCCCGGGGTGGGAGGAATCATTTGATGATTTTGCCACGTAAAAAAAAAGAGTGAAAGAAACTGGTGAAAGAATTTTAGACATAGGCCATGTCTAAAATTCTTTCACTAGTTGAAAGCTGCTTTGATCCCGAGTATCATATGCAATATCGGATGGAGGTGAGCGGTTGAACCAACTGGCAAATGCTAGTTTTAATAAAATTAATATTCAATAATATTTTTATTACATAGTCATGCCTCGGACGATAGAAATCGTTCTATATTCTGTCATTTTGTCTATTCATTCGTCGCCAAAACCCATTGCTTTGATGTCATTCTACGCGTGCTGAAATACTTGAAAAAAACAACACATTTTTCAGCAACTTCTTTGCATAATTTTTCTTTAAATAACTGTAACACGGACAATGCTTTTAAAAGTGATGTCATTAACAACAAAATTACCACAAAATTATGAACAATGAATACAAATTGTTAAATTAACTTAAAAATAAACTGATTAAAATACGCTACGTAGTAACAAACTTTATCGTTTAAAATTATTACGTCGGAGTTTCTTTTGTTGTTTCGAGACCGGTATGCTTTGATAAAGATGTTTATAATTATTTTAAACAATTTTTTTAAATGAAAACTTTCCGTTTTAGTGATAAAGAATTGAGATAGTGCTGGGGTTCATTCCATCAATACCCCCCAAACATATTGAACCCTTTTTTACGAGATAAGATGATTCATGTCCGGAAAGGACTGTCAGACTATAATCCACGGTGCCAATGGCCCTTTACGTTCCAGGTTACCTAAAGAGACAGTTCTGCGACCCATTTTTATTTATGTAATGTATTAGTAATTTCAATTATAGATAAATAAATACATACATGGAAAACTCTTTACTATACCCACTGGTAAAAAAATAGAAAAACAACTAATGTTGTCAGTGATCATAACTAGGAATTACCTAGCTTTGGACCGACTTTGGATTAAAATGGTATTCCACATGTATAAGCTAGTTTGTGCTTAAGGCTCCATAGTACTTCAATATAATCTTACTCGCTCGCACTTGCACGTACCACGCACTATTGCTTGCTCTTTATTTTAGCTGTCTTCACGCAAATCTATTTATTTACGGCGAAAAAAACTTTCGTAACTTTGGGATTTTTTTCTATCGAGAAAATTTTATGGAATCATGTCTTCGCCAAACATAAGACCTAATACATATTAATCCTCAACTTTACCATAAATTTATTCCAAAATTAATGCTGCAGTATTTTCGACGTATCACAGGATTCTGCTAAGCCATTTAATGTAGTATGGGCTCTTAATTGTCATATCATTTGAGAGAGGGGGTTTGTCCATCTCTGGCTTGCTTCAGTCAAACAGCATACCTTTCACATTTCGCGTGATAGCTCCTAAATCTAAATTATCAAGTATGTTTAACAATCAAAGTTATTATAGACTACATTGTAACTTAGAATGTAAAATGTAAAGCGAAGTGTTCACTGGCCAAACAAGCAAATTCTTGCATCTTTTGTAGCATGGCAATGGAGAATAGAGAGAGATATAGCCTACTAAAGTTACGTGTGACGTCACGATGCGTGGCATTTTTCGCGCAGAGTAACGTCAAAGGTAACTTAAATAGGCTATTACCTTTGTTCTTTTTTGTTTAATCGAAAAAAAAAAAAATATGTGTCCAATATTTTTTTATAATCTAAAATACGGACTAAATAGAATGTAATTATTTTGACCCTGGAAACTACTCTATTCACTAAAACATGTAGGATTCTTTGTGCGAGCATTTCGACTTTGGAAGTCGCAATGCAAGTCAACTGTTGCGCATTTTATCACTAGTGGACACTTCGCTTTATCTGCTTAACTTTACTAAAATCCTTGAATGTATCACCTGATTTCGGCCATTTAGTTTTTACTGTTTAGTTAGATAATAAGTCTAGATTCTTAGTCTGAAGGTAAGGCTGTCTGTGACGTAAAGCTCATGGCTTAAGAATTAGACGTTAGCAAAAAACTAGTTACCTAGTGTTTTGTTTTTCTAACTTCTTTCGGAAGGTTTTGGTTAATTAATCTACTACTCGTAAAAGCTCGACAAATTAATTTGAAATTTAGGCTTGTGCAATAAAACTAATACGTATCATAATCTACTTACACAAACACCAAACTACTACTAAGTTACTTTACTAGTTTTTTTAACCTTAATTTACTTTACTTGTTTAAAGCGACATGAAGAATTTCAGCATTTGAATACATAATCTCAATTATGTATTTTGCGTTAGTGATTTAATTCACAATTTCACACAGAAGCCTCGCTGCTGAAGTCCCGCTGCTCGGGGTTCCTATCTATAGGATGTCAAAATGTACCCTGCAGATATATGTTCTATATCTGCAGGGTACATTTTGTTTTGAATCGTTGAAGCAGTAAAAACACTGTTTGACATTATCTGTTGATATAGTTTCGTTCACAAAGATTAAATAATTCTTATACAAAATTATTAACCAATTGTAAATATCAAATATTACGGATAAAAATCAGTACGGGTTTAGGAACCCTGCTAAGCGGGGTTCCTATTTCTGTCTGCAGGGGTTTTTTATTACGTGGTAAAATCATCAAATGGTCCTCGACCCGGGCATGGTCTATGGTCGGACAGCGAATCGCCCATTACGGTGGCCGGAGATTGTCTGGGCGACGTCCATCGCCGTGGGTGTCTACCACTGCAGCTGGGTTGGACGGAGGACGCTGTCCTCTCCTTACTTCGCGAGCATGACTGCTTCGCAGAAGGAGGCGACCGTTTCCCACCCCGCCTCTCACTCGAATGGGAATCGGTTGCTAGACCAATGCTGGAGTAGATTTTCTCTTTAAACATTAAACTTATTCAACAATATATCTCTTAACTGCGATATTTACAAGACTTGGCAAATGATGAGTAAGGAAGGTATATTACTAACAGCAAAATTTTCTTCTTTTTATTTAGTGTATTATCTTAAAAACTACTTAACCGATTTTAAAAAGTTTTTCACCTGCAGAAAGCTAAATTATCAGCAAGTAACATATTTTTTTAATAACAGGACCTGTACGAAAAAACTTGTTTTAAACACAAATACTGTTGCCACACTTTTTTTTTTACGTTGTAATGTCATCAAATGAGTCCCACACCGGGCAGGGCGGAAGGGACTGTCAGACATGTACTGACTAAAATCCACGGTGTCCTTCAATATCCCTTTATGTGCCGGGGTCACGGTAATGAGATAAGACCCACGACCCCGGCAGGCTTTGGCTCTTTAGAGGGGGGCCCCGTCATCATGCTTACGCTCTTTGAGGTGCGCGTCTAACACAACGCGCCGTCGACCACTGTTGCCAGTGTTGCCACACTACCGAAAATTTAAGATCTGTCGACTTTAGGGTGCTCCCACATCTATCGACGCGGAATCGGATTTTACCGTCGCCCTTTCTCTTTCTGTCGCTTAGAACTGCCATTTGCTAGCAAATGGCAGTTATTCACTTACTTATTCATCGTATTTCAATGAGTTGTCAACCCAGTAAGAAAAGGTGTGAAAATTCAAATTAAAATACCATCACGCCTCATTGTACTTGGCCGTAACCTTGAACTAATCAGACCTTATCAAATGGTTCCGAGACTTTTTTGTAATTAAGAAAACTAGATCATGCTAATTATTCGGTTTAGGTTTTAATTTTTAAACTAATCTAGCGTGCGGAGCGTTGGAAGTTGTGAACGATAAAACGTAGATAAAAACGGTAGGCTTTTTATGACACATTGAATATGTACCGTACATAATATGCGACCACGACTATTATGAAAGCGTCAATGACCGCAGTCAACTGTCACTTGAATATTACGCAAAAGTAATTTGTGCAACTTCTTCAATAATATTTTCGGAAAGTGCCGCAGGTAGATAAAAATTTGAACGTTAACAGTTTAAATTGAGCCGAGGCGGTCCCCTATTATAAGTATTAATTTAGGTCTTACATTTTTAACACTTTCACTGTCCGCGCAGCAGACACAATACCTAAACAATAGTCGTGAGTCACATGTGATTCATCGGACAGGGAAGTGGTTAAGTACGTTGGAAAAAAATCTACACTATTCTTTTCTAAATTGAATTTTAACTGAGCCAAAGGCCCAAAGTATGGAGGAACGCCCAGAAAGCTGATCTCTGTAATAACATGGGTATTTTTACTGTACCAGCTTTGTTTCGGCGAGTGAAAGTGACAGAGCTATACAAGTCGTCTAGCGCCATCTCGTTTACTCACTGGAACAAGCCTGGTTTTAAGACGTTGTAATACCCTCCTTGTTCAAATATTTAGATTTAATATCACTAAACACAACCCTTTAAAAGTACAGTTTAATATATCCGTTCTAGGCACTACTGGGGCAGAGATGGGCAAATTGTCCCGGCCTTTTCATCCATTCCATTGAAAGTTTTGTAAAAAAAGGTAGAAAAGAAATCTTTTGCTTAACGTTTTAAACTCAGATCAAAGAAGTAGACAGACAGAGCGCTCAGAACTCGCGAGATCGAATACAAAGTCGCGACAGTACCAAGCTACGCGTCTTACCAAGCTGCGCGTCGTTGTTGTTTTTTGCCAAAATATGTCGTCTCGTGTCTTTAACCATCGTAAAAGTTGTTTTCAAAAACAAAGAAAACATTATGGAATGTAATTCAATTTGATTTTGTATTAACTTTGGTGGAGACACTCGCGTGTTCTGAGCGATCTATCTGCCTATTTCTTTGATCTGAGGTTTTAAAAAGTAGATTTATGATAATGAGAACTCTGTACACTCACTTTATACCACTAAACTAACAAGCAAACACTTCGTTTTTGCCATAAAAACTTCTTTAAACTTTTTGTGTTGGTCATGAAAGTGACTCGACTTTTCTTGACTTATCGCATCACTGGTCTAGATCTGAAGTGGCCTTGCTGCGTACCTAGGTCCGGGTTTTCAAATTCAAGGTAAAAAATGCATCTGTCTTGTAAAACTTAGCAAATGATTAGTCATCATCATCATCAGCCGGAAAAAGTCCACTGCTGAACATAGGCCTCCCCCTTAGCCCGCAACGCCGAACGACAATTCGCCACTTGCATCCATCGGTTGCCCGCGACCCTCACGATGTCGTCGGTCCACCTAGTGGGAGGCCTGCCTACGCTGCGTCTTCCGGCCCGTGGTCACCACTCGAGAACTTTTCTTCCCCATCGGTTGTCAGTTCTACGAGCGATGTGGCCTGTCCATTGCCACTTCAACTTGCAAATTTTATGAGTTATGTCGGTGACTGATTAGTGATGTTACATTAATAAGGATTAAATATATATATTTATGTGATGCTAACGAATTAGAGGCAAAAGTAATTTTTTTTATTCTTAATTTATCTGTTCCGCTTTCACGCCTAAATCGCTGAACCGATTGTAATGACATTCGGAAAAGAGATAGATGGGACCACTACATTCCTTTAAATTTAACATGAAGAGGATTGGACGAGGTGGACAAGGGACTAACAAACATTTATGATGTTTGATATTGTTCTGTCTTTCTGTTGGTGTGTGTGATTTTTATAGGGTAAGTCCTTTATAGGGTAAATTATGGGCCTATCGGTCACATACTGGGGTGCTATGACAGGAAAACCTCCACGTGCGCCCGTGTACTGGAGTTCCCTCTCGGATACGTCCGGGGAAGACCAGTTTTTCGGGCCGGTGCACCCTGGAAAAGCGTGTCCCTCTGATCAGCAGAGGGCACAGCGGCGGAGCGGGCTTGCGGACGGTGAGTGATGGGTAGCACTCCGTCCGACTAAGGACCAAGCCCGTTTCGGTGGCGCGTCGTGTTTCACGCCAATATGCCTGCTGGGGTCGCGGGTTTTTGCTTAACCCAGGATACCGTGGCACTGGAACGTAAAGGGCATCCGAAGGAACACGTGTGGATTTTAGTCAGTAAAAGTCTGACAGTCCCTTCCACCCCACCCAGGGCGGGAGGACCCATTTGATGATTTTACCACCTAAAAAAAATGATCACAATATTATGCGTGCTATGTGGCCTGTCCAGGAGTTTCAACTTGTCACTTTCACTTGCCCCGTCAGGACCCAATCACCCTGAAATAAAACCCTGTCTAATCCTGTTAAATGTGAGTTCCCACGTTATGTAACTAGAGAGCAACATAGCACAATTAGCCTTGATCTGGTTACCGTGTGGTCATCGACCTGGCCGAATGCAAGCGACCTTGTTACACGGTCTGAATGGAGCTGATTGGTCCGTCAACTGTTGATGAAAACGTTCACCTATATTATAGGTACTGCAATTTTTGGGACACACAAAGAGAGTAGAAGATGTGAGTAGATTGAAGCTGGAAACTTTTCCTCTAGAATATATATCTACTATATAAAAATAAGGCGGGTTTTCATTCCTGACGCTATAAGTCCAGAACGAACGAACAGATTTCCACGGGTTTGCATTCGTTGGAAAGGTCTCGGGTTCCGTGAGGTTTATAGCAAAGAAAAAAACGAAGCCATCTGGTGGCGAAACGGAGTTCGACGGGTTTGCTAGTTACTTTAAATTATATAAATCTCGGTTCTTCTAACCGTACAGACAGATGTGTTGCTGGGGAGTTTGTTCCGCCACTTCTTTTTCCCAGCCAAAACATTAGGAAGTGTCGAAGGGGGGGCGCTTTGGGGGACTGTCTTATGTAAAAATTGACCTTCAAAATGTGGTTATAAATCAACCTAATTTGAATAAATTACTTTTGGTTTTATTTTTGATTTTGATCTTTTGGTATTTTACACTCGCGGCAATGTATAGAATCACTTGCTCTGATTCCATGCGGTTTTGAGTACGTACTAACTAATTAAGAATAATAAAAATGGTACCCTTTTAAAGGTTTAATTGTTAATTTTAAATTGAAACCAAATTCATTCAAATCACGCGATTATCTAAGGAGCTGAGGGCTTATATCTTAAATTCATTCACCAGTTGAAAGCTGCTTTGGTCCTGAGTGTCATAAGCAATGATGGATGGCGGGTGAGCGGGTGAACCAACTGACAAATGCTCGTTTAAATACTTTAAATATCTGGTTGACCGAGCTTTGCTTGGTTTTTTGTTTTTAGCCCTCATCGGTCACGGCGTTATAAATGGCGCTTCTTAAAACGCGGTTTTAAAATGTTTATATCTTGGGAACCGAGCTTTTCTTGAACCGGGGACCTTGATAAATCCATTCCTTGAGCCGAAAAACACCTAATCTGTAACTTTCATGAAAATCCTTGGAGCCGTTTCCGAGATCCTGATTATATATAAATACATATACAAGAATTGCTCGTTTAAAGATATTACTTTGCCATGCCTCTCGGACGATAGAAATCGTTCTATATTCTGTCATTTTGTCTATTCATACGTCGGCGTCGCTAAAACCCATTGCTTCGATGTCATTCTACGCGTGCTGAAATACCTACTTGAAAAAACAACACATTTTTCAGCAACTTCTTTGCATAATAAATTGTTCTTTAAATAACTGTAACACGGACAATGCTTTTAAAAGTGATGTCATTAACAACAAAATTACCACAAAATTATGAACAATGAATACAAATTGTTAAATTAACTTAAAAATAAACTGATTAAAAATACGCTACGTAGTAACAATCTTTATCGTTTAAAATTATTACTTCGGAGTTTCTTTTATTGTTTCGAGACCGGTATACTTTGATAAAGATGTTTATAATTATTTAAAACAATTGTTTTAAATGAAAACTTTCCGTTTTGGTGATAAGAAATTTAGATAATTAAATAGGGTTTCGTCCATCAATCTCATCCTGATTATGAATGTCGTTTAAATAATTTATTTAATTTTATATATTTTATTTTTGGTTTGTATTTAATTTGATAACTCTTAATATTAATATTGATTTTTATTTAATTTTTGTATTGTTTTAATTTATTTAATGGTAATTTAATTGTGATAGGTCTCAATATTTTTTACAAAACGAATTCTAGAATAAAATCGCATTTTTGCAAAAACTTAAATAAGGCTGGTAGGAGTTTTTGTCTAGCATTTGTAGGAGTCTATTCAGGGGGAATCAAAACAACCCCAACACAAGTGTTATTAACCACTTACTGGGGTTGTTACAATTCATACATGTTACGTAAATTTAAGACACCAATGAAAGTTTTTTTATCTTTACTCCCGAACATAATTATTGAACGCCTTCAATTTTTTACGATAGAAGATGATCCAATTCCAATGAGTCCGGAAAGGACTGTCAAACTAAAATCCACGGTGTTAATGCAATAGCCTTTTACGTTCCAGGTTACCTGAAGAGACAGTTCTGCGACCCACTTTCATTTATTTCATGCATTAGTAATTAACTCCTTTCCTCAACTTTACCATAATATGGTAAAGTACTTAAAATACTACAGCATTAATTTTGAAATAAATAGGTATATTATACCTATTTATTTCAAAATTAATGCTGTAGTATTTTCGACGTATCACAGGATTCTGCTAAGCCATTTAAGGTAGTATGGGCTCTTAATTGTCATATCATTTGAGAGAAGGGGGTTTGTCTCTGGTTTGCTTCAGCCAAACGGTATACCTTTCACATTTTGCGTGATAGCTCCTAAATCTAAATTATCATGTAGTTTTAACAATATAAGTTATTATAGACTACACTGTAGCATTGGAAATTAGAATGTAAAGCGTAGTGTTCACTGGCCAAACCAGCAAATTCTTGCATGTTTTTTAGCATGGCAAGGTAGATTAAGGATTTGTCGACGTTACTGTCAAAGGTCTACTGATTAATTAAATAAACTTTACGTGCTTTCCGAGGCACGCAAGAAACTAGCTATTACAGATGGTCACCTATCCACAGACCAACCAACGGCTGTTATTATTTAGCGACGAGATCCACAAAAGATCTTCTAAATCAATATTATATCTTAAAAAAGTGGGAGTACTACAATTCACTAAATTTAGAGTTCGACAATAGGCTAGTTGCCTAAAAAATGTAATTAGTCCGTCTTTTAGATTATTCAAAAATAAGGGACACGTATTTTTTTATTTGTAAATTAGACCAAAAATGACAAAGATATAGCCTACTAAAGTTACGTGTGACGTCACGATGCGTGGCATTTTTCGCGCAGAGTAACGTCAAAGGTAACTTAAATAGGCTATTACCTTTGTTCTTTTTTGTTTAATCGAAAAAAAAAAAAATATGTGTCCAATATTTTTTTATAATCTAAAATACGGACTAAATAGAATGTAATTATTTTGACCCTGGAAACTACTCTATTCACTAAAACATGTAGGATTCTTTGTGCGAGCATTTAGACTTTGGAAGTCGCAATGCAAGTCAACTGTTGCGCATTTTATCACTAGTGGACACTTCGCTTTATCTGCTTAACTTTACTAAAATCCTTGAATGTATCACCTGATTTCGGCCATTTAGTTTTTACTGTTTAGTTAGATAATAAGTCTAGATTCTAAGTCTGAAGGTAAGGCTGTCTGTGACGGCATAAGCTTAAGAATTAGATGTGAGCAAAAAACTAGTTAGTGTTTTGTTTTTCTAACTTCTTTCAGAAGGTTTTGGTTAATTAATCTACTACTCGTAACCGACAAATGAATTTGAAATTAAGATGACAAAACTAATCTGCATCATAATCTACACAAACACTAAACTACTTTACTACTTACTAAGTTACTTTACTTGTTTAGTGCGACATGAAGAATTCCAGCATTTGGATACATCATCTCAATTATGTATTTTGCGTTACGGAGTCCCGCCGCGCGGGGTTCCTATTTCTGTCTGGGCATATTTTGTTTTGAATCGTTGAAGCAGAAACTGTTTCACATTACTTGTAGATACATTTTCATATACAAATATAAAAAAAACTGTTACACAAAAAAATATTAAGAAACTGGAAGAAATTTCAAATATTACAGTTAAAAATTAGTACGGGCTTAGGAGCCCTGCTAAGCATTCTATTCTCTTCTGAGCGGGGTTCCTATTTCTGTCTGCAGGGTTACATTTTCTTTTTCAACATTAAAACTAAACAATGTATCTCATAGCTGCGATATACAGTTAGGTACATTCTTGGTTAATAACCAGCTAAAAATAAAATAAATAATAAAGTCTAATTTAAGAACAAGTTACCTCATTCAAAACTACTTTTACAAGTAACCTCATAATAGTACAAGTGTAATAAAAAGTTTATTTTTAGCCCAAGACAAATAAAAGTAATGCTTTAAATGCCCATAACAGTTTAACCTGAATTCTGATAATCCGAGCTTTAGGCAAGTGAAAGTCTCATTAAGTGGAACGCAAAGTAAAAAATAATGTGAAGTAATTAAGGGAATGGACATTATTTGTAGTGGCATACGCGTTAAAGAGGATCGTCTACCGAGCGCTCGTCCATACTAAAAGAGAAAACGTTTTCCTACCCCTAAATGTTATCCTATCTCAATGATTTTTTAGAATGCTTCTGACACTAAAAAACTAGGTACACACAAAAAGTAACTCTTAGGGTGCTCCCACATCTAACGACGCGGATTCGGATTTTTCCGTCGCCCTTTCTCTTTCTGTCGCTTAGGAATGCCATTTGCTAGACCGAGACAATGCGATAGCACGCGGCCGCCTTGAAGATTCCATCGCATGCGATCGCATTATGCTTTCTGTCTCGGTCTAGCAAATGGCAGTTCTAAGCGACAGAAAGAGAAACGGCTTAGGCGCCTGTTACTTTCAAACTATTATAAACTTTGAATAAAAGAAAACCTATAAACCTTGTTTTTTACTGTGTCGAAAGTATTTAAAAAAATTATTGAGATAGAATAACATTTCGGGGTAGGAAAACGTTTTCTCTTTTAATATGGACGAGCGCTCGGTAGACGATCCTCTTAACAAGTGAAAGAGAAGTTTTTGCCATTTTTTTATTTCAAACTTTGCTTATCATAATGGAAGCCATGCTCGTGGCTAAATAATATTACAGTCGCACAGGCTGATCTTCCGGTTTAAGCCGCGCTTGCCGTGGTTGGTCTGTGGATGGGTGACCGTCTGTCATAGCGAATTTCCTCCGAGCCTCGGAAAGCACGTAAAGCCGTTGGTCCATGCTGTCATTTATAGATCTTTGACAGTCATTAATCACAGTAAGAAGCTCGAAAGTCTAACAACCAGTCTTACCATGTGGTATGGTATAATCCAGTTACTGGGTTGTGGAGTCCGATAGACAGTATGTAGTATGTACGACACCGACTCTTTGTGTGCACTAGTTTTGTGACGTTTTTATATTATGTATTAGCATATTATTTATTTGTATTGTATTTTATATGGACCACTGATGCCTGAAATAAATGGAATAATATTTTTTTTGTATAGTAAAGCTTAATGCTCACCAAGGGTCAACCGAGGCGCGGCGCCGACGCTGCGCGCTCTTTTCAAAAGAGCGACTCAAAAGCTAACTTTGTTTATTACACGAAAAGATACACAAGTGACGCGGAGCAACACGACACGCGCCGTGTGCACATTTAACTAGTTACTCCAAATCTTACTTTATTGTCTACACGATAAGATACACATTTCCCATACCGACGCGTCACGTCGCAAGTATTCTGTGACGTCGTTAAGTGACCCTTGGTAAGCATGCTAACGACACGCCACACTAGCGTCACGACCCGCCCAGCTCACTGTTTGACAAAGCCCATAAGGGCGTATAACCAGAAAGTTGGCAACGTCGCTAATAGCTGTCAAATATTTGTAAGTTTTAATTAATTTAGCTATGTTACTGTATGGTAATAAGAAATATGGCTCTGTAGTGCACTATAAAATTATAAGGGAATGCAATAAATAATTAATATTGTTACACCAAAATGTTATAGTTTCAGATGTAAAAAAAGTATTTGGAAAGTTTCCAAATGATTTTTTTAAACCTGAAACGGTTACAAAATCAAATTCAGTGTTTTAATTGCATTCCTATATCAATTATTTAGCGCACTACAGAGCCATATTTCTTATTTTTCTAAAGTAGCCAAATTAATTAAAAATTGTAAATATTTGACAGCTATTTGCGACGTTGCCAACTTTCTGGTTACGCGCCCTTATTCTGTAGCCTACAGACAGCTGTGTTTGTCAGCTTTTTTCTAGCTATGTTTCACATCAAAGAATACGGATGTATGCCAAGCAATTATCGACCTTATATGATATCGAACCCATTATGGATTTGACATTTCTGCAAACAGGTACCATTTTAGCGATGTCATATTGAAATGACACTGTGGTGAAGTGTTAAAAGCTGTCTAAAAGACATCTCGGTCAGAGGATACTAAAATGGAAAAGTAGACTCTTTTACAGGCAAAAAACGACCTTATTTGTTTCAAATGATGGTTCATTTTACGATTAAGGTTTTTCTTGACTGACTTCACCGAAAACCAGCGCTGTGCTGTGGGTCTCTCACAGCACAGCATTATGCTGAGTGGTCACCTTTCTTTGTACAGTAATGGCATGCAGCTGTCGAATTTTGTCTTTGCTATTATGTCTATTTGTGTATGTTTAGATTAAGTTAACTTTTTAATTTGTCTGTTTTCTTTTTAAGTAATTCGCAAGCATTTCTGTAAAAGAATAAAATAATAGGGTAGTTTCCAGGGTCAAAATAATTACATTCCATTTAGTCCGTATTTTAGATTATAAATAAATATTGGACACGTATTTTTTCTTTTTTCGATTAAACAAAAAATAACAAAGATAATAGCCTATTTAAGTTACCTGTGACGTTACCCTGCGCGAAACATGCCACGCATCGTGACGTCACACGTAACTTTAATAGGCTATATATATGTATATATGTTTGTCATTTTTGGTCAAATTTACAAATAAAAAAATACGTGTCCCTTATTTTTGAATAATCTAAAAGACGGACTAATTACATTTTTTAGGGCAACTAGCCTATTTTCTTTCTTTCTTTCTTTTGCGTGGAAAGGAAGAAACTATACAGACACTAAATGACTAGTTGCCACGATGTAGGTACAGTCACGAGCAATAAAATTATACAGTTAACATAATTCCAAAGCGATTTCCTCATGAAATATTGGTTTCTACTTTAATATAAGACCTTGTTTCGTAATAGCATGGCTTCCAAAATAGAAGGTAAAAAATCGAAATGAAAAAATGTTAGAAGTGTATACATGTTATTGCTCGTGCCTGTACTACTTAGACAATGTCTGAAAAGACGCTTTCGACCTGTTCTGAAACTTGTTTGACGTTATTTTTTTCAGTTTTTCAGAATTTGGCAGGTCATTGACCCCGGAAGTCACATACATGATAATAATTAAAGTCGTCGCATTCCTAATGCCTTCCTGATTATCAACATCCAAGGTCGAACGTAATCAACGTTCTGGTATAGGTACCAGCCATTCATAAACTATTTCACGACGATGATAGGTGCCGTATGTGAATACCGAGGTAATCCACATTGGGCACCTGGTGAAATGGCAATGGCACCTTAATATTATTCCACATTCCACCTATCAAAATGTTTCGAAGATGCCAGGTACCTAATGATTAATACCTCGAATAACTTAGGTGCTATTCACTCAGGTGCCGTTTCATCGGGTGCCACATCATCGCTTGAAAGAAATGTCAGGCAGAAAAGATTAGAAGAAGAAAAAAAACGTGTTGTGCCGACCCGAATGTCGGATAAATCCAGAAAGATGACAATGTCGATTCGAAAGAGTATTCTGTACCGGTTTGATCGTATATGCAATCTTTATTGCCGGTACTTACGTTTTTAATCTCCGAATTTTCGAGCAAAGATATCGTAATACAACCACATTTCGCTACACGTGTTTGAGTACAAAATAAAAGGGGTTTCACCTTCTTCCATCAAAATGCTTATCCGGACGATTTGTATTCGAATTTCGAAGACTAAGTGGTGTCTATCAACCCACACTGGACCATTGTGGTGGATGACAGCCCACTCCTGCTCAAAGAGAGGAGGAGTGTTTCCCAGCATTGGAAACAATAGTTAAGTTATGTAATAAAACTTATCATTCAAAGTGTAACTTATTTTATCAAAACCAACTTCCCATGTAGTATTTGTGTTATATCTTCAGATTATGACATTAAATCCAGTGATAATTTCATTATTATCTGTGTCAATATTATAATAGCAATTATCACAATCAAATAAGGTATTTATATCTAAGTGTTTAATCTTTTTATTTGCAATAAAGTGCTATGTTGATAAGGGATTATATACTTTTCATATTGCTTACAGATTTGAGGCAAAAAAATACCTTTTATTTGGGTAAAAGTATCGTAACATTCACATTTTTAAACGTGGTTATAAAATGTGCCATTTTCAGGTTAAAAATAACAAGAAAAACTTCAGTTGGAACGAATTTCACGTCTTGATGTATGTAGATTAGGTACTCACACATTCGCAAAACCATAGCTAATTGTAGATATTAAAAAATATATACATAATGTACTTACCAATGCCAAGAATGATGAAATACAACCAAACAACACAGTTAGATTATAAAACAACAATTATAACGGAATCACAAACACTACTTTATAGCAAAATATAAGAAATATTGTATTTTATAACTATTTAACATCTTTGCAAAAGTTTAATTTAAAATAACCACGAATGTTCAAATTAAAAGAACATACACCGAACGCGACGATACCGAAAAAATATAATAAAAAATATATCTATGACCACAGATTAAAAAAAATCACATGTGACGTTCAATCCACAAAATAGTGCTGTCCAACACCGATAAAGTTTTTATCGAAATTATATCGATACGTGTTTTTCGTTCGAGTGCGAAGTACGGAGTGAGGAACTAGTGTTGCGCCGGCGACTTATCAGTGACTTAGACTGTAATATCAACATTGTCAGTAAAAGATTGCGCAGTTGTAAAGTTATATCGATTTTCGATGATTACGCATTGCGGGAAATCGGATGGCAACGTGGGAATCGGATGTAGCAGGCATAATTCTCAAAGGACATTTTATTATTTAATATTTTTATTTTTGTTATAGAAAAAGTATCGCATGATAATGACCAGGGGGGGTATTCCAACGTCTTAAAACTAGGCTTATTCCGGCGAGTGAAAGTGACAGAGCTATACAAGTAGACTAGCGCCATTTTGTTCACTCACTGGAACAAGCCTGGTTTTAAGACAATGTAATACCTCCCCAGGTCGCCTACCATGATATCGTAAAGCGATAGTTATTCCACTGTGCGAACGAGATGGCGTTTAACGACTTATATAGCTGTCTCATTTCCACACTGGTACTACTCTCGCTAGTAGGCCACCACGGTTAAGGGAAGATTCAAAAGTGCTTTCGCAGCCTTGAAACGTAGAGTAAATTGTAGGAGCAGGGCGGATTTTACTTTTTATTTGACAGACTGCGGGAGAAGTAATTTGATGTTTCCCGAAATCCCAAAAAAAAACCAAATGGGTGAATGATATTCAGAAGACTTTGTTTATAGCCTCAGGCCTTACCACGAGCTCTTAAGGTGAAACAACTCAACATTTTTTCCATAGAAACTTCGTTGGGGTTTTACTCCACTATTTGACAAGGTACATCCAAAGTTAAACATGGTATCGTTTTGTTTCATTATTAATTTTGTCTGTACGGAAGCAGAATTGAACAATTATGGCTCGATTTCAGGTGAAATATCATGGTTTTTGACCATGCCTGCCAGTGAGTTCGAGCTCGCGATTAGCGCCGCAACCCTTAATTCGGCAAGAGCAAAAATTTGCGAAATTTTGATTTTTTTGTTTCTATTTGTTATCTTTAGATATTCCTAAAACCAGGAAAAATAATGAAAAAAATCTAGTATATCTAGATTTTCAGTAAATGCATGTCCAGTATACTGGACATTGCCAGGTTCCCTGAAAAGTAACAAAAAATATTGATGTCCAGTATAGTTCCCACTGTCGAATTAAGGGTATGTTTTTTAATTTTATAGAAACTCTTTTTTATGCAAATATGCTGTTTTATGTATAATATTCGATGCGTTTTGGCTTACAAAGTCATGCGTAATCTGTCCTAAAGTAAAGAAGTGTCGGGAAGGCTCAACTTTGAAAAATGATCCCTCTTTGCAACGGTTTTTTTTCGTTAGGAATGTTAAAGAAGGCAAAAAGTCTGCTCATTTCAGGAAAACATGGATCTGTCTTTGAGTCCTGTTCATATCTAGCGTATTCATGTAGGAAACTTGACAGTAGTAAGGAGAAAAGCGACTTTGGGATTCACACAATTTTGGAATATATCTTATCAAGATCATATGAGGAGTCGTTATCTAAGATTCAGTATGCCCTTCGATCCAGTGGAAGGTGGTCCGTTGAGTACAGGGTTTTAGGATAATATTGCTGTTAGTTTCTTTGCTTTTTAGAGCTTTGATATGGCTGTGCCCTCAAATAGAAAACCGCATACCATAGTATTGCATTCACAGTTTCCTGACAGTTGTTGAGGCTGCTGTAAGGGCAACTCACCCTCACTGGAAGGTCGAGATGTGAGCACCTAACAGTAGATATGTCTAAGAAGCTGTTGCGGGCAAGATAATGTACACCAGCTCTAAATCGTATTGGTTTTTGATAGTCCTGTGTAGGTGCGTACTAAGTTCATTATTTATTGGTTTAATTTCTGCCCCCTTTTGTTTTATATCGTAATTTTTATGAAAAATTACTCTTTTTGGTATCCGCATATAGCAAGCAACCAATAAGTGGCAGAATCTCTATCGGCTAATTCAGTATACAGGTGTAAGTTTTGAATAATGGGTCTAGGTGCATAAGTATGATAGGAGTTTATTTTGCTTCCTGATAAGAGAACAGGTCAATAGGTATTATTTGAAGTATATTTAGTATTGCTGCAGTTGGCATAGAGTTATGCAGCCATTTCTTGCAGGGAAAACATGTTTTTAAAACCCATGGAGTCATAAAACTGTCTTCAAGAGTGCCATCCCTTGTTTACGCGCGCTTATTTTCCATTTATTTTGAGACGTGTTGAATTTTTTTGAATACTTTTAAGTTATGTTAATTTGAGTTATCAAGAAATTAAGAGTTACACACATAAAATGGACGTAATTACATAATATCATATTGAAATGAAATGTCCGTATCATTGGCAATGTCCAGAATACTGGACATTACTAAACCATACTAAATTACTGCAAACCTGGCAATGGGAAGTATACTAGACATGCAAGTTTTACAAAGAATGCTGCAAAATCTATGAAACATACAATACTTGCAGTGTGTGTATACATTTGTATATACCATCTAAAACGTATCAATAAAAAATAATTGTCTATTTTAGAACAAAAAAATCGGGTAATTCTATAATTATCAAGAGCGGGTAAACGCCGTTCGCCCTGCCTAACATTGCGGAGACTACTGTCTGACCGGGTGCAGGTGTCCATTGACAGTTATTTTTTGGGTAATAATACAGTACTTAAGCAACATATCTGATATAAAAAAAACTTAAATTTATTTAAAATAAATGCTTCACATTTTTTCAAAGTCGATGTCCAGTATACTTCCCCGTGCCGAATTAAGGGTTAATGCAATCCTGTTTTGGCTGTGGGAAAGAGACAGAGCTAGACGACTTGTATAGTACGATCTCTTTCCCACAGCCAAAACAGGATCGCATTAAGAGCTCGCGGTTAGGCCCCTGGTTAAGACTAGCGCAGGTCAGACAAAAATGGCTCAAAGGGAGACCTATTAGTCGGCAGAAGTGAGTGAAACAGGGCTGGCAATGATGATGATTATGTTTAGTTTGTTCACCTGTTTCTTAATCGTGTTGTACTTCCAAGGTTATACCGAGCAACTAATTACCTAGTTATCTTTTTTGCATACATATAATTCGAAATTCGAAAAATGATATCTTATAGACTTGAAAAAGGACGAAATTAAAGATAAATTATGATAAAAATTACTTTAAAGGTATTTTATTGGGCAGCGAGTAAAGGGCAACTCGCTGCCCGACCATGGACCATGCCCGGGTCAACGGCGCGTTGTGTCCCACGCGCGCCTCAAAGAGCGTCAGCATAATGAACGGCCCTCTCAGAGGGCCAAAGCCGGCCGGGGTCGCGGGACTTCTTGCATCCCCGGAACATAAACGGCTATTGAAGGAAACCGTGGATTTTAGTCAGTACAAGTCTGACAGTCCCTCCCGCCCTGCCCAGGGTGGGAGGAATCATTTGATGATTTTACCACGTTAAAAAAAAAAGGTATTTTATTGTAAACAAAAAAATGCAAAGAGCTTTCATTTAATCGCTATAATAAAGTGTAATGATAAACAATATAGTTCTCATTCATTTTTTGGACATTGTAATGATGAGCAGTGGTGGGCCAGTGGCATCATATTATACATGATACGAGTTTTAGGTCGTGGGTTCGAACCCCGCCCGGTGCATTACTTTGTGTAATTTATTTAATCACTACTGCTCTCAAAACGGTGAAGGAAACATCGTAAACCAAAATTCG
Organism: Agrotis segetum; assembly: GCA_036375495.1. NCBI lineage: Eukaryota > Metazoa > Arthropoda > Insecta > Lepidoptera > Noctuidae > Agrotis > Agrotis segetum. Next base: position 265,957 of record JAQSVV010000104.1, read on the forward strand.
AAGACATGTGACATCTGCCAACGCGCACTGGGCCCGCGTGTTGGATTGTAGCCCACTCCCTCTCACAGAGAGGAGGCCTGTGTCCCAGCAGTGGGAACATTATAGGCTGATGATGATGATGACATTGTAATAATTTGCCATTAAAAATTGATGATACTTTAGTTATTTTAGTAAAAATTAAAAAGCGGCTTTATTTTATGACCAGGCCATTCGTCTTGACTAGACGCAGAAAAAATTAAAAATATATTTTTTTTCAATCCTTGTAATTCCACCACGACTTTAGACATCGATTCCCAGTAAACTGATACTCCAGTTATGTTGAAACTATCTAAATGCCACATAGACAAAAATGATTTATCATTTTCCAACATGCAACTGACATTCAACCTTAACATGCTGCTAAAACAGTCGACTATTCCAGAAAGGACGCTTGAAATCACCTGTAGGAATTCGCAACCTGTTCCCGACCTATCCCAATACAACTTATGTTGAAGCCTTTTGTTTCAACCGCTTTGCTGTAATTAGGTCACGAGCAATTTCTTAGTAAAACTCATATTTTATTGCTGCTAATGTAGTATTTGATTCATAAGTAAAAGGTATGTAAGGGGCTCTTCACATTAGATTCCATAGTTCACAATTTCCCTGCGTCTATTTTTTTTTCGGACATAGCACTGTTTTTGATGACGGCTAGCCAGTGTGCTTTACAAGTTAAAGAGACAATAAGCAGGCCACAACACTCGAAGAATCGATAACAGATGGAGAAGAAAAAGTTCTTGAGTGGCCACAACGAAACAAAAGACGGGGAGTAGGCAGGTCTTTCACGAGATGAACCGACGACATTTTGTGGAAATTGCGGGCAACCGATGAATGCAAGTGGCGATGGCGAATTGTTGTTCGGCGCGGTGGTGATCTACGATGACAAAAACTTATTTGCGTTCGTTGCAGTTTGCCTTATAGTTCAGTTTCCTCATTATGTTGAGACCAGTGGTGATGAAATACACAATAATATAAAGTCGTCCGGACCTAATATTGCCACGGCAGCCAATCTCAGCTGAGATTTGAAATTCATTACCTCTAATACACAAGTGTGTGCGTTGACACAAGTGCACTTACTGTTCTTTTATGCTCGTTTTTGGTCACATCATGGTCGCGTAAGTTACGCAACCTACCCCGCATGCAAGTGTGAAGTACCCCTAACATATCGATCGAATATCGCAGCGACCTGATTGAAGTTCTAAGAATGTGCACCGCACCAGGGTTTGTGTAAGCAAATACTTTACTTTTGTGGCTTCTTTCAAAAGTATCAATTTAATGTCAAATCAGGGAAATTAATTGCTTGCCATAACATCTACCTAGCCTATTCCTTGCCATGTTGTGGTCGGTTTCCAGTTGAACCGGATGCAGCTGAATATCAGTATGATACATAGAGCGACTGTCTATCTGACCTTTATAACCCAGTTCATCATCAGTCCGTCATCATCGCCATCATGTTCCCACTGCTTGGACACAGGCCTCCTCTCTGTGAGAGGGAGTGGGCCATATCCACCACGCGGGCCCAGTGCGGGTACCATCCTGTTGGTACTGGGTAATACGATTCAAGGGTTATTGTGAAGTTTGACTGTAATCGATTATTTGGGCAGAATTTAAATGTCCCTGAATTATGAATTACAGCCACATTATTCCAACACGAATAATGGTAAGCGTCCACAGGTCCGCATCGTAAGTATCGGACGTATCGCATCAAACGGATTTCTGTGTCGGCAGCGATCGGATTGCCGACGCGAGTATCAGCAATCGGATTGCCGATGCCACCTTCATCGCTTCCACTGATCGGCATTCCGTATGACGTCATCGGTACGCATCGCATGTAGGCATTGCCGATGAGCCGTCCGTACGATGCGGATCGGTGGACGCAGTTGTATGAGTTTTGATACAAGGCAAACTAAAATCCGTAACGTACGATACGTCCGATACGTGCGATGCCGACCTGTGGACCTACACCTTGAGAACACACTTGATACTCGATAATTTTGTTTTTTGGTTAATATTTTCCACTCCTTTCATTGTGCGTGATCCGACACGCACGTTTATTCAGCTTATATTTCAGCGTGGGTCTATGTTACAACCATTGTTTTTAGAAACAGGAAAACAAAATCCCATCTTCCGAGACGTTTTTGTAACACCCACAATGACAAGTTAAGAGGGTGTCGTTCTTAAAAGGAAACTTTTTACTAGGCAAAAATATTGCCTTTGACGTGATGTTTTTTCCCGAAAGCATATGCGTGGGCATCTCTAAGTGGTTGTAGGAATCCACTCCAAGAATAAACGTTGGGCTTTCCTTTGTGTCCTCAGCGTTTTTAAAAGGAGAACTGAGGGCTTACCACAAGCTCTTAACGCGATTCAGTGTAGGCTGCGGGAAAGAGATGGCGCTAGACGACTTGTATAGCTCTGTCTCTTTCCACACAGCCTAACTGGCAAAGGCCTCTGTTCTTGGTAGAAATTATCATAAAAATGTATTGTCATCGGTACTGAAAATACAGTGTTCAAATTCAGCTTGCAAGATTTGCACACTTTTGAGTTTTTATGCGTTAAATCTTTGTTAATATTGATTGATTTGAATACATAATAAATACATGTTCATTATTTTTCTAAACTCTGACGGACTCATTCCATTTGCAATTTGTTAACGCTGTCATCTTAATGAACCATTCTGGTTTTGAATAATTACTTCACTCTTTAGATTAGATAAAGAGAGATGTGACGTTGCCCCTCCCATTTTTTCTTTCCACACAATGTCGAACATTGTAACTGTAATTTTCGTCCCCTAACGTGTGACGTAGTTTATGGATGGCCCCTTAAAATTGTAAAATAATATTTTACAATTTTATTAAAATATGTAAAATAATATTTTACAATTTTATTAAAATATGTAAAATAATATTTTACAATTTTATTTAAATATGTAAAATAATATTTTACAATTTTATTGGAATATGGAATATTATCCCATTTCATATTCATAATAGTGACATTGAAATAGTGTAATTATCATAAATCCTTGTTTTTCTTTCTTTTAAAAATGTATTGAATACATTGATAACCTAATAATTGTATGTATTGATAATAATTTATCATTGTTCAATGGCATGATCTGTACAATTCTTGTTACAAAAGCATCTTTTGTAAAATACCTATAAGCATTAATAAAATAATGCTCTAAGCATAATCGGCAATCAGGTGATTTATATGAATTTCTTGCAATATAGTTCAGTATTTATTTTGATATTAAGCTTAAAACTAGTGGGTTAAAAAACGAAATAAAAAAAAGACTGTCCTTACTTTAAAATCGACTATTTTGTGTAGTGCTGTGTGGTATATCGATACATTTTTTTAATTTAAATAAAGTTTATAGTCGACGCCTCGCGTGACCAGAGGGCTGGCATATTTCTTGGTCAAAGGATAAGCATTGCCATCCAACGTGGCAATGCTGCCAGCGTTCTGGGCACTTTCCCCATTGACAACGATGTGGATGAGTTTTTTGACGCCCTTTAAATTTTAGTTTTTTTTTTTTAGTTATTTCTGTAAATATTTTACTCTTAATTTTAGTTTTTATATATAGTATGTCCTTATATTTTAATTAGAAAAGTAGATTTTTTCAATAAATTAGTTTAATATCTGGAAATTATTTTTCAAATTATCACTTTATTACAAATCGAAGACGAGTTTGTATAGTGCTGTGCCCTTTTATCGATACTTTTGATTTGTTTTTTTTTTTTTTTAAATAAATATTTATTTGTATGTGCCGTTCTGTCCTCAAGATTATAAAGGTGAGTGACTATTGCTTTATAAATGTATGTATTATGTTTTGATAACTTTTGAACTTGCCATAAAACGGTTGATATCTTTAGTAGATTTAAACTAGGTTAATCTGGATTCGTATATACTAAGAATATTCCAAATGTACGTTTCTTTTTTTTTGGTCATCATTTTTTTTTCAACGTGGTTAAATTATAAAATGTCGAGTCTTCCCAGGGCAGAGAAGGAGGACTGTCAGACTCGTACTGACTAAAATTAAACTCAGATACACAACCAGACCTGGAACTACCCCTTCTAGATCATACAAAACCGTTTAGGCGAACGCATACAACCCTAATTTCTTCAAAATTAGATTGAACAGTCTTCTTCTGGTTAAGGTCGCTCCATCGTCGCCCTTATATCTGTCACCCCTTTTTTTACCATAGTAAAATCATCAAATGAGTCCTCCCACCCCGGGCAGGACGGGAGGGACAGTCAGAATTGGACTGACTAAAATCCACGGTGACCTTCAATAGCCCTTTACGTTGCTGGGTCACGGTAATTCGATGAGCTTTGGCCCTCTAGAGTGAACCCATTTTACATAATAAAAATAAATTTAAATTAGTATTCGTGCGGGAAACTCAGGTACTGAACCCAATAATAGCACAAGATTAAAAAACACGTTCTTAAACCACAAGACCCACAATGACAGTTTGTTTTTATTCTTGCATTATTTTAAGTATAAAATATTACAAGTAATTTTTATAATGATGAAGTTAAGCTGATTATAATAAGTACGAGTGCGCGTCAGTCGGGGCTTTTCCAACTTCAAAGATACCTACACGTTCGGAAATACCACAAATTATGAATCACTGAAACTTTCTGCGGGTCTATAATAGTCTCTTAGCAATATTTCGCTATTGGGCATGGTCCATGATCGGGCGGTGAGTCACCCATTAGGCACCGTCCGTGTGCTTGACCCGGGAACTCTTGCTCAGTGGTTTCATCTACAACTAACAAACGAGCTAGTAAGGCTGAAGCCAAACGAGCGTAATTTTTGAGTCGTGAGCGAATTCCGGTCGCTCATAGGCGCTTTTGCGTCGCGGAAGACTTTTCGAAAGCAACCGAAATTCGGCGACTGACGACTTAAAAATGGGGAAGGCAAGTCAAAGCTAATTTTAGATGGCGCCACCATAGCTAAGTCCTAATCCGACCAATGAGGTCAGAGGTTTTACTATTTCAAGGTATCTATAAGATTTGAACCAATGACGATGCTTGGAACGTTGGAACAAGCTATACTAGCGCCATTAGTTCCCCAGTTGCCATCCCAATTACACTTGTTTGGCCTCCACCTTATTCTGTCTTCTAAATCATTAAAATATATCCCGTAAGTAGCATGACTATGATATATTTTTCTAACAATAGCATCTTAATTGATACAAGACATGGATCTGAAACATTAGGGTTGTCCAGTTGACGTATTTGATGACGCACGATTGTAAAATTCATTAGGTATGTTAGGAAAACTACCAACTAATTATATCTAATTGCCAGCGGCTTCGCCTCTTCAACCCCCCTCCCCCTTAATGCCTATGTCACTCAGCATACAGATTTGAGAAGCTAACCAATCGTTACTCAGAGCAGTGTACAGTCACGAGCAATAACATGTAAACACTTGACAAAATTCAAACTCAAATTACTCGTAAAATACTGCTTTGAAATAAGACCTATTTCGTACTATTACGTCTTCCAAAATAGAAGTCTAATAAAAAAAGGTAAAAGTTTAATCAATAGCTTAGCAGAACATCGCTTTTGAACACTGCTTAGTGTAAACATACTATTGCTCGTGACTGTACAAGGATCTTTTGACGTGTGAACAAAATGAAAACTAAAATTGCTATTTTTGTTTTCCAATATTTCGCGAAACAATTTGAAGAACACTATTAATTTTTACTAAAAATAAAAGCACTTTCGACCAGAAAATTGAATGAAATATTCAATATCGACGCCGATATCGATAATTTAATCAAAGAGTATAATTAACATCCCTATTTTTGAAGAATTTTGAGGAAATTGACATTAAAGATTTTTGTTGAAAGAAAAATTTGATTGTGGACTAGACTTGAACCTGCGACCTTCCGTTTCAGTACAACGGAAGGCTTAGCTCAATGAACCCTATTGTTTATTCTGAGCTATTGTTTTGCTTTCTTTTGCGAAGCAGTCATGCTCGCAAAGGAGGAGGCGGGCTGCGTGAGGGAGAGGACAGCGTTCTCCCTCCGCCCTAGCCGTAGTAGTAGAAGCCCACGGCGACGGACGTCGGCAGACGTTCTCCGGCAATCGTAGGCGTGGGCAATGGGCGACTTGTTGTCTGATATGGACGTGCACCTCAAACAGCTGTCAGCAATATGACTGCCCCCCCTTAAAGGCTCTTAAAGGTCCTGCCAGGGTAGCGGGACTATCGTGTTACGATGGCCCCGGAATGTAAAGGGCTATTGAGAAACACCGTGGATTTTATTGACTCAACCTGACAGTCCCTCCCGTCCTGCCCCGGATATGGGAGGACTCTTATAATAATTTTACCACGAAAAAACCTAAAAAAAGGTATTTTTGCTAAATGAGTTCAGTTACATTTGCCAACAAAGGATTTAGATTATTTCTAGATATAATAAACGATTACAAAAAAAGAAAATTATGACGTATTTCTTCAGGTACTTTCCCCACAGCCAATGTATCATTTATTTGATTTGAATCAGAATCAGGCAATTTCTTTGATTCTATCTATAAAAGAAAAATGTTATCTAGGTACTACATAGATAAGACTTTTTTTGTATTTAAGTCAAAACAGGAAAGTTATGATTTTTCAATAAATATATATTAAAGAAGGGGTAAATTTTGCTGGTTTTACCGGAACCGGAAATATCGATTCAATTCTAATATTTTTTTTTTTCACGCCAATCATAATTTTATGGCTTACTAGCACTACGCCCGCGACTTCGTCCGCGTAATTTTCGAACTTTGCCTTTGTGAATTTCTAATCCCAGCCACCCTCTATATGGGATACTGTTGGAAAAACTAAATCAATATTCAACAAAAATACACAATACATATATTCAGTCTTAGGTAACACGTTAGGTCCTAAAAATAATCCCCCCCATAAATAGAACCCCCTTGCAATGTTGAATTCTCTAATTACAAACACCAAAGAAAACCCCTATGGGGTCGAATTTTGTAAAATTTTATGTTAGTGAGAACCTAGGTCCTAAAACAACCCCCATGCTGAAACTTACCATTTATAGCAACAAAGTTTCATACAAACTATCAACCCCATAAACAACCCCTTAGGGGTAGAATTTCAGAACATAGTGCCTTGGTGTGCATTTACGTCATAAAGTAACAACCTAGCAAAATGTAATACTCCTAGCATTTGTAGAAACGAAGACATACAAAATATCAACCCCTTGGGGTCTATTTCCACAAAACACCCGCAACAACGTCTAAAAAGGAATCTCTATGCAAAATTTGAGTCTCCAAACTATCAACCCCGAAAAATCCAAACATTAGTAAACATTTAGGTCTTAAAAAGAACCCCTCACAAAATTCGAGACGCCTAGTACGTGTAATTAACAAAGTTTCATACAAACTATCAAACACAAAAAAAAAACCCTTTGGGGTCGAATTTCGAAAAATCCCGCCATAGTGTGCATCTTAGTCTTATAAAGGAACCCGGTGAAAAATTTGAGGCTGCTCGCACTTGTAGTAACAGAGTTTCATATAAACTGTTAACCCCAAAAACAACCTCCTAGGGATCGAATTTCGCAAAATCGCATCTTAGGTATTACTTACGTCCAAAAAAGTTTACATAGGGGTTCCTATGTAAAAATTTTAATCTCAATACTATCAACCCCAAAAATAACCCCTTAGGGGTCGAATTTCTTAAAACTTCCACCTTGTTGAGCTTAGATATACATCTTAAAAAGTATCACCATGCAAGATTTGAGACGCCTAGCACTTGAACTACTAAAAAAGTTTCATACAAACTATCAACCCCATAAACAAACCCCTCAGGGGTCGGATTTCGCAAAATCCCGTCATAGTGAGCATCTACGTTCTGAAAAGACACCCCATGCAAAATTTGGAATTCCTAGCACCTGTAGTAGCGAAGTTTCATACAAACTATCAACCCCTAAAACAAACCCCTTAGGGGTCGAATTTCGCAAAATCCCGTCATGGTGACCATCTACGTCCTAAAAAGAAACTTCATGCAAACCTTGAAATTCCTAGCACCTGTAATAACGAAGTTTCATACAAACTATCAACCCCAAAAACAACACCTTAGGGGCCGAATTTTGCAAAATCCGTTCTTAGTGCTCACCTACGTGTTATAAGGAGGGCTTATGCCAAATTTCAAGTTTCTAGGCCCAGCGGTTTGGGCTGTGCGTTGTCAGATCAGTCAGTCAGTTTTGAATTTTATATATATAGACAAGTCCGCGGGACTGTCTCGTAAGGAAACCGTGACCTTGGAACGTAAAGTGTCTATTGAAGGATACTATAGATTTTAGTCAGTACAAGTCTGACAGTCCCTCCTGCCCTTCCCTGGGTGGGAGGAATCATTTTTGATGTTTTTGCTACGTTAAAAAGAAATCCTAGATGTGGAGTAGTTACCTTGTTTCGGGTCTAATTGTTACACGGTGAAACGCAACTGCAATGAAACTGCAACTTCTCGATTTCCCGTTTCAAACCGGTTTCATCGGTTGCGTCACGTGCGCTCACTCATAAGAGTCTATGGCAGAAACTCAAATGAAACTCTAAAGCCTTCTCTTCACAATCGGCCATGATGGCCGTGTTTGCGGAACAGAAGGAGACGGCGCTATACTAAGAATCGAGATAGAATTATTTGCATCTTGCTTTCTGGTATAGCGCCGTCTCCTTCTGTTCGGCAAACACGGCCATCATGGCCGATTGTGAAGAGGAGGCTTATAGTAATAAGAAGTTGCAGTTTCGTTGCAGTTGCGTTTCACCGTCTGTTTAGGGCCTTAGTGTAACGTGAGTTTAAAGACATGAAAACGCACCCACAATACAAGAGAAATTCCTAGAGAGTTGCAACGACGTTTCTTTAAAAAACACTTACTAAATAATGTACTTGTGATTACTTTCATTCTCCTTAATGTACAGTCACGAGCAATAGAATGTATACACTAAGCAGTATTCAAAAGCGTTGTTCTGTTACCATATTGATTAAACTTTTGCCTTTTCATTAGATTTCTATTTTGGAGGATAGGACCGTTACAAAATAGGTCATATTTCAACGTGGAAACCAAATAGTTCACGCGTAAATTGCGTTTGAATTTTGTTAAGTGTATACATGTTATTGCTCGTGACTGTACACTTTCTTTCTTTCAAACTATAATTACCGTATTAAGCCCTTGATAGCAAAGAGAAAGTCCTATTAAAATCTATTCAATAATTTTGTGAGAAATGCGTATAGACGAACATACATTAAAGGTACATTTATGGGCTAGCTATGAACATGGATTTATCTACCTTTCATATTTTTATATCTTTTATTGCTTTATTATAACAACCACATAATTCAATTTTCAAGGGTAAGCCGCGCTTGCCGAGGTCGGTCTGTGGATGGGTGACGTTCTCATGTCTTTGTCTTTTTTTGTAGATCTTTAGTTACCAACTTATTCAGAAGCTCGAAATTCTGGCAATCATTCTGACCAAAGGTATCGTGTTACCCAGTTACTGGGTTGTAGAGATCAGATAGTTGTAGGTCGTGGGTTCAAATCCAGGCAGGCGCATTACTAAATGTAATTTATTTCATCACCACTGCTCTCAAAACGGTGAAGGAAAACATCATAAGGAAACCGGCATGTCCTAGAACCACAAATTCCAAGACAATTGACATCCACTCCCTCTCACAGAGAGGAGGCCTAGTGTGTCCCAGCAGTGGGAACATTAATAGGCTGATGATAATGATGATTTTAGGTGTGTGAAGATTTTAAATCAAGCTTATTTTTTTGAATTTCGGAAAATTCTCTTTTTTATAAATATAAATTTTATAAAGTCTGCACTATAATGCCACCAATAACCCTTTTCAAAGAAACTTCAATAATACAATTTTCAGTTGGTAACGCAATACATTTTATATTGAAAGACTTCGGTTGAATCTAATGTGATATGATATCTCAGTTGAACGAGCATTTCTCAGTCTGGCGCCTCCATTTTTATTTTATATGAAAAATATTTCAGACTGCTAGAGGCTGTCATATCCACTAAGCGTTTTCAAACCTATAATATAAGGCGCACAGTAAACAAAGACATTAAACTATAATACGAGCAATAGACGGGACATCACGAAGAAAGTTGTGATCCAAAAGTTTTTATCAATAGGTAAAAAGTCGCTCAGTCTAGTAGTTGCGTTGCTATGCGACGCTAGATAGTGCTAGTGACGCACGGCATCAACAATTTTGTGTGACAATTTTCGCAATGCCCGCTCTATAGGTTCTTTTAAATCTCTTTGACAGCAAAAGTCTAGAACTCTCTGCCTGCGTCTGCATCTCCGAAAATACTCGTATACAACCCTACCCTCATCAAAGTTTGCGAACCTGCTGGTGACAAATGAAAATCATCCTTCATCATCAGCTTATAATGTTCCCACTACTGGGAAATAGGCCTACTTTCTGTGAGATGGAGTGGGCCATAATCCACCACGTGGGCCCAGTGTGGGTTGGAACATGTCACGTCTTCGTATAGGACATGCCGGTTTCCTCACGATGTTTTCCTTCACCGTTTTGAAAGCAGTGGTAATGAAATAAATTACACAAAGTAATGCGCCTGGCGGAGTTCGAACCTACGACCTACAACTCGTAAGTCGGGACCGATACCACTGGGCCACCACTGCTCAACTCACCTTGAAAATTGTCAATTTGAAATTGTCTAAGTTCCAGTTTACTTACAGAACCAAAAATTCGAAGACATGATGTGACATCCACCAATCTGATTCTGCACTGGGCCTGCGTGGTGGATTGTGGCCCGCTCCCTCCCTCTCTCAGAGAGGAGGCTTGTGTCCCAGCAGTGGGAACATTATAGGCTGATGATGATGATGATGAATTTCCAAGGAAAAAGTTTGTTCTTTCTTCGCACACCAGAGGCGCTGTTTCATTTTTTCATACAAGAAACGCTGAAATACTGGAAAGACGCTGTAAAGAAAATTAAGTGAAAACTCGTGCTAATGGTACAGATGAGATTTCAAAATACAAAGTTGTCTTTTGCACTGGTCTTATACACCTTTCAAAAGAAAAGTAAAAAACGTTGCATCTAAAATTACGTTACTGTAAAACAAAAAACCGGACATTTCTAAATAATGACAGGTCGGATCAGCACTTCCGCTAAATTCCTTTTTTATTCTTACACGACGCTAATGATCGCAGGAAGTAGACAATTTTATATGTATTATTTGTATACTAGTGTATTATTTGGTTTTGTTTAACTTGAAATAATATTAAGTATCTCTGAAAGAATAAAAAGTATTAGACGAGCAAGACTACTTTCAGTAAGTGTAACGTAAAGGCGCTCCCTCACCGGAAGCATTCGCATGTAATGTATTTAGGCCCTTATAGATTCGACTTTGAGCATTAGGTAAGAATCCCACCAACCGGCCGGAATTGGCGGCATTCTACAATGCGGAAAAGAACATTGAAATCTATCAACAGTAAATACAGTTCATGTTTGCTTGCAAAGTAATCTCCGTCGGCATTCCGCGACTCGTAGCGACTTGTCCCTTATGTTGCTTGCATATGAACTGTATTTACTGTTGATAGATTTCAATGTTCTTTACCGCATTGTGAAATGCCGCCGAGTCCGGCCGGTTGGTGTGAATCTTACTCTTTACAATATAGTACGAGATCCGGTAGAAGAAATATATACCCTCATCTGTTATTTGAAAATGGCATATGATACACGCTACATACTCTAAACGACAATATTTTGGTGATAGGTTGTCGGCCTGAATCGCGTACCGTCACTGTTAATTCATAAAATTTGTTTTCAAAAATTTTCGTTCCACTTCCCTCATCTGTTATTTAGAAAAATCAAGCATTAGCTGATAGAATATACCGCAAGGAATCCAAAAAATATAGGTTGTCGGTGTCTAACCCTGTCCTTCTAATTAGTTGTCGGGTTTAAACAGGTGAGTTACCTAGATAATATGCATCTGTTATTTAATCGAATCAGATATCAAATGATAGATTATTTCATTCTGAATCCAACAGTATTTAGTTGTCGAAGCAAAACTGTGGCTGAATTTCGGTTATCTAAATTTTAATCGTAAAAATTGGCCTAAACGTTGAACAACAAAAGACAAGATAATGATGCAGCTGTGCAGTTCTGCATCCAGACAGGTCAAAAAGTGTTTGGAAAACTAGTTTCACTTCTTACTAAGATCGCGGCAATAGTGTTAAGTGTTGTGCGCGAAACCGTACAGACAGGTCGAAAATTGTTTGGAAGGGGCGCGCCAAAGTTCACCTAAAGTTTAAACTCTGATAATTGGAAACCCGAAAATGTTCTTCCTAACATTTTTCATCCTAATAATCACGTTTCCTAACTACTCTGTCTCTAATTTTAATAATTCCGAAGCATTTAACTTGGAACGAAAATTTTTGAAAACAATTTTTATGAATTAACATAAACGGTACGCGATTCAGGCCGACAACCTATCACCAAAATATTGTCGTTTAGAGTATCTAGCGTGTATTAGATGCCATTTTCAAATAACAGATGAGGGTATATATTTCTTCAATGTATCCTAGACTAATACTACCTCCCTGACTGACGAGCATTCGCGTATAAGTACTATTATAAATTGGATAAAATTTAAATGCGCATCAATAATCATTTTTGTATACCAAATATACTGAATGTGCACCAAATCTAAAACTCGCTTTAGCAAGATTTCAAGGACACCTCGAAGTTCGGTTTGGTTAGGTTCCTTTAAACCTTGTACACAGAAATAGAAGCCCCGCGAAGCGGGGCTTCGTCGACCCTGCTTAGGTAGATTTTTTTTATAACACTTGTTATTATAGTATAATTGATTTATTTGATGAGCAAATTTAGTGTGCAATTCCGTATTTTTGGTGATAATTTGGAATATTTTCATTGAAAAAAGGGGGATTTACAGTTAAAGTATTAAATACTATCCTTATAAATTTTGTGGTATAAACGTACATTAGTAAAGATTTGATACAAGGTACGCATTGTGATGCTAGATTGTCTTCCCACACTAATGAAATGTTCGAATCTGTAACGATACATTACAGGTGAATGCTCGCGGTGTGAGAGCGCCTTAACACTGTTGGATGAGCTCGTTGCTTAAGAATTAAATCCGTCAAAGCCAGGTTACAGTTAACTTGCCGAGACTGGTCTGTGGATGGATGACCATATTCTGTCATAGCGAGTCTCCTCCGTGCCTCGGAAAGCACGTAAAACCGTTGGTCCCTGCTGTCATTTGTAGATCTTTGACAGTCGTTAGTATTAGTCAGAAGCTCTAAAGTCTGACAACCAGTCTTACCATGGGGTATCGTATTTCCCAGTTACTGGGTTGTGGAGCTCCGATAGGCAGTCGCTCCATGTAAAATACTGATATTCAGCTGCATCTGGTTCGACTGGAAGTGGACCCCAATATAGTTGGGAAAAGGCTAGGCAGATGATGATGATGGCCTTGCAAAATGTACACAAGACATACAGACATAGTACACTTTTTCTCAGTGAAACATTAAAATGTTGCTAAGACACATATGATTGCTACATCCACATGTATTTAGTAGCAGTTTTTATATCACTAATTGTAGCCATTATCAAGATATTTCCGTCAGACAGACATAATAAGTACGTAGATGTGGCACTTATGTAATTTTAGACAAAAAACTAGCGCTCAATTTGTGACTTAGATATTTTTTCTAGACTTTGTTGCTACTTAGTAACAATGATACTGTGTCTCAAGGCGAGGGTGTTTAACCAGTGTGTGTTGCCAGTGATGACATATGGCTGTGAAACGTGGTCTTTGACTGCTGGCCTTTTAGAGAGATTAATCGAGTCTCTGGGCCCACACAGGGAGCCCCATGGAGGGCCACGGACCGCAGGACTCCGGCGTGCTGCCTTTGGCAGGAGGCACTTGACACACCGAGGAGAGAGAGGAGAGGAGACCCTCTGGCCAAGACTAAAGTCACGAACAAACGCATCTTGCCAACCTTGCTTGGTCATAGGTTCCTTAAAAGGATACGTCTGATAATATCAAAATCAAAGCATTTATTTCACATAAGCCAGTTACAGGCACTTTTGAATTGTCAGAGACAATTAAAGGAATAATTATTATTAAACAGTAAAAAGTTATGGTGCTACAGTCCCAGTCACAAGACATAAAAACTGTGAAAGTAGGTACCGTAGATGCCCGTTCCAAGAAGTAGATCTCTATGGAGACGAACGTGCAAGAAACTCCATGGACACTCTTTTTAGATCGCCAGAATTATTACAGAACCTTTGTTACATCATTCATGTTGAAGTGGCACATTATATGAGAACGATGTAGCTAGTTTTTTATTAAAAGTGTCCATAGTAAAAATTAAAACAAAGACAATTCATATCATTTATATTAATTCATTTCACTCGAAGTTTCAACCATATGATACGGATATTGGTTCTAAACAACCAGATGCTAATTTATTGCTTACAAAGATAGATTTAAGTGTAGTGGTAAAATTAATTAGCAGATACGTGAGAATTAGTTTTGTTTATCTATTTGTAGTTTTTGGGATTGTAGCGGTACTTGGACGGATCCAGAAACAGGTTTTTGGCTTTACAGCTAAGATGGAACATCTGGTGAAAATCGGTTATAGCCGGTTACCTATCTGTTTAGGTTCATCACCACACCGGTTATAACCGGCTATCAACTTACATCTTCTGTTGAGCCTCTTCCCAACTATGTGTACCTTTTAAAAGCAGCAGGTTCTCGGTACAAACAGACCGCTATGAATCTGTCTAAGACGTCCACTGCTGAACATAGGCCTCCCCCATAGACCGCCACGCCGAACGACAATTCGCCACTTCCATACATCGGCTGCCCGCGACCCTCACGATGACGTCGGTCCACATAGTGGGAGGCCTGCCTACGCTGCGTTTTCCGGTCCGTGGTCGCCACTCGAGAACTTTTCTTCTCCATCGGTTGTCCGTTCTACGAGCGATGTGGCCTGCCCATTGCCACTTTAACTTGCAAATTTTAAACGAGATACCAAGGCTATACAAAAAAACTCGTAGTTAAAAATCGTTACTTATATAAAAATCTTATTTTGATATTTGTTTCTGACGTTCTTAAATATGGTCTTCTGAAAATCAGGCCCGTCAATACCAAAAGCTACGAAGTACAAAGGCTGTACCCATTTTGTCCTGAAATAGATATTATAATAATTATTATAAGATGACAACCCCACGAGATTACAGACTCAATCTATATTCTTACCAAAATAACTGTAATTACGATGAGCTATTAATAAAGCAAGAAAATAGTTTCAGCAGATGTTCCAATGTCATTTGTCTTGTAAGTAATCTGTTTGTGAAGAAACCGTGGTAGGTAAGAAATTTTGGGCAATTACTAAAACCTATCACATTTATATTTTAACTGCGAAATTTTATAAGGAAGGATGGATGGATGGACGAGCGAAAGTATAAAATCCCTTTTTATTTAGTTAATACATAACATTTCATCTCAATCGGTTGAAGATATATACTTCCAAATTGAGTTTAAAGATTCCACCCAAATAATGTATTTCAACTAAGCCAATTACAGGCTCGCGCCCGACATTAGTCGAGGCCATGCTGCGGGTGAGACAGAGTGGGAAGTGGTCCTGGAAAGCAGTCATGCTCGCGAAGGAGGAGCCGCGTGTGGGAGATAATAGCGTCCTCCCTCCACCCTATCCGCAGTGGACGTCGGCAGAAGATCTCCGGCCACCGTAGGCCCGACCATGCGGGACGCGAGTAATGGTCGACTCACTGTCCGACCATGGACCATGCCCGGGTCAACGGAGTATTGCGCTCCCACGCGCCTCAAAGAGTGTCTCTCTAGTTAGAGGGCCAAACCCTGCTGGGATCGCAGAACTTTTCCAATTACCGTGACTTTGGAACGTAAAGGGCTATTGAAGGACATTGTTGATTTTAGTCAGTACAAGTCTGACAGTCCTTTCCGCCCTGCCCTGGGTGGGAGGACTCATTTGATGATTTTACCACGCCAAAAATAAAAAAAGCCAATTAAAGGCACTTTGAACAATCAACAGTATAGCGGGGTGAACCTAGGAAAATCAGGACTGGACCATTTTTAGATTTTCCAAAAGTCACGTAACGTAACGAAGGTGCCCGGGGCATTTAAATTCACTGAGATTGAAGTTAGAAACACGCGCAGACGAAGTCACCTGCGCAGTGCTAGTAAGACATACAATAAAAACTGGTACATAAAAACTGTGAAAGTACTATAGATGCCCATTCCAAAGCGTAGATCTCTATGGAGAAGAATTAGAAAGAAACTCTATGGACCATACTTTTTCAATCGCCAAAAGAACTAATTAATCTCACGTCCGTAAGTAATAATGAATAATAAGCAAAGATCGAAACATCGGCCGAAGCTACGGGTTTCTTGTTAAGATAGTAATACCCTGAGTAGGTCCTCGAAATCTAATCTGACTAATTAGTGGAGTGCCTGAGGGATGCTGAGGGTTTTGAACTCCGGCTTTTGTTACAGTGAATGAAATTAAATGTTTGATTTGAAGAAAATCGACGCAAACTGATCAGTCCCCCTTAAAATACTGAATGAAGTAGAGATAATAGTGCTTTGCCTACAGATAACAGAAAAACAAAAATACCTATTAGTGTTATATACTAAAACCTTCTCCAGAATGTAATGAACACTTTCCTGAAAACCACATTAAAATTCGTTCAGCCAAACGCGAGATAATCGCGGACAAACATACATACATACACACACAACAACAACAGTAAAAATAATTAAAAGTGTAATAAAAGCAGTTCGTTACAATAAAAACTATTTTAAACGCGCGAGTTTGTGAAGATGATGGATTGATGGATGTTTGTTACTGTTTCACGCAAACTGCTATTAACTTATCAGCCTTTTGCCGTCCACTGCTGAGCGTAGGGGCTATTGAAGGACACCTTGGATTTTAGTCAGTACGAGTCTGACAGTTCCTCCCGCCCTGCCCGGGGTGGGAGGACTCATTTGATGATTTTACCAAACTCTTTTACCGCTAAAAAAGGCATAGTTTTCAAAACTGCTAGCAACAGCTCCTAAAAATAATATCCTACAAAGTAATTATAGATGAGTTGTTGTTCAGTCTATACACAGGGGGTAGTTTTCTTGGAAGGGATGTAATTATATCTGCTAGATAAGTGTTAATCTCGTGATCGTTGACTTAGTAACAAACCGGTTATATTTAGGTTAGAAACAAGTTGATTGAATGAAACTGGATAGCGCCATTTTCTTGGTACCTATCCTAAAATACATCCTTCAAGGACAATGACGGGGCCCCCTTAGAGGACCAAAGCCTGCCAGTGTTGCGGGATAAACGAGCTTTCTTTCTGCTTTTCCGGAACATAAAGAGCTATAGGACACCATAGATTTTAGTCAGTACAAGTCTGACAGTCCCTTTTGCCCTGCCCTGGGTGGGAGGACTCATTAAACGATTTTACCACGTTAAAAAAAAGGACGGACGGAAGGACTTCATTTGTAGCTGTATCATTCGGTTATTTTGACGTCAGTTACGTTCGTACTTCCGTAACCTTGACACAAATTTTCACTCTTTTACTTTACAGCGTCTTTCCAGTATTTACAGCGTTTTTGTATGAAAAAAAGGAACAGCGCCTCTGGTGTGCGAAGAAAGCACTAATTTTTTCCTTGAAAATTGTCAATTTGACATTGTCAAAGTTCCAGTTAACTTTACGTCTCAAATACTGAAAATTCGTGCTAAGGGTACAATATCCGTGTCTTCGTTGACTGATTTAGAAAGTAGACCCCTGGTTCGAATTAACAACCTCGTGTATAAGAGGCAAGATTTTAGCCTCTGGTCACATTATTGACATGTTTATGTATATTGATTTTGAATGTCTTATCATTCTGTTTTTATGTGTATGACTAGCGGCCTGTCCCGGCTTCGTACGGGTGGACTTATCTTTTCTAGCAATAAATATAGCCTATGTTACTCAGGATAAAATTAACGGTGAAAACGTTTTTGAAATCGGCTCAGTAGTTTTTGTGTTTATTCAGATACAAATCTTTCCTCTTTATAATATTAGTGTAGATAAATAATAACAATTATCTATACTCACAGCGTTGTCTGCACTCAAAACGGTGAAGGAAAACATTGCGAATGCGCCAGCCAGGTTCGAACCCACGACCTGCCACTGGGAAAAAAAACATGCAGCTTTTAATAAACTACAAATAAAATATTTCGGTTCTGGGTGTTTGTGTATGCGAGTTTCTGTTTGTAAGCGTACCCTCGACACAGGGGAAAATTCTAGTGTGGAGCAAGGATTAAAAACCTATAAATAAAATAGATAAGTCTATCCAAATACATTCGCGTCATAAACTCAGCTATTCCTAATTGATATGTTTGAGCAAGCCTATTCTATTATAATCTCACGCTGAGACGCAATTGACGTCCAATATAATTAATCTGCGGGTAGATTATTATTATTGATAGCTTTTCAATTTGGGGACAGACGCCATGTTGGTTTTGGAGAAAGAAATAGAAGATGGACAAACAAGTTGTTTGTTAGAAATTAATTGCCCCCTGTGAGTTAGTGGGTTACTGTTATTAACTGTTTGATCAAATGTAATTAGTTTATTTTTGTTGGATCGTAAAAGGTTGGATTTTTCAGGAGATTAGTTTAGGTTTTTGCGCTTCGATACTTAAATAAAGATATTAAAAAAAAACAAATTCAAAATCAAATATTTTTATTTCACATGGCATATTAAAACGTCGACAACATGTGCTCGGTTCGAGTTGGTCGATTCCATGGAGAAGAACCGGCAAAAAACTCCATGGTTACTCTTTTAAAATCTACATAAAAATAAGTCAGGTTTTCCTTCCTGACGCTATAACTCCAGAACGCACGAACCGATTTCTACGGTTTTGCATTCGTTGGAAAGGTCTCGGGCTCCGTGAGGTTTATGTGGCAAAACGGAGTTCGCCGGGTTTGCTAGTCAAATAAATAAAGACACATTACAGAAAGAGTTAATCTATTTTCGAGTGACTTTCATGGGAAAAAAATACACTAGGCAAAGTTGACAAACTTCCCCAAGGCATAGAGATCATTGGAGGTATAATTAATATAGGTAAGGTATTCACTGGGATATTTTTGCTAGTTTTAAAGTAAGTGAATTTAAGTGCAATCTCTAGGAATTTGCAGTCTATCTGAACACGAAAAATGGTCATAACTCTTGAACCGTCAAAAATATCGTCTCTCTGATAAAATATTGGAAATGACGTCTTCCATGCCCCTTTTCAATTTGATCCATACTTTCAGGGACACCCTGTATAACAAGGCATGGCAAGCAAGAAACACAAGTTTGATAAAAATAGGCAAGAAATACAAGTTTGTAAAAACAGGCAAGAAAAACAAGTTTGTTAAAACAAGCAAGAAATACAAGTTTGTAAAAACAGGCAAGAAATACAAGTTTGTTAAAACCCTTTATTTCGAAAATCAACTCTTCTAGGAATCTAAAGGACTTATTGCTAAATCTAGAGTCACAATAAGGAAAATAAGAAAATTCATGACAAAAAAAATCTCGTCTCTGTCTCGTCGATTCCTAAGCGATAAAGATTTAAAAGTTAAATGGATTCTGAAAAATACGAACCATCTGATACTGAGATACATTTAACATATCATCCTCAAGAATATTATAATTTTAAATTAACACATCTTTTGGTGATCCTTTTGTTCCGAACAACTTCTTTGTAGATTTATCAAACTATATGTAGGTATACGGAAAATAA
The DNA here is from genome assembly GCA_036375495.1 of Agrotis segetum. Classification (NCBI taxonomy): domain Eukaryota; kingdom Metazoa; phylum Arthropoda; class Insecta; order Lepidoptera; family Noctuidae; genus Agrotis; species Agrotis segetum. The sequence goes on from JAQSVV010000104.1 coordinate 285,807, forward strand.
AAAGGTTTATTTTCCTTATACCTACTAATTTATGTCTAAAGCACAAGGTTTAAATTTTAACGCTATAGACTAATGTTACCCTAATTCATAATCACTATGAAATTATATTTAAATAACTAATTTAATTATGTGTACATTATAAATTTAAAAAAATACAAAATTTGAGAAATAGTTACTTACTAGCTGCTGCCCGCGGCTTCACCCGCTACAACTCGAAAATTATCCCACAGGAACATAAAATCGGGATAAAAACTATCCTATGTGTTAATCCAGGTTATCAACTATCTGTGTACCAAATTTTAGCTTAATCCGTTCAGTGGTTTTTGCGTGAAAGAGTAACAAACATCCATACATCCATACTTACAAACTTTCGCCTTTATAATAGTAGTAGGATTATTTTATGTAGGTACCTAACAATAATCAGACATGTTCATTCTATTGCTGATCCAGCTCAATAATTTTAGCAACTGAACTTTGACCTGAAATAGAGCCTAAGCCTACAGGCTAAGTCTAGCTTATATCGCAGAGGCTTCCGTCTTCTTTTGCACAAAATTGAATCGCGTTCAGCCAGTCGATCGTACGTCAAATTTCGGGCTCCCTTCCCGCAATCCCCCATACATCCTGCCCGCTGAATTATTATAAAACAATTTTGATACGGTAAGAACATTGCTCAACTAAGGATTATTTAAAAGGAGTTATAGAAATTTTTGCTTAATAAGGAGTTTTAATATGACTTGGTTTCAGGGTTGGAAATAAAAACAGTTTTTTTTCAAATTTATAAAACAAACAGTTCAAAATGTTTTAAGTAAGTTTTTTTTTTTAGTTTCTGGTTATTTTTTAAAATTAATTCCACCTTGTTTGTTGATGTCTAAACGTATAAATCAGTTATTATTTTAAGCAGTTATTAAATTTTAAGCATTTTTTCATTTATTATAGTGTCAATAAAAGTTAAAAATATGACATAACAATGGCATTAAACTCGAAAGGTTTTATGTCAAACTATTTAGACTCCTGAATATTAATTTATTTTCATTTTAATATGCATTCATCTGCCTTAAAAAGTAGTTGAAACGGGTAATAAAAAACACTGTTTAATTTCAAACTGTTTTAAACAGGTGTTTTAAAACAACTTGTTTTAATTATGCCAACCCTGCTTGGTTTGTAATAATACGAGTATCACACAAGTGTTTTAATACTATTTAAATACTCTCATAGGTTAAATTCTGTTAGGTTTAATTTGTTAAACACAATCGTGTTTAACTAATTAAACCTAAAAAAAGGTCAGTGCAGCAGTCATGTTGGCAAAGGAAGATGCGGGACGCGTGAGAGAGAGGACAGCGTAAACCTTACATCCCAGCCGCAGTGGTTAACCCAGAACGTAAAAGGCTATTAAATAACGCCGTGAATTTAAGTCAGTACAAGTGTGACAGTATCTCCCGCTTGGCCTGGGGAGGACTCATTTGATGATTTTATCATGAAAAAAAAGGCATGGGCCATGCCCGGGTCGACAGCGCGTTGTGTTCTACGAGCGCCTCAAATAGCGTCAGCATGATGACGGGGTCCCCCTCTAGAGGGCTAAAGCCTGCTGGCGTCCTGGTACTCATTACTTTCAAACTCTTAAAATCATTTGAACCTGTTTTTTAAATTGCTTAACGATAGCAAGTTAAAAAACAGCTTCAAGCGATTTTCGACCTTATTGACATTTAAAATTTAGTTTGTTTTTTCTCACTTTCACGTTCTCTAACATTGCTCCTTCATTAAAATCCGGTTTTTGCATAAATGTCAATAAGGTCGAAAATCGCTTGAAGCTGTTTTTTAACTTGCTATCGTTAAGCCATTTAAAAAACATGTTCAAACTATTTTCGACCTTACTGACATTTATGCAAACACCGGATTTTAATGAAGGAGCAATGTTAGCGATCGTGAGAGTGAGAAAAAACAAACTAAATTTTAAATGTCAATAAGGTCGGAATTCGCTCCAACTTGTTTAGTTACTTGTCCATATCTTTTAACAATAATCGGTTCACAACTGAAAATTCTGTAGGAAATTTGACAATTAATTCCTCTTTTTCTACCCCTATAGGCCGAGTTTAATTTTGATATTTAAATGGGACCAACTTTCAGATAAACTCTGTCCAACAAAAAAAAAAGATTTTTTGATATTGGACCACCTTAGAGGAAGTAAAGAATGGTCATAAATAAAAAAAAAAAAATATATATACATGTCGAATTGAGAACCTCCTCCTTTTTTTCCGTCGGTTAAAAAATATATTTTAACATAATAAAGTAGAGCAACCTGAGATGCGTAACTGCGCGTCATCACCGTTAGAGCGAGAGAAGGTGTGAGCGAGAGGGACCAACAAAAATTCGTCGTGGACCTCACGTCCGATCGCTCCGGCCGTCCACCGGCCACTAAGGAATTTCTCTTGCAATTCTCGTTTATAAACACTTTTTGAGAGGTTATTTGAGATATTTTTTATTGTTGAAAAAAAGCGCTTTAGGTACAATTTTTTTTTTTGAATTTGCTTTATTGATCTGTTGACATCAAGATAATGTAATATTACATACCTATGATGCACAGTTCCTATGAAAAAAAACCATTTATTTAGAGATGAAATCCGAGAATTTTGATGATGTTCTGCCATCTTAATTTAGAAAATGAAAGATAAATATAAAAAACTAATCAGCGCAGTTTGAAGACGAGGATATTGCGGTCATTATGCGCTGATCAGATTTTTAAATGAATTCTTCATTGTCTCAGATTGAGTGCACCAACGTAACTCGAAATGACGTCGGGCAGGAAAGAGCTGTTTTGAACGCTTGATTTACCTAATATAATCTACTTAAATCAACTTTAAAAAATAACTAGCTGTTACTTATATTATGGTTATTTATGTGCAATAATAATATTTCAAGCTATTGCACTATTTTGTTCAAAAATCACAAAGAAAGTTACGCAAATAATTCGGCGCGCGTGAATTTTACAAGACCTGCCCCTTAAGCCTAAGAACACGTCATGCAGCATTTTATATTTTTAGGAAGGAATAAATTACGGATCTAATAAAATTTCAATTCAGGGTTCAACAATTTTGACATACACTTAAAACATACACTTATTATTAAGGTCGGGCAGCGAGTTGCCCTTTACTCGCCGCCTGCATGCCCGCGCCTACGGTGACCGGAGATCGTCCCGCGACATCCGTCGCCGTGGGCGTCTACCACTGCGTGTCGGGCGGAGGGAGGACGGTATCCTCTCCCTCAAGCGGCCCGCCTCCTCCTTCGCGAGCATGACTGCTTCGCAGAAGGAGGCGACCGCTTCCCACTCCGTATTGCCCCGCAGCAAGGGCGCAACCAACCACCGTATACTCCACCGTGTCCTCCGGGCGATCCTCGCAGTGGTGACACCCGGGCGTTTCCTCCTTTTTTATCATGCACCGGTACCTCCCGAAGCTGCCATGTCCAGTGAGGACCTGTGTCATGCGGTAGGTGAGGACGCCGTGGGACCTATCCAGCCACTCCTCAAAGAGGGGTCTTACAGCCGCGATTGCGGCTAGCCCGTACCTCGGTTGCGATAGTCGAAAGCTCTAAGCTTTGGGATGAGCACCTAAAGCACGTACTTTTAGTTTTTATGTCTTGTGACTAGGACTGTAGCACCGTAACTATTTTTGTACAAGTTTTATTTTATGTCTTTTGACAATTCAAAAGTGCCTGTATATTGGCCTAGTTAAAATAAACGATTTGATAATAATAATAAATGAATGATGTAACAAAGGTTCTGTAATTTTTCTGGCGATCTAAAAAGAGTGTCCATGGAGTTTCTTGCACGTTCTTTTCAATAGAGATCTACTTCTTGGAGCGGGCATCTACTGTACTTTCACAGTTTTTATGACTATAGCGTTTAAAAATATTCCTTTGATTATCTCTGAAAATTCAAAAGTGCCTGTAACTGGCCTACTTGCAATAAATGCTTTGATTTTGATTTTGATTCACAAGAGCCACCTATCTCGCGTCCACCATCATATCATATCAGATTACAAACAGTATGAAGAAGAAGATTAATAAAAACAGTATTTACTGTGTTCCGTCGGTGATATCTGGATTAGATTGAAGCCAAGAGCAAACCGATTTTTAATTTAAAAAAACCTACCTACTTCCTTCTCCAAAAAAAACATTTTTTTATTTTAACCATCTCAAAGTTCGGGGGTCGACGGCGCGTTGTGTCCCACGCGCGCCTCAAAGAGCGTTTGCATAATGACGGGGACCCCCTCTCAGAGGGCCAAAGCCTGCCGGGGTCGCGGGATTATTTCCTTACCGAGACCCCGGAACATAACAGGCTACTGAAGAACACCGTGGATTTTTGTCAGTAGAAGTCTGACAGTCCCTCCCGCCCTGCCCGGGGTTGGAGGACTCATTTGATGACTTCACCACGCTAAAAAAAAAAAAAGAAACCATCTCAAAGTTCTACATTTTACCCAAAAATACATTAAATTAAATTTTCGTCCTGAATTCAAACCAGAACAATTCTCTATTCTCATTTTGTTCTAGTTTACATACACAAGGACTTCAGGACACTGAACTGTCAGGTTCATAGTACTTTCAGAACTTTGAACTGAAGTCTGCATGAAAACTGAAAATATTCAGGTCAGGAGATAAATAGAGAAGCTTTTTCTTTTTAAAACTCTTTGTGGTTTCGTTTTAACTACAAAAAAAGCTTTAGATTATTAAAAAAATATTTTTTTAATGTGTCATTTGACAGTGTTGATCAGTGTTTCTGAATTTCAGCTTTTTACCCGACTGCGCGACGCAAAGGAGGGTAATGTGTTTATCAGTCTATGTATGTGATATGTATTTATGTATATATGTTTGTTTCTATGTGGCGCTCTAGAGACCAAATGCGTAGGCCGATTTTGATAATAATTACGTCAATCGATTCGTCTTAATCTTGCGAGTGTCACTAAAGACATGACAGTAATCAAAATTCACCACAGCGACAACCAGACGCCATATTGTCAAAATGAAAAAAAAAATGTTGATGAACTATGTCATGTGGGGTATCGTTGAATAGGAATTTTAAAATCATCTTTAGGTTTCTTTTATCATTTTTCATTTTAGATAATAGTTTTTACAGAAGACAAGCAAGCTGACCCGATAAACTGTGTACCGCCTACGCTTATTTGGTTAATAAGGTTGATTTTCACTTGTAGTTGGAATTCGTTCGAATCGCGTCGCAATGCGTCGCGTCACATCGCGCCATGTGTAAAGTCCAGGGTTGGAAAAAAAAAACAGTTTTTTTTTTCAAATTTATAAAACAAACAGTTCAAAATGTTTTAATGTTTTTAGTTTCTGGTTCTTTCAAATTAATTCCACCTTGTTTGTTGATGTCTAAACGTATAAATCAATTATGTTTCATTTCTAGACTACATCTTTTCAAATTCACCCTTTGTAAAGAATTTTTTACGAAAATGATCAATGGAAAAAACATGTGATTTTTTTTAATAATAATATTAAGCATTATTTCATTACAGAATCAATAAAAGTTAAAAATATGACATAACAATGGCATTAAACTCAAAAGGTTTTATGTCAAACTAGTTAGACTCCTGAATATTAATTTATTTTCATTTTATATGCATTCATCTGCCTTGAAAAGTAGTTGAAACGGGTAATAAAAAACACTGTTTTATTTCAAACTGTTTTAAACTCTGTTTTAAAACAACTTGTTTTAATAATGCCAACCCTGGTAAAGTCCCTTAGTATACGGAACCAACACATCACTAAAGTCGAACTCCCCACAGATTCCACTAAATCTTCCATAGACAATAAATGCCCAACGATTACAGAAGAAAAACAGAATGTCAAACATACTACGACCATTTCGAAGTTTGACACTAACATTTGTATTTCGAACTTATAGACAAATGAAAAAAACATCTGAACATATGATGTTATTTGAATATCTGTCGCCTTTTTGTGGCCAAGTCGTAATGGGTTGTTGTGAATTCGCCACAAAATTAATTCAGAGATCCTGTTCTCCTAGTACATACTTCCTATTCAGATTGCACATTGTGTCCGTATTTTCGATAGTTTTGTGATGGATTTTATTATTTAACTAGAGTAAACCCGGCGAACTCCGTTTCGCCATCAGTCTTTGCTACAAACCTCACGGAGCCCGAGACCTTTCCAACGAACGCAAAACCGTGGAAATCGGTTTGTGCGTTCTGGAGTTATAGCGTCAGGAAGGAAATCCCGACTTTTATTTTTATATAGTAGATTGTTCTGCTATTCGTGCGGAAAAAAGCACCACTACTCTCAAAACGGCGAAGGAAACCGACATGTCCTAGAACCAAAAATTCGAAGACATGTGATATCTACCAACCAGCACTGGGCCCGCGTGGTGGATTATGGCTCACTCTCTCTCACAGAGAGGAGGTTTGTGTCCCAGCAATGGGGACATTATAGGCTGACGATGATGACGATGACGTAGCGAACGTAATAAACTAGATATGAAAAACGACTAGAATTAATGACTAGAATTCCAAAAAATCTTGCATCTTTATGACAATAAAGCCTCGACATAAATCTATCAATGAATTCGATTTTAATATATTTTATTAAAGTTTTAGTTTTGTATTTATTGGAAAATTTGAATTTCGCGGGCTGGTTTAAGCATTCACATTAAGTTCCGTTCTTTAGCTGTACGCCCAATAATATTTTAAGTGCCAACTAAGCCCCTTCGTGCAAAAGTCTCCGATACCTTACGACTTTCGTATGCGACTATAGCAATACAAATCCATAGGTACACAAGCACGCCTCAATGGATACCAAAGTCGTAAGGTATCGCAGACTTGCTTCGCCTTGAGTACGAAGAGCCTTAATTGTTATTCAGCCATTTTAATGACGTAGTGTACATCGATAATAAAAAATAAGGGAAAGAATTGTAATCAAATCAGCAATTTTTATGTTTATTTGTCAGCTTAACATTCTTTTGGGGGATTTGATTTCTATCAGTATTTTTATCATCAGGTGCAATACCTTTTATATCTTTTTCTGTAAATGAATGTCTATTTTTACTAGTTTCTGGAAATTACTAGATAATCCAAATTTTATTTTTAAATCTATATGAATGTAATGAAGTTGAAGTTTGTTTGTTTGAACGGGCTAATCTCAGGAACAATTTTTTTTTTGCGTTGTAAAATGATCAAATGAGTCCTCCCACGCCGGGCTGGGTGGGAGGGACTGTCAGACTTGTACTGACTAAAATCCACGGTGTCCTTCAATAGACTTTTATGTTCTTGGGTCACGGTAATGAGATAAGTTCCGGCAGGCTCATGGTCGGTGGTTTTTTTTTTTAAACTTTAAAGTTCGATATCTCCAAACCCAGTCAGAGTAAACCCTATTTTGTCGGGGTTAAAATTGTTGCAAATAAGGTCTAGTATCATCCATTTTAACGGCCGCATTGAAATACAAATCACCCTGGTAGATGCTGTGAGCACTTCTCGAACCTGCGACCTACAAAGTCAAAGCCGACATCGCCACCACTGCTCTCGATGGGACGCATATTCATCATCTTTACTCTCTCATTTTAAATTCTTAAACTTTATTTGAATAGTAAGTAATGTATGGAAAATAGAAACATTGTTGCATACGAACTCGAGAAAGTTGATCATGTGCGTCATATGCGGCCTAGCCCGCTATCCAGTGGCGTAGTGATACTGAATCTAGAAAGGGGCAAAAATAACTGCGAGGCCCTTTTCTTACAGGGCGAAAAATATGATTTGTCTCCTGCTTTCTCGAGGCCCCCTTGTTATAAAATGACTTGGTTTATCAGTGTGTATGTATCCTTTTTGCGGAGCTCGTGGCTAAATAATTACAGCAGCACAGGTCAATTTTCTAGGTTATGCCGCACTTGCTAAGGTTGGTCTGTGGATAGGTGACCATCACACATAGCGAGTTTCCTCCGTGCCTTGGAAAGCACGTAAAGCCGTTGGTCCCGGCTGTCATTTGGAGATCTTTGACAGTCGTTACTGTTAGTCAGAAGCTCCAAAGTCTGACAACCAGTCTTACCATGAAGTATCGTATTACCTAGTTACTGGGTTGTGGAGGCCCGATTGGCAGTCGCTACATGTAAAATACTGATATTCTGCTGCATCCGGTTTTACTGGAACCTGGACTGGTTAAGTATTTAACTGAAAGAATCTAATTAGTTCAGATTCTGAACTAATTAGATTTTTTCAGTCAAATACTCTACTACTAAAAATTGTAGTTTTTGAGGTTGCGTCAAAGACAAGCCAACAACTAGCAAGACACACAAAAAGAACGTTATTTTCTTGAAGTTTTCATTACTGTGAGTGCAGACTTGTGAGCTCTGTGGAGTGTCATGTTGGTTTGATACTCATCTGGCATGTAGCCAGGATAATATTCTTTTTAAAGTTGTGTAGTACCTGCCATATAGATTGTACAATCGACAAAGTTGAATTTATGACCCACCATAAGCTTATTTTACTAGAGAAATTCAAATACAATTAGGTCCACATTCGCGTAAAACATGCACATCCCTAACGACTTTGATCTTTGTCAATTTGACGGGAAAATGGGTCATGATTCAACTTTGTCGATTATAATAATAGACTTTTTTTTTTTTTAGCGTGGTAAAATCATCAAATGAGTCCTCCAACCCCGGGCAGGGCGGGAGGGAACATAGATAGACGCATAGGTAAAACATGAAAGGCAAAAATAATTAAAAAAAAATGTTTTAAACTAAAATACGACGTTTGACAAAAAGTACGAAATAAGAAAATATACTCGTGCTACTTTTTTATGCCACACTACTTTTAGGCCTTGTATAATTCTGAGTTATTTATCTGTAATTGTTTGGATTTTTAGCGAGTGTCAATAGATATTTTTTCTTTTGGCCGATAATTATGATCCACTACAACATTACTATTTTTGAGAATGTTTTTGTTTTTTAACAATGCACTCTGTAAGTACTGGTCAAATAAAATAATAGATATAATCGGCTTTTGGAAGTCAAACTAGGATATTTTAGCAAAGGTTTATTATCATTTTTATGGCCGGTATCACAGTTTTTTTTATGAGGTTAGAAGTTTAGAAAAAAAAAATATGATATCGTTAGTGTAGGTACTTACTTAGTTATGAAAAATACCCATACAAAGTTTTCTTTTCTTAAGTTCATCTTTAAGTTATTTATTTTTATTTTATCATGCATGTTTAACATTTAGATGAATAGAATGCCCATTAATAAAACAGTTTTACCTGAAAGTATTTTATAATTACAACCAACATACATTCCAATTCAGTAAAATAATATTTTTCCCTTAATACGTCATTCGCAGAATTTTGTGATGAAATACATAATTAACTTACATAATTTGACCACATGTGCATGCGTCACATTGATTTTTTTTTCCTTCCTAGACATTAATTAATGTTTTTAATCGACGAAAAATAAAGGAGGAGGTTCTCAATTCGACATGTATATTTTTTTATTGTTTATGGTTTAGAAAAGTCTTATTAAATTAAACGATATTTAATCTTCACCTCACACGCTCGTAAAGAGTGCAAAACTCCATTTTGTGCTCTAGAGCACAAAGAGTTGTTCAAAATTCGAACACGCCTTGTTTTCAATTATTTTCTACACTGACAGGTGAGCCGCCCCCCATTTTCTAGCTGTGTGAGGTGCAACACACAACTTTTCAAATCTTTTCAATCTTTTAAAGTTATTCTGCGTCTCGTACCATTGAAAACTTCGCTACGCTCTGGATTCCCAGATCTCACAACATAGTGCTTTAAGTGAATATATCTCCAGCTCAAAAGCTTTTAAATAAAGTTATTTTTATCTTTGTCCGCCATGGGGAATTTTCCCATAGTAAATTGCCCAATGTTCATTATGATCCACAATATCATTGCTACTGTTAGAAAGTTTTTTTTTTTAACGATGCACACTCTAAGCACTCCTCTACGCTCAGTTTTCAATTCAAGTTCTCGCGCTAAAAATCATCTTTGCAGCCTTGCATAACAAATAACTATTAATTATTAAATGTCAGTTGAAAAGTAACTAGGTAAGTAGATGCTTTAAATGTACGGCCAAAATACGCGAACCAGTCAAACTTTACCAATCCAACATTACTTACCTACCTTCCACTATTGTGATAAGTTTGTCTTAAAGAAATTCTCTTTCTTCAAATTAAGAAATTTGACATTTTGAGGAAGCTTAATGTGCTGGCGTCTATACTCAAAACTTTGGACATTTTGACACGTGTTTTCACTCTACTAGGTCACTCCCCCGTCTTCCTAGCATTATGATACGTTTCAAAAGTCACGTACGCAACTCAAAACTTTTATCTTTCTTTACTTTTTTTTGTCAACATTAAGAAGTGCTCCTTTTTTGTTGTCACCTTTTGAAAAAAAGGTTTTATGATCTAATAACACTGGCCAGTAAGACGTTTGCCGATCAATGGATTTAAAAAAAAAGCTATGTCATTTTGACAGGTGTCATAAAATTGGCGCGCATAATTTCGTTCTATAATGCGGAATAGACACGTAGGTTTTTTTTTAATTTTTGGATTGGTTTTGTGAGACAATGATTAATTTGGTTTTTATATGTATGTTCTATCGAGAACCTCGTGAAAGCTGAAAATGATAAAAAAATTAAGTATTTTGATTTAGCACACGAGATTGTCGACATGTGGGACGTGGACTCAGCAGTCATTGTACCGATAGTCGTTTCGGTAAATGGACTAATTGCGAAGAGCCTCGACCAACACTTCGAGAGGCTCTCATTGTGCAGCTGGCTCAAGGGCTTGATGCAGTAAGCAGCAGCAGCTTCTCTGGAACTTTAACCACCGGCAGCTTGGACCCCGTTCCCGATGCTGGTGGGCACCTATTTTTCATTCTTTTATAAATATAATACCTTACCTACCTATTCACAAATGTAAAAGAATAGTTAAGAAAAAAAATTAATAAGTCATAGTCAAATCATTTATTTCAATAATTTGGCCATCAAAGAGGTACTTTTAAACGTCGATTATTAAAATTAAGGAAATGGGATGGGATGGGATTGATTCTACACCCATTCGCAAAGGTAGGTTGTATGAAGAAGAATGGGCAAGAAACTCCATACTTACTCTTTTTAAAAATGTTTTACAATAACATATTAATTTATGTTATGTCCTACTAACTATTGCTAGCGGTTTTGACCGCGTGATTTATCCATTTGGGATAAATGGTATCCTAAGTGTTCTTCCAGCCTATACCTATCTCTGTAAAAATTTCATCCAGATCCAATCAGCAGTTTGGTATTCTACAACAAACATCCATCCATTTAATCCATAAATCAGCGTTTATGATGGTAGGAGTTATAAGAATATTTTTAATGGTTTATTAATTGATTTCAATTAATTTTGTTTAAGTGACTACTCGAACTAATTGAGGATAGTTCTCAAAGCTTTAATAACATAGGTATGTAACTCTTTTACGTAATTTTATAAACCACAAAAATAGCGGGCCTATACCTTTAAAACTGTCAGATTGCATTTCTAAAATAAGTACCGCATTCCTAGATTACGATTTCTTCGTAAACCTACGATTATTTCGTGATGTCACAGAAACACAGGTATTTTTATTGCGCGGTAGCACAAGTATGCCATTCATTCGAACGATCGTAATCAAATTTTTTCCCTACGTGATAACTGACACGAGTGAAAAGATCAGCATATTTCGTAAAAAATCAGCCAAGGGATTTACAACTCTATTCTCTTCTGAACGCCCACTGAATCTTGGCACACGGCAGAATATGAAACTAAAATAAATACCTCAGTTTGACAGATAGCTGTCACTTTGTCTTGACAAGTGGCGCCATTACGATCGGCCATTCTAAAATTGACGTACGAAATGTCATTAGTGCCATCTTGTATTTGTTCTTACTCTTAAAAATGTCGCGACATTTTAAAACGCGTTCACAGTTTTTTTACGCCTTTTTATGAATTACTGAGAACTGTGAATGAGTCATTTACGTTGTAATTATTAAAATAGGTGTCATGGAATTCCTCGTTGATTAATTAATATGACGCAATTTAACAAGAAGTTTTTATATCGTTGGTCGGACTTCCTTGGTACAAAAAATCATGTTAGGGCGATGCAAACGGCTTAGGCGGGCTTTCACCAAAAGTTAAACATGTTTAAAATTTTATTTAGTGTCAAAATTCTATTGAATTTGACACTAAATTGACACTAAATAAAATTTTAAACATGTTTAAGTTTTGGTGAAAGTCGCCCTTAATGTTAATGATTCGATACTCGTATTTAATTTGGATAAAGCCATAAAAAGATCTACAATAAATGACAACTCTAAATTACAAAGTTGATGGATGGAAAGGAAGAGGAAGGTCAAAGAAGAGATGGATGCTTTGTGTGAGGAATGAAATGAAAGATAAAGGAGTAATAATGATGGCGTGAGGTCTGACAGGGCAGAAAGGAATAATCAAGAAAATGGGCAGGAAAATAATAAAATGGTAATAATAAAATGCCCTGAGACAGTGAGACGAGGTCGTGGCAGGCCACGTAGGAGATGGCGGGAAGAACTGGACAGGTTCCGCCCGAACTGGAAGGAGGACGCCCAGTATCGTGAAAGGTGGAAGGAGTGGAGGGAGGCCTTTGCCCAGGAGTGGGACACAGAAAAGGCTCAATAAAAAAATAAAACTAATAAAATTATCTAAAGCGATATGAATGCTATGGGTCTGCTGGGATGATTGTGGATAATGCAAATGTGTAGGAATACCTTTACGGTTTTAGTTAGTTGGAGTCTGACAAACCCCTGCTCAGCGGAAGACATCCATTAAAAAATTTGAAACATCAAAAAATAATTTTGAGTAATTAATTTTAAAAATTAAGATGGCTGCCTTTTTTAAATTTTTGACACGTGTCAAGAGATTCTTGCACAGCTAATTATTGTCAATCAACAAGAAACTTCAACTTATGATTCAGAATCATCAGGAATGAGGATACAACTGGAGATATAATGTAACATGTGATAAGTACTTATCCAGTTTAGATAAACGATAATGGATATAATGCTTAATCTGTCATCATTCATTGCAAGGCCAGAGGTACATATATAGAGAGACAGTTTTTTTTATCGTGATAAAATCATCAAATGAGTCGTCCCACCCAAGGTAGGACGGGAGGGACAGACAGACTTGTACTGACCATGGTGTCCTTCTCATTCCTGTGCCCTTTACGTTCCGGTGCCACGGTTACTCGCTACTCCCGCAACCCCGGCAGGCTTTGGCCCTTTAGGCCCTGTCATATTACTGACAGCTTCTTCAGATGTCCAGGTCAAGGGCATGGTCCATGATTTTTTCAACCTCCCTGCTTGGCACCTTATCATAACGTCATATTGTATAACTTTCCATGATAATTTTATTTCAATTAGTTAGATCTAGATTCTAGTCTATCTCATACACTAATTTAAACTATTAACCACCTATCTCCTTATCGAAAACCGCAAAAAAAAACCATTAACAAAATCACAAAAAAAACCGTTAACAAAACCACAAAAAAAAAACCATCTCAAGGAATATCCCAATGCGACCTTTGGACCGTAAACGCGACGGTTATCGTTCCATTATCTTGATACGCTGGGGGCTCGTCCAGCGTGCGCGCGCGCACCCGTCGTCGCAGCCAATCAGGTGACGTAGACGATTGCACAATAGTAACCGTGGATGACTTCATCGTTACAGTGTAGAGAGAGCAGTAAATCAAGTCGGAATTGTATTAGGGTTGTCAATTTAAATAAATGATTATTTATATTATTTTTTCCACACATGTGACTATAAGGCCCGTATTACAGAACGAAACTCAAGCACAAGCACTGATCTCTATTTTAGTCTAGATTTCAACCAATCAAATGCCTTGAATCTAGTTTTAAGTAATATTTGAGTATTGAGTGACGTTCTGTAATACGGGCCTAAGAGAGTGATGTGTATGAATGTTGATGGATGGAGAGGAAGAAGAAGGCCAAAGAAAAAGATTGATGGATTATCTAAAGAAATGATATGATAGAAAAAGGAGTAAATGATACTGTAACAGAGCAGTGGTGGCCCAGAGGTATCGGGTCCGACTTACGAGTTGTGTCTTTATTTCATAACCTCTGCTCTAAAAATTGTGAAGGAAAACATCGTGAGGAAACCGGCATGTCCTAGAACTAAAAATTCGAAGACATGTGACATCCACCAACCCGCACTGGGCCCGCGTGGTGGATAATGGCTCACTCCCTCTCTCAGAGAGGAGGCCTGTGTCCCAGCATTGGGAACATTTATAGGCTGGTGATGATGATTCTGTGACGACGAAAAAAACGTGTTGCGCCGACTACAAGTAAAATGGGATAAGGGTAGGAAGATGATGATTATTTTTAAGTTAATTGATTTAAAATCTTTTCATATCAATTATTGTCAAACGAGAAGTATGCAGCTATCAATATTCAGCTACTGTGCTAAGCCAATCATACCGCCATAAAATATTTTTAATTAATTTAAATTTCCCTTTTTACTAAATAACACACTACAACAAATTGCAACTATGATAATATAAAAAATAAATTAAAAAAATACCGTTACATCTATTTTTCAAGATAATAAAGGCGGTCCTTCGAGCAGGATACAAACCAACGGCCATTTTGTTCATAGTTGAAATACTGTCGATATGCTGATACTGTGTGACACATATGTCTACAATGTCGTATCTAGATTCATACAACACACGAGGCGCCCAACTTCCGATCATTCGATATGATAATCAAGTGGTTTTTTAAGTATTTGAAAAATGCTTCTGTAGGTATCCTTGTTTTATGTAGTTTAGATAGTTTTAGTATGAATTAGGTATGTATATTTTAAAGATGTTTTTTTTTTTGAGGAAAGCAAAAATTCAGATTGCAAATGGGATTTGAACCCGCGTCTTCTGGATAGGTACTCCAGACGCCTTAACCCACTAGGTCATTGGAACCCACACCTGCAAGCTGAAATTCAGCGTTAATGTCTTTATAAATAATTAATAATTATGTATATTTTAATTTAGATAGGAATTAAAAAATATTTTGACCTTGAAATGCCAAGTAAAAAAATTTGCCTAAGTTAATTTAGAAAGAAAGTAATAAAAAAGTATAAATAAATTAATCAAATTACAATAGTTTTTTGTTACACACACTTTAAAAAGCCTAACATTTTTTCTAAAAAATAACACATTTTCATTTCAATTTAGTTAGTAACCTAAAAAAATAATTGAGTTTGTAACTTAAAACAAAATAATACAAAGCATCGAAAAAATATTCCTTAACGCTGTCAGCTGGTAAAGTTGCCTAAGTTAATTAAGCATGCACAAAATTGTAAAAGAAATGGTTGAGGTTCAAAAGAAAAATACATTACACTGCCTCCATTTTTAACCAACCTTCAAAACAAAGGAAGTAATTTCCTTCAATGATAGACGCGGTGCATCGCCATGACACGTAGTCCAAGTCGGTCGACGTGACTCTGCAGGTGTTGCACTTGCTACCACTTAAGATCATGATTCCTTTAAGGCCACTAATAGCGGAAACCTGTTTTTTTTTACTTGATAAAGTCATCAAATGAATCCTTCCACCCCAGGCAGGGCGGGAGGGACTGTCACACTGGGGCCCCGTCATCTTGCTGAGGCTCTTTGAGGCGCGCGTGGAACACGACGCGCAGCCGACCCGGGCTTGGTCCATGATCGGACGGCGAGTCACCCATTGCTCGCATGCCCACGCCTATGGTGGCCGGAGATCGTCTTGCGACGTCCGTCATCGTCGAAGGGCCACGGCTAACCGATGAGACCCGCGACCCCGGCAGGCTTTGGCCCCCCCAAGGGAGGCCCCGTCAGATTGCTGACAACTCTTTGCGGCGCACGTGGAACACGATGCGCGCTCGACCCGGGCATGGTCCATGATCGGACGGCGAGTCACCCATTACTCGCACGCCTACGGTGGCCGAAAATAGCCTGATGCCGTGGGCGTCTCCTGCGGCTGGGTTGTGAGGTGGACGCTGTCCTCTCCCGCACGCGAAAGTTTACATTGGATGGGTGTTTGTAACTCCATTCCATCATAAGTGCTGGAAAGATCTTGATGTAATTCTGGCTCATAGGTTTATTTTGGCGTTACACCCATAAAGCAACAGCTAGTATTATAAATGAGATAGTTTAGATGTTTGTCACTCTTTCACACAAAAACTACTGAACGGATTTGCACGAAATTTGGTACACAGATAGTTTATATCCTGGAAATACGCATAAGAAATCGTTTATCACGAGTGAAGTCAGTAGTAACAACTAGTTAATCAAAAGATAAAACTATATAAGTTGAAACTATAGGCCCATGGGGTCCGAGTGCTCACAGTCTCTACAAAGATATCGCTAAAAGACTTGTTGACGCTTCCCGTGACCCAAGAGCTGGCTTTTACCTTGGCCAGAGGCTAAGTATTGCCATTCAAAGAGGCAACGCCGCCAGTCTCTTGGGCACATTACCAGCTGACAGCGTTGAGGATGAATTTTTCGATGCTCTTTAATAGTTTAGTTTTATTTTAATTTAGTATTATTATATTTATATAGTTTAATTAATATTAATTATAGTCTGTAAATAAATTGAAAAAAAAAATCAAAAGATAAGGCCAGATGTAAGGGATTCCCGTTACTAAAAATTCCAGCCATTTATAGGTACCGTCAGTACTAATTCTTAGTATTACTGTAATTAAATCATTTGTAAAGATCCTTGTCTTAATTTTTACAGACTGAATCTTGGGACTATAAGGAAAAACACTGGAAAAAGAGTTGAAAAAATACCAAAGGAAATGTTGGTAGGTTTCTAAATTAGATTTCTGGTAAATCCATGGGATACAATGTTAAGGTAAAATTTAGCTTATTATACACCTTTCATCTCTATAGGTAACTAGGTATTTAATCATAGGTAACTATTCGTGAACTTTCAGCCTAGTATAAAACAGGAAAAATAACTAGAAAAAATGTCTGCATAAAAGCAATTCATTAAAAGTTTTCTAGACTTCATATTAGATCAAAATTAAATACTTAACTATTTTTTTTATACATATACAGGGTGGAATTTTGTAATGCCACCTGGAAGGAAAGTACTCTTAATACTGCAGATAGAAAATTTTACTCCAAGGAAACATCCTTTATTTTTGAATACACCCAGGAATCGAACCGGCTAAAATATGAAAAAATTATACCCTGTACTTCGATTCCCGCTTGTGGGAGAAGAGAATTTTCGAAAATCTTTGACTGCAGTTTTTTTCTATTCAAAAATAAAGGAATGTTTCCTTTGAGTAAAATTTTCTATCTGCAGTATTAAGAATACTTTCCCTCCAGGTGGCATTACAAAATTCCACCCTGTATATAAGCCCTTAAATGTTTACCATAATTATATGCAAAAAAACTTTCTTTAAAAAAAAGAGACCTCCACCATACGTACATGGTGGAAAAATCTTTTTTTAAAGAAAGTTTTATTTGCTTTGCATTGATTTTACTATAAACAAAGTCAAAGTCAAGGCGTTTATTTACGAACTCAGTGATTACATTATTCGGGCACGCAGCAATCGCGGCGGTAAGACTCCTCTTTGAGGAGACGCTGGATAGGCGTCACGGCGTCCTGACCTACCGCATGACGCAGGTCCTCACCGGACACAAAAGTTTCGGGAGGTACCTGTGTCTGATAAGGAGGAAGTAACGCCTGGGTGTCACCACTGTAAGGATCGCCCTGAGGACACGGTGGAGCATACGGACTGCCCCGCTTGGGCAGAGCACCGACGTGTCCTCACAGTGGCGATAAGTGGAGACCTCTCGCGCCGGGCATTGGTCGAGCCCATAAAAGAAATACATTTTGGTATTATGTTAAGAGGTACATATGACTTAGCAGCCTTGAAAATTATTTCCATTCATATTTTAAACATGCATTTATTATTCCACTATAATTTTCTTTATTAGCCGTTTAATTTAATTGTAATTTTTTGTAATAATTAGGTACACGCAATTGTTGAGCAGGTTCCAACTTCGTGTGCCTACAAAAATCCCACGAGCTCCTATAACCCCATTACGTCCTCCTTTGCGCAGAACCGTTCTAGGCGCTAACTCTCCTATACCCCGTCTGTGCAAATTATTAAACAACTGCAGTGATTTGGTCGATGTGCACTCGGACTCACTTAATAAGTTCAGAAGTATTATAAATAATGTGTGAAATCTCTCTGTGAAATTGATTTACATGTTTGTCTTTATTTTCAATTTGTATTTTAATTATTTTATGATTTGGTTATTAATTTTGCCTACAATTTAACTTGATAATAATATATGAATGACTGTTAATTCAAGGATGTTTTTAGGTAACAATCAATGAACGATTTTGTATTTTAAATATAATTAAGTAAGTTAAGTTTAATTCCATTCTAACAATGTTTCCGGCTGATTTTGATCATGTTTTTATTTTTATTTTCATAAGATATATCCATATGAATTTTAGTTCATTCACGTTGTAAATTATTTTTTTAAGGTTTTGAGTTATGATGCTTTTTATTTTTATTGATTATATTCTGTTAATGTTTATTTTGATTTTGTTACATTTAATTTTTAACTATTTTGAATTTGTTTAACTTTTAATTTTATTATGATTTTAATTCAATATTTTCGATTATACCTAATTTTATTTCGTCCTCAACTGTGTTTCTGCCTGTGATTTTGATGTTTTATTTCAGTTTTTAGTTTTAATTTGGCCTGAGGAGCCTGATTGTACTATGTGTATCAAATATCCTGTAATTTTAAGTTTTATATATTTAATCAATATTTAGTGCATGTTGTGCTTACCTGTAAGAGATTGATGCACTAGACCCGATTTGATTCAATGTAACACAGAATTGTTTGAGTGTACTCAATTGTTGGTGAGCCAAATAAATAAATAAATACATAATTATAATTACACCTTCATCTCTTTAAGTACCTAAGTAGATATTATATTTTACAGTTTACTCCAAATTAAATTGAGAAATATATTATGTGTAGTTACTGAAGTTACTTTAAAACCAAATGTGAATACTTAGAAATCAAAAAT
This sequence comes from Agrotis segetum, assembly GCA_036375495.1. NCBI lineage: Eukaryota > Metazoa > Arthropoda > Insecta > Lepidoptera > Noctuidae > Agrotis > Agrotis segetum. The sequence continues at coordinate 304,942 of JAQSVV010000104.1, forward strand.
TAATCATTCAAAACAATAATAATACATAATTATGTTGGAGTCTCTAAAATATTCTTGCACTGAGTAGAAGCACTTTTTTGTATTAGGAATAATTTTAGCTTTTTTGGAAAACTGTTTTTGATTTTTCTGTTTTAAATTTGTTGGGAAATTATTTGTATATTTAATTGCCATATAATTATGGACTTACTTAAAATTATAAAGATGGGGCGCATAATATTGAAAAAAAAATTGACGACAGTGTTTGTCAAAATCTGAAATTTTATGAAATATGGTTTGCACCTCTCCGTATAGTCTAAATGAGCTAGAATTCTCATACACTTCTTTTGAGTTATGAATCGACTAGCAACAAAAAAAATGTTTTCCAATCACTTACTACACGTAGAAATAATCTACCGGCAAGAAAATTTTCCCGCGAAACCACGCTAAGGCCGAGAGTACTCGATTCAGTTAGTCGTCCCGAGCCATATATAAGGGGGTGGCTAAAAGGAATAGTCCATATTCCTAGCACTACTCCCAAACCGTGAACAGCTCAAGGAATTTTATATTTTTATATATTTTATCGTGTGTTTTGTGCGAACGAGATTAATAAGGTTAGTTTTTTTTTACTATTTTTTTAAGTGTTTTATTTTTTTCGAACTTACGATTTTTTTGGAAGTTCAGTAGTTTTTCATTTGGTAATTTTTCCCAATTTTTGTGACTTGTGATTTAAGTGTTTTTAATAAATTACAAAAAGAAAAATTTTGCTCTAAAAATAAAAATTAATTTCCACAAAATATAAATAGAAAAAACTTAACTAAAACTTTAAAAACACAACGCAACGTAATTTTCCTGCACAATAAACCTACACGTTTCAATATAAAAAAAAAACATAAACCTCAAAAAAAAATTGCTAACCTCAAAAAGATAATATCTAATAAAAAAATATTTCTTAGATAAATCGGGCCACGCGCCATCGTTGCCAAGGCACGTTACATACAATCGCTTATAACTGGTGTGCACTTGTCCACACCGACTTGTGACTAAGTGCCGACTGGACACAACTGTGACCGGCGACTCTGCTTTTCCTCCTAACTAATTTATGCCGTGTTTCAATTGTTTAATCTACGGAAATGTGATTTTTGTTGATATAGTTTGAAGTTATACTCGAACAATATTACTGGCTTTTAACTCAAAACTAAATATTTCCATATGAGGAGGAGATTTTGAGGAAAAATAAATAAATTGAATAGAGACTTAGATGTCAAAGGTTAATTACGTTTTAATAAAAATAAGACACCCTTTAATAATAAACATGTAATTAAAAAATAAAATGATAGGCATAAAAGAAAAAAAAAGCAGTAAAAGAAAATTTTGGAAATGTGTGACAGTTTTTTTTCGTAAAATAAAACTTTTTGTTTGGTGATAATAATTATAGTTAGGTATGATACTATATGAGAAAAAACTTCATTCTATTTTTATGAAAAATAGATACATAAGCATCATTTCTATATCTTGACACTGAAAGTTAGCAGATGCATAGTAATAATTATAAATGAAAGTAACAGCTTTGATTTTATCAATCGTTAAGTAATTTTGTAAATTGCTTATTTCAGTAAATTCTCATGGAATTTAATATTGTTTAATGAAATAAGAACTCACTACATAAATCTAGGTATAGTAAATTATCCATTAATATTGTATTTGATACCACTTGATTCCAATCAATAACTTTTAATATCGCATGATTGCGAATACTCGCATACATTCAACCTTTTAAATGAGACCATAGAATCGGATTGGTTAGTCAATGCTTGTATTTGAGCCATTGGGCGTTTTTCCATTAGCCGGCACGGCACCGGCACCGGCACCGGCGTAGTGCCGGTGCTGGGAAGCGAAAATGTATGAACGCTGGGCCGGCGCCGGCGCCGGTAAGTGCAAAAGCGAGCCATTGGGCTTTTTTCCATTAGACGGCACGGCACCGGCACCGGCAACGGCGCCGTACCGGTGCCGTGGAAGCAAAAATGTATGAAAATGTACGGCTTGCTTTTGCATAAGTTACCGGCGCCGGCACCGGCACGGCGTTCATGCATTTTCGCTTACTAGCACCGGCACTACGCCGACGCCGGTGCTGTGCCGTCTAATGGAAAAGGCCCATTTGGTGTTAACTCTAGGGCCATGAGGTGTAAATGCCCAAGTGCCCAAAAAGCATTTAAAGATATTTTTTATTCGACTCTTTACGTGACCTGGCTGGTCTATTTCTTGGTCAAACAATCAGCATTGCCATCCGACGTGGCAATGTTGCCAGCATTTTGGTCACATTTGCCGCGATTTGGATGATTTTTTTGATTAACTTTGATTATTTTTCCTTTTATTATTTTTAGGTATTTTTATCACTTATTTTTATTATTTTTATATTTGAATGTTATAGGCATGAAAGATGACAAACTTACTGAGGCATTTATAATATTAAGAAAATAGAATTCTAGCAGCTGTACATATTTCTTTTTTGGCATGTGCGTGTGAAAACTGAAATGTCATTTTTTATTATTTATTAGTTTTCCTCTATTGAGTCAAACTTTTCTAAGAAAAATCATAGATAAATGTTTTTGTAAAAATAGTTTTCGTCGCATACCACAACGTCGTTAAAGATGACTAACTGTTTTTTTTATCAAGGGCTACTGAGCAGTTTTCTTTGTGCTAATAATATTGCGATCACTGAACCGACTAACGTAACGTGGCAATGACGTCATAACTAATAAATATAACAATATCTTATACTAGCTTTCCTCGTGGATTCACTTCTTCTGCTCATTTACTATTGATGATCGCAGCATGCTGTTACCTATATAGCCTATAGCCTTCCTCGATTAGTGGAAAACTTAACACAAAAAAAAATTCGAACCTACTGGGTCAGCCCTCCACAAATTTTCAGGGCTTGTTCAGAAGATGAACAATCTTACTCATATGTTTTTCAAGAAATGATAAAAAAATCAGCCTCACCATCGAAAATTACACAGTGACAGTTTGTATGGAGAAGTTGATTTTTTTCATTTCCTGACAAAAAAAGTGGTGGCAGATTGTTCAGTGTCGTCTACTGAGCAAACCCTGGAAGTTTGTGGAAAGCTGTCCCTTACACCCTGTATACTGTAGATTAGCGTGTTCAACGAACAAACTCGATACTAGCTATTCTTCGTGAATCCACTCCCTTCTGCTCAGTTCCTATTGGTGATAGCGTGATGTTATATAGCCTTCCCCAATAAGTATACAATTAAATACAAAAATATTTTTTCAAATCCAACCAGTAGTTCCTAAGATTAAACTCTTCAGCTTTACAATATTCAGGTCGCGGGACTAACGAATTACCTGACCCCGGAACGTAAACGGCTATTGAAGAACACCGTGGATTTTAGTCAGTATAAGTCTGACAGTCCCTCCTGCCCTGCCCTGCCCTGGGTGAGGACTCATTTGTGTCATGTTGCAACCCCCTTGTCACATGAGTTTTGTCCGGCGTTGCGGAATAATGGATTAGAAGCTGTATTGAAACAGTATGAAACTGATGCCATACACAATTAAATGACCAAATTAATCCTAAAAATTGTCCAAAGGCCAAAAATAAAATAGAAAGAAAATAAGTTTATTTGGCAAGCCTCAAGCACACAATTATAGTTAAAATTACTAGAATACACTGAATGTAGGTACCGTGTGCCTCAATTACCGACTTTTTGCTTACAGTGTTTGCACAATTTGTTTACAGTGTTGCGCGCTTTCTTATTATTTTTCATGGATCTATCGATGGTAAAAATGCCATACAAAAATATAATGATTTGGTCATGTACTCACTCTACCTGCACTTTTGAATTCTCACCAGCACTCAGTTGGACAGCTTACAAGTGCGATAGAATCTTATTACTTTATGTTCTTACTAGCTGTTGCCAGCGGCTTCACCCGCTACAACTCGAAAATTATCCCACGGGAACATAAAATCGGGATAAAAACTATCCTATATGTTAATCCAGGTTATAAACTATCTGTGTACCAAATTTTAGCCAAATCCGTTCGGTGGTTTTTGCGTGAAAGAGTAACAAACATCCATACATCCATACTTACAAACTTTCGCCTTTATAATAGTAGTAGGATATCATCCTATATACGTCACCTGGTGGTTAATATGACCCACCATTTTGGACATGGGCCTGTATAGTCTATTACCGACTTGCCAGTCATGCAATATATGACACGTGTCATCAGAAACCAATACGTCACCAATTTCGTCATCGTCAACACTTTGATCATAAATAATGGTTACACGCCTAGTGTCGTACAATGACGTTCACTGTCATTTTGTGACGTAATTCTCAATTTAAACTGGAATCAATTTAGACTTGATTCAGACAAATATTTTGACGCATGATGACGTTTCGCATTGAGAAGGAAGAACTCGAACTGAATTATTGTAACAAACTATCGTCATTTGGTCTGAGTCAGCTCAGCTAATTCAGCTCAGTCAGCTCATTCTATAGTCTAGGTTGTGGGTTCAAGCTGCAGTCTGTCTGTGTCCACCAGGAAAACTTTTCACCAAAAACAAGAGACACCCGGATGGAACGAAGTTAACAAAAATAATCGTCGCAACACCACACTTGAATGCGAAATAGAAAGACGAAACGAAAATATATGGCTTGCTTTCTATTAGAGAGAGAGAGAGATACAGAGAAACATGTGCACGCCGCAATACGACAAGAGTCACGAGGAACGGGGGTTGAGTGAGGGGCCCGGGGCGCGGGTGCAGGCGCGAGGTGCGGGGTGCAGGCGCGAGGTGCGGGGCGAGGCAAAAAAGTGTCGTGACAACTTTTCGTAGGATTTTTTTCCGTCTAGCCCCCTTTCACAACGCGTGATAAGGAACTTCGTTCCAATACTAAAAACACAGAATAAAATAATAGATAATATTAAGGATGATATAATAATGCGTAATGGGTGACTTGCCGTCCGATAATGGAACATACCCGTGTCGTCCGCGCGTCGTATTCCACGCTCCAACCGCCAGCCGACTCAGTCTTATCAGGTTGTCGCGGCCCTGGAACGAAAAGGACTATTGAAGAATTAACTGAAAGATCACCGTGGATTGTAGTCAGTACGAGTGTGACACTTATTTTTTGATACTATACCACGATAAAAAAATCACAACTTTGGTGGTATCGTACCATGACAATAACTGGACCAGACTACTACATCAACGTGATAAACACATTTAAAAAGCTTTTATCATTCGTGCTTAAGGCCGCATATATTCTGAAAGTTGGCAACGTCGCAAAAAGCTGTCAAATATTTACAAGTTTTAATTAATTTGGCAAATTTTCTGTATGAAAACAAGAAATATCGAAATATCTGTAGTGTACTAAATAAATGATATAGGAATGCAATTAAAACAATGAATTTGATGTTGTAACCGTTTCAGGTGTATAAAAGGTATTTGGAAAGCTTCCAAATGCTTTTTTTACATCTAAAACTATATATTCGGTGTTACGATATTAATTATTGCATTCCCTTATCAATTTGTTAGTGCACTACAGAGCCATATTTCTTATTTTCATACAGTAACAATGCCAAATTAATTAAAACTTATTAATATTTGATAACCATTTGCAACGTTGCCAACTTTCTGAATATACGCTCTTAAAATACATAATACAAGTCATTTCTATGGTATTTAATGTACCTACATTACTTATGTCAAGTTCATTATCAGTTCCAAATCACTGTCAGATAAAATATCGGTATAATACGTATAAATACTCGTGAAAGTTATCATATATCGTCAATTTATTTCAAGATATACTACATAGAGAGTGTTACCCCATTTGCAAAGATTTTTTCCAGTAACGTGGGTGAGTGATAAGATACTAATAATAATTATAATTATGAGCATTTAAATCTCAATCTATATCTATTATATAATCTACTATATAAAAATAAGTCGGGTTTTCCTTCCTGACGCTATAACTCCAGAACGCACGAACCGATTTCCACGGTTTTACATTCGTTGGAAAGGTCTCGAGCTCCGTGAGGTTTATAGCAAAGACTGGTGGCGAAAAGGAGTTCGCTGGGTTTCATTCTTCAATCCATTTCTAACGCATCTAATTACGTCTTCATTTTTTTTCTCTTGGAGTAATCGAACCTAGTAACTTACAATATAGAGCGATTTACCCAGTGAGCCTTCTTGTTAATTTAAGACAATAAGATTCCACAGATAAGCTTTTATACGTAAAATATAAAGTCTTATAAAATAAAAACTACTGAAACAATCTGAATGAAATTTTGATGGGACCAAATAGCAGGTATACTGCATCGAACAAAAAAGAAACACTTAATTCGGACTAGAAATTTCGAAGGAATTAAGGAAACGATAAAAAACAGACCTAAATGAAAACCTCCTCCGTTTTGAAGTCGGTTTAAAATGGATAAGGATTTTCTTCTCATAGGTAGATTGAAGTCTCAGTATCTTTAATTAGTAACATATAAGTTTAAATAAGCGAACAAAATCTAATCTTTACGAGAAATCTGTGAAGTTATTCATCCGTGATACTGAGTTCGCATATGTTTTATATAAGGAAGCAGTGGAGGCATAATAAAATAAATACAGCTGCATCTGTGTAGATTAGATGTTATGTAACTAGGCAGCAAGGTTTAAACGGTTTTCAAAATGATAAAATTCATGTTATCAAAAAATTTGCGATCACTTTGAAAAATCGAAATATTTTTTGTTACGATTTATTGATGATGTTATGATTTCTTCTTCCTTTTAGATTGTTTATTATAAAATACAGAATTTTAAAATAAAACAGTTAAACAGTTTTTACATTAAATTAAAAAAAATATCTAATATCAAGATTCTTATATAAGTATTTTATTTAACGTATGTGATATTTTCACGCATGTTCTATAAAAGGGTAGACAATGGTTACCTCTATTTTAAAAAGGCGTACTTTGTAAACTTTACTAAAAAATTTCGACAGTTATTTTCTTTAAGAAACAGTAGATAATAATGCCTCACCTTGGAATCGAAAACAGCTTTCGCATAAGTGTACCTAATCGAACTATAATTATAAATGCAAAAGTTGGAGAAACGGATAAAGATTTGTTGTTGTATTATTATTATTTGTAATGTTATTTTTGTTGTAATAATTATCTTGTGGAAGAAAAAAATTAAAATACACTGCAAGAATGTCGCGCTAAGTTTCCATTCCGTTAAAAGCTCAATTCATCTACGAAATGTATTATAAATAAATATAATACATTTCGTAGATACGATACAAAATGTATTATAAAATAAATCTCGAATAATTAAAAACATTACTAATCTTCTCTCAATTTTCTTTTCCAGGCTGCAACTAAATACTCACCTAGCGACATCTTTTATCGAATAGCAACAATGATGAATTCACTTTCACTACTCGCCGCTCTCCTAGTGTCGCTGCTGTGCACTTTCGCGAGTGCACATGTTGCTGATAGCAGAAAAGGATTAGATAACAATATACAACCTAATGGTAAGTTATTTGTACATCCACAAAATGTATTTTTCAAGCTATATTAATTCAGTGAGTGTTTAGACATTTTTTCACGTAAATTTTCATCGCCATCACTCAATTATCTTTTTTTTTTTTTTTTAAATAGTAAGTATTCTTTATTTGCATAAAATGTGGTATACAAAAGGTGTTATATAATATTTAAGAGCAGGACATATTCTGCCATAATATAGCATGCAAATTTTTTAATTTTAAACAAGGGTTTTTACAGTAGTTTTAATTAAACGAACACAACATTTGTAATAAACAAGCCATTATTACAGAGAAAAGATGAAAATAATACTAAAACACATTGACACAAAGGCAAATACAGACATAAAAACATTTAACGAAATAAAATACAAGTGTATAGAAAATAATAAAAAACAACATTACCTACTTAGTCTTCTGTCTGTCTTTTCTGTCCGCTTCATTCATTCATTCGCATTCTCTGCCAAAAAGGAGGCTTGTGTCCCAGCAGTGGGATCAATAGAATGATCATACAAATTACAACTCGATTTTCGTCGGATCTTTACCCAAAATCTCCCGAATATTATTACCCTCCATACTTTTAAATAGGGTAATTATAATGACATAAGCCTCACGAAAAAAAAGAGGTCAAAAAATTAAAATTGTATCAAAAAGGCGCTTACATGAAATCATCGCCGTTTTCAGCAAAATTTCGTATTGAATTATTCTGAAAGATTTGAATTTCATGATTTCCCTGTCGCCATGTTGTGTCGGGCTCTTTTGGAATTGGGAACGTGCCCATATGGCTTACTGGGACTAGATATAATAAATAATAATAATAATATTCCACAACTATCACACAACGCCATCTAGTCCCAAGCTAAGCAGAGCTTGTGTTATGGGTACTAGACAACTGATAAACATACTTACTTATATATTTCTAAATACATACATATTATAGATAAATCACACCCAAACAGAGAACAAATGATGGTGCTCATCACACAAACATTTGTCCTGGGTGGGAATCGAACCCACGACCCACGGCATAGCAGTCAGGGTCACTAACCACTAGACCAATAGGCCAGTCATATACAACGGTAGTAAACTTGAAGTAATTTTTGTTAAATTTGCCTTTACTGTCCCACTGTTGATCAATGGCCGCCCCAAATCCATCCATGAACTCTTTTCCAGGGCCTCTTCAAAACAGCCTTCGTGGTATGTGTCTAGGTCATCTCACCACCTTTGTTTGGGCCGGCTTCGCTGATGCCGTCAATCTCCTGGCACCCACTGTGTGGAGACTTTTGCCCAGCGGTCATCTTGCATGCGGCTGCCGTGACCCATCCATTTCAGTCTGCCTCCCTTTCTACCAACATCTTTTATGTCAGTTTTGAATTGGCCTAAAGTCTTTCTCTTTGATCTAAAGTCTTTTAAACATTTACTTTTGACACTTACTAAACTCCTCGCATTAATAAATGTATGACTAAACGCTAGCTAAGTAGATACCTAGTCATTATTTGACTTCTTTTATCCAATTGTGCAGTTATAGATGTAGATGTTTCAATTTTCAAGCATTGTAATGTAAACTACAGCGTTTGTTATTTTTTTAGTCTATAAAAAACATAGGCCAAGTCACAACGTTTCAGTATCTCTGCTTAGTATCAAACACCTCTATAGCAGTAAAATTATTTATCATACCGCATAAAAAGCCATGTTGCCAACCCATTTTACCACTCAATAATTGATAAAATTTGAAATGTTATTCCTCAAAACTGTCCCAACATATAAGTGACAGTTCTAAGCTAAAATCACCATGGATATATGACAAATTTCAACAAGAAATGCTAAAACAAAATTTGTTTTATTCACGAACTTGGCGAGATACACACGAAAACTTGAAATATTCTCTGAAATGATTGATTATACTTTGTAATGGTTGGACTGTAGACTGGCAACGTTTGCAATTCAATCGAGGTATCGGCTCCAACCGTACGATATACTTATGTATAATATACCCACATCTGGTCTTTATTTTTCATATTATTTGAATGTGAAATTTCTTGTCTGCCCCAAAATGTGACATGAATATGTTTTGCCAAATTCAAGCCTTTGTGAGGGTTTTACGGACTACAAAGGTTAAAATATTTTGAAAATTTATTTGAACCTCTTCTCTTGAATCTAACAATAATTCTAATGACCCAATGCCAAGATCAACAGTTGTGTATGACAGACGCGTCTGTGTTTCCGAACGCATACAAACAGCAACCCTAGCCTATTCTCTTCAAAAATGTAAGTGAACATGCTTCTTCTGGGTAAGCTAGCTCCACTTGTCAACTTTGTCGACAACATTGACCTGAACTGGAGTCAAGAGCAAACACATTTTAAAATTAACAAAAAGTTAATTAGTATGCTGGGAGTTTGTTACGCATATGGACGACTATCTGGAGTCATACTCACTTGTTTCTAAGAGCTGCCTGGTCATAATTGATTGGTTGGCTCCCAGTCATCCGGATGCATGCAGTATTTTATATGGAGCAGTTGCCTACCGATCCTCGAATATCCACTTACTGCTATAGACTTACAGCAAAGCGTGTTAAGAAACTGAGTTGCAGAAATGCTGATTTCTTCTTATAGGTAACTCAGATTTCTTTTTTTCTATAAGTACTCCTTATGTTGGTTAACATATGTTCTTTCAAGACTTGTTTTTCAGTCTACTACTGCGGCAAGGTCGTTAGGTGGACTAAGACCTCTCTCTCACTCGTCTTGTTCGTCTCCTCTTTCGAAGACACTACCTCTCCACTCTCCTTACAAACTGAAATGTTCAGATCTCGGAACTATCATGATTATCATGATCATCATTTTTCTGCTCATATCTTATTCATTATGACTCTTCTAGACGATCTTAGCATTCACCGCCTTTCTAGCCTGGTCGTTCTTCAAACCATCCATCGTTTCTTTTGTCTTCATCTACACTTATCTTCATCATTATAAGCCTATTGCAGTCCACTGCCTCTCCAATCGCACTCTTGTTTCACGTTATTCTAATTATTTTCTTTGTTCTTTGCAGTAACCCCCAAAAGGCGTCATCTTCGAGACATGGTCGGCATCATGAATGCACCGCCAGAAACGGTTCAGTTTGAGATGGGGACGAGACTGGTCCTCGAATGTGAGGTGTTAGGCAAGCCAGCGCCCACTGTCCAGTGGCTAAGGAATGGAGAACCTGTTGTTGATGTGAGTAAAGATCATTATTGCTTGGGATGGCAAGTAAGAAAACGAAACGAAAAATAAAATGGGATAAGGGCAGGAAGATGATAATGATGATGAACGGGCAAGTTTGTTAATACATATTAATGCTGTATTGCTGCATACAATGAATGATCATGGCCCAGGCAGACACATTACTTAGTGTAACTGCCATAATGACGGGGCCATCTCTCAGAAAGCCAAAGCCTGCCAGGGTCGCGAGACTTATCTCATTACCGTGACCCCGGAACATAAAGGGCTAGTGAAGGACACTGTGGGTTTTAGTCAGCACGAGTCTGACAGTCCCTTCCGCCCTGCCCGGGGTGGGAGGACTCATTTGATGATTTTATCACACTAAAAAAAAAAGTGTATCTGCCATTGTGGCCATAACCTAGAACGAAAGTTCGAAGACATGTGACATCTACCAACCCGCACTATACGTGTGGTGGATTACAGCCCGTTTCCCACAAATTAATTCCATCAATCCCGATATTACGTTCTTGTGGAAATATTTTCGAGTTATTCACGGACAAAACTGCTGACATTCATCAAAAACACAAAACACAACATTCATGATCTTTTAATAAATATTCCCTTCACTTTGATCAGCTACTCATTACTGCTTAATATTTGTTACAGTACGAAGTGGAAAGCAATGATATCCTGCCCGCTGATCCCTCAAGCTTCGCTCAAATGGTCAGCAAACTGATCGTGACGTCATCCAATAACGGTGACGTTTTCACGTGTGTAGCCACGTCTGCGCTCAACCAAAAAACTGCTTCGACAACCGTTTTCACTGTTGAAGGTAAATATTTTAAATCAGCTAGGTTAACTTGGTCAAATTAACAATAAATTTTGTAAAGTTAGAATAATTCTTTGATTGTTGAAACCAGCGCCATCTAGTAGCAACAGTAGTAACCACTAATATTTGCAGTTCCGCTACTCGATGACAGATGGCGCTAGTTGTATAAACTAAAGTCCTACAAAAGCAAAGTTTAGTCTAATTACTAATGAATGAACCGCTCTTTAATCTTATTAAATGTCTTTTTCCAGGAAGCGAAGAAGAAAACCTCCTTACTCTACAGAAACTGTTCCGTATTCCGACAAAACCAGTGATCACTACATTCTACACTAACATTTTCCAAAACATTGGAACTGATGTCATCCTGCCTTGCCGAGTGGATAGCGTCAGCAAGTCTCAGGTCTTCTGGCAAGACAACAACGATGAACTTGTCTTTGGAAACTCTAGGATGAGGGTAAGAATCAAAATACAATATTTTTATAATAATTATTTTAAAATGTTTATTGGAAGTTATAGGTACTAATAATAAAGACGATAATAAAATTAAATAACAATATAATTGCAAATAAGTTTGGGCCTGTAAAAGACTTTTTTTTTTGTAAATTTATTTTTCACAAAATACAGTCATCTTTCTACAAACTTCCCTCTAACAAAAGATAGATGGCGCTACTTGTCTCAAATGTGTGAGACTTGAAAATAACTTTCTTATTGTTAACCGCTGTCTCATTCTGACGGGGCCCCCTCTTAGAGGACCAAAGCCTGCCGGGGTCGCGGGACTCATTTACTTACCCCGGAACATAAAGGGCTATTGAAGAACAGCGTGGATTTTAGTCAGTACATATCTGACTGTCCTTCTCGTCCTGCCCGGGGTGGGAGGACTCATTTGTTGATTTTACCACGACAAAAAAAACGCTTTCTCATTCAAAAAATTTAAGTTTTTAATTTTGATTTAAAACTGTGTCGTGTATCTTTTAGACTTCATACTCTTTTTATGACTTTAATCATTAATACAAGCGTCACTCAATATTTTCCTAATATTTTTTTATTTCAACAGGTGCTGCCCTCTGGCGACCTCCTAATCAACCCTCTACTCTGGACGGACATGGGCAACTTTACCTGCATAGCCAAGAATATGTACGGCAAAGATGTTCAAACCACCTTTGTCTACCCTCTTAGGCCATCCAAAGCATAATGGTGAGTTTCAACAGTTTTTTTAATCGCAGCGGAGACGAGACCTGTGAGAAAGTACCTGGAGAATGAGGTTCCAGGTTCGAATCCCTGGTCGGGCAGTGTTATAGTGTATTTTTCCAATTTCACAGTAATGGCCAGGTATTACGTTTCCGTGAGAAAACCGGCATATCCTAGAACCAAAAATTCGAAGACATGTGACATTTACCAACCCGCAGTGGGCCCGCGTGGTGGATTATGGCCCACTCTGTCTCACAGAAAGAAGGCCTGTGTCCCAGCAGTGGGAACATTATAGGCTGTTGCAGCATGCATGACGTGCTCGTATGATAATTAGGTATCGAACCTCACGAGAGCAACTATACTTTACTTATGTTTTTTTTTTCTATATGGAGAAGAGACAAGAAACTCCATGGACACTTTTTTCAATCAATGTGTTTTACAGAACTCGACTCTGCATCTCAATGTATTTTTTTTACTAATTTCACTTTTTCTTTGTTACAGCGCAAAAATAACACACACAACAGTTTGACAAGAAACGTTACCCGCCGATTATATCTCGATGTTCCTATTATTAAGTGACGTTTAAGTATAACTTAACTTATTGTTAGCCCCTAAGTTATAACGTATACAACAAAGTAAATTAGTACTTAATTATATTTCAAGAAAACCGGTATTTGTATGCCTAGGACGATTCAGCCGCGTTGAATATGACTTAAATAAAAAATGAACTGAAATAGAAAAAAACTGAACTATACAAATGTAAAAGTTTTATCATAACTGTGAGAGCGATTTTTGAGATTCTTTGACAAACATAACTGTGTTTTATTTTTCATTCACTAGTTTTGACAGTCAATTTATTAATTTATTTGGCAGAAACTATGGTTCAGCGACTTATAAATATTTGACAAAAAATCAACTTTATAATATTTTTGTTGTATGATTTTTTTACTGATTTTGCGACTGGATTTTTAAGATGTTAAGTTATTATTTTGTGATTTTATTTTTAAGGTTATTTTGTACATACATAGATACATTATATTAATATAATTATATATTGTACAGTTGGTAGCTTTCTTCGCAATATATACATACCTGTAAAACTTCTCTATGGGCGATTTCTTACAAAATTAAATTTCCTTAAACCATAAACTAAAAATAGGTACCATTTACAAAACATACATTCCTTCTTCACTTTATATTTTCCTTGTCCCTTAATTTTATTACAAAATCTATGTTAAGTTTCCATCTGTTTTGCTAACTGTACTTAGAATAAAAACTTGATGTGAATACATACGATCTCTGTGATTTTTGAAATAAATGTTTTATTATTACACAACTTTGTGTTTTTTTTTTTAGTTTTATTCAATCTAGCCCAGAAACATGAGCCTTAAGATAGACCTCGCTCAATTACGAAACTCCTGCGCACTAGTGTGGCCTACCATGTCAGCAAAATCGCTCCACAACAGTCATGATTGTTAGACAAGAGGCAAACAATAAACATGAACCGTCTTCCAAAAGAAAAAAATAACATCTGTTGAACACTTGCTTAAAAAACTTGTCAATGCCAAAACAATATTTCACGTTGAAATAAGGTTCGTTTTGTAATTGCACTTTTTTAAAGAAAGCCTTTTTTTCAACAGATCGTGTGGTAAGACTTGAAGGGCACATCGTTTTTTTAGTTCAAAATAGACTTAATAGACTTCAGGACCAAGTTACAGGTTGACCCGATAGATCCAACCAACCTAGGAGTTCTTAAGTAACGTTATGAAAGGTTTTGATTATCATAATATCCAACTTATTTATCCATTTTAAAGTAACAAACTCATCGATCCAAATGATTATTATCTAGCCACAGATCCCTCGATAATAACGAAGATTATTACAATATTAACATGATGTGATAATGTCGCAACATTGCCTTCGATCCTCGAAGGTTACAAAGGTGCACCAGTTCTCGTCCAAACCTTTCTAATAAGTGATGGTCCTGGTTCAATGAGCGGCTGTGATTGTGTGGTTACTTAATCGGTGTTTAAGTACCTACCGTAGTTCATTTTGATAGGTGAAGAATTAGATTGTATTTGAGGGCCTATGGTTTGTGGCTGAAAATTGTAATATTGATTACTCGGATAAAGCGTTTGCATTTCACAATAGTGTAGATTTTGGGCGAAGGCCAAGATTTAAAGTTACTTACTGACAGATTAAAGTTTGAATTCCTGTTAGGTACGCTGAAGTTCGCCGCATACAGACGGTTGCGTATTTTAGTGAGGAAAAGCAACCTACCTATAAGACGGGGCGCGGGGTATGATGGGAAGACACACACTTAAGGCAAACTTAACAATACTAACGTAGCGCAAGCGCCACGTTAATATTGTGTTACAACGTCTTTATACCAGGCTTATTCCGGCGAGTTAAAGTGACAGAGCTATACAAGTCGTCTAGTGCCATCTCGTTCACTCACTGGAACAAGTCTGGTTTTAAGACGTTGTAATACCCCCCCAGGACGCCATTTGTTAATGGCTGCTTGCAAATGACGTCCTGATGGCGCTTGCGCTACTTTAGTGTTGTTTTAAGTATGCCTAAAGACTGTATGTCCCCATGATACTACGCGTCCGCCCCCGTCTTAAACACAGTACCCTTATTTTATACGCATGAAAAATACCCTGAAATTCGTTTAAATATCTATTACAAATATTCTTATCACAAACCAACAGCCTTGCCGCTTCCCAGTTATTCAAGAGTGAGGTATTCAGCATGCTGTGCGAATAGCTGGAAGTTCGTGCGGCGGAAGAAAGCCGCGCCTGCACAGCCGCAGACACCGAGCCAAGGTAACGCACAACAACTTACCAGAGGAACATTGGAAGGCATGGAGACAGAAGTCCAAAGATCTTTTTTTTTAGGTGGTAAAATCATCAAATAAGTCCTCCGGTCCAATAGGCTGTCAGACTCTTGCTGACTAAAATCCACCCGTGTTCCTTCCTATGCCCTTTACTTTCCGGGGCCACGGTATCCTAGCACGAATTCCACGGGAGCGAACGTATTGCCATCAACCGGGCACTAATCTTAACTCCATCAGGCTTTACAACATATACTTTTTTTTTTGGCCTTATAATTGTTAGGCCTGGCGCAGTCCGCGGTGTAGCCACGTCAACGGGGCCCTCGCGTGTGCTTGTAGTATGAAACTGCACAAAACGCGGGCGCACCGTGGACGGGTTTCACAGTCGGTTGCCGCCCGCCGCCCGTTTCTCACGCTTTCTGTACATATTTTTACTTTATTCTCACGAGCAAAGATTTTACATTTCCTTGTTTTTGGGAAGTGACACTTCTGTACGTAGTACTTTTAAGTATTCTGTGTAATTGTTTAGTTTTAAGTTCTTTTTGTTTGTTTCTTCTCGTAAAGGTAAGCGTCCACATGTCGGCATCGTACGTATCGGACGCATCGCATCAAACAGATTTCTCTATCGGCAGCGATCGGATTGCCGACGCGAGTATCAGCAATAGGATTGCCGATGCCACCTTCATCGCGTCCACTGATTGGCATTCCGTATGACGTCATCGGTACCCATCGCATGTAGGCATTGCCGATGCCGTCCGTACGATGCGGATCAGTGGACGCAGTTGTATGAGTTTTAATACAAGGCAAACTAAAATCCGTTACGTACGATACGTGCGATGCGGACCTGTGGACGCTTACCAAAATACTGTGTGCACTTGTGGCATACGCCAATAAACGTTTTTTTTCTTTCTTCTTCTTTCTTTTTTTTCATGATCCATTGACTGTTACTGCGGAAAACCCAATAACATTTTTGAACAGCATGAGAATCGAACACAGGATTTCATTGCTCAGCAGTTACGTTTGTGAACAATAGACCAACGCGACTTTTTATAATGCCTAACATTATTTTATCATCAACTTGATTGACCTTTCAAACATGCGTAGTACCCATCATCATGTTGTCTAAGAGACCTTATAATTATTTAATTATACAAACAAACTTTCTTTTTTAAACATGCAAACTATAATTATTTATGGAAGTAGGTACCTAAACAAAAAAAAACACAAAAGATTATTAACACTGGATTGGTTTAACACCCTTTGGTTTTTTTTTCATAGAATCTAAATTATAAAGATCAGGTTTTTCTCCACTTTAAGAATGTTTCCTTTATAGTGGGCGCGTTTACTAACATTTTCACATACATAAATAAAATTCCATACATAAAGAGCCGGACCCCAGTCCATGCAGGCCATTTGTTCTATGTGGGAATTGAACCCACTAAGCGCAACACAACAGAAAGGCATTATATTTTGCTTCGTGCACATTAATAAAGCTTATAAAGACAGAGCCTAGTGTACAGCGCTGCCCCAGCGTCGAAAATTCAGTTTAGTATTCACTAAACCACTAACAGCGACGTGTAGCGTTTCCTTCTCAAGGCTCTCGACAACGATCTACTGCCTCGAAATTAATGTTCTTTTAGAAAATCGTAAAGCATTTAAAAAATAATATTAACAGTCGTCTCCACACCTCTCCTGTGCCTCAAACGCGCAGCCTGACCGGGTAACATTTGACAAAGGCTAAGTTTAACCGAACGATCACATAACTGCAGTTAAGTTAACGGCATGTTTAACTTATTGACGAATTGCGTGTTACGAGGTCAATTGAGGATATGTTAGTTCTATGAAAAGTTAAACATAATTTTAGCAATTTTAGATAAGCAATAAAATGTTCCCATTGCTCGGACACAGGCCTTCTCTATGTGAAAGTGGGCCTTTTTATCATGCAGGCCCAGTGCGGGTTGGTGTGATTTCACATGTTTTAGGACTTGCCTCATGTTTTCTCAAAGAAGTTTTCCTTTACTTTTTTGAGGGCAATGACTATGAAATTAATAAAGAAATGCTTGAATTTCAACTCGTAAGTCAAGGCTGTTAATACGGTTACGGGGTCACCATTACTCATGGTGGGAGGTTTTGCTCATTTTCTTCTTTTTAACATCTGGAATTTTGAAAGATTTTTTTGTAGAACTCAAAGTTCTCACAACAACTCAAAACTCGAGTTCGGCAGGACTTGAAGCTTTATTAAAATAATGTACTATTCAGTAATCGGAAGATCGAGCTTAATCCAACGAAAACTTACCTACTGACACTGAAATTTTGTTAGCCAAAATGCCATCTCTCTTCGAAAAGGATGTTATGAAATGTAGGGAAATATACGTTACATTACCTGTTGTGTGTGTGATACCTTAAGGTAATTTAAAGCTATACATCCCGGGATGTAATGTGCATTAATATAGTATATTATAGATGCTGTGTGTGAAGCCCTTAAACTTGAACGAGGAGAAAGGAATATGATATGAATGGTATCCCTTCCTCCCTTCAGTCCATCAGCAATCAGACGGCGTTTATAAAACATCAAGTATAATCTATTTATTTACACTAGTGTCATCATCATTATCATCAGCCTATATTGTTCCCACTGACGCAGGCCTCCTCTCTGTGAGAGGGAGTGGGCCATAATCCACCACGCGGGCCCAGTGCAGATTGGTGGTTGTCACATATCTTCGAATTTTTGGTTCTAGAACATGCCGGTTTCCTCACGATGTTTTCCTTCACCGTTTTTAGAGCCGTGGTGATGACATAAATTATACAAAGTATTGAACCTGGCGGGGTTCGAACCCACAACCTACAACTCGTAAGTCGGGACCCGATACCACTGGGTCACCACTGCTCTACTACTCTTTCCGAGGCCTTAAGCACAGAGCGTGTGTAGGCCTTCTATTACTTAAATTGGGAAGGTAGAAAGTATAAACTGAAAGTCCATCAAAATAGAGAGTATAGTAGGTATAATTTAAAACTTAAAACATTTTTTTCCTTGCCTTATTCAGAGAAAACGCTCAGGGGGCAGCCGCAGGGCCCTGCGGGGGTGTATGATGGGTCACTCCCGGACCGCTTTCGCCATGTGATTTCGGAAATGTAGATGAATCTCGAAAAAATGTAGGTAAAAAATGAAACGCCAGCAGAAGATGGAGGCCCCTGCAGAACAGGGGCCCCAAGCACGTGCTTGTAAAGCTTATACGTTAATCCGCCACTGGTTACATGACTATGAATGATCAATACACTGGTGTATAAAAGACTAATAAACATTTTAACAAAATTAATCTACCAACTTTAAGACTGTGGAAACAAGTTGCCATTTCAAAAATATAGGTTACCTATGTAGTTTATATATTTATGGTCAATAACCTCACGATTTAATGGATGTAGGTCTGAAGCATAAATGTCGCACTTAAAATATTCAACGTTGAATATATCTTTAGAACGTGGGAACTAATTATATCTTTATTGGGAGATTGGGAAAGATCACATCGGTCGCCATTTTATGGCTATTGGTCCTGGCTGTCATTTGTAGATCTTTGACAGTCGCTTTAAGTAGCCAGTGGCCTGAAAGAATTCCAACCAGAATATTAGGCTATTCAATAGAGGAAGACTGGAACAGGTGAAATAAGGAAAAACTAGTCTGTAAACTAGTAGTTAGTGACCCTGACTGCTATGCCGGAGGTCGAGGGTTCGATTCCGACCCAGGACAAATGTTTGTGTGATGAGCACGATCATTTGTTCTATGTCTGGGTGTAATTTATCTATAGTATTTATGTATTTAGAAATATAAAAGTATGTTTATCAGTTGTCTAGTACCCATAACACAAGCTCTGCTTAGCTTTGGACTAGATGGCGTTGTGTGATAGTTGTGGAATTTTATTATAATTAACTAAGGAAGCGTAGTATAATGTTGTAACAATGATCTAATTATCCCTTTCACTCATAACTTAAGTAGTCCAAATCTATCGACCTGAGTGTCAAACCCTTGACCTCAAGGCCTGCATTCTTAACCTTTTACTGATGAACTCATTCTCAAAGGTTCTGCAAGGTACTTCCAAAATAGTTACAATCGAAGCGTGATCTTACATAATTTGTTACACTTTTAAATGTAATGCTTTTAGAATGCTACTAATTTATGCTCCCAATCTGGGAAGTTATTTTATCTGTCTGTTGTATTGTCACGCTTAAACAGCTGAACTTATTTAGATCAAATCTAGTTAATAGGCAGAATACGATAGGTATGGGATAGACATTTAAAGGCGCTCCCTCACCGCGAGCATTCACCTGTAATACGAATGAAATTTGATCTATTACCTTTCTAAAAAACAAATCCAAGCATCGTTTTATCACAAAATCTAGGATTTTGAGCCATGTACATACAACAACCAAATAGAAATATGTCATTAGGTTATTCTGTCATGTGGACATTTTAACACTTCTGTGTCTACCTGTTTTATCGTGGTAAAGTCATCAAAATGAGTCCTCCCGCGCTGGGTAGGAAGGGAGAGACTGTCAGACTTTACTGAAAAAATCCAAGGATCCTTTGATAGCCCTTTACGTTCCAGGGCCATTTCTTGACAAGACAGCCCCGCGACCTCAAGGTTTTTGACTCTCAGATCTACTTCTTAATTTATTAACCTGGTAGGAAGTACTAAGCTTAAATATGAAAGTTATTACGTAAGAAATAGAGTAGTTTTCACCTTGTAAGTTGTAGAGTAATTTTTTACAGACAGGCGAGCGATGCCGCAGGCAAAACCTAGTATAAAATAAGACTAAGACACTGTTATTAAACTTCACAATAATATAGAATTATTGATACGTATATGATTTTAAAGTGATTGACACACGAATATAGTGCTACTGACAGATTGACTGACAACTCTATAAAGATATCATAATTATATGAAGCGATATGATTTTACATAATCCTCATAAAGAATCCTATTCATCTAAATAATGCCTATCACCGTAGTGAAGCCAATTTAAGGCGATTATGCAAATATCACGGACTGAGATTTCAGGCGCGGACCACATAGAAAAGACGAAAGACGCAGACGGGGCGGAGACATATTATGTCTCTTCGTCGTCTCTTTCATATAAAATGTAAGTATAGAAGCGTCGCGATGTAAAATACACAGAAGAGACGGGTCGCGGGCGCGACTCTCATACATTTTCGCACGTCCGCGACGCGTCCTCGTCATACGCCTTTTCTATATGTGGCCCGCGTCGCGCCGGTTCACGGTTAACTTTATTTTGGGGTCACGGGGGTCTATCTTCTAGAGCCTCCCTTAGGGTAACGAATTACTGAATGGATATGATAAAGATAGAAGACACTTAGAGTATACAACGTATAACGTTAATAACACAAAACCTCTCGTGGGGTAACTCAGCCCATGTTACTGAACAATGTTTGTTCTAAAACTTGCGGAAAAAAAATGGTTTTTCATTCCGATGGGCTCAATCAATTTCTCATTTAATATGAAAAATCTTTTTTTTTCCATACGTTTTAGAAGAAACATTGTTCAGTAACATTGGCTGAGTTACCCCACGAGAGGTTTTGCGCTATTAACGTTAGTAAGATAAGACCTGCCCTGAAGCTAAACAATTACAAGCCAATAAATGTGGGCGGAGGATAACACATCTGAACAATGTTAGGCGTAAAACAATATTATTTTAAATTAACTCCGACAATATATTTAATTTGACAAGCAGTAGGCTTCTTCTTAGGTATAAACACCTACGTTATTTAATGTGGTAGGCACTTTAAATCATCTTTATAGCATCACGTAGCACTTGAATTGGTGTGAAGGTGTATTTACAATGTCAGAGGCAATCGGTAAAGTAAATGTTTACACCAAAGACATTAAACTATATACAAGCAATAGACGGAACATCACGAAGAAAGTTGTGATCCAAAACTTTTTACCAATAGGTAAAAAGTCGCTCAGTCTAGTAGTCGCGTTGCCATGCAACGCTTAGATAGTGCTACTGACGCACGGCATCAACAATTTTGTATGACAATTTTCCCAATGCCCGCTCTATAGGTTCTTTTAAATGTCTTTGGTTTACACGCACAATTATTGTTTGTCTTACTTAATTTAGCTATCTTACTTGCTATTTATATAATCTTACATAACATCTAGACATAAAAATCAATTGTTGTTTCGTTATTTTAAACTCAAGAACGGCTGGACTATGGCTAATTTTGGTTTTGAATAATTTTTGGAAGTACAGGGAAGGTTGCCCTGACTGCTATGCCGGAGGTCGTGGGTTCGATTCCCATCCAGGACAAATGTTTGTGTGATGAGCACGATCATTTATTCTGTGTCTGGGTGTAATTTATCTATAACATTTAGAAATATATAAGTATGTTTATCAGTTGTCTAGTACCCATAACACAAGCTCTGATGGCGTTGTGTGATAGTTGTGGAAAATTATTATTATTAAAAAAAATCTGAGACGGTGAGAAGTTCTGGGTCAGCTAGTATTATTTTAATTAAACAAGAAATTTCTTCTGTATCCTTGGTCCGTTTACAAAGATAGAAACTTACATACAAAAACACCTAGACCCACAACAACTACTTTATCTAACAAATATTTTTTTCCGTGCGGGGGGTCGAACCCGAGACACCGAAGAATAACCGTTAGTTTTAGTGTGCAAGTCTGACACAGTCTCTTCCGTCCGGCACTGGGTGGAAGGACTCTTTTGATGATTTTACCACGATAATCAAAAGACCCTACAAATATTTGTTTTTTGCAGGAATCAAACCCGCGACACACAGGGCAACAGCCCATCGCTCAACCACTGCGCCAACCGCACCTCTGACATCGACCTTTACTTTATTAGAAGTTAATAATTGCAACATTTAAATAACCGTCTAACTGACTTCACGGCGACTTCAAAAGACTTTTTATTAATGTTCTGACTTTTTGTTCAGCAGCGTGAGACTATAGTATTATTATAAAGTAATAATGGAGGCGACTGCATTATTATTAATAACATCATTCATAATAATCGTGATAGGGCACGCTTGAACGATGATTTGCTGAATTCAGATCAGCTGAGTTGAGACTTTGAACGACATACGACGAGTAAGAGTGCGCGCTTTGAATATTACCTAAGTAGCTTTTGCCCTCGACTTTGCCCGCCCAGCCCCGTGTTCACCGCTTCAAACTTAAAAAAAACCGTATATTTACACCAAATTACAGGGCCCCAATTCTGCTAATTTAGTAATGACTCAATTGAATAACAATTGGATCTCAGTAGCAGTTTTAACTACATTTGGTATTGTAAGACCAATGGTTTTCCAGTGACATTCCATTGAACTGCTATCAGAATATTTGCTAGTCTGCTCTTCAATCGTATTACAATTGTAAATCGATTGAGGACTTTATCGGTATTCTACTCTCTAATGGCAATACTTTTAACTGTTCAACTGAGAGTCAATTACAATTACACTACGATTCCATTACGACTCTATTGGGCTTACACAAGTTTTTGCAGAATACCAAATTTGTTCTAATCGTAATGGAGTCGTGATTGAGTTTCAATTGAATATCAATAGTATGTGAGTTAAATAAAATTAGCAGAATTGACGCCCAGCTCTCTAGTACTGTGTGTCTCTGAGCTAAACTACGGACAGACGGACGGACGGACAGGGCGAAACTATAAGGGTTCCTTGTTGACTACGGACCCCTAAAAAGTAACCTATAACTTATTTTCAGAGTCACCCTACTATATAAATACGAAAGTTCGTGAGTATGTGTGTAGGTATGTTTGTTACTCTTTCACGCAAAAACCACTGAACGGATTTGGCTAATTTTTTTTTCAATTCTTACATAGAAAAGCTTTAAACGCAGGCAGCGTTTTTGTTCGTATCTTTGTCTTGCCTAATTGACTTTACTTAAATATTTTCTTCAACAAAAATAGTAACTTCATTCGTTGGCCCCCGCCCCACCATGTCATATCTCATCACCTACCCGTACTTTAATTTTCGCGGGCAGTGGGGAGGCAGCGCGGAATTTACAGGCTTTTATGCATAATATGGGGCCGTATTATAACGTCTTAAATTTCCAGTGAATGAACCAGATGGCGCTAGACGACTTGTATAGCTCTGTCTCTTTTCCGCACAGGAATGCCACCTGTTCTCGAAAACAGCGGCATGGCGTGAGGTGGATCTGCGTTCCCGCGCTGCTAATAAGCACCCGCTAAACGCTCGATACGAGGCAGAGACCTTACACACAAAACAACTGCACCCTATTCTAGCGCACGAACAATTCAATTGAGTCACTATTTTCGTCGTAAGGTTAAGCATGCCCAGTTCAAGTATAATACGAGTACTTTTGTATGCGTGACACAGTTGTTTCAGCATGGCGCCGTCACTGATTGATTTCAAACGGCTGGTGCAATAGGATAGTGCATTTGTCAGTAGTCGTGATGGCACAGAGGTTAAAACCTGGTCTGTTATGCACGAAGTTGTGAGTTCACACTCGGGCAAGTATCATTTTGTGTTTTAATTAACTATAGATCATACCAAAAACATAATTAGTACATTTACAATGATTAATTAAATATAAATATTTACAAAACTTTATCAACTTCTTCGATAAGTTGTAATTTTGTTTTTGAAAACTATACAAATTGGACAACTGAAACTGAAAATATCCGCTTGCAAGGATCATAAAATTACACATTTTTGCGAAGCATAAACGTTATTACGCGAAATCAGCCGATTTTAGGTTATATTATGTAATAAAAATCTGCTTGAACGAGCTTCGCTCAGTTTTTAAAATGTCTATATCTTGGGAACCGAGCTTTTCTCGAACCTTGATGAATAGATTCCTTGAGCCGAAAAACCCCTAATCTGTAACTTTCATGAAAATCCTTGGAGCCGTTTCCGAGATCCTGATTTATAAATAAAAGTATATATAAGAATTGCTCGTTTAAAGATATTAGATTAGATAAAAAAACTAGCTCTAATATGCAACTGCATATTATTATGCAAATATGCTTTTGCATATAGGTACCTATATAATCCCGTCTCTAAATCATGTCTCATGACATTAATTCGACAACCAAACTCATCAGACTCTCAGAAACCAGTCTCGTTGGCTCAGTAACCAATGTAATACATCCATGGAACTTTGCAACCAGTAGTTGCTTTGTGCATCATGTCATGTAAGTGACAGTAATAGCCATATCAATAAAATGTCAAATACCTTATTAATAATAACAATTAATCATCTATATTATGTGACATTCTTCAGATATTTAGATTATAAGGAATAATGATAGTTTCCGCCATGATTGATACACAGGTGTCTCTTCATTTTGATTTCGATCTACATTATAATAGCGATGCACTTGATAGATATAGTTTGAAGTCCCTACGTAATTAATAATAGTAATATATTTAAAACAGTGATCAACTGATTTCAGAACGAAATCAGTTGATGTTCAAATAATTATATCGAATTAAATATTATTATTATTAAATAAATAAATACTTACTGAATTTCTAAATGATCTAATTAATTTTTACAGGATTTGTTTTAAATAGTCAATTTTTGACTGGCCTGTTGGTCTAGTGGTTAGTGACCCTGACTGCTATGCCGGAGGTCGTGAGTTCGATTCCCACCCAGGACAAATGTTTGTGTGATGAGCACTATCATTTGTTCTGTGTCTGGGTGTAATTTATCTATTTTATGTATGTATTTAAAAATATATAAGTATGTCTAGTACCCATAACACAAGCTCTGCTTAGCTTGGGACTAGATGGCTTTGTGTGATCGTTGTGGAATATTATATTATTATATTATAATATTTTAAAACT
Source organism: Agrotis segetum (assembly GCA_036375495.1). Classification (NCBI taxonomy): domain Eukaryota; kingdom Metazoa; phylum Arthropoda; class Insecta; order Lepidoptera; family Noctuidae; genus Agrotis; species Agrotis segetum. The sequence continues at coordinate 330,385 of JAQSVV010000104.1, forward strand.
GTTGTTTTAAAAGTGTTGTTTTTATTACTCATGTAATTTTGTTGTTCTGTCCTGTGTGTGTCAATGAATCTCTATTCTTTATTTTTTCAAAAAAAAAAACAGGTTCTGCAGATAAACCTGGACTTCATAGTCAAGATTTAAACCATGGTTACTCGTATTTTGTTTTTGTAATTGGACTGTATGTACTATGTAATAAAGTCGTGATTTTTCGTGATCATGCCAGTCAACCCATATCTTCGTGACAGGACACATCCTTGAGCAGATTTAAAGAATGATTTCACAGAAGGTACCTGGTACTTACCCGTTACCATTATTTTCGTGGAAAACGAGACACGACGGACAAGAGATCCAATTTAGAGATTATCTAGCGAATATATTGACAAGGTTTTAACAATCACGACGTATTACTAATACGGATCGTTTTGTGGAAGAATAAGAATGTTTTGTAAGTATAAAGGTTCTGATAGACTTGAGCATTCACTTCTCGCCGTTTTTTCTAGCCAAACATCGCGTTTCTACGAACATTTTCACGAGAAGAGATGAACTAGGAAGCTCTTGATGAAATTCACTAATTAAAAATGGTGGCTCCACATTAGTGCCGTGAATTCATGCCGCGAATTCTCGCCGTGAATTCTCGGCACCATACCGACACTGATCGGGAACAAGAGCGAACGCGCGTGAACCCAGCGAATACCATCCACATTCTCGTTCGCGCCTGTTCACGGTGGTTCACGACCCTAATGTAGAGCCGGCATAATACGCCCAATTAGTCAATTGAAAAGTTATTTTTTTTTTATTAAATCTTTAGTCTACAACAATAATAACTAACTAAAACCAAAGTTGAAGAGAATTTAATTTGGACCGAAAAAATACACGTCCTACAGAAAGTTTGCTTGTCTTGTTACAACCGTCATCATCATCATCTCAGCCATAGGACGTCCACTGCTGAACATAGGCCTCCCCTTTTGATTTCCACAGATACCGGTTGGAAGCGACCTGCATCCAGCGTCTTCCGGCGACCTTTATAAGGTCGTCTGTCCACCTTGCTGGTGGACGTCCTACGCTGCGCTTGCTAGTCCGTGGTCTCCACTCTAGCACTTTTCGACCCCATCGGCCATCTGCTCTGCGAGCAATATGACCTGCCCATTGCCACTTCAGCTTGCTAATCCGGTGGGCTATATCGGTGACTTTAGTTCGTCTACGGATCTCCTCATTTCGGAATCGATCACGTAGAGAAACACCTAGCATAGCCCTCTCCATAGCTCGCTGAGCGACTTTGAGCTTTGAGATGAGGCCGATAGTGAAAGACCACGTTTCGGTGCCGTAACTCATCACTGGTAACACACATTGGTTGAAGACTTTCGTCTTGAGGCACTGAGGTATGTCGGACGAAAAGACATTGCGTAGTTTCCCGAACGCTGCCCAACCGAGTTGGATTCGGCGGTTGACCTCTTTCTCGAAGTTGGACCTACCTAACTGGACTACTTGTCCTAAGTAGATATATGAGTCAACAACTTCGAGTACCGAGTTTCCAACAGAGACTGGGGTGGGCACAACATTGGCATTTGACATAATTTTCGTCTTGTCCATGTTCATTTTCAAGCCCACCCGTTGTGAAACTCGGTCGAGGCCATCGAGCATCATGCTGAGTTCCTCCATCGACTTTGCCATGACTACGATGTCGTCGGCAAACCGAAGGTGAGTGATGTATTCGCCGTTGATGTTGATGCCAAGTCCTTGCCATTCCAGGAGCTTGAAGGCGTCTTCCATTGCGGCAGTAAACAATTTCGGGGAGATAACGTCTCCTTGTCGTACGCCTCTTCTCAATGGAATCGCCTTCGTGCTCTGCTCCTGTACTCGGACCGACATGGTGGCGTTATTATACAAGCACTTCAACACCTCGATGTACCGATAGTCAATACGGCATCGCTGGAGTGACTCAAGTACCGCCCATGTTTCCACCGAATCGAAGGCTTTCTCATAGTCCACAAACGCTAAGCATAATGGCAAGTTATACTCTTCGGTCTTCTGTATAACTTGCCGCAGCGTATGGATGTGGTCTATGGTACTATAGCCTCTTCGGAAACCGGCTTGTTCGGGAGGCTGGAAGTCATCAAGTCTGTGTTCGAGACGGTTCGTGATAACCCTTGAAAACAGCTTATAAACATGGCTTAGAAGCGTGATGGGTCTGTAGTTCTTCAATAGGCTGTTATCACCCTTTTTGAAGAACAGCACCACCTCACCTCTACTCCATGCTTCAGGCGTTTTGCCCTCGAAGAGGACGGCATTAAAGAGCTTCTGGAGGACTTTAAGTACCGGTGTTCCACCCGCTCTCAGAAGCTCTGAAGTGATTCCGTCCTCGCCCGCCGCCTTGTTGTTCTTAAGCTGCTTCAGGGCCATCCTAATCTCGTACAGACTGATGTCCGGGATATCTTCGGTATAATGTCGGGACAGCTTGGCTCTTGGATCTCCTATCAAGCTGTTAACGGGCTTTGCGACCGAAGTGTATAACTGTCCATAGAACCTCTCGATCTCGCCTAAAACCTCTGCTTTGGTCGACGCTATGCTGCCATCCTCCCGTTTCAGCTTTGTCATCTGACTTTGCCCAATAGACTTGTCCTTTGCGAACACTTTAGAGCCTTGGTTTCGCTGTATGGTCTCTTTAACACGATTCGTATTAAAGAGACGCAGATCGTGTCGCAAGGACTTAGATATACGTCTATTTAGCTGCCTATATGACTTCGCGTCATCGGAAGACTGCAACTGTAGCAAACGTCGTTCAGCCATGAGGTTTAAGGTTTGCTCGGTCAATTTCTGAGGTCTATCTTTACGGCAGGGTCTAAAAAACTTAGACCCTACCGTGCGGACAGTTTCCACTAGCCCGTCGTTGATCTCGTCCACTGACACTAAGTTCTCAAGGCAAGCAAAGCGATTAGAGAGCTCGAGTTGAAAGCTTTCGGGGTTTTGAATATGGGGCCGAGTAGGTCTGAGCGTAGACTTCATCAGGCTGGACCTTTCAAGTTTAACATTGATATTCAGCGAGCCTCTTACGATTCGGTGATCGCTACCGGTTTTTACCCTGTTGATCACAGAGACATCACTGAATATCCGTTTCTTGTCGGTCATGAAGAAGTCTATCTCGTTTCTCGTGAAACCATCGGGACTCAGCCAGGTCCATTTCCTGTGAGGCGGCTTCTGGAAGAAAGAGTTCATCATGAAGAGTTCCTCTTTCTCCAGAAAGTCGGCCAGCCTCTGTCCCCTAGGGTTCCGTTGCCCATATCCAAATTGCCCCACTCTCAACTCATCACCGCTTTTCTTGCCCAACTTTGCGTTAAAGTCCCCCATAACAACAGTGAAGTGGGTTTTGGAGCTATGTATGGCCCTACTTACGTCCTCATACATAGTCTCCACTTCATCATCGGAGTGTGACGAGGTCGGTGCGTATACCTGAATGACCTTCAGCGAATATCTTTTGGATATTCTGAGTATTAGGTATACCACCCTGCTCGACACACTGTCGATGGTTATTATATTGTTTACGAGGGACTTGTGAACGAGAAACCCGACACCACCTTGGGACTGTTGGTCGCCCTCCCGGTAGTAGAGCAAGTTACCAGACTCCAGGGTTACGGTGTCCTCCCCCTCTCTACGGACTTCGCATAACCCCATAATGTCCCAGTGTAACTTGCTCAGCTCCTCTTCCAGCTCGCAGATCTTTTCGTCAGTCCTCAATGTGCGAATGTTGTGTGTTACCAGGGCCAGTCGTCGTGGGGGTGGGTAGCCGGATCTCTTCCGGAGATTCTTAGCACCCCCTGCTCCGCCGTTACCTTGACCGCTACCCGCGCCAGGGATAGCGGAGCTGCCGGGAACTGGGGGCCTGGTTTCTGTAGATTCCATATTGGGGGTAATTTGCCATAATCGCCACGCTTGGCAGGCGGGTTGGCGATCGCAGTGAGGATGTGCAGTACACGGAGGACGCTGCTGCCCGACCTCCGGTTTGTCCCTTAGTCGCCTCTTACGACACCCACGGGATGATTTGGGGGAGCGCAATTCTAAGCCGGCGCCCCACGGCCGAGCCGGCGCCCCACGGCCGACAACACAACCGTACACCTTCTTAAAATCTTCAAAAAACATAATTAAAAAAAACTTACAAGTAAGGCAAAGGGAAATTATTTGATGAGACAGGCAACTCAGAGATAGAGTTTTAAAAGTCTCTCAAAACGTTACCTATGCATGCTGTAATGCGAAATGATGTGTCACTACATCTTGTCCACTTTAGTGGTGAACTAGTTGCATCATTTCGCATTACAGCATGCATAGGTAACGTTTTGAGAGGCTTTTAAGACTATCACTGACTTACCTGTCTCACCAAATAATCTCCCTTTACCTTCTAAGTTACAGTCACCATCGAACCTCTACAAAACCCTATTAAATTACATGTCATGAACTACAAGCTAGAGGTGACCGCAGTATCGATAATTATAATTACCAACACGTCATGTTCACTAGAGGTGACCACTTATCGATAAACTCCATACCTACATCATTAGTAATTTGCATTTAATGACACATTATCGACATAGGCCTATCGATAAGGCGTACCTCTAGTTGGTAATTAATTATGGAGTTGAATTTCCCGACGATATAAGGATTTATTGCTACAGGAGCGAATTAAAATGTATAATATTTATCAGACAGTATCATCGTATGCAATCTGGTTGAGATTTATATTGAATGTAGTAAATAAACAACGTTATAATTCAAATAATATTACTATGGAAAATATTATCTTAGTTTAGTAATTTATATTATTATGTAAACTGGGAGCTTTTATTAATTAGAAAAATACGTAATTTATTGATTTGAATAAATCTGCCATGCAGTTGAAAGTTATGTCATGCTTACTCGAATGTCTCGCTGATGGTGGCGCGTGTGTCGGATCATTTAACTCCCGTCAAAATGAGTGAGTAAAATGGCGCTGTCATTTCGTGAACACCGTCATTTTGGCGCTGTCAGTTGAGACTGGCCATTTCTTAAAACGGCCCTGTTTAATTTTAATTATTTATTGATCACTAGCTGTGCCCACGACCAGGCCTGGCTCACTCCGCAGTGTAGGTATAAAACTGCAAGCATTGGCGGCGACCACTTCGGAGTGGACATTTAGTCGGTTGCCGCGCAGGGGGTGTCGACTTTGTTCTACGAACAAGAAGTAGGTGGGCTAGAAAACAAGAAAGAGACATCAACATGAGAGTAAAAGAGATGAATTACATAATGTTGCCAACAAAAATACTATTTCACATTCAATCTGATAATAGACTTTTTAATTGATTTTATGGTATGTTATCCTTAAAATTTATTTCAGCTTTTATTCTGATGCAAGAAAAAGTTTGTTATGATATTTTTAACATTTAAATTGATGAATAAACAAAACAAAAAGGAGATAATAATATGATAACATGACAACACTGGAACGCCATATTGTCTATTGGCTATTTGACGTCATAGGAAAAAATGTCTGCCATCGCTTGCGCACCATTATTTATATTTTGTTCTTGTGTTTATTTGTAATAAATAAAACAGTTGCATTTAATTCTAGATACAATATTGTTAATGTGAGTCGAGCTTGCTCCTCTGTGTCTGTGTTTTGGTGAAATTAAGTGCGTATTTGTGAGTTAAAGACCCGGTGTTGAGACAGTGACTCTTGTTTGATTTTGTGCCTTATGGCTTATTCGCGATGAGTTCGTAGAAAGAAAACACTAGAATCTGTGCTATGTGTGGAACTTCACCTTCTAAAGATCCCAGCATCACTTTACATCGACCTTAGTAAAATAAGTCCTATGTAGCAAAATATATGAATAAAGAAGTCAAATGAAATCGTTTGTTTTACTTAAAACTGCTCCTTACTTATTATTTTTCAGCATTTTATGCACAAGTACATTGTGTTTCTCGATAGTAAAAACTATCGAGAAACGCAATGTACTTGTGCATAAAATGCATTATAGGGAACCTGGAAGTACTCCTAGTATTTGAAATTCCCGCCCTAGATTCTACTGCCATGTTTTCGTGGGCTAAATATAGATGGCGCTGCTCGGTAAGGAAAATTTTCCTCACAAAATTAGTACGGAGTCGTTATTCTTCCCCTTTAGGGGTATATATGTTCTGTGTTGCCGCGTGCCGCCCACTACGCACGCGCTTACTTATATAATATTTAAGTTTGGTGTTAATGGTTGAATTTACGCATGAGTTTAAAAAAAATATATAATTATGATGAAGAAAAAAATACTACATAACGTTTGGTTGTTTAAATAATGACAGTGATAGGAGCCTCACGTTTCACACACAACCGCGTGATTTCGAAAGGTAAGAAAAAAAGTGAATATTTATCTATGTAGTACCTACATATTTAATAATGATCAAAAAACTATCTACCTGCTTGTGGCGTGCTTATTAATGTCATTCAAGTACCGGCTAGTAATCATGATCAGTTAAGCATGATTAAGTAGGTTACAAATTTGGCCTACAAGACGACCAAGATAAATAAAATAGACGATTATCAAACCTGACATCACTCTCACTCACCTAAGCTGAATACGTAGGTAGGTCGAATTATGATCGGTAGAAAGTAGGAAGATGTTTACGTTATTGTTTAGACACGTTCAAACTCAGAAAATGGCTACACTACGCATTCAAGGTCAGCGATCGTAATTCTCTTCGCGACTTTTTTACCTACTTACCTACAAAGACACGCAACACGGGGCCTGTGACAATGAAATGAATGAAATGAAAATGATAAGGACTAGTTACCTATTTTGCCGTAAACGATAACAATCGATCTTTAAAGTTATGACTACAGCTTGGCCAGAACGGATTGAAACGGAACTAATCTTTTTGTTTCTGACAACGTTTTAAAATTTTTGATATTTGATGTAAACAAAGACCGCAGGTTTGAGGTTTGTTAGATTTATTATTGTGCCACAAAACTAACTTATTAAGAGAAAAAAAAAATCATTACAGCTTGGCCAGAACGGGTTGAAACGGAACAAATTTTTTTATTTCTGACAGCGTTTTAAAATCTTTGATATTTGATGTAAACAAAGACCGCAGGTTTGTTAGATTTATTATTGTGCCATAAAACTAACGTAATAAGTGAAAAAATAATAAAATAAAATCATTCAAAGTGCTGGTAGTGCGAAGACAGTGGTTACTTCCGGTTTTCTACAGTTTTATGTCAAGCTGTATATATTATTCCTCACGTAAGGTGCCGTAGGTACCTACTGTTAACATTCTGTGCTACCAATCGATATGAATATGATGTAATCGATGACGAAACAGAAAAAGATATAGGCTGATGCTAAAAACAAAATTCCTTGAGGGACTTAAGGAGGAGGTAATGAGGAGTGATATATATTTATGTTAATATTAATTAACATAAATATATATGTAATTAAACAATGCATAAAATACGTATTCCTACCTAACTGTGCCCAAACTCGCGAGTCGCAACCCTATTGAGCTTGACCGACAGTAACCTTTTAATGTCGTTGGCGTCAGATAAACTAAAATGAACTCTCGCGCGTCACTATTCAGTTCATTTTTGCTTGCGCACCCGAAGTTTAGGCTATTATAAAAGTAGGTGGGTGATGTGGGTGCAAGTAAAAATGGACTCTATTCTTTCGTGCATAGATTTTACATTTGTTTGTTTTCTTTTTGGGAGTTATCCTTCTGTGCCTTTAGGTACTATTATATATTCTGTGCCACGACTTCGTTCGTACGTTGTTTTTCTATTCGAAGCTAGATCGCGCTACTGAACTGCGCGTCTTGATGTGAACTGACCGTAATTTTACTTCTGAAACACTTTAAATTCGAATAACTTTTGATAGACTGAACCGATTGCAATGAAACAAAAACTAAATAAGTCCTCAAGTTACACCCAATCGCTGTGTATAAAAGTTATCTACATTGCCTCCGTACATTTTACGTGATTGTGGAACAAATAAACAGACAAACCGACAAACAGACAAAAATTCTTAAAATTCTGGAAATAGGGTTCTGTTGGTTGTCCTTTAACACCCTAGCTATTTTTTTGGATTTTATTTTGATGTACAAAAACGATTTTTCTACAGTTTTATTATATGTATAGATTTTGCTTCTGAATTGTCTTTTTTATTTTAATATGGACTATTTTAACTTGCTATATTATTCTCACATCATGTAACCTATCCGAATCTGACAAATGCCACTCAAACGTGAACCTTCAAAAATTGTGGTAAAGTTAAAATTCTATTACAGAAAATTGACAAATTGTGCTAGCTTGTATAACTGGCTGACCTGATATAAATATTTTGATTTGATTTGACTTGACGTAAACATAAATTAGTTATTACGCATTTCATTTTTAACAAAAGGAAGAGGTTCTCAATTCGACATGTATATTTTTTTAACTGTAACAAATTATTTATTCTTCAGTTTAAAAGCAGTGTCAATGTCAGGCCTGTTGGTCTAGTGGTGAGTGACCCTGACTGCTATTCTCCGGTCGTGGGTTCGATTCCCACCCAGAACAAATGTTTGTGTGATGAGCACGATCATCTGTTCTATGTCTGGGTGTAATTTATTTATCATTTATGTACCTATTTAGAAATATATCAGTAGGTACCTACGTTTATCAGTTATCTAGTACCCATAACACAAGCTCTGCTTAGCTTGGGACTAGATGGCTTTGTGTGATAGTTGTGGAATATTATTATTATTTTATTAGTGTGCAATTGTATCCAATAGAATTTCCTACAAAACATACGTCGCGTTGCGTGGTTTCATTCAATTGTCCAAGAATGAAAACTCAACCCTAACACTTAAATATTTAGTACAAAGTCGAACCCCAACTAAAAACTAAAAGAATCGAGAAGAATACCCACTTATCTCGTGTAAAGTCTTAAAAAAAAGAACAAATAGGTACATCACACATCCATGACCCGTTGCCTAAATAAAATAGTAAATAATTTGTTATTTGACCTCATGTGGGCTAAATTACACGTTATAGTACATCGTTAGTTAATTGCGATTGTTCAAGGTTCGATTCTCGGGTTATGTAATTATGAACACCTTATTTTGTGTTAGTAACTGTTTTAAAAAGTTTTTGTTTTATGATTTTACTCATATTGAATTTGCATTTTTACCCGACTGCGCAACGCAAAGAAGGGTAATGTGTTTATCAGTCTATGTATGTATGTATGTCTGTTAATACTCACAGTCGGGACCTCTTGAGAAGATTTGATTGGTATAATTTGAATGGGCTCCGACTGTGAATGTGAATGAGTGAATTCTTTCTTAACTACTGGGCTTGTTTTTTTCCTTTTTAGTTTTAATTTAAGTTTTTTTTTTTCACGTATTTTTTAATTAGTTTTAATTGTTTTTCTTCAAATTATTTATTTTATTTCTTTAATTGATCTCTTGATACTTTCAGTTGTAGTTAGTTACCATCTCGATCACATCAGATTTATTTTCGCTAATAACGCATCAAGCAAGATCTTTCCATAGCTACGGTACAATAGACAGACACATAGATAAAAATGAAAAAAAAAGGTTTTGTTGCTCTTATCCTCAATCTAGCCCAGCTGACACAGAAGGAACTTCTGCGCATCGACGCCGAGGGACAGAGTTAAAAATATTGATAGAAGCCTGTTTAGGTCAAATGGCCTAAAATTCGAACTCCGCACTTACTGAAAAATCCCAATTAAAAAACACCCCGAGAATCACTCTAGGATCTTCATATCAACAGTATACTTGTCACCACTAAACTTACGAGACAGGTCATCTCATTAATAGTTCATAATAATTCATAATTCTTGTTTATCCTATTAATAATGTAGTGACATGCTTCCACTACGATTAATTAGTCAGGTCGGACTAAAACTCGTAATTAACAGTTGGATTAATTATAAACTGCATATATTAAGCTATGCTCGGTATTTCTCTGCGTGATCGAATCCGAAATGATGAGATTCGTAGACGAATTAAAGTCACCGATATAGCCCACCGGATTAGCAAGCTGAAGTGGCAATGGGCAGGCCATATTGCTCGCAGAACAGATGGTCGATGGTGTCGAAAAGTGCTAGAGTGGAGACCACGGACTAGCAAGCGTAGCGTAGGACGTCCACCAGCAAGGTGGACAGACGACCTTATAAAGGTCGCCGGAAGACGCTGGATGCAGGTTGCTTCCAACCGGTATATGTGGAGATCTAAAGGGGAGGCCTATGTTCAGCAGTGGACGTCTTATGACTGAGATGATGATGATGATTATTATTATTAAGACTGAGGTTATACTACATAGACGCGATCTGAGATGCAAGGGAGATTAAAAAATAAATGAATGACTAGCAATGGGCGACTCGATGTCTGATCATGTAGGTACCATGCGCGGCTCGACGGCGGCGCGTCGTGTTCCACGCGCGCTTCAAAGAGCTGACAACAATCTGACGGGGTCACCTTAAAGGGCCAAAGCTTGCTGGGGTCGCGGGACTTTCTTGTCAGATAACCAAGACCCTGGAACGTAAAGTGCTATAAAAAGACACAGTGGATTTTAGTCATTCCAAGTCCGACAGTCGATCCCGTCCCGCCCTCTGTGGGAGAACCAGGGAGAACTCATTTAATGATTTAATCACGAAAAAAAAAATGCTTTTAGATCTTAAAAATATTTGTTTTGCTTGAGAATCAAACCCGCGAAAAGAAGCACAATAGTCAATCACTGCATCAACAATACCGTCTGAAATAAAATAACGTTATTGCATCCTTGACACCATCTGAATTAATAATTGGTTCAAACAAAAGAACTTTGCAAGCTTGACTTTGATAAAGGTGAGCGTCCACAGGTCCGCATCGTACGTATCGGACGCATCGCATCAAACGGAGATTGCCGACGCGAGTATCAGCAATCGGATTGCCGATGCCACCTTCATCGCGTCCACTGATCGATGACGTCATCGGTACACATCGCATGTAGGCATTGCCGATGAGCCGTCCGTACGATGCGGAGCAGTGGACGCAGTTGTATGAGTTTTAATACAAGGCAAACTAAAATCCGTAACGTACGATACATACACATACATACACGCATACAAAGGTACTAGTATTACCTATACTTGAACTGGGCATGCTTAACCTTACGACGAAAATAGTGACTCAATTGAAATGTTCGTGCGCTAGGATAGAGTGCAGCGTTTCTGTCGTGAATAAAGGTGCTCCCACATCTAACGACGAGGATTCGGATTTTTCCGTCGCCCTTTCTCTTTCTGTCGCTTAGAAATGCCATTTGCTAGAGCGAGACAATGCGATAGCATGCGGCCGCCTTGAAGATTCCGTCGCATGCGATCGCATTATGCTTTCTGTCTCGGTCTAGCAAATGGCAGTTCTAAGCGACAGAAAGAGAAAGGGCGAAGAAAAAATCCGAATCCGCGTCGTTAGATGAGGGAGCACCCTAATACAAGGCAAACTAAAAGCCGTTACGTACGATACGTTCGATACGTGCGATGCGGCCCTGTGGACGCTTATCATTAAGGTACCGAACAAAACAATGCGCTGTCAAAATCTCATCACCCTCCATGGGAAAAAGATAGCAAGTACAAGTGTGAAGTATACAAGGACGATCAACTCGACGTGACTCCAACCTGTCGGAATGTTTGTCAAAGTCGTTCACACTATAGGTCATGGATATAATGCGGATTACATCTGCGTGTTTATATCGGGTCATATTATCACGTCTGTCTTTCGTCTTGGGATGAACAGAGGGAGATAGAACACTGTGAGTGTGAGTGTTCTATCTCCCTCTGTTCACTTCTCTGAGATTGGGGCATGAAAGAAACTTATGGTACGAGTATGTAATGCTTTATAATCAGTGATCGGATATTCGGATGCATTTATTATTATTTACCTACCTAAAGTGTAGGTGTTGGCTATTATGGAATGCACTTTTGTATCGAAAAAATCAATTAGGTCCTTCGTCGCACTCCACCCATTTTTCCATACAAGAAACGCTGTAAATAACTGGCAAGACGCTGTAAAATAATAAAATAGTGAAAACTCGTGATAAGGGTACAGTAAAATAAATTACACAAAGTAATGCGCCTGGCTGAGATCAAACCCACGACCTACAACTCGTAAGTTGTGACCGATACCACTGGGCCATCACTGCTCACCTTAAGGGCTTTACACACGGCATCTATAATGTAAAGATGTACATTATAGCACGATACATCTCATTACATCTTTCCATAGAAATCGTCAGGAGACCACACACAACAGCTATAATGTATATTTTGACATCTTCGAATCTCTATGGAAAGATGTAATGAGATGTATCGTGCTATAACGTACATCTTTACATTATAGCTGCTAAGTGTGAAGCCCATTACCTTCATGTAAATAATGGAGCATGAGAAACCAGCTTATTATAAATTCCCTGTAAAGATACCAAATGTGATGGAATGCGATCGTCAGATGTTCTCTCATACAATAGTTCACGAACTTGAAGTGTCGACCTGCCCGCAATTGTTATAATGATTTTAATACGAATATTACAAGGTTACGAAGGTGTGTTTTGATTTTGATGAATTGAAGAATGTCGACAGGTAAGTATACTTAGTTGAAGATTTGATCACATTTTTAGGATACATGACTACTAGCACATTGAAGTTACGGTTTTAGAATACTTTTTTAGAAGTCTAGGGCTTTTTTTTAAAGTGGTTAAATCATAAAATGAGGCTTCCTACAAAGGGCAGGGCTGCGTTTAAATCAATTATCCAGTTTAAATTTATACTGACTAAATATCAAACACCCCGTTCAAGCACACCGAGAGGTGAAAAATTAAACAAACTAAAATTTAATCTGCCCCGTTTACGGTCGTCCGCTAGTATAAGTTTTTACTAAATGGAATAAATTTTTGCGACTCGCGAATTTTATCCTGCTGTCAGATTGACATTAAGGTTTTTTGTTTTGCTCGATTCGCGCCGTAAAAACAAATATTATTTTTATTGAGAGTGAATATTATTTGTGGAATAAGGATACAAATTACACCGGCAAATTGATTATGTGTTCAATAAACTGAGCTGTCAATTGAATTTAACAGCTAACATTGACAGAAACTTATGACTCCGTTCAGCGAACCCTCGCTAGTTTAATTTTTATCCGGGGAAATATCGCCGGCTGATTTAAACGCACCCCAGGGCAGGAAGGAGTGTCAGACTTGTACTAACTAAATTCCACGGTATCCTCCAATAGCCCTTTACGTTCCGGGGCCACGGTTACTCGTTAGTCCCGCGCTAGTCTAAGGGGATAGTATAATGTTTGTAAGGCTAAAAGCAGACCCATTTTAAATTAAATAAATAATACTACTGTACTAGCGAAATTGCTAGATTCTCATCATTATGTCTAATGAGACCTGAAAAATATATAATTAATGTCAAAATATGGGTATTAACTAGTAACTTTTGGAAATAATTCGTAAGTATGTATTGCTACATATTTCAAGACACTAATAAAGTAAATAATAGGTTTTAAAATTATTCTCATATTATGTTATAATGAAAATGGTCGAGTGATTAGTGAAATTGTGAAGAAATCGATCACTTATAGGTACATGGTGCAATTTCTCAATCAAAAATAAAGGAGTAAGTATTTCATAATCATCATCTTCACCATAATAACGAAGATATTCACTGCTGAACATAGACCTCTCCCTTAGACCGCCACGGAGTAGGTATCATCATCATCAGCCTATAATGTTCCCACTGCTGGGACACAGACCTCTCTCTGTGAGAGGAAATGGGCCATAATTAATTTTTTAGTTCTAGGAGCATGTCCGGTGCGTCCTCACGATGTTTTCCTTCACCATTTTGAAAGCTGTGGTGATTTGAATTGCTACACCTTTATAAAAAGACCGGATCGACTGTTATAATTTCATCAGTATTTTTTTAAACAATCAAATAATTAATTATAAAAATCGGTTTATTCCGCGTTCAACCCCCAAGATTTTCTACCCTCTTCCGCGTTTGACCCCTAAATGTTTCCACATTCAACCAAGAAATAAAATTCCACTTTCAACCCTCAGGGGGTTGAAAGTGGAATTTTATTTCTTAAATGTATTTGTTCCACGTTCAACCCCCATTGAAGCAGAAAAGATTTTCACTTTTTTATTTTTAACCGACTTCAAACAAAGGAGGAGGTTCTCAATCAATTCACCGTATACAAAGACAAGTAACATCTCTTTAAATAAACTGCCACAAAATCTTCGCTAAACGATGCCAAGGTCGTAGAGAAAGGTTTGCATTGTTTCGTCTCGTCTCGAAACAATGGACGTGGACAAAACGATTGAATTGTTACAGTTACAACTGTTTACTCAACATTTTGGATTTATTGTTTTTGTTACGGTTTAGAAGGTAGATGGTATTAATTGGGGCTATTAGCAATGTCTTTTCGTCCGATATGCCTCAGTGCCTCAAGACGAAAGTCTTCAACCAATGTGTGTGATGAGTTACGGCACCGAAACGCGGTCTTTCACTATCGGCCTCATCTCAAAGCTCAAAGTCGCTCAACGAGCTATGGAGAGGGCTATGCTCGGTGTTTCTCTACGTGATCGAATCCGAAATGAGGAGATCCGTAGACGAACTAAAGTCACCGATATAGCCCGCCGGATTAGCAAGGCGAAGTGGCAATGGGCAGGCCATATTGCTCGCAGAGCAGATGGCCGATGGGGTCGAAAACTGTTAGAGGGGAGACCACGGACTAGCAAGCGCAGCGTAGGACGTCCACCAGCAAGGTGGACAGACGACCTTATAAAGGTCGCCGGAAGACGCTGGATGCAGGTCGCTTCCAACCGGAGTATGTGGAGATCAAAAGGGGAGGCCTATGTTCAGCAGTGGACGTCCTATGGCTGAGATGATGATGATGATGATTTGGATTGAACTGGATCAAGTGTGAGGAAAAGAATTAGTCTTTCTGTCTTTCTTGCGCGTTCTTCTTTAGTAACTATGCTGTTTTTTGGGTAACACATTGCTCCCAATAAAAGCGGCCGCCATCTTGGAAAAATGCTATCGATCTGTCAAACTATTAGTGACAATTGAAAGTAGAGACATTTTATTGTTGCAAAATTAAAACCTCAAAAGAGTTCTACAACGAAAATCAGCCAGTGTTGCCAATTAGCAAATGTCAATTTATTTATTTTGGGTTAACTCTGCTTTCATTATTTATTATTATTATGGCCAGAAATTATCCAACGCTAACAGTTCAAATGTAGATTATTTGTCTTGAAAATAGGTATCATCAAATGAGTCCTCCCCTCCTGGTGTAGCGAAAGGGACTCTCATCAGGCTCATACCTACTGACTAAAATCAGTGTGCCTTTAAGATTTATTTACGTTCCAGAACCACTGTGACCTATTTCGACAGTGCCGCGTCAGGTACCCAAATAATTTCACATAATGCCACCAAAACCACATCTTGCACAAAATTACAACAAAACTTTAATTCAGTTGACCCGATAAACATCGGTCACTTCAATCTTCTTACGAACTGCGTCTACGCATAACCAATCTATCAGACCCATCAACCCATCACTCTCCTTTTTAAACTAAACTCTATCTCTATGACCATAAGGTTAGATGTTATAGGTAAAGTTCACGTGAGAGAGGTCTAAGTAAAATGGAGATGTAACGCTTTTAATTAAGGATAGTTTAATGTAACAAGTCTTATCCAACGCAGTGTCTCGCCCTGCGGCGTTGCTTGTTTCTCGTGGGAATTTCGTTTTCTTAACGATTTTATTTTGTAATAGGGTTTGTCGGAAGTTCAGGTCTAACATTTGGCGTCATGGAATACAAGCTTTTTTTTTGTATAACTTTGCGCAGCACTAGGAATTTCTCCTACGTCGTGGGTGCATTGACAAACATAGAAACACATGCACAAACCAGACCCGGAACAACCATTTGTCGGTGATACATTGTTCCGTACGGAGATGGCACCCGCGGTATTGTGCGCAGCAGTCAATCACTCAATCACTTCGCCAATCGCGTCGCATAAAGCGCATAAGAGCGGTTTCGCACTATGTCCGAACCGAGGAATCCGATCCAAACCCTTGAAAATACGGTCCGTCGTAGCCGTAGAACTATTTCTATGGTAATTTACGCACTAGATCCGATATCCGTCATCCGATTTCTTTCCGTCATTAATTATAGAATCTATATTTCGGATAAGATTGTTGACGGACCGAAGTAGCCATAGTATTATTTGTATGAACGCTCACGCACTGCGTCCGAGTTGAATCCGAACCACATATCCGAATTCGGTCCGTGATTTCTAGATCAATTTTTTCACGGGTTCGGATCGGATTCGGATCGGACATAGTGCGTAACCGTCCTAAGTGTATACGCACTCACAGGTTTGTGCAATCTCGTTTCTTTCACTCTCAGAGACTGATGGGAAGAGAATCCGATATGACCGGAAAGAGATCTAGCATGCGTAAGCTCCAGGGTTGAACTTCTTGCTCAAACAAAGTGTTATACTTCAAAACAGGAAGTTATTTCTCAATTCTTCTGTAAATTATCATTATTTAGAAAATTGGTTTTGGCAAACTCTTTCGCACGTCAAAAAGACACTATTTTTGGTTTGTTCCGCGTTCAACCCCTAAGACGTTTCCACATTCAACCCTTGAGGGTTGAACTTGAAACTCAGTACATTGGTAATCTTTTCTTTGTCCAGATTCAACCCCTAGTTTTTATGTCAATCAAACACTAAATGAAGCCGGTGTTTCTGTATGTTTTTTATGCGCATTTTTATCCCTCCTTTCTTTTGTTTTCATTCCATTGCAATCAAACGTACATGCAAGAACCACTAACTAATTCATTCTGTATACAGCCATAACTCATGTTCGGCGATTATTGCCTGCGATGGGGATCACCAGGTTAATACGAGGACTACCTGATGTATGGTGCTTCATTGATGGCAGTAGCTACCTTTGCTATAAAATCTTTGGTTTATATTAATTACTGATTGATTTATTTCTACTGTGGCAATACACTGATTCAATAAAGGGGAAAGCTTTTGTTTAGCAATGGACGTTTTCCGGCTTATGATGATTTATCCATAAGCTGGTAGTCCTGATAGTCCATAAGTTAAGTTGGTTTAGCTCAAACTTGATCTAGTACTAATGACACATTAAGTTTCTTTTTCAATGCCGTAATTCTTGGACAATGACATCGGTTTTTTTTTTTTTTTTTTTTAACGTGGTAAAATCATCAAATGAGTCCTCCCACCCCGGGCAGGGCGGGAGGGACTGTCAGACTTGTACTGACTAAAATCCACGGTGTCCTTCAGTAGCCCTTTATGTACCGGGGTCACGGTGAGGAAATAATCCCGCAACCCCGGCAGGCTTTGGCCCTCTGAGAGGGGGGCCCCGTCATTATGCTGACGCTCTTTGAGGCGCGCGTGGGACACAACGCGCCGTCGACCCGGGCATGGTCCTTGGTCGGGCAGCGAGTTGCCCTTTACTCGCTGCCCGCATGCCCGCGCCTACGGTGGCCGGAGATCATCAAGCGACGTCCGTCGCCGTGGGCGCCTACCACTGCGGCTGGGGCGGAGGGAGGACGCTGTCCTCTCTCGCTCGCGGCCTGCCTCCTCCTTGACGAGCATTACTGCCTCGCAGAAGGAGCTGACCGCTTCCCACTCCGTCTCGCCCCGCAGCATGGCCGCAACCAATGCCGGGCGCGAGAGGTCTCCGCCTATCGCAGCCGTGAGGACACGTCGGTGCTCCGCCCAAGCTGGGCAGTCTTGCACCGTATGCTCCACCGTGTCCTCCGGGCGATCTTCGCAGTGGTGACACACAGGCGTCTCCTCCTTTCGCATCAGCCACAGGTACCTCCCGAAACTTCCGTGTCCGGTGAGGACCTGCGTCAAGCGGTAGGTCAGGACGCCATGACTTCTCTCCAGCCACTCCTCAAAGAGGGGTCTTACCGCCGCAATTGCGGCGTGCCCGAATGACATCGGTTAAGGAAAACATCGTAAGAAAATCTGGAATTATTTAATCAATATATTAGTCCAAAGCAACGTCAGAGGTCTGTGGGATTCTTAGAGGGAGTTTATTTAACTGTGATAATAGAGGGCCACATCATCTTCCAAAAGAGAGATTCCAAAGAAAATCTTTGTTTTGTCGACCTTGAAAAGGCTTTTGTCAGAGTGTTGTGTTAAGCTCTTTGGGTGATATTGAAGAAGATAGCGTGCACGGAGAATTTTGCGGGGCTTTTGAGTCTCGTGCATGCTGATATGGATTGCTGTACTGCTGTCAATGAATGAATAATCACAATCTTCGGCATTACCTGTGGGGTGTAGCAAGGGTGTATCCTAGGACCCACACTGTTCGCTTTATTTATTTAACTTTGTTTCTGGCACATACCCATAACTTGTTAGTATTTCTTAAAAACTATGTTAGTATAATTATTATCCACAAACAATTTTATTATAATTATTAATTAAATTTATTACATATATAAACTAATTAAACCTATATCTATCCATTTAATAATTTTTGATTGTAGTCTGAGAGATTTGCAGGCTACTTCTAAAGTTCAGGCTCCATGGCGTTTATAGAAATTCCTGATAGTAATCTCAATAATAGTTTACTCGAGCTGAGAATCGATTCCTAGAAAATCATTCTAAGCTGTCGCGTTTGCGACCACTACACAATTAACTCAGTTTCTTATTTCAATTGAGACTATATTAAAATCTCAACATAATTGTACACATTAGCCAAGTTTTCAACCGCAAATACCAACATTAATACTTCGTACGCAATTGGTATCATCTTGAATCTAAACCTAATAGTTCACCGGATTATTTTCAACACATCATGTTTTACATAATCGAAGTCGTGATGGATGTAACATTGAGAATGTGTACCTATTAAAGGATATTTGTGTTTACTGTGTGTCACAACAATGGGATCCAGGATGAGTCAGTGACTGATACATGAATTAATTTATCAAAGAACTGAATATTATCGAAGATGATCGTGTCTTCATCTACTTGGCGTTTTGCGAGTCTGCGTGCAAGCCAACCAGTTGCTGGTGAATACTAGTATTTTCCATGGAGCTACTATCTACCTGACTTTCATAATCCCTTCATTACTGAGTACTCAGTAATGAAGTACTAATACCACCCCTTTTTTATCGTGGAAAAATCATCAAAGGCGTCCTCATACCCCGAGGTAGAAGGACTCATTTAACTTGTACGTTTTTCTGTTATAATGTTGATGTGTTCTGGTTTACATAAGAAAATCTTGAGTGGAACATGCTCATGGTTCAAGGGTTTTTTATTCATGTACTGTGGTTTTGCTCTTGGCTTCAGTCTAGGATAGGGGTGATAAAGACAAGGTAGACGATAGAGCGAGTTTACCCAGAAGAAGACTGCTCCCTTGAGACTAATCTCTTCAAAGCATCCCTAAGGTTGTATGCGTTCGGAATCACAGACGCAGGCAGAGAGTTCCACTACTTTGCTGTCCGCATTATAAGACATTTGGAGAGGCTTAGTGCGAATTGGTTAATGACAATAAGTTAAGGATGATAATTTCCCGTGCGTCTAGATGAGCGATGATAGTAGGGGAATGGGTGGGATGAGGTCGTGGAGTCCTTGGGCACATTCTCCTAAATACAATGTTAGAAAACCGACAGAATTAAGATATGCCCGACCAGAGCATGTTTCTGGTTCGATTCCTTGTGATCGAACAAGCGATCCACCATCTTTGAAAAGCAATTCAGATTCATTCGCTCGTTCTATTCGCTCATCGAGTTAGTCAAAGGTCAGAGCAACACATTCACGGATTCCGAGCACGCTACATCAACGTATAAAGATATATCTCACGCACCTATCAGCCAAAGATTATGTGCGGAGATGGACGGGTGTTGGCGGGTTTTGTGCCTAATACGTTGCATTGGAGAATTTTCGTTTTTAAGAATGCGAAAATGAATTTAGGAGGTGGGATCCCTAAAGACGGTAATAGGCTTCGAGGAGAGGAAATAGCTGAGGGTCAGACGAAATCTTGTTTCTAATAATTCAAAATCAAGGATTGAAATGTTAAAGTTATCAAACAGTCTAAAAATATGTGAATTGTCAACGTTTCTGTTCCTGATTACGTCAAACACAGGTTGACAAGAAATATATTTGGAAAGTTAAATACTTACGATTCTGCCAGAACAATTAAGCCTGACCACAAGGACGCAATATTGACTGGCCTGTTGGTGTAGTGGTTAGTGACCCTGACTGCTATGCTGGAGGTCGTGGGTTCGATTCCCACCCAGGACAAATGTTGTGTTTGTCCTGGGTGTAAAGTATCTATAATATGTATGTATTTAGAAATATATAAGTATGTTTATGAGTTGTCTAGTACCCATAACACAAGCTCTGCTTAGCTTGGGACTAGATGACGTTGTGTGATAGTTGTGGAATATTATTATATTATTATTATATGCGTACAAAAATAATCTCTGCAACCTCACCAACAATTTTTTCTTAAAGCTGTTGCGAGCAGCTGAGAGCATCTTAAAAATCTTTCCACGGGACCGTAGTATGTTCATTATCATCATCATTATCATCAGCCTATAATGTTCCCACTGCTGAGAAATAGGCCTCCTCTCTTGTGACAAGGAGTGGGACATAATCCACCACGCGGCCCAGTGGGGTTGGCAGATGTCACATTTCTTAAAATTTTTGGTTCTAGGACATGCCGGTTTCCTCACGATGTTTTCCTTCAACGTTTTGAGAGCAGTGGTGATAATTTCATCATCATCCGTAGTATGTATCGATCAACAAACCATCCATCCATCCAAACTTTCGCATTTATAATATTTTAATTAATTAGACTTGGGTTTAGGTACGAAACTCTCGTCTTTTTTCCTTTCCAAACCGAGTGTCGCATCTGTACGGTCAACATAATCATTAGCTTCTGTGCGCAATGTTTTATGACATTTGGCGCAGAATGCGGGATGCCGCGCGGTCGTGGAGTACGCATGTAACGACAGCAATAGCAACTAATGTCTGGTCATAATTGAATTATTATCTACTAGCTGTTGCCAGCGGTTTCACCCGCTGCAACTCGAAAATTATCCCACGGGAACATAAAATCGGGATAAAAACTATCCTATGTGTTAATCCAGGTTATAAACTATCTGTGTACCAAATTTTAGCTAAATCCGTTCAGTGGTTTTTGCGTGAAAGAGTAACAAACATCCATACATCCATACATCCATACATACAAACTTTCGCCTTTATAATAGTAGTAGGATATTGCCACATATCCTGTTCGCGATGATTTGTTGCACGGCAAGGCTACTGAAATTTAGTAATCTTTGTTACCTACATAAACAACGTGTAACGTTAAATGCGCAAAACCTCTCGTGGGGTAACTCAGCCCGTGTTACTGAACAATGTTTGATCCAAGTAAATTGTAACATTATTTGTTAGAGAAATAGTGTTATAATTTTTTTTTAATTTCATTTTGATATACTATTATGGTAAAAAGTATGTCATTATAAACTCGTTTTGAGTTTTGTATTTCGAATTTTACGATATAAGAGTAGATAAAACATATAAATTATCTTTTTGTAGTAAGGCAGTGAAAAACGTTATAAAATCGTACTCGTAATCATACGTAAACAACAACGAAATAATAATCACAAACATTTTGACATAAATGTCAACTTTAATTATGAGAAAGTTAATAGAAACTTTACGTTCGTAATGACAAATTAAAATCACGCACGCCGTTGTTTGTTTTATGATTATAACCGACTATTACGTAAATCCATGATGACATTTTCATATTTCTCCGGTCAACCATGGTTCCGTATTAATCCCTAGCGTCCCTACTAATATTATAAATGGGTGTGTATTTATTATATTTTTTAAAGTGCGTACCTTTTTTTAGCGTGGTAAAATCATCAAATGAGTCTTCCCACCCAGGGAACGACCCTGGAAGGTGCAAACCTAACACTAGTTTCTCGTATAACATGGGAGCACAAATAAGTTACGTTTTAACATTAAAAAGACTGGACCAATCAAGATTTTATCTTTTCATGATTATCATCACCATCATCATCATCATCAGCCTACCTATAACGTTACCATTACGTACTGGAACATAGGACTACGGACGTCGCTAGATGATCTCCGGCCTCCGTAGGCGCGGGCATGCGGGCAGCGAGTAAAGGGCAACTCGCTGCACGACCAAGGACCATGCCCGGGTCGACGGCGCGTTGTGTCCCACGCGCGCCTCAAAGAGCGTCAGCATAATGACGGGGCCCCCCTCTCAGAGGGCCAAAGCCTGCCGGGGTCGCGGGATTATTCCCTTACCGTAACAGGCTATGAAGGACACCGTGGATTTTAGTCAGTAGAAGTCTGACAGTCCCTCCCGCCCTGCCCGGGGTTGGAGGACTCATTTGATGATTTTACCACGCTAAAAAAAAAAAAAAGTTACGAAAGTAGTTGATATTTCCTTAGGATACCGAAATTCACGCAGGCAAAGCAACGGGTATAAGATAATCTTGTAAATCAAAGTATAATTTATTTAATGGAGCTTTCAAACAAACCATGCCTGAAAATCTTATGTTCCATTGTTTTCTGGAAATCGTATTCGATTACACAATGATGAAGTCATATTATTATTTTCAAGGTATATTTTTAATACAAAATGTATCATGTATGTATACTTATCAGAGTAACTATCCATAATTTACAATATAATTAGTTTACCTAAAAAAAAATATTAAAAAAACTTAAAAAAAAAAAATGTTGTCAAAGATCATTTTGTTTATTGGCACTAAAACATGAAAAGTAGGGTAATGTCAAAAAGAATTTTACAAATCGGTAAAAGCGTCATCAAAAAATCGGGATACATACTTTAAAATAAAGATTCCGACGTAATGGGGCCCACCTCCTATTTTTGAAATCGGTTAAAAAACCCTTAAAAGTTGATAAATAATATTACTTTGACTGACAATCTATCGGTACTGTGGCGCCCTGATCCTAAGGTCGATGAAGCGTCCCGTCACCAGCCAGACGCACTGTTTTACATACATATAAGTAAGTACGTTTTAGTGCATATATACAAATATAAATAGTAACAAGCAAAGCAAAGCAAATCAGCACGAAATTAATGTTGGCCAACTTTGGCGAAGAATGGTCTTAGTTACCCAAAGTAACTAAGACCATTCTTGGCCAAAGTTGGCCATGGTATAAATCTATGTTTAAAGGTAAGCGTCCACAGGTCGGCATCGTACGTATCGGACGCATCACATCAAACGGATTTCTGTGTCGGCAGTGATCGGATTGCCGACGCGAGTATCAGCAATCGGATTTCCGATGCCACCTTCATGGCGTCCACTGATCGGCATTCCGTATGACGTCATCGGAACGCAACGCATGTAGCCATTGCCGATGAGCCGTCCGTACGATTCGGATCAGTGAACGCAGTTGTATGAGTTTTAATACAAGGCAAACTAAAATCGTGCGATGCGAACCTGTGGACGCTTACCACAAGGGGTCAAAAATCGCATACAATTTTGAATGTTCCATGTTACCAATTTTGAATGCAATCAAATTTGTAACGGAATGGAAAAAAAATATTCTCTTGCTCAAGCATCACTTATTATTGGTAGAAGAACAATTTTAGCAACGTTAATAGATCGTTGCGTTTTATTGTTAGAAGAACTGCTTACGAAACTCCATCTTTTTTTTATTGTGGTAAAATCATCAAACGAATCCTCCTACCCAGGGCAGGGCGGGAGGGACTGTCAGACTCGTACTGACTAAAATCCACGGTGAACTTCAATAGCCCTTTATGTTCCGGGGTCACGGTAATGAGATAAGTCCCGCGACCCCGGCAGACTTTGGCCCTCTGAGAGACGGCCCCGTCATCATGCTGACGCTCTTTGAGCCGCGCGTGGAACACAACGCGCCGTTGCTGCCCGCATGCCCCGCGCCTACGGTGGCCGGAGATCGTCGTGCGACGTCTGTCGCCATGGGCGACCACCACTGCGGTTGGGGCGGAGAGAGGACATTGTCCTCTCCCTGACGCGGCCAACCTCCTTCTTTGTGAGCATGACTGCTTCGCAGAAGGAGGCGACCGCTTCCCACTCCATCTCGCCCACGATACTCCTCCTTAGGAAAAATACTTAAACATAATACATGTATTATCTTGAGATTTTCATCTACTTGTCATTCATTACATTGCGGAAACTGATAGTGAAGTAATAAATAAGATTTTATTGATTATAAATATCGAGACTTTGTTGCAGACGCGTATGTTATTGATGAGGGTAACATAACACTAGTTGTGGTCACCATCGACTTTGAATGAATTAGCACTAGGGTTTCTTTTAGGTGGTAGAATCATCAAATGAGTCCTCCAGTCCTGGGTGCGGCGGAAGGGACTGTCAGACTCTTACTGACTAAAATCCACCCGTGTTCCTTCCTATGCCCTTTACGTTCCGGGGCCACGGTATCCTGGGTTAAGAAAAAACCCGCGACCCCAGCAAGCGAAACACGACGCGCCACCGACCCGGGCTTAATCCTTGGTCGTTGGTAAGTTGTGCTTGCTTAGATTGGTCTTTGGACGGGTGACCATCTGTCATAGCGAGTTTCCTCCGTGCCTCGCGAAGCACGCAAAGCCGTTGGTCCCGGCTGTCATTTGTAGATCTTTGACAGTCGTTACTGTTCGTCAGAAGCTCTAAAGTCTGACTACCAGTCTTACCATGGAGTATCGTATTACCCAGTTACTGGGTTGTGGAGGTCCGATAGGCAGTCGCTCCATGTAAAATACTTATATTCAGCTGCATGTGGTTCGACTGGAAGCCGATCACAATATAGTTGGGAAAAGGCAGGTAGATGATGATTTATGTTTGCGGTCATTTAAGAGTTCAATAAAAAAATAGAGATATAGGCACAGCGTTTTTAAAATTGTTAAAATCGTTTTTAGGAGTCCGTATTAAGCCGGAAACACATTATTAACTCCCGACGCCACCCGATGAAACGTGATGCGTGTTGGGTCAAATCTAGGGCATGCAACCGGGAAATCCCGGTACCGAAAATACCGGGAAATCCCGGGAATTTTTAAAGCAATCCTGTACCGGTTCTTCGTCCCGTAGTCCCGGTACTTTCGATACTTTCGGTACTTTATTATTTTCCTTCTTTTTTTCAATATAAAGTTACAAATCATATAAAATAAACTATTCGTTTACAATATTGTTGATATAAAACATTTTATTTGAAAATAATGAGAATTTCATAAACAAAAACTAATGAGCAATGTAAGTAAGGGGTCAGATGATGATTATGATTCATTTATTGCATTACTTTCATTTTGAAGAGAATAACTTTAATCATGCTCAGATTTTGTGTATTTTATAATTATTTGGTTTACTAATTTCTAAAAAGCTTTTACATTATTATAGATACTACCTTTATTTTAAATAAAATAGCGTTTGTTACATTCTTTTGTAAAGTTTTATGTTTTTTTCATCTCAAAAAGCGTTATACTAGTTTTGTTTTGCTACAGTTTGTTTAATGATATTTATTTATAGTAGACGGAAAAAAGTGACGTGATGTTAAACACTTATTCTTTATAGGAAAGAAGAAGGCAATTACGTGACAAAGATATGCTTATTTCTAATTCAAAATATAGTTCCGATATATTTGAATTATTATAATTAAAAGTTATTTTTATATCAATATAAAAAAATACATGTGGCACTCGGAGATTGCGAGAAGCTACCTTTTTTTTCCACTTCACTCGCTCGGAAAGATTCTATTCATTCGCGCGTTTTGCAAAATGGAGTTTAATAACGCCATTTTGCACGCAAAACGCGCAAAACTCCATTTTGAGCGCTAGAGCCCAAAGATTTGTTCAAAATTCGGACAAAATATCTTGTAGTCAATTATTTTCGTCACTGGCAGGCGAGGCGCAGAGCCTCCACTGCACTTCCTCGCTTAGTGAGGTGAAAAGTTGTGTGTTGCATTTGGAAGCAAAGTTTTTCTGCATCTCGTACCTTTGAAAAGTTCGCCACGCTAAATTAGTAGCGAAATTTTCGAGCCTAATCAACTTTGCAGCCTTGCATAACAAATAACTATTTTATTTTAAAAGAAAATTAAAATGTTTGTGATGCACTACTGTAAAGAACTTCTTTGTTGCAGGAGAATTTTATAAGTAGGTTTCATTGTGAAAACTCCTTTTTTAGCTAGCCGTTTAGTATTAGTAAGATAAAGTAAATTGTTTTTATGATTTCCGAAGCCTCCCAAACTGAAACGACGTTAGACGATGCGTGGTGTCGGGTATTTACGTTAGATTTTTGTTGGGAATTTCTTGATTTGGTTGCCGCGCCGCGCCGCGATCAGAGCCCGCGATAAAATCTATGCAATAGCTTAAAAAAACATTTAAATTCGGTTCCTTGAGATTATGTTCTGATGATTATTGTCAATTATAGATTTTTGAGAATAAAACAAAGTTTTATGAACTACTCCATCCCACCCACATTTGTAATGAGTTCATTTTTCAACTGATTTAGATAATTTTATGTAGTGTGCACGCAGTCGTGCCTTTAATATCGACATTTGTAGTTAATAGCGAAATTTATACGTGAGTACCGAAAGTACCGAATTTCCCGGGAAATCCCGGTTCCATGTCCCAGTACCGAAACTTCGGTACCGGGCTTTAAAAAGTACCGGTTCCGCAAGCCCTAGTCAAATCATATGTATTGTTTTCTATGACCACACTATGAACACCCGACGCGACGACACGCGCTCACTGCACACCGGGTGTTGACACGTTGCGTCGCGTGGCGTGTTAAATAATGTGTTTCCGGCGTTATTCGTACCCGCACTAGACAACTGATTTTATCTCGATTTTAGGGTCCCAATTTCATGAATCATCAGATGATTAACAAACTATGGCTAACCTACCCAGACTTCTACAAATATTATGGTACTACATATTGCATCTTGTATGACCTGATGACGTTTCTACGCGTCTTCGCTGCATAGTATTATGACATCGTTCAGGAATTCCTACAACATAAGGATATGATCTTCAATAACTAACAAGAAAACATCGTAAATTGTCATCTGACGTTAATCTGTTTAGATTTATCAGTTACTAGGTTATGCCAGCGGTTTCGCTCGCAATTTGTTATCAATGCGATTTCATCATCACAAGGACGTTGTTGTTTTCCTCGGGAATATGCTAAGGTTATGTTCGTTTTTGTAAACCTGACAACGTATACTTAGGCAAAATTTCAAATAATTCGGTTTTGTAGTTTAAGAGCCCATACTCCCTCAAATGGCTTAGCAGAATCCTGTGATACGTCGAAAATACTGCAGCATTAATTTTGAAATAAATATAATTATGGTAAAGTTGAGGATTAATGTTAGGTCTTATGTTTGGCCAGTCTTACCATGGGGTATGGTATTGCCCAGTTACTGGGTTGTGGAGATCCGATAGGCAGTCGCTCCATGTAAAATACTGATATCCAGCTGAATCTGGTTTGACTGGAAGCCGATCCCAATATAATTGGGAAAAGGCAGGCAGATGATGAGCCAGGGATACCCGGTAGTCCCGCGACCGAGGCGGGAGGTATAGTTAACTTACGTTAATTAACTTCAGGAAGAAGTTACTATAAAATAATAATTTATTCCCCCTTCATTAAACTTTATGGTCGCATTCAATGTTTAATTTATTACCATAATAACATTGATTTTATTATATTTGTTTAGTTCCACTTTAATGACTTGATTTATGTAGATTATTACTATAAAAGTGTGTTTAAATAAATAGAAGCACATGCACCTTTACAATAATATTTCAAACAAAGTCGATTAGTCAGTCTGTTACACATAACTTCCAAACGACTGTAGCAAATTCGATCATTTTTTTTTGTTGTATTCGTTATTTTTGGGTAAAAAAGGTTTATGTGCGAACCTCTAGGAATCATCAAACCATAATTTTCCCACTGCTGGGACACAGGCCTCCTCTATGTGAGAGGGAGTGGGTCATAATCCAACACGCGGGACCAGTGCGGGTTGGTAGATGTCACATGTCTTCGAATTTATGGTTCTATGACATGCCGTTTTCCTCACGATGTTTTCTTTAACCGTTTTGAGAGTAGTGATGATGAAATAAATTACAGAAAGTAATGCGCCTAGTTGGCTTCGAACCCACGACTTACACTCGTAAGTCGTAGCCATACAATACCACTTGGCCACTGCTTCTCAGCCGCTAGTAATACACATCATCATATCGTGATGTCGAAACAGAATTCGAACCTACGACCTACAACTCGTAAGTCACACTAACAATAGACAATAATTACTCATTAGTGGATACTTCAAGTGTGAGCGTACAAAAGGAATGTATTTAATATAATAACATCGTTTATTATTATAGAGAGGTAAGCAGTGGGCGAGACTTGACGGTTATTTGTATAGTAATCATTCTGTAGGCTTTACAGAGGAGTAACATCTTTGTAGGCGCGATTCAAGTAAGTCTTAAGTACCTACCTTGAATCTATTAAAAATCTTAGATCTTAGGGATTCCCAAACTCTTGAGCTTGCTGTTAAATAACAACAACTGCATTGATCGATCTTTTGCCGAGGTTGGACTGTTGATGGGTGACCATTAATATTATCATAGCCAGTTTCCTCTGTGCCTCGGAAAGTGCCTGGACTGGACTGGAGGTCTAGTGGTTAGTGACCCTGACTGCTATGCCGGGAGTCGTGGGTTCGATTCCCACTCAGGACAAATGTTTGTGTGATAAGCATGATCATTTGTTCTGTGTCTGGGTGTAATTTATCTATAATAATGTACGTATTTAGAAATATATAAGTATGTTTATCAGTTGTCTAGTACCCATAACACAAGCTCTGCTTAGCTTGGGACTAGATGGCGTTGTGTGATAGTTGTGGAATATTATTATTATTATAGTAGTATAGTGCCTGGTCCCGGCTGTCATTTGTTGATCTTTGACAGTCGCTACTGTTAGACAGAAGCTTATAAGTCTGACAACCAGTCTTACCATGGGGTAACCTATTTCCAAGTTACTTGGTTGTGGAGGTCCGATAGGCAGTCGCTCCATGTAAAATACTGATATTCAGCCGAATCTGATTCGACTGGAAGCCGCCCCCAATGTAGTTATGAAAAGGCTAGATAGATAATGAATCATAGTCAGAAGCCTTGAAATCTATAAACCAGTCAATCCAAGGAGTATCGTACTCATCAGTAGCTGGGTTGTGAAAGTCAGACAGGCAGTCGCTTCATGTAAAATACTGATATTCAACTGCATCTGGTTCGACTGGAGCTGACCCCAGCATAGTTGGGAAAAGGCAGACAGAGTGAGAAAGAGGTTCCCAAACGGTTTCAACTTGCGACGCAATAACAGGTTTAGTATTTAATCTTGTCACTTTTGCTATTATTTTTTTTACAAACCGACCTCACTATTACCAAACCACTGAATCTCCTGAAAAGCATAATCAACAGTGGCACCACCAGAAAAGTGCCGAAGACACTGAAGCTCGACCTGTCGCGGAGAATGAATGAGCATGTATTTCTGTTTTCCAAATCTGCCGCACTTACGTCCTTATATCCCCCCGATACCATCAACTGACAGGATTCTATAATTAATGCTGGCAGCCCACTCGAATGCAAAGAGTCCTACGCGGCCTGCCAGCTTGTAGTGTGCTCAGCTGTGTTTATAATAGGTATTAGTTAAATGGCACATTCCTTGGGACATTTGTTTAGAAATGAATAAGATGAGTAATTTTAAAGTTTTGTGTTGTCTTTAGGCTTGAACTTTGTTGTCATCTGCCCAGTCTTTTCTGGAATTTGTTGGGGGTTTACTTCCAGTCTTACTAGATACCGCATATATTATTGTTGTAGTCTGTGGTAAATGGTAATATTTAGTCTGTGGTTTATGGTGTGTGTTCTGTTTTTATGGTTATTGAAATACAGGACGTGGATTAATGTGGAGTGTATAAATTAATTAATTACTTACTCTAAATCACGATATAAAAATTATGAATAAGTTTATGTATGTAGTGACAGCCTATCTGACCTCTACATATTTTATGAGTAGATTGAGTCAACCTTGAGTCGGTTTATTCCCCTAAGATTTTCTACCCTCTTATGCGTTCGACCCTTAAACGTTTCCACATTCAACCCCTGAGGGTAGAACGTGGAACTCAGTACATTGGTAATCTTTACTTTGTCCAGATTCAACCCCTAGTTTTATGTCAATCAAAATGACAGACTTTTCCGTCAAAGTTCTACAATCAATCCGAATAGAGGTGGTAGCCTCATCAGTGCTGCCTGACTCGCAACCATCCATCTCGCAACCATAAGATCTTCCGCATATTGAACGGTCAGCTTGTACTAGGTAAGCATAAACGTGAAGTCTGAGATGCGGACGGCTCTCGATACGTAATAGATGCTCACCTAGCCACGTACAGACCTTGACAAGCGATTCTTAACCTTGAAAATCAAACTATACGACTGACATTCATAATTAGCCCCCGCGGAGATTCCTTGAAAAGCTTGCAATAAAATTCCCATTATCACTCTTTAAATACCTAATCACTTCACATCTCTAATGATTATCTGACCTATAAAATCCATCAATAACATAATCATAACAATAATGATCTATAATTACAGTAATCATATAATTGTTACGCCATCTTGAGTTCTCACGGACGCTCGTAATGGCTCATACCTTACCATATTTGGTGTAAATGTGAGAGAGTTAGGGCGACCGTCCACGGTTGTAGACAGGATATGCTCGGAGAGGTTAAGCTATGTTAAGAGAGTGACCAAGCTATTTTTTTATTTTTTTGTAAGAATCATACGGTTTATTCCGCGTTCAACCCCTAAGATTATCTACCCTCTTCCGCGTTCGACCCCTAAACGTTTCCACGTTCAACCCTTATGCCGCGTTCAACCCCTAAGATTTTCTACCCTCTTCCGCGTTCGACCCCTAAACCTTTCCACATTCAAACCTTAAGGGTTGAACGTGGAAATCAGTACATTGGTAATCTTTTCCCACACTTTTCCCAAGCCACTGACATTCCTGCAAGCCAGAATCGCCGACACAATGAAGCTTGAAATGTCCTTTAGAATGTATTTTAACTGTCTCGGATCCTGCAACGAAATTAGTCAGAAAGTAATAGTAGAAATAATACGTAGTTTCCATGCTTACTGACTAGGCACTTGAATTGGTCAGAAAGAGTGCATTTCCAATAGTCCATTCGATTCAATCTTATTTTCGCTTCAGGTTACGCATCTTTGACCCTTGACCGAATCAACTGCGAAAAATATTATATTTATTTCAGATAATTCAGTATTCAAATTAGCCATTCCTTAGCAACACATTTATGATTAAGAAAAAATCTTCATTTAAATGTGAAAAGATTGTCAGTAAAATGAAAAAAAAATGTTCGATTAGGTGTTGTATAATTATTTGTTTTTATCTGAATAAAAGCATTTCAAATCAACTAGTTGAATTTTGAGGCTGTGATCGCAGCGAACGAATTTAAGCACACTACATTTTAGTACAAAGCTATAAGTTCACGTGCATAGCTTAGCCATGGTTTGCTGTGGAGCAGTGCCTTTACTCCAGCCAGCGTTTACGCCGGGGCTATGGATGGTTAGCTTAATAGAGAAGTGTAAAGTGGTACTTCTATGGTGTTTTAAAGTCATGTTCTCAAGCCTTAATTGAGAGATTACAGAATAACTTAGAACGCTCTCTCATTGAATTTTAAAGCAATTTGTTCAATAATGACTGCTGTACTCGTTCAGTGGTCGCTAGTGCAACTGCTGGGTAAAAATCTTAGATTTGATTCCCAGGTTTAGGCAAAGGGTTACTGGGTCTTACCATCAAGTAACAGCTACAGTGTCTGGATTATGACTGGCCCTGTTGGTCTAGTGGTTAGTGACTCTGACTGCGATGCTGCAGGTCGTGGGTTCGATTCCCACCATGTGCGATGAGCACGATCATATTTTGTTCTGTGTCTGAATGTCATCATCATCACCGACTTCCAAAAGAAAAGTTATTAAACTTTTCTTTCGGAAGTCGGTGGCAAGAATCAATGAAATAAATAAAAAAACAAAGCCACCAGCTTCCGAAAAAAAAAGTTATTATGTAAGTAGGTTATTTTATCCTTTTTTGTGGTTGCTTTTGAAGTCGATTACTTTTTTTTTTAAGTTTTTTTATTTTTTCCTTTTTAGTTTAAATATACAGTCGGTAAATTTTAAATAGAATAAGTAAAACCTACGACATAGACATACATGCCTACGTAATACATACTCGTATCATGAATGTTATGATTTTTTGTACATAAATATTTGATAAAAAAAAGTCTTAGAAGACTCTTTTTACTTTTTTTAAACAAGATGGCGCCACAAAAGTAAATCCAAGTGAATGTATTACAAAATAAGCTGCGGTTAGTAGACGCAAGTAAGAAATAAATGAGATGGCACAGATTGCCAGCCTCTAATGACTTTCCTTGATTAATGTTGCCACATTCTTTCTAAATAAATGCTCATCGTGACCTGATGAAAAATGGGTTTTTTCTTGTGACTCTGTGCTAAGAGTTGGGTCAGAAAGGAATGCATTTTCTATATCATCGTCCTGCCCTTATCTTACTCTACTTGTGGTCGGTGCAACACGTTTTCTTCCTCCATTCTCCCCTAACAGACGTCACAGTATCATTTACTCCTTTTTCTTTCATTTAATTCCTTAGACAATCCATCTTTTCTTTGGCCTTCCTCTTCCTCTCCATCCATCAAAATTCATACTCATCACTCTTAGTCTCATGATTGTCATCACATCACATCTCTCACATGTCCATACCATACCATGACAAACGGTTCCCTTGAATTTGTTGGTCTTTTCTATTCATCATCATCAGTCTATAAAGTTCCCACTGCTGGGACACAGGTCTCCTTTCTGTGAGAGGGAGTGTGCCATTATCCACCACGTCCAGTGCGGTGCGGGTTGCTAGATGTTACATAGTCTTCGATTTTTTGGTTCTAGGGCATGCCGGTTTCCTCACGATGTTTGTATTCCATCACCGTTTTGAGAGCAGTGGTAATGAAATAAATTACACAAAGTAATTTGCCTGGCGGGGTTCGAATCTACGACCTACAATTCATAAGTCGGGACCGATACCATTGGGCCAACAGTGCTCGAACTGCTACCGAATGAAGGTATGGGAGAAGTCATTCCCGATCTACTCGTATATTACGCGTGCTGGTCATGAAAGCAGAAATACTACAAAACCTTAACATTGTTTAAGTCACCAATAAGTTAAAATGTAACAATAATTATGCTAAATATTCCTCTTTGTATACAATTGCTTTTGTATTTAGAGCGGGCAGGACGAAACACATTTCCCGCTATTGTTTCACGGCACTTTCGCGACATGTAGTTTACTTAATGTCCATGTATTTGGTACTTACGTTTTGCAAACGTTACTAGGTACCTACCTATGAGGAGCTCGTGGCTAAATAATCACAGCTGCACAAGCCGATCTTCCGCGTTAAGCCACGCTTACCAAGGTTGGTCTGTGGATGTGTGTTGGTGTGTGGGTGACCATCTGTCATAGCGAGTTTCCTCCGTGCCTCGGAAAGCACGTAAAGCTGTTGGTCCCGGCTGTCATTTGTAGATCTTTGACAGTCGTTACAGAAGCTCTAAAAGTCTGACAACCAGTCTTTCGAAAGGGTATCGTATTACCCAGTTACTGGGTTGTGGAGGTCCGATAGGCAGTCGCTCCACGTAAAATACTGATATTCAGCTGCATCTGGTTCGACTGGAAGCCGACCCCAATATAGTTGGGAAAAGGCTAGGCAGATGATGATGTTTTGAAAACGTTGAGTTTGTCACAGTGACACTGTTTTAAATAACAGTACCTACCTTTATCACGAGTTTTCACTATTTTACTTTATGGCGTCTTTCCAGTATTTACAGCGTTTCTGAAAATGTCTGATAGTTCAACTTTAGTACCTATGTGTTTTTATGTACCCTACAAATTTTTTAATCCCTCTATTATATAAAATCTAGCTTCCTAGCTACAACCCAATTAGATTTTTATATCAAAGAATTAAATTCCGGAAGCAATACCAGAAAAACATCTCACATTGTTATTTCACAAAACCGATGAAAAATTAACAATTTAAATCATATTATTAAGTTGACCCTCGATGTTATAATCATTAAAAAAATATCAAAAAAACATTCATTAGAAGTTAACACCTTTAGTATACAGGGTGTATCAGAATAACATTCAATATATGCGAACAATGAGGTGAGACTGTCAAACCGATTTCAGTGCGATCAGTGCGATCAGTGCTATCTCAGTGGCTGAGTAATTGGACTGCTGCGCAGCGTGTCGCAGATTTTTTTTTTTACGTGGCAAAATCATCAAATGAGTCCTCCAACTCCGGGCAGGGCGGGAGGGACTGTCAGACTTGTACTGACTAAAATCCACGGTGTGCTTCGGTAGCCCTTTGTGTGCCGGAGTCGCGGTATACGTATGTCCCACAAACCCGGCAGAACGTGTCGCAGATTCGATTCCCGTACAGAACAAACATCTGTATGACCTACAAGTGGCTGTACTGGGCGTTTGTGCACGTGGGATTTTACGTTTTTAAAAGCACCTACGAAACAGGAGAAATTCTTATTGTGAGGAAACATTAAAAAAATAAAAACTTGAGAGGTGTCAAGAGACACCCGAATGGAACGAAGTTACTGTATACACTCAACAAAAATAATCGTCGCGACTCCACTCCGATCCGATCCGATCCGATCCAGTCCACTCCACTCCACTCCACTCCACTCCACTCCATTCCATTCCATTCCACTCCACTTCATTCCATTCCATTCCATGGTAATAAACACATTACCCTCCTTTTGCGTCGCGCAGTCGGAAAAAGTGTCGTGACAACTTTTAAGATTTTTTTCCGTCCATCCCCCTTTCACAACGCGCGATAAGGAACTTCGTTCCAAAAACTTGGGACTTATTTTTTCTTATTTTATAAAAAAAAAAACAAAAAAAAGTCTTAAGTTTTTATATAGCACTAGGTATTGTATTGTATTGTATAACGGGCTGGTATCCCCAACTCCACGTCAAATGCGCGTATTTTGCGTGCGGTAGCACTAGGTATTTCAATTTGATTTTTTGAAAAGCCGTTAAAAGTTGTGTTCCTATACAGTGGTTATTAAATCTATCAGGTCAGTTAAAGTTAAATTTAATTAAAAATCTAGTAATTCAGTAATTTGTGTTCGTGATGTGGAAGAATGTAAAATAAGGTAAAGACCAAAAAGTCTTTTGTGGTGTGGTGCGGGTACCGACTCATTGTCTCGAAAAATTCCTCAAGGATGAGGCCGAAAGGTGGGGTCACTAAGTCTAGTTTGTAGGTGATTCATAATATATGTATATTAGTTTATTTATCAAAATTATATGAATGGTATGTATTCTACGTTATGAGACATAGTTGCCTGAAAAAAGGGGTTAAAAAATAATAAAAACCACTTGGAGAGCTTGGTTTTTTTATTTTTTCTAAACCAA
The DNA here is from genome assembly GCA_036375495.1 of Agrotis segetum. NCBI lineage: Eukaryota > Metazoa > Arthropoda > Insecta > Lepidoptera > Noctuidae > Agrotis > Agrotis segetum. The sequence continues at coordinate 366,018 of JAQSVV010000104.1, forward strand.
TAGTCGTTTAATTAAGTCCCATTTTTAACCCCCGACGGAAAAAGAGGGGTGTTATAAGTTTGACGTGTCTGTCTGTCTGTCTGTCTGTGGCACCGTAGAGCCCGAACGGATGAAGCGATTTCAATTTAGTTTTTTTTTTGTATTAAAGGTGATTTACGTGCAAGTGTTCTTAGACATGTTTGATGAAAATCGGTTGAGCCGTTTAAAAGTTGTGTGGGTAAAAGTGAGAAAGGGTATAGGTAATAATTATTAAAAAAATACGTCACGTTGGGGGACCGGTCCAAATTATTTATTATCTAGGTTTTTTTTTCGGTCCCCCAACGTAACGTATTTTTTTTAATAATTATAAATACATAGTTAGGTACTTTAAGATTGAGTTTTTTTATTATTTAGTACTTTTTACAGGGATCTTGGTTTATGTGTCGGGGGTTTTTTAAATTGTTAATTTAATTTTTTAAAGGTATTTATTCATTACGGAAACCCTGTTAAATAATCTGGTGAATTTTACAAAGAAAATTGAAACAGTTTGTTTGAATAAATTGCACTCTTATCAGAAACATCCTGTACAATTCGACACCCGCTAAGTAGACGTATGTATCTGCCAGATACACGAAATGGTTTTTATTGCATTTTTGGCATCTATATACATAACTTTACCATATATATTTTTTTTAGATTTTTTCTATCAACGGAACATAGTTTTTTCTCAAACGTATAATTGTGTATCTGCATAATCTGACAAATAAGCCCAGCGTACAACCATTTAAGTTCCAGTTACATACTTTTACGTGGGAGGAAAAGAGCGCGCGGTGCGGGTAACTGCCTGTCACTTAGTTATTCGGCGGGCAGCGAGTTGTGCGCAAGAGTGTTGCATTGTTTAATACCAAGTCGAGTGAACTTTATAAATTTTAAACTACATTAGGGGAAGATGCAATTTAAAGACCAAAAAATGCTGTGGACTAAATATTAAGCGCAACATCAGACCTGATAATCTCGCCATCAAGGCAAGGTAAGCAATTTTAAGTAAATATTTTATAATTATTAAATTATATATTTTAAGTGCACTCATAAATTGAAATTTCTACCTATACTGTAAATATTTGAACACGTCTTAGAATGAAAATCTATCGTCATGACGATATTACTGCAATTTATTAAGTCCCGATACTTAAGTATGTAACTACGCAGTTACACGTTTTTACGCCGGAAATTAGGTGGATTTAAAAATTTATCTAGGCACTTACATACTTATACTAAGAAATGTATTAAAATTAAAATCAGCTAACTAACACATACATTGTTTTACATTGGATTTTAACTTGATTATTGTTGTCTATCTGTATACTTACATAGTTTTCCTTATATGAAATTATGTTGATTATCGTAGAAAATTTAATGTTTTATTGTGGTTTGATTCCAGGGCCGGACGGACTGCATAATTTCTGGTTAAAATGGCTACAAAGGTCGCACGCTAGCTTAGCTTCACAGTTTCAGTCATCTTTAGAGACATGGTCGCTACCAATGTTTTTTACCACAGGAGTTACCCACCTGCTCTATAAATCAGGTAGTACCACGGACCCAAAAAACTACAGAACAATTACGTGTTTACCGACGGTCTATAAAGTTCTAACATCCATTCTGAGAGCAAAAACTGCATCATATCATATTAATAGCAATTAAGTTATGTCTGCCACTCAGAATGGATGTAGGAATTTTTCCCGCGGTACTAAAGAGCTGCTCTTTATTGACATGGCCGTAAGCCAACAGGTTCGTCGATCCCGGAGGGATTAGCCAACGTGAACGATGGATTATAAGAAGGGCTATGACTCTGTGCCACATGCGTGGCTCATGAGTGTGCTGGATTTATATAAATAAATGCAACACTTCGCACCTTTTTGTTGTCCTGTATGCGGCAATGGAGAAGACGAGAAGGAACATCTCTATCCAGGATATCGGCAGATTCTTGGGAACGATGAACCGATTAGGATTGAGCGAGAAACATTCTAGGGTGTCCGTTTGAGCCCGCTTTGGCATACTCAAATGGACTCAGACAGAACATGACGCCCTGGATAGAAAAGTCCGCACACTGCTGACTGCAAGTGGGTGCCTGCGTGGGTGATACATCCGGAATCACCCACGGTCATCTGTGATGAGACTGTACACCGCGTACCGCGTACCGCGAAAGTGTGTGAAGGCCGTGGCTTCCTCAATGCTAAGACCTTGCACAACTGCGAGGTACGCAGTCTCGGGGAATAATACTTCCTTGAAATCGACATGGGGATACATCAAGATGTAGTCTCTGTGGATAAAGACCTTACCCCGCTCTCTTTAGCTAACGGGAACTAGCGCAAACCTATGATATTGGATACTAATGATCCCAGGGAGGTATGGCAGAGCAAGGAGCTACACAGACGGTTTTAGCGGGCCCTTCACGGGCCTGCTGTAGACCTTTTTACGTCTATAGCCTGGCTACGATTTAGTTACCTCTTTGGGGAAACCGAAGGTTTTAACTGTGCGATTATGGATGAAGGTATCATGACGACAATTACCGGAAATAATTATACTTGTCAAGGATGGTACGGTTGATATTTGTCGGGCATGCTACCGAACCAGGGAGTCGAACAGACACATTGTTCGTCGTCTTGCTAACAGCAAGTACTTGCGGAGACACAATCTAGTAGCTAGGACCAGCAACTTGCCCTGGAATACAACCAGTTCTTGAAAACGGTCATGCCATATTGCATTGGGATCAATCTATCATCACTGACAGGACTGCCTGATATAGTAGTGGTAGATCGCCGAAAGCGCCGTGCAATGATTGTTGATATAACTACGGTCATCATGGGATCATGGCGAGAATCTCGTAAAAGCTGAAAATGATAAGAAAATCAAGTATCTTGATTAGGCACACGACATTGTCGACATTTGGGACATGAACCCAGCAGTCATTGTACCGATAGTCGTTGCGGTCAATGGATTAATTGTGAACACCTTAAGAGGCTGTCATTGTGCAGCTAGCTCAAGGTCCTGATGCAGAAAGCAGTTCTCTTGGACACGAGGCGCATTGTGAGGAAGTTCTTCCCTCTAGAGCCCTAATATAACCACCGGCACCTTGGACCCTGCTCCCTATGCTGGTCGGCCACTATTTTTAAAATTTTTAATTTTTTCTTAAAAATAAAAAATTAAAACTGTAAAACAATATGTAAAAAAGTGATAATGAAGAGAATAACAATATACGTTACTTTATGATACGTGAAACGTTTGTAATTTATATTTTTGTGTTTTGAAAATAAACATTAGATAATTCAAAATATATAACCACTGCTTTTATTTCAAAATACCAAAACACATGATGATTTTTACAAGTTTGGAATTCAGTTACACAGGATATTTCAATTGACTTTACCAATTATAAGAACGTATCTGGCAGTTAAAGCAACAAAGTGCCTGAATATTCCAATGAAGAAATGTGTATGTGCCAGTTAGGATATTTCGTTTGTTTTTTACAATGAAGTATAAGTATGCATGTGTGATAAAACAAAAACTTGAAGGTTTAGAAACAAAATATACTCTTAATTATAAATTTCACTTAATTTTAAACCCGCTCACCAAATATTATACTTCAATTCCTTATAGGGACTTAGATATGGCGATTTAAAAAAATTGAAATCTTTAAATCGCTCTCCTGTAAAATTTGCTTTTTGCAGTTACTTAGTTGTACTTAGGGGGTGTCGAATTATGAACCATGTATGGATTACATTCAAATTATTGTATACAAATTGCTTATATTGCAGTTAGACAAAACCGCGGTAGCTGTTGAAAGAACAACAAAAAAGACGCAAAATACCGTGGTTTATAATATAAAGCAAATAAATTCAATACTAGTAATTATTCAGCATTTATTTTTGACCCTCAGTTTGACAAGAGAATTATTATTTATTATATTTAAACAAGTGTTATTATTTCATCGTTTTTGGTGTTAAAACCTTTTTTGTTGCAACTACTTCCGATTATCATTAAAGATGGGAAGGTCGTTGGGTCAATCAGTTGTTGGGTTCTGTATGAGTTTTAACATTGATAGACAACATAATATAACGTGTAACGTTAATAGCGCAAAACCTCTCGTGGGGTTACTCAGCTTATGTTACTGAAACATAAGCTGAGTAACCCCAAATTACACAAAGTAATGCGCCTGGCAGGGTTCGAACCCACGACCTACAATTTGTAAGTCGGGACCGATACCACTAGGCTAGTACTACTCTCAACATGAAATATCTTTTTACCCGACTACGGCAACGCCAAAAGGAGGGTTATGATTTTGTCTGTTTGTCTGTTCCCTCATATCTTCTAAACTACTTATCATCACATGACAAATGAGGTGTCGTTAGAAGCGTGAGACGCTTAGCATAGCTTAGCGTAGCCTAGTGGTATCGGTCCCGACTTACAAATTGTAGGTCGTGGGTTCGAACCCCGCCAGGCGCATTACTTTGTGTAATTTATTTCATCACCACTCGAAACGGTGAAGGAAAACATCGTGAGGAAACCGGCATGTCCTAGAACAAAAAAATCGAACACATGTGACATCCACCAATCCGCACTGGCCCGCGTGGTGGATTATGGCAAATGATCTAAAACTCTTTTAAGTGTTTTCTTTTACATTTGTGGAACCCTAAAGCGTGGGCGATACATAATAGTATTCGTAATTATAACCATTGCATCCGTAATATGACTATAATAGCTTGAATACAGTATTGTATAAATTACAATACACAAAACTTATAAAATGGAACATAATAGGATATTCCAATACCCACTATATTTCATGTGTGAAGATTCAACATTCATATTCAAAGTCAAAGTCAAATCATTTATTCCAATTAGGCCATCAAAGTTTGAACGTCGATTATTAAAAACTAGAAATAGGAAGGGATGGGATTGATTCTACATTATGGATAATTAATAATCATCATCATCATCATCTCAGCCGTAGGACGTCCACTGCTGAACATAGGTCTCCACTTTTGATTTCCACTTATACCGGTTGGAAGCAACCTGCATCCAGCGTCTTCCGGCGACCTTTATAAGGTCGTCTGTCCACCTTGCTGGTGGACGTCCTACGCTGCGCTTACTAGTCCGTGGTCTCCACTTTAGTACTTTCGACCCCATCGGCCATCTGCTCTGCGAGCAATATGGCCTGCCCAAATGACATGTCACTACATCTTGTCCACTTTAGAGGTGAACTAGTTGCATCATTTCGCATTAAAGCATGCATAGGTAACGTTTTGAGAGACTTTTAAGACTCTATCACTGAGTTGCCTGTCTTAGTCTTACCCAATAATCTCCCTTTACCCTACTTCTTATAATGTTGAGGAGCTCATAGCTACATGCATGCTTCCTGCTTGCTTGCGCATGCAAGTTGCTTTAGCACAACAATTAGTATAATTTCATTCAACCTGACAACCTTTGGATGGATTTTTAGTAGATTTTTTTTATTCCGAAAATTGCGATCGTAATTTGCAACTAAAGGAATAAACTGTCTGATCGTGGTAAATAATAAAAGATATTTAATTATAATCAGACTTTTATTGCACTATTTGACAATATATGAAAAATGGAACAAGGACGAAGAACTTAAGACTAGCGTCTACCGAGCTTTCGTCCATACAAAAAGAGAAAACGTTTTCCTCCCCCTCGATGTTATCCTATCTCAATGATTTTTTACAATGCATCTGACACAGGTAGGTTTTCCTTTTTTCATAATAGTTTGAAAGTTACAGGCGCCTAAAAGTTACTATTTTTATGACAAAATCTTCATTGAAGTAAAACCTTTGTATTTAAAAAACAAAGAAGTTCAAGAAAAAAAGTAAAACCTACAAACCTAGAATGTAATATGCTGAAACGATTGACACCAGAATATAAGAGATTGGTCGTGATTTAATCTGTGAAAAACGTTTTCTCCCGAGAGACAAATTTCATATAAAAAATACTTACTTTCAGTCGCGAGCTGCAACGCTCTCTATCGCACGATCGGGATTTTTTCAACGCGTGAGAGGGACAGTACGAGTTTTTCTAAATACCTATTTTACACTAACAGCAACTATGTACAGATTTTGTTGAAAAAATTACAAGTGCAATATAATTATATTTCACTTTAATAAAATGCACCTTGATCTTTATAAGATAAAAATTGCGGCATTTAGTACATTAGACCAAAACAAAGCCGCACTTTAAAATAACTTTAACCCAAATAGTTGCGTGCTACGGACCTTGACTGAATGATCTCTAAATGAGCATCTTTTGTTTTAAAAATAATCTAAATGTCCTTTTAATTATATTATGCGGCAGCGGATCAAATATATAGGGTGACTGGTAATTAGTGCACGATACTTAAACACGTGATTGTGCTCATGATAACCAACAACTTTTACTATGGGGACAAACCTGAAAACTCGAAAAAAAAACAGCTGTTCAGTACATTTAAGTTTGCTTAATGTACTGAACAGCTGATATTTTTTTTACGATTTCGGCTTTGTCCCCATAGTAAAAGTTGTTGGTTATCATGAGCACAATCACGTGATTAAGTATCGTGGACTAATTACCAGTCACCCTATATACAAGTACCTAGTTATGTTTCTTACGACCCGGGATCGCTTTTCAGGCATTATATTTTAACAATATAATTATTTACATGGTGGGTCTTACGGTGCAGGACTGCCCCGCTTGGGCAGAGCACCGCCGTGTCCTCACGACGTCAATAGGCGGAGACCTCTCGCACCCGGTATTGGTCAAGGCCATGCTGCGGGGCGAGACGGAGTGGGAAGCGGTCGCCTCCTTCTGCGAAGCAGTAATGCTCGCGAAGGAGGAGGCGCACCGCATGAGGGAGAGGACAGAGTCCTCGCTCCACCCCAGCCGCAGTGGTAGACGCCCACGGCGTCGGACGTCGGCAGACGATCTCCGGCCACCGTAGGCGAGGGCATGCGGACGGCGAGTAATAGGCTACTCGCTATTCGAACATGGACCATGCCCGGGTTGACGGCGCGTTATGTTCCACGAGCGAATCAAAGAGTGTCAGCATGATAACGAGGCTCATACGCATTTGGTCTGCTCCAGCCTTTATAGCAATTTTCGAAGCATCTACCACAGTGCACACAAGACCTTACGAGTGTCAATTACAGCACATAATTCACAGCCAAATTCACGCGAACTTTAGCCCATTTGAATGGTTCAAAACCACAAATGTATCAGCGACTGACATTTGACTAGCATACCGAGTGGTTCAAGGTTCGAGTCTCGTAATTAGAGTGTTCAATTTTATTTATTGCTCCTCTTTTGTTGGAGGTAATTGTGGCGGTATATTATGTGGATGATGTTCATATTGACATGTGTTTGGAGAGCATTTTGTAATGTAAATTATTGGATATTAGCGGCAGTTGTGAGCTTCTTAGAAAGACATAAATAAAAACTAATTCACATATACAACAAAATCTTAACATAAAAATAATAAACTAAAACATAAATCGGCAGCACAATGCCATGACTGTGAAAAGAAAGGTTTCCACTCAGCATAATGCTTTGCTGTGGGGGACGCCATTTAATCGTGGTAAAATCATCGAGTGCTTCCCCCTGGCAGGACAGGAGGGACTGTCAGACTTGTACTGACTCAAATCCACGGTGTCCCTTTACGTTCCGGGGTCATGGTAATGAGATAAGTCCCGCGACCCCGGCAGGCTTTTGGTGCGAAACACGACACGCCACCGACCCGGGCTTGGTCCTTGGTCGGACGCCGAGCTACTTATCACTCACCGTCCGGAAGCCCGCTCCGCCGCTATGCCCTCTGCTGACGCGTTGGAGCGCCCTCACGACAGGCTATTCGCATACGGGCAAAGAGACCACTTAGGCACACAGTGACTAAGGAAGAGTTTTTGCCCGCATCCCAGGGTACACCGGCCCGAAAAACTAGTCTTCCCACCGGACGTATCCGAGAGGGAACTTACCAGTCCACGACACACGTGGAGGTTTCCTGTCATAGCACCCCAGTCCACCCCAACTTAGCTGGGAAAATACTAATGATGATACGTTGTAATTTAGAAGCAGTTATTCTGTCATTGTAAAGTTGTAACAAATTAGGGATTACCACCTCCTTTTAACTTGAATTACGAAGTCATACAAATCATGTGAGGATTTTGCAAATTGCTCGGTTACAACTAAAGACATTACTTTGTGAAAATATCTCGAGAATAGCTTGGAAATACCAAATGAGGGTTAAATCATCATTACTTTGTAAAGGTTGTGTGAATTGTTGGGTTTGAAGCTTCAAGTAGACCTGTATGTCATCATAACTACTTGCCAACATGTTTTTTTTAAGGTAAATCTCCATTATATGACTCTAAAGTCCTTACTGGAGAGGAATTGACTATCATATTCTTACCCTCGAAATTATTATTGAATCTTAATCCAAATCTTTTCTATCATCGAACATCTAGACGCACGGCAAATTACCATCCTTACCTTATTGCTATACCGCTATAGGTACCGCCAATTCGCACTAAGTGTTTCCAAACGTCTTTTAAAATGCGGACAGCGAAGGAGTGGAACTCTCTGCCTGCGTCTGTGTTTCCGAACGCATACAACCCTAATCTCTTCAAAGTTAGAGTGAACAGGCTTCTTCTGGGTAAGCTCGCTCCATCGTCGACCTTGTCTTAGTCATTCCTGACCTAGACTAAGGTCAAGAGCAAACCCATCTCACATTAAAAAAAACCGTTCGTAAGCCTGGTTTTAAGACGTTTGCAACCATTTCTGATTTCTAAATATACAATGAAAGATGAAATAGAAAATGCCAAAAATTGCACCAGTTTTAATTACACCGACCCATTTACAAATAATGATGTTCTGAAATCGCCATGTTAATACCTATGTAACAGCACCATTAATTCGTTGTAACACCCTTTATGGCATTATGCAAATCAATTAAAGTTCTTAAAACCTACTCACAGTTCATTAACTGTATCTAATGTCTAAGATGACAACAGTAAGGCAGTTGTCCCATCGTTGGCGATTAGCGAGTAACGAGTAGAACTAGAAACTAAAAGAGACTTCGCGATCAGCGGTAAGCGATTCTAGTTTCGATAGTTTCGTCGCCGGGCTATATAATAAGCAAGTGTGCAAGTGCGACGAGCGATTACTCACGCCACTCGCCCGCAGTCGCTCAATACTATGCAATCCTGATCAAGCGAGCATCGCTGAACGAGTATCTATGAGCGAGTTTATTTTTGAAAGCTCGTCACTCAGCGACAAAACTAGTAAAGCGAGTCGTCTCCAGCAGTGTGAACAGTCAGAGAGCAACTAATTATACAGTGTGTCCGGGCACGAGTTAGCGATATTTGAAGGAGATATTCTAGGCTCATATTCATCGACAAAAATGCTTTAAAAAAATTCTTACTCCAAAACTTCGCGAATGGCAGCCATTTTAATGCTACGAGTAAGAGAGTAGTGAGCAGCAAATATGTAGTTCTTATAGTTTTGTCGCTGGGATATCAGTGAGTGTCCGAGTGCGACGGGAGATTACTCGTACTACTCATACGGCTGCACAACACTGCCCGTGGTAAGTCTATCGGCGTGAATTTTGACCTCCAAGCGAGAATCGCTGATCGAGTATTTCTTAGAAGCTCTTTTCGCTCAATGATAAACTAAGGGTTTATTCTAACAGCGCGCAGTGATAGTAACAAAGTGTGTGACTTTTGCCTAGTTGCTAAAAGGTTCGTGCAGCCTCTCGGCCGTCGTCTTTACTTTGAATTGACTATGAATATTTACTCAACATGATAATATTCAAAAATACTTGTGCCATAAAACCACTGCCACTAGGACGCTAGTCTTTTGGGAATTAAACCTAAGGCGCGGGCCACATAGAAGAGACGTAAGACGCAGACGGGGCTGAGACATATGTCGCTTGGGCGTCTCTTTCATACAAAATGTATACAAGCGTCGCGACACTCATACATTTTCTCACGTCCGCGACGCGTCCTCGTCTTACGTCTTTTCTATGTGGCCCCCGCCTAATTAAGCGAGTTCTTGCTGGCAGTGCGAACTGTCAGCGAGCAACTATTAAGTCGCTTCATCGCTGACAGTAAGACCACAGCCCGTAACCCTTATTAAAATCAACCAGAGCGTAAAAAAAAACATAATATTTGAAAACAACCAAGTAACCTAGATGAACCCATTAAAAAAAAACTCATTTAAATGACACAACCGCCATTAACATTAGCAATCTTACTCCGCATCTATTCAAAAGTGAAAGTCTCATCGTAATGGGTGCATCTACGCGTAATTAATGTGTACTTATTGTTTTTAATGTAACATTATTTTGTTAAGTAATGTTACTTTAATGAATATTTTAAGTTACTATTTAAAGTACTTAATTGTCATGAAGTAACTGAAATCGTGTTTTTTAATGATGAGCAGTTTTTTTTATCATATACCCACAACTATCACACAACGCCATCTAGTCCCAAGCTAAGCAGCGAATAATATCAGTACCCTTAGCACGAATTTTCAGTATTTGAGACGTAAAGTAAACTGGAACTTTGACAATTTCAAGTTGACATTTTTCAAGGAAAAAATTAGTTCCGTCTTCGCGCACCAGAGGCGCTGTTCCATTTTTTCATACAAGAAACGCTGTAAAGTAAAAGAGTGAAAATTCGTGCTTAGGGTACTGAAGTGGCTTACATAAAGCTACTAAAATGAATGAATGATGTGGACGAGATTTATTAATTATTATGTACATTTAAAACAATACCGCAAAATCTTAATTCCTTCTTTATCACAGTTCGTATTCGAAGGTCGTCGGTTCAAGTCTGATTGTTACATTCTTGGGCAAGGTCAGTGATGCGAGCGATAAGTCCCTCATGTTAAGATTTCACGTTGTCGGTCTAGAAGACATCGATAAATCGGGGAAAATAATATTTAAAAAATACCAACGAATTAAAAACATCCTCCTTTTTTTGAAATTGGGGTTTAAACATTATTATTTCGTTTTCTTTACCCATAAGATGATAACATTACGAGTAATAATTGTTTAAAATAAATTGCGCAACAGGAAAATAAATAATATGAGTAATTAAAATTACATTCGACAAACAGAACTAAACAAATACAAGGAAAACTTTCCTGCAATCCTATTAATATTAAATAATATTACGTAAACTTTATTTGCGCTTTTTTTAAGGTTCTCGAATGGAGACCACGCACCGGCAAGCGCAGCGTAGGACGTCCAGCGTCCACCCACTAGGTGGGCAGACGATCTTATGAAGACCACGGGATCATGCTGGATGCAGGCCGCTTACAACCGGTCCTACTGGAGTCTAAAGAGGAAGCCTATATGTTCAGCAGTGGACGTCTTACGGCTGACACAACGACGATATAGTACTATACTCCTAATAACAAGCGACCGATGTCTGCCAACACATTAGGCAAAAAAGTCTTATATTCGTCTCATTTCCACCAATCCTGTGAGCCGTAAACATACGTTGAAACAGCACAGACCTTGAGTTAGCCAATCACAACGCAGTACCCCGTCCCCCTCGCTTACGTAGTACCTCAGCAAGTTGGTAGAATAGGTAGTTTTTGTTCTTTAGATCGTGTATGCGGAGTCTAATATTATATCGTCGTTGAGCTGATATGATGATGATGATGAAACTTTTTTAGCGTGGTGAAATCTTCCAATAAATCTTCCTGCTCTGGAAGGAGCTGTCAGACTCGTATTGACTAAAATCCACGGTGTATCTCCTTCAATGAACCTTCGATGTATACCCGACACTCATTACTAACCTAGCTACCGAGGTTCTGACAGGGCGGTCTCAGAGGCCCAAAGCCTGCCGGGGTCGCGGGACTTATTCCATAACCGTGACCCCGGAACATAAAGGGTTATTGAAAGACACCGTGGATTTTAGTCAGTACAAGTCTGACAGTCCCTCCCGCCCTGCCCGGGGTGAGATGAAATGAGTCCTCATTTAAGCTATTGTCAAACAGAGAGGCGTGCCGAAAGCGAAGCGAAGCGTTTTCATTTGTAATATAGGGAATTGTTTGAATCCAGTCACATAGAAACGCGAAAGCGATGCGATAGCGATAGCGATCCGAAGGCGTTGGCGATATTACAACTTAAGCTATTGTCAAACAGAGAGGCGTGCCGAAAGCGAAGCGAAGCGTTTTCATTTGTAATATAGGGAATTGTTTGAATCCAGTCACATAGAAACGCGAAAGCGATGCGATAGCGATAGCGATCCGAAGGCGTTGGCGATATTACAACTCAGCGAGGCGTGGCGAAGGCGAATGCGAAGCGTTGCCGAACTATTAGTAATGGCTGGCTTTGTATGCACGACGTCAAACATAAAACGCGAAAGCGAAGCGTTAGCGAGGCGTTTCCGAGGCGAATCCGAAGCGAATCCGAAACTTGACAGTGCCACAGTGACACATACTGTCATGCCGATTTAAAAACTAATATTATTTACAAATTAGCTGTTCTGCTTTGTGAGAAATGTGGAATAATCGAGGACGTGCATCATATCTTGACCGAGGATGAGTGGAGCGAACGCTTCTGGTGAAATCTGTTTGGTCATCACGCTAGATATTGACGACAAGCTCAGGATGCCCACGGAATTTAACTGGTGCATATGTGGTAAAGCTACTGCTAAGCATATAGCCCGGGAGTGATGCTGAGGAAGCTGTTGTGGTGGCGTTAATTGGCACGCGCCACTGCTTGCTGTGTCCGGTGGCCAGGCCCAACATACTGGCCAAAACACCTCTCACAAGAACAATCCGTGTAATGAACGAAGATCATGAACGGATGTATTTTCATGCGGCTTGAGTGAATAACGCGTACAAATATCTTTTAAATATAGCTATTTATGTAAGAAATCTATAAATACATTTTGTTGTTGTAATTTGTATTTTAATGTTGATAAGAGACATATCACTACTGGTCAGGTGCAGCAGCAGGCAACAGTGCTGCGCAAACACCTTTACAAAATAAAATATAATTATGAGGACGTAAGTAACGCATTCCGTACCTATTCGTTTGCTATCCTCTTTATAAAAAGTAACGTATCTAATGGGTGCTTTTCCATTTGCCGGCATGGCACCGGCGCCGGGGCCGGCGCTGGCAGTGCAAAAGCGAGCCATACCATTTCATACATTTTTGCTATTTTTGCCGGGCCGGCTAATGGAAAAACGCCCAATAGGTGCACCGTGTAAAAATCAAACAACTTATTATTCAATTATTTTATTGTGATATTATCTTTATCAACGATGTCATGAAACCCCTGCTCTTTAACATTTTGTTGATGTGTTTTAACCGTACAAAACACACATTACAATTTTTTTTCAGAATACGCACGAATGTATGTTCAATCACATGATTATGATAATAGCATTATTGTTTCCAAAATAGGACTGGAATTGATAAATTAATATTAGTGAAGCCATACTTCAACAGTCAATTGATTAATGCAAAGATATCGTAACACAAGGTCGTGGCATTCAAAATATCATCATTTAATCCTCTGTTTGATGTCGTACTGTTCTCATCTTCAACAAAACGACGGCTGGGCCTCAACTTTTTCAATGCAAATCAAAGATACTTGGTACCTCCTCAATGAAAATATAACTTATTGTTTTCCTTTATAGGTGGACTAATCCAGTATTCGAATAATCCGTTAACCGTGTCTTGAGAACTGGTAAAGTCTTAATACAGTCACAAATGTAAATACAAGTTGTGTTTGGTCAACAGTAGGTAAATGTCTGAGTATTATTTTCAAAACCTAGTTTTAATCGCATACTGTGGTTTTTTAGAAAACTAAGTATGTGCACACACACAATGGCTGCACATTTTCTTGTTGCATATTAGTTCATTACTTTACGCAGTCGGTCGATGAGTAAACAATCACGGAAAATCAACAAAACAAAACATGAAATCAAGAATTATCTAGGCAATATCAATAGATGTCAATTTGTGACATGTTTACGGTATCACTATTTTTTTTCATTAATTTTTGGTTACGACTTCAAGGCCTTTAAGCTAAGCTTTATGCCATTTTTGGGTAGGAGTAAATAAAAACTTGTCTAAAAGTTCTTGTGTATGTGTATCTAGCAGGCCCCAACGAGATTTATCAACAGATGATAGCTTTTCATAAAGACAGTATTTTATACCTAAAGAAAATAAATAATATCGTAACACAAAATTACAGACCGGGCGGGGGAGATATTCAACCAATATAAATATAAAGATACGATTTTTTTTATTCCAAAAACGCCATAGAGGCATTTCGATACGTTGTACACCTTTTTAATTTGAGTGGAAACATAAGATCATGTACTAGGGATTTGACTTTGGTGTCCGCCTGTCCATCTGTCAAGACCCTTTTTCTCAGGAACGCGTGGAGGTATCAAACTGAAATGAAATACTCAAGTCCACCAGGCCCTCGAAGAAGAGAAAGAAGCAAGCGAAATTTGCTTTTTTTAGCTTAAAAAAAAAACAGAATACAGTCCGTAAGAAAGATTTATTGTGGATAAAATAAATTTTTTAACAAATTCAAAACAAGATTATTTGAATTGGTTTTAGTTTCTCAGTTTTATTCATTACGTACACGTACACACATAAATGGGTAGTATTTAAACGCAAATCAAAAAATATCCTTTTGCTATGCAATAAGATTCCGAATTCCCATCAAAATTACTGATTGCACAGCAAAATGTTAAAAGTCAAAATATCACTAAATACACTACCGTTTTATTTTCAATTCAATGTCAAATGACCAGAAAATGTCGACGGAGCACCGCTTCGCGGTTGACGTCGGACGTCAAACAGGCATATATCGGCGTCTTTCTCTCCGTATAATACCTGACGGTATGCTTAAGAGATAAAATAGCACTCTCACTGGATAGTCCAGCCCTGAAACCGAATTGTGTGTGAATTATATTATCTCAGCTAAGAGGTGAGAAATACTCCATTTTAGATAACTATGTTTTAGTAGTAACTTTTTACTAAAAGTTAAGTACACTATATAGACTTTCTGATAATCCTCTCGTCTAGCAGCTAATACATGCACTTATGTTAGTAGAGGTGAGGATTGAGGGACCACTTTTATTATTCGCTATCTTCATATTGCGTCGATATATCTTTCTATTTCTTTTTTACAAAATGCATTACGATTTTTACTAAAACTTTATGTGGTAACTTTATGAAAAAGAAAGATTTACTAGGTAATATTCACTAAAATAATTATTTTTCCTGTGTGGATTGAGGGACCACAGTTTAGTCGTTGTATATTTTTTACCTTTAATGCTTTGTGATCAGCAGTTCAGTAAACATCTTTACAAATTCTTTACTAAATGTCAGTAGTCACAAAACATTAATTTATCAAATACTTTCCGAGATCTGGCTGATGGTCTGTGAGGACTGAGGGACCACACTTTAAGGGCTGTAGTTTTTAATATATTTGTTTACAAATTCCCAGATTTGTTCTACAATTGTTTTAAGTCCACTACTAAATCTTACGATTTTTACTTTGCGCGTTTCAGTTTGGTCCCTTAGTTCACACACACATCCATTAATTTGTGCCTTTTACTTTTTGAGTAATAAGTGTACGATTTTGGTCGGGATGGGGATAACGGTTCCACATTTCTTCCCTCCTTATCAGACAACAAAACTTAAACAAAACTGCAATAGTTTAATAGAAATTACTCATTTTTATTGTATTGTAATTTAGAGTAATAAAATAAATACCTATATTTCATGAAGTTCAAATTTTTGTGTCAATTAAATCAATCAATTACAAGGGAAACATTAACCTGACATCTGAACATAGCATCGCTCTTTATAATATCATGAAATGGTTCGTCTGGTGGAAGAATTATCACCGGGTCCGAGATTTCTGTAATTTGTGGTGTAGGAACTTAAAAAATTGTGTTGTACTTCCTAGCACGACCATGAACTTATTAACTATAACTTTTGATGGTAATAAATTCATCTTACTTTGTACTATTTTATACCACTAATTAGCAATTTTGTACCTCTCAATTACCGTAGATAAGCAGGTCGTGCTACGAAGATTGCTTCCCAGCACGACCACGCTAAAATTCCAGTTGGCATTGAAATTGAAGACACGGGACCATATATTATATATAGCCTTATATTTTGATGTGTGTGTGAACTGAGGGACCAAACTGGAACGCGCAAAATAAGAATCGTAGGATTTAGTAGTACACTTAAAACAATTGTAGAACAAATCTGGGAATTTGTAAAAAAATATATTAAAAACTACAGCCCTTAAAGTGTGGTCCCTCAGTCAAAAAATTGTGTTGTACTTCTTAGCACGACCGTGAACATATTCAATATAACCTTTGACGGTAGTAAATTCCTCTTTCGTTATTAGTCGCAGAATTATTAAACCATTTTTTCTTACAAGTTACGACATTTAGTGTCTTCGCTAATTAGTGGTTTAAAATAGTACAATATGAGAGAAATTTATTACTATCAAAAGTTATAATGAATGTGTTCACGGTCGTGCTAGCAAGTACATCACAAAATACAAAATAAAATAATATGGCGTTAAAAAAAACGCCGAAGAGAAGAAATGCAATTCTATGTATCTGTTCACACATAGCGCCTTTAAAGCACGGCGCTTTATTTTGTACTGTATTTGACTTTAAGTGCTGGACGGTGACATTTAAGTTCAATTTAATTTTTTGTTATCTACGCCCGAAAAAAAAGCGCTCGTGTGAATGGGGACTTATGTTTTGATCGTGACCTTCAAGAGTCGTTAGTGTCAGATAAACCAAAATAAACTCACGCGGGTATCCATTTAGTGCATTTTTGCTTGAGCACGCGTCGTGTAGGCTATTTTAAAAGTAGGTGTGCAATCTTGACGCCAGTTAAAATGTACTTTATTCTCTCGAGCAAAGATTTTACGTTTGTTTGACTGTTTTTGGGAAGTGACTCTTCTGTACGTAGTATTATTAAGTATTCTGTGCATACATAGACAACCACAATTTTTAAATGATTTAAGGCCTATTCAGACCTAAGCGGTATTCGCTACCGTCTGCGTCAGAGAAAACCCAGCGGGTATGCGGTAATATTACTGTTCACACCAAAACGGATTTCGCTATTCTTGTGGGTAGAATAACGCGCGGTATGTATGTACCTCTACCCACAGCGGCAGCGAATATCGCTCAGGTCTGAATAAGCCTTTATTTTACATATTAGTGCGGGAGACTGATATATAGAAACTCTTTACAATTTTTCTCTATGAATGTATTACTCTTTATTTTGTTTGTCACTAGTGCTGTCACTAATATGTCTTAAATAATATTATGTTAATTTTAAGTATTTTAAAACTTTTTTTAAAGGTTTTGGTTAAATCCCTAACCAATCGTGAGGTGCGAACGGTGAGAGTCGTTGTGTCACGTCCAAAAACACATTGTGGATCCAGCGATGTGATTTATGCTGTGCTTATTGAGAATAGCATAGCTAGGCAAAGGTGACTGAGACGAAGCCTACGATGGAGCGAGCTTACCCAGAAAAAGCCTGTTCATTCTAACTTTGAAGAGAAAAGAATATGGATGCCAAATTCATTAAACACTTTGTTATGCCTCTCTGAGCTGCATAGAAGCTTCGCTCTAATCAGTATCAGTACCTATTTGTGTTGAAGATGAGGACATGGAATTAGACGAGAGTCTTATCTCTGGGAAAAGTACCCTATTCGAACGGAGGGTTTAATGGAGGAAGATGATTTATTGACAAGACTTTGCCACACGATACCTTAGAATTATTAATCAATGGATTCTTGGAGAATGACCTATTTGGAAACAACGCGATTGTCATAATATTTATCTATTTAAAAGTTAAAATTATTCAGTTCAGTAGGTACTTCAAGAGACATAATTATTGCCAAATAATAGTACCTATAGTAATGTTTTAGACATTAACAAAATATTACTGTATGGGCAGGATTCCTCGATATTGTTGATAAAGATGATTAAATAAACAATTTTAAAAATGTTGTTTTTATTTTTACATAGCTGATAAGTATTTTTATATTAGAGGGTTGCAAAAGGGCCACTACCAGCCAGCCCCGACTTACCTACAGGTTTAGGACCTAACGGCTCAGTTCCTGACGATGGGAAGAGACCAGACGACATGACGTTGGGATATTGGAAGGCGGGTGGGCCTTTGGTGTGCTTATATTGCAAGCACAGTGGCTGTGCTGTCGCTTTTGCTGTGGTTGCTGAGACCCTCAAAAGGCGTGAAATATACAGCATTTACACCACTTCAACTGCATTTTTGACAGTGGTAACCAGTGATGACATCAGCTGGCGTTTTAGTGGACCAGGCAAAAGCCAGCCGATGCCAATTGGGTAATATTGTAGGTTGATTTGCTGGCGTCTGTACCACGCGAAGAAAACTTGAAAAACCTGAGTCGATTTCATCGATTAGCGCACCTTATCTAATAAAAAGAATTCAAACTGTTTTCTCTGTGAAATTTCTCAATAAATTATCGATGTTACAAGAAAGAAACTGAAGAAAAAGAAAAATCTGGCAACACAAACAACGTGCACGCTTCGGTCTCGCTTTCCCGTATTTGCTCTGTTTGACGTCGTTCTTATAAAGCCAGCTAATACAACTGCCACGCCTCGCTTCGCGGGCACGCCTTTCTGTTTGACGTGGTCTCAGTTTCGGCGCGATATCGCTTCATATTTCCATACATGACGTAACAAAAACGCTCCGCTTCGCCTTCGGATCGCTATAAATTCGGTACTGGCTTCATACAAAACATCGGTTCGCTGCACCCAGTTTGACGTCGCCCTTCGCTTCGCATTCGCCTCGGAATCGGATCGCCTCGCTTTCGCCTCGCTTTCGCCTGCCTGTTTGACAAAGGCTTTAATGATTATACCCCACGGCGAATTCTTCATTTCATTTTGGTAACGTTTAATTTTTCTTTCCAAAGAAAATCTTTGAAAATTCGGTACGCATGCGTTAATGGGTTTAAAATATATATAATAGCAATAAAATGGACGGTATTCTCATGAAGTACCGGTTCCGCTGTGGCGCTCCCTGGGAGAGGCCTATGTCCAGCTGCAGACTGCAATAGGCTGAAATGATGATGACCGGTTCCTATGGTACTATAAGTCTCTGCCTAACCTTTCGAGTATTGCAAGTATAATGTTGATCCATGATGGGTGACTTGCCGTCTGATCATGGATCATTCCGGGGTCGATGAAGCGTCGTATTCCTGAGAATTAGGCTTTTAAACTTGTGAGAACTTGTCCTCTGGAGACTCTGTCCATTTTGAGAATTGGAATTGTTCTTTCGGCAAAAAAAGGTTGTTTTAATTATACCAAAGTCTGATATCATCAATCCTGATTATAAGATGATGATACAACATAATATAATTATTATTGTAGTTCATTGCAGATGACAAATTGTTATTTAATTTGGTATTATGTCATGACAAAGTGATGTGGACAGCTTTATTGTATGGAAACAGTCAGCTAAAGTAGGCTAACTTGTTCATACTTCAATAATTTTACCAAGCTAAGCAGAGCTTGTGTTATGGGTACTAGACAACTGATAAACATACTTATATATTTCTAAATACATACATATTAAAGATAAATTACACCCAGACACAGAACAAATGATCGTGCTCATCACACTAACATTTGTCCTGGGTGGGAATCGAACCCACGACCTCCAGCATAGCAGTCAGGGTCACTAACCACTAGACCAACAGGCCAGTCGTATTTTTGTTTAATCTTTTACCGGCTTACTAATATAAGTTAAACACCTGTTAAACACTTGTCTTAAAAAAGAGTAACTGCAAATCTGTTTTGCAGTTTACAATTTTTTAGACAAGTGTAGGACTGCCCCGCTTGGGAAGAGCACCGCCGTGTCCTCAAATTCAACTATGGTACAACAAAATATTAAATTTCAAATCATGAGTAAGAGTAATTACGAACAGAAGGAAGCCCGTGTCCTCACGGCGGCCCAAGAAGGTGGACATCCGCAGCACGGCCTCAACCAATGCCGGGGGAGACGGAGCGGGAAGCGGTCACCTCCTTCAGTCCTGCTCGCGATGGAGGAGGCTGGCCGCTTGAGAGAGAGGATACCGTCCTAACTCCACCACAGCCGCAGTGTTTGACGCCCACAGCGTCCGACGTCGGCAGACGATCTCCGGCCACCGTAGGCGCGGGCATGCGGGCGACGAGTAATGGGCAACCCACTGTCTAACCATTGGACTAAATGTTTACATAAGTCTTAAAAGCGGTGTTAAGCGGCGTTTTTAGCGATGCGAAGTATTCCAATAATTATATAAATGAGAGAGCAGTGGTGGCCCAGTGGTATCGGCCCCGACTTACGAGTTGTAGGTCGTGGGTTCGAATCCAGGCAAGCGCATATCTTTGTTTAATTTTCATCACCACTGCTCTCAAAACGGTGAAGGAAAACATCGTGAGGAAACCGGCATGTCCTAGAACCAAAAAAATTCGAAGACATGTGACATCCACCAATCCGCCTTGGGCCCGTGTGGTGGAGTATGGCCCACTCTCTCTCACAGAGAGGAGACCTGTGTCCCAGTGGGAACATTAATAGGCTGATGATGATATGGTGATATAAATGAAGTTAACTTGATAAGGTATCATTCTAAAACAATAACAACCTCATAAACCTACCCATTCTTGTGACATTCTCTCATAGTACCATTCTGTAACACTTGCCCACTAACCGTGCGCCCTCGACCTCGTATCTTTGGCAAAAACATCTCATTATTTGATATATTCTATTGAGGTTACGAATACATACATGTTATGTTATATATTATATGCCTGACGCACTCTGACATAATAACGACCACGCAAGTTTTATGCAAGGTTAAGTTGAATGAATGTGTATGGATGGGTTATCGTTTTAAACCCTTTGTTAGTGATAGAATAATCAAATAAGTTCTTCTGCCCTGGGTGACGCTAAAAGGCCCACTTATTGTATTTTTATAGTGGTAAAATCATCAAATGAGTCCACCCACCAAGGGCAGGGCGAGAGGGACTGTCGGACTTGTACCGACTAAAATCCACGGTGTCCTTTACGTCCTTTACGTTCCGGGGTCCCGGTCATAAGTCCCGCGACCTCGGCAGGCTTTGACCCATTAAAGATAGTTCACATAGGATAGTTTTATCCCGATTTTATATTCCCGTGGGATACTTTGAGAGTTGTAGCGGGTAAAGCCGCTGGAAACAGCTAATTATTTATATATAACTGTTTCAAATAATAATACATCACTAAACTGTAAAGTGTAAACATCTCCATATTTTCCCCAATTAAAATTAATAATGGACAATACAATAATTAGATTAAACATGACCTCAGAGGTAGGCATCGAAAAACATGTGTTGTGGAAATACCCTGTTTTGTTTACGGGGCTCTTATCAAAGAGTTATTTTAGACCAATATGCCTACAAGTCCATTTAAAAGACGAAGGAGCAGTCATTTACGTCCAGTTATTCAGGAGCAGTCTTCGGGAGAAGACACTTGGTCGATGTCACCACAAAACTGGTATTTCTGTGGTATACAATGTGTAGAACGCAGCGTGTGTTGGCGTTGATAGCGCTGTTCGTGGGACTGGCGCGCTCCTGGGGTAAGTTTTTAAATATTAATATTTTGTCTTTAAATAATAGTAATAATATTCCACAATTATCAACTCAACGCCATCATTCATCATTTCTAGTCCCAAGCTAAGCACTTAAGGGTTGAACCACATCTGGCAGCACGGAATCGCCTTTTTCCGTCGCCCTTTCTCTTTCTGTCGCTTAGAACTGCCATTTGCTAGACCAAGACAATGTGATAGCACGCGGCCGCCTCGAGGATTCCGCCGCGTGCTATCGCGTTTGGTTGCGTTTGCGCGTTGCTTTCTGTCTCGGTCTAGCAAATGGCAGTTCTAAGCGACAGAAAGAGAAAGGGCGATGGAAAAAGGCGATTCCGTGCTGCCTGATGTGGTTCAACTCGTAAGCAGAGCTTGTGTTATGGGTACTAGACAACAGATAAACATACTTCTAAATACATACATATTATTGTAGATTAATTACACCCAGACACAGAACAAATGATCGTGCTCATCACACAAACATTTGTCCTGGGTGGAAATCGAACCCACGACCTCCGGCATAGCAGTCAGGGTCACTAAACACTAGACCAACAGGCCTGCCAATCCCGACTGGCTTCTGTGCCTATACCACAGCTGAGCAAAGCAAATGCTGTGGCTCCTAGAAACAACCCTGATAGTAGGCGTCCAGCACGCGTAGCATAGCGATTCTATCTCTATTCTATCAAGAAAAGACAAAGTTATTTCATCGTTATTCGTATAAAAATCGACTGTTATTTTTCCACAAGTATGACACCATTCGTAAACCATTAAAGAATAGAAACATTCCCTTCTATATTTTGAACATTGATATGCTTAAATCGATAAAAATCTTTTACGTTCTGTCATTTTGTCTATTCTCGCGTCGACAAAACCCGTTTCTACGGCGCCATGCTACGCGTGCTGGACGTCTAGCCACCTGACTAGCGACTCAGGCGGCACCTCAATATTATTAAACTTTGTTTTTGTATAAACTAATAGGTTTTTTGTTTAACGTGGTAAAATCATCAAATCCTCCGACACAGGGCAGGTCGGAAGGGACTGTGAAGCTTGCCTTCACTCATGGTGACCTTCAATAGCCCTTTACGGTCCCGTCACGGTTACTTGATAGTCTCGCGACCCCAATATGTCATATGTTGCCAATTTTTTATGGAATACCAACCTTCCCTAATATAAAAAAAAATCAACACCCCCTTTTTCATAATTGTTTATTTTACCTACCAATTTCATATCGTTTCTGTCATCAGCAGTCCACTGCTGGCCTAGGCCTCTCCAACCACAAGTCATTTCACTCGATCATTGACTACTCTCATCCAGCTATTACCAGCCACCTTGTGAAGGTCCTCGCTCCACCTTGCTTTAAGACATAACTTAAAGCAAGGTGGAGCCACGACCTTCACAAAAAAGGGTAGGGCCAAGTCAGAACAACATGGCTGGAGAGATTCACGGCGTCCTGACCTATCGGATGACGCAGGTCCTCACCGGACACGGAAATTTCGGGAGGTACCTGTGTCGGATAGGGAGGGAAGAAATGCCCGGGTATCAGCACTGCGAAGATCGCCCGGAGGACACAGTAGACGTACGGTGCAGGACTGCCCCGCTTGGGCAGAGCACCGACGTGTCCTCACGGGGGCGATAGGGGAGACCTCACGCGCCCGGCATTGGTTGCTGCCAAGCTGTGGGGCGAGACGGAGTGGGAAGCTGTCGCCTCCGTTTATCGAGCGGTTTTCATGTGAAAAAGTTACACCAGCGAAAGTTGACAGCCTGCCGGGGTCGCGGGACTCATTTCCTTACCGTGACTCCGGAACATGAAGGGCTGCTGAAGGACACCGTGGATTATAGTCAGTACAAGTCTGACAGTCCGTCCCGCCCTGCCAAGGGTGGGAGGAGTTATTTGATGATTTTGCCACGCTAAAAAAATGCAAAATTTGACCATTTTTAGAAGAACTTTCCCTGGGCATAGAGATTGGAATTAATCGGAATGAAATTTAATTGATTAAATGGAAATAAACTTAAAATATATTTCTATTGTTTCAGACATCGTCATTACTAAAGAAAATATACTAGAATTTTATACCAACGATAATGTATCTGCATCCTTTGTATTTGACGATAGCCTAGAACTAAAATCAATAGTTTATAATGAAATAGCCGATATGGTGGTGTACGTTGACGAGCAGAACAATGGTGATCGAATATGTGGTTATTACATAGCTGCCAATGAGACCAGATGTTTCACTGAAGCCAATGGACGAGATATTCGTGGCCTTGCCTTCGATCCAGCAACAGAATTACTATTCTTCACTGATACAAATGAAGGAAGCATCAATTGGATCTCGTTTAAACCTGGATCTAACAATAATATCTACGGGAATCTTTTGATCCAAACTGGCGATGTGATCCCCACAGATATTGCCGTGGACAGCTGTAGAGGGTAAGTTGATCAAAGATTTTGTTTTCTCTTCCTCACCCAAAGACATTTAACTATATACGAAAGTTTGTGATCCAAAACTTTTTACCAATAGGTAAAAAGTCCCTCAGTCTAGTAGTCGCGTTGCTTTGCAACGCTTAGATAGTGCTACTGACGCACGGCATCAACAATTTTGTATGAAAATTTTCGCAATACCCGCTCTATCATCATCATCATCAGCCTATTAATGTTCCCACTGCTGGGACACAGGCCTCCTTTCTGTGAGAGGGGGTGGGCCATAATCCACCACACGGGCCCAGTGCGGATTGGTGGATGTCACATGTCTTCGAATTTTTGGTTCTAGGACATGCCGGTTTCCTCACGATGTTTTCCTTCACCGTTTTGAGAGCAGTGGTGATGAAATAAATTACACAAAGTAATGCGCCTGCCGGGATTCGAACCCACGACCTACAACTCGTAAGTCGGGGCCGATACCACTGGGCCACCACTGCTCACTGGGCCACCACTGCTCCGCTCTATAGGTTCTTTTAAATCTCTTTGAACTCACCCTATCCCTTTTTTTTCTTGGAGTTATAATTCATATCCATGATCCTTTTCGTCATATGGATTTCATCCCTCCTTATCACATTAATTCTTTGATATGAAAGTTAAGATTGAGTTGTAACAAGGAAGATTGTCATGTCAATCCTTTTTTGTGTCATTAAGGGGCCCCCTGTCACGTGGTAATACAGCGCTTTTCAAATGAACTTCGCTGACCCCGCTAAAAAACGTACCACCTTGAGCTTATGCTAGCCTAGTATTTTCGCAGGTCATTTATTATTACCTTTCCGCCCTGCTGCGTGTCACGTGGTGCCAGAATGCAAAACATACCGCCTTGATCTTTTAAAGAATCACTGAAGCAATGCGTGTAGGGCACGTCGTTATGTAAAGGGGAAAAAACAGAAATGTTTAGAAAAAAAGTAACAATGGAAAGTTCTGACAAACATTATCTATCTATTGATATGTTTTTTAGGACCAAAAGCATGGTCTACTTCAAGTACTACTGAAAAACGTTAAAAAATTCTGTGTTTTCGCGATTTTTTGATCAAGTCAAGTTATAAATATCGCATTTTCAACCACGAAATGATTTAGATGGTTTATTGAACTACAACATATATTTTTTTCTGATCATTTGATTGTTTATTATTGAATCAAAAATAGATCGATTCCAGACTACCTGGCCTTAAAACTATGTTTTGTGATGTTAAAACAGGTTTCTTTTTTATTTTATTTGGCGACTATTTTAAGAGATTTTCTTTTTACAGTTATATTTACTGGATCAACGCAGATGTGTGGAGCAGTACTATTGAAAGAGCTCGGTTCAATGGTTCAGAAAGAGAAGAATATTTTCATCATAACCGGGAACTACACAGTCTAGTCATCGACCAGGTTACCCAGAAATTGTATGTGATGGAACATGTCATGGGCATGGAACACATTGTAAAGTATACTGATGTACGCTTAGTTCACAACTTTACTGACCTAAATAATGTGAACTATTATTCTTCTAACGCTCCATCAACAAACACGCTGGCAGTTTCAAAAACATTCCTTTATTCTGTGAACTGGTGCACTGATAACTGTGAATCAGGTTACGTACGGAAACTGCCCAAAACTTCAACAGATTCTACAGATTTTCAAAATATTTGGTTGGGTAGTAATAGCTCCATTAATGGTATAACAGCTAACTATAAAATTAAAGATAATTATCAGGATCTTCCAAATTGTGAACCGCTCACGAAATACGTACAAAATAATGTTGGTCCATCTTGTCTTTATGGACAAGCTGTTTGTAAGTGTACACCCGGTTACACAGGAGAACGATGCGATGTTCCAGTGTAGACAAACATACAACTTAAAATATAGGTAGTATTTGATATCGCAAATCAATTGACATACTTTTTATGAGCTGTTAAAAGGCGTGTCTCCTAAAGGCTCCTACACACACTGCCACAGTGCGCCCGGCGGCATTCTAAGCTAAGCCAAGCTTTGCACCACAAAGGAGCCGCCGGGGGGTTACCGGCTTGCCGGCGTCAGTTCGTTCCTGACATTCAAGCGGCGTTCTATGTGACTGTCACAACCGGAATGATGCTTGGCGGCTTTGCGTGGCTTGTGCCGGCGGCATTGCTGCCGGCATGTGTGTACTACATAGTAGCCAGGGAAGATTCCTATCTATCAGAACATCCGTCGCATATTATCGGTCGCGGAACGCCAGAGCAGACAAATGTATAGAAAAACACTCGACCGTTCACACGCGTCAATGATACGCTCGACGGATGTTCCGTCAGATATGAACTCTCCCTTATAATATAAAAAGAGTAACCATGGAGTTTCTTACCAGTTCTTCTCAATGGAAATGTGAAACGGGAACCATGCCCATGTTTCCACATTGTTATTATGCATGACATTTGAAGCCTATATTTTTAAAATAACAATGTTCAACAGACTTATTCATAAAACGGCCTTTTTTGTACCCTTATTAGCTTCACAATTAAAATCAATGTATTTTACCATTTCAAGTGCGGTAAAGTGTATTTTACATGTTAATTGTTCTGAAAAACTGTCAATTTGGTCTTGATAATAAATAATAACTATTTTTAACAATTTATTTGTTTTTCTTAATATCCTTACTTTATAAAGATGAATGGATGTTTGATATTCTTGCATAAACTAGTGAACGGATGAAATTACTTTAAAGCCTGGAAAAACACTTTTTTTATCGTGGTAAAATCATCAAATGAGTCCTCCCACCCAGGGCGAGGCCGGAGGGAATGTCAAATTTGAACTGACTAAAATTCACAGTGTCCTTCAATAGCCCTTCTTATTCCGGGGCCATGGTTAACTAAATCGATAGTCCCGCGACCCCGGCAGGCCTTGGCCCTCTAAGGGGCCCCAGATAATTAGATTCCCATTCCGTCTCGCCCCGCAGCATGGCCTCGACCAATGCCGGGCGCGAGAGGTCGCCGCCCATCGCCGCCGTGAGGACAGGGCAGTGCTCTGTCCAAGCGGGGCAGTCCTGCACCTTATGCTCCTCCAAGCGATTATTCTAAAACGACTTTGCCTCGGAAGATCGTATAATGGTAGCCTTTATTTTATTCTGTTGTATTTATGTAAACCATATTGCTGTAAAGTTTCATCAAAATCGTATTCAGTAACTTTTACGTCAAAAAATGTACCTGACTACTTCGATTATGTCTATTTCTTCCTGCGTTTAATTAATTATTCATGTCCCTTGTCTGTAATTTGAGTGTTTAACGAAAATTTAAATGCTTGTAAGAATACATTACTTATATTATTACATAATTTTAATAAAATGCTCCTGTAAATTATTATTATTTGACTTAAAGTTATTCAACTAAGCACAATAAGTATGTCGGATATTCGGTTGATTTTAAAATTAAAAGTTGCTGATTTGTATTGTGACGTTGGTTGGTGAAGCACGTGACTAGATCACGTGGACAGAGTCATAGTGGGCTTGACGCTGTGTGGGACGAACAGTCTTAGACGAACTGTCGAAGCGACAGCACCGCTCTGAAACTGTCTCTTCACCTACTTTCGTGTTAACGTATTTTATACAGTGCAATGTTGTGATTAATTATTACGAAATACAATATTGATTTGAGTGCGTGTGGTTTTCTTGCTCGAACACTTACGCGCGCTTCAACAAGTATGTATAGTATAACTCAAGGAATCTCTTGTCTACGATTGATTCCATTAGGTACTTTTTTTTTTTAGTGTGGTAAAATCATCAAATGAGTCCTCCAACCCCGGGCAGGGCGGGAGGGACTGTCAGACTTCTACCTACTGACTAAAATCCACGGTGTCCTTCAATAGCCTGTTATGTTCCGGGGTCACGGTAAGGGAATAATCCCGCGACCCCGGCAGGCTTTGGCCCTCTGAGAGGGGGGCCCCGTCATTATGCTGACGCTCTTTGAGGCGCGCGTTGCCTTGGTCGGGCAGCGAGTTGCCCTTTACTCGCTGCCCGCATGCCCGCGCCTACGGTTGCCGGAGATCATCAAGCGACGTCCGTCGCCGTGGGCGTCTACCACTGCGGGTGGGGTGGAGGGAGGACGCTGTCCTCTCTCGCTCGCGGCTCGCCTCCTCCTTCACGAGCATTACTGCCTCGCAGAAGGAGCAGACCGCTTCCCACTCCGTCTCGCCCCGCAGCATGGCCGCGACCAATACTATCCGCCTATCGCAGCCGTGAGGACACGTCGGTGCTCCTCCTTTCGCATCAGACACAGGTACCTCTCGAAACTTCCGTGTCCGGTGAGGACCTGCGTCAAGCGGTAGGTCAGGACGCCATGACTTCTCTCCAGCCACTCCTCAAAGAGGGGTCTTACAGCCGCAATTGCGGCGTGCCCGTCCATTAGGTACTTAGGGAAACAGTGTATAAGACGGGGAAGCGAGGTATGATGGGAAATCACACACTTAGAGCAAACACAATAGGAACGCAACGCAAGCGCCAACAGGACGCTATTTGTTAATGACCGCTTGCAAATGACGTCCTGATGGCGCTTGCGCTAAGTTGCTGTTGTGTTAAGTATGCCTGAAGAGTGTATGTCCTACTTCATATACAAAGTTACATAATTGAAATACCAAAAAATAAAATACTAAAATAGTATAATTATGTGTATATGTTCCTAATTTTTAGGGTTCCGTAGTCAACAAGGAACCCTTATAGTTTCGCCATGTCCGTCCGTCCGTCCGTCCGTCCGTCTGTCCGCAGTTTAGCTCAGAGACGCACAGTACTAGAGAGCTGTAATTTTGTGTAAATATACGGATTTGTTGTGCCAAAAAAGTGGTAAAATAAAATCTCGTAAAATATTTTTTTTTTGGGTACCTCCTGTACTTACACGTAAAGTGAGGATTTTTTTTTCTCGCGTATCGTTTAGTGTGGGGTATCATTAAATAGGCCTTTAAAAAATAATGATAGTTTCCATTAACAGTTTTTTAGGGTTCCGTAGTCAACAAGGAACCCTTATAGTTTCGCCATGTCCGTCCGTCTGCCCGTCCGTCCGTCCGTCTGTCCGCAGTTTAGCTCAGAGACGCACAGTACTAGAGAGCTATAATTTGGTATAAATATACGGATTTGTTGTGCCGAAAAAGTGGTAAAATAAAATCTCGAAAATATTTTTTTTTAGGGTACCTCCTGTACACGTAAAGTGAAAATGTTTTTTTTCTTTCTCGCGCACCCCTTAGTGTGGGGTATCATTAAATAGGTCTTTAAAAAATAATGTGAGTTTCCATTAACAATTTTTTGATAAAAAAAATTTGTGAAATATTAAGCTTTAAAGTGCTAAATTTTGCTCGACTCGAGTGTCATCCCCCTCTACCAGCTAAACGGTTATGTTTAGGGGTGTGAAAAAATTCACAATAGTAGTATATATAACGAAGTTTAAGAGAAAATTATCATGACTAAGTAGGCTTTACAACTTTACGAGTAATAGTCGACCAACTTATAAAATGTACTTGGTTATCATATTTTCTTAAACAAAATAATAATAATAATAATAAGCCCCCTAAAATCCAACCTTACGTCCAAGCTGAACACCTAGCTACGTGGGGGGCGGACACGCGTACTGTACAACTGTACAAAAAACTTACGCGGCTAACAAGGCAGGGTAACCCCTTATGGAGATGATGAGTAATAAAAGAGTGTATAATTTACGGTCGCTTCCCGGGGAGCGCCGGGGCGCATCTGGAGCCGATGCTAGGTGCCACAGCATGCGATCCATCGGCGGTGAGGAGTTGAGCAAGCGGGCTCCCACCGATAAAATTGTTACAGCTGGTCGTAGTGAGCTGAACAGGCGGGATCACTACGTAGAAGCTACAGCCGATTCCACGGGCGATGATACTATTTCTTTATTTTCATCCATCCCTTCTACTCGCCCCTCGTACATGACAAGAAGAAAAGCTAGCTTGTCTACCACCAGCACGCTTGATAGTGTTGTGCAAGATGTCAACCTTGACAATGAGCCTGCACCCGCTACAAGCGCTCAAATTAAGCGCAGGCGATGGACAACTGAAATGAATACGTTCATTCTGCGCACTTACTTTCAGTTAACCTTATTAGATTCAGACAAAAGAACCTACCCAGAACCACTTCACTTAAAATTCATCGAGAAATTCCCAGAAATGCAGGTTAGCCGACAGAGAATAGGAGACCAACGTAGGGCCATCATAAATAACAAACTACTACCACAAAAAACAATAGACAGCATTAAAAAAGAAGTAGAGAAAGAGCTAGAGCAACTGCAATTTAACCATCTCATCTTACAATCGCAAAATACTATAAATTGTACACAACAAATACATACAACAAGCATAGAAACACCTTATCAACAAAATAAAAAACAAACTCGAATGAGATGGACGAGTGAACAGAATGAAACTATAATAAAAGCTTATTACCGAGTCACAGAGCTAGGCAGAAATGAAACAATGTATAGAAAACGCATGTACGATGATTTCATTAGAAATTTTCCATCTCTTGCTCACCTAAGCGAACAAAGAATCGCTGACCAAAGGAGAGCAATAATAAACAATAAATACTTTACTGACGATAAACTAAATTCATTTAAAGCAGAGGTAGCTGAAGAACTCCAATTACTTAGCCACAACTCACACAATAGTAGCGAAACGCTCGATTTTCTAAACAATACCATTACACAATTAACACACAACATTGAATTTAACCCTAGTGAAGATAGTACACCTAATATACAAACAAATAACGTCGAACTTAATACCATAACAGATACTCGACCTACACAATGTAACCCAGAAAGGGATTCGTTGATAGATGAGACTTTCCAACAAGCACTCGATTTCTTTAAAACAACTAGTCCTACTAAAAGAATGTATATTCCAAAACAGAAACCCTCCAAAAATCTTGCACGAATAATAAACTACCTAAATAAAGTTACCTTCCCGGAAAATATTGACAAAGATACTGATTTCAACTCATTTCAAACCGTCATTTATTGTGCAGCATGGACCGTTGCTAAAGTTAACGGTGCAAAAATAACACTTGCACCGCGAGAAAATACTCGAAATAAGAAAACTGAATACAAACCAAAATGGCAAAGACGATTGGAACAAAAAGTTAGTGATTTAAGAGTAAAAATAGGTAGAATGACACAATTCATTAACGGAAATAATAGCAGAAAATTAAAAAGACATGTTGAAAAGATCATTAAACTATATAAAACTCACACTATACACGAGGAACCCAATACACAACCAATTCACACACTCGACACACTGAAACAAAAACTCTTTGTCGTAAAAGGCCGACTCGAAAGGTACAAAGCGTGTACTTTAAGAAAACAGCAAAACACTCAATTCGCTCACAATGAAAAACTGTTTTACCGCAATATCAGGCAAGCAACAACAAATACGCAAAATAACACCTCAAATCACAACGAAAATAACACGCCTGATCCAGAGACATTGCAACACTTCTGGGCAAGAATATGGGAACAGCCGGTTCACCATAATTCCCAAGCTGATTGGATACAATCAGAATTATCAAATAACTTTCTTCAACCCATGACATTTGAGCAGATTTCCTCAGAAATATTCCATGGTGTTTTGTCAAGGCTTCATAATTGGAAAGCTCCTGGATCAGACCACATTCATAGTTACTGGTACAAGAAATTTACAGCAATTCATTGTTATTTACATCATTTTATAATAGTAGTTTATGTAACTGGTACATAATGAGGGGTATTATACACGAGTGTGAGTTTATAAAACGAGCGAAGCGAGTTTTATAATAGTATCACACGAGTGGTATAATACCTAGTTATGTACAGTTTCATACACTACTTTATCTACTCTCATTGAACACGAACTTATCAAATAAAAGATAAAAATTAATAAACACTAACAATCATCCACCATGTCATCCACCGAAACACAAACGTCAAAATCCCAACATTCCCTTAGAAAGCGCGCGCAGCCACAGATAAAAAAGTAAAAAAATGTATCTATGATCAGTAATCTGTATCATAATGAAAAAAAATTAAATTATAACATTGTTTTGTTAGACAAACAGTGTTATAATTTAATTTTTTAATTTCATTACGATACTCTATGGTATAAAGTATGTCATTATAAACTCGTTTTGAGTTTTGTATTTCGAAGTTTACGATATGAGAGTAGATAAATAAATTTATTCAAGACCCTATATCAATGCCTGATTACATAACGTCTGGTACAACTTTCATGATACCCAAAGATCAAAATGATCTCTCAAACCCCGCTAAATACAGACCCATTACATGCTTGCAGACTTTCTATAAGATCATCACATCCTGTATATCTGAACTGATATACGAACACATTGAGGCCCACAACATCTTAGCCGAACAACAGAAAGGATGCAGAAAGTTTAGCCAAGGCTGTAAGGAACAATTAATAATAGACTCCGTTGTTCTCAAGAAAGTCCAAAAGTCCAAATCTGATTTATATACCATGTATATAGACTACAAAAAGGCCTATGATTCAGTTCCACATTCGTGGCTAGTACAAGTTTTAGAAATATATAAAATACACCCATCAATAATAGCATTTCTCAAAAACGTAATGACGAGTTGGAATACAGTATTAAGAGTCACTACTCCAACTAAAACAATTGACACTAACCCAATTAAAATACAAAGAGGTATCTTCCAGGGAGATGCACTTAGTCCTTTATGGTTCTGCCTTGCTCTAAATCCATTATCAAAAATACTAAACTCAACTTCACTGGGGTGCTATGACAGGAAACCTCCACGTGCGCCCGTGGACTGGAGTTCCTTCTCGGATACGTCCGGGGGGAAGACCAGTTTTTCGGGCCGGTGCACCCTGGGATGCGGGCAAAAACTCTTTCTTAAGCACTGTGTGCCTAAGTGGTCTCTTTGCCCGTATGCGAATAGCCTGTCGTGTGGACGCTCCAACGCGTGTCCCTCTGATTAGCAGAGGGCACAGCGGCGGAGCGGGCTTGCGGACGGTGAGTGATGGGTAGCTCGCCGTCCGAAGGACCAACCCCGGGTCGGTGGCGCGTCGTGTTTCGCGCCGAATGCCTGCTGGGGTCGCGGGTTTTTTCTTAACCCAGGATACCGTGGCCCCAGAACGTAAAGGGCATAGGAAGGAACACGGGTGGATTTTAGTCACTAAGAGTCTGACAGTCCCTTCCGCCCCACCCAGGGCGGGAGGACTCATTTGATGATTTTACCACCTAAAAAAAAAAAAAACTCAACTTCACTGGGAGTCCCCTTAAAACCTTCTTATGACCGGCAAGAAGAGAGCCAGGTTGAATTGCTAAACCATTTAATGTATATGGACGACATTAAACTATTCGCAAAAACCGAGAATCAACTAAACGAGTTAGCTAATATTACGGAGAAATTCACAAATGATATTAAAATGGAATTTGGTATAGATAAATGTAAAATAAATTCAGTACGAGCAGGACAGAACTACCAACACCAGTACACCTTAACTACAGGCGAACATATAGAACCTCTAGATGAGCAGGATACTTACAAATACCTAGGGTACGTACAATCAAGCCAAATACACACTACAAAGATACCAAACAAAAACTCAAACAGCAATTCCAACATAGACTAAACACTATCCTTAAAACACAACTCTACGCCCGAAAAACAATAAAAGCAATCAACACCTTTGCTATCCCTGTCCTCACCTACTCATTCGGCATAATAAACTGGACCAAAACTGAACTCCAAAACCTACAACGCAAAATTAACATTACAATGACTAAATTCCGGAAACACCATCCAAGATCATGTATACAGAGGCTAACATTACCGCGGAAAGAGGGAGGCAGGGGACTTATTGACATATTGAATCTTCACAACCGACAGATTACATCTCTTAGAAAATACTTCTTTGCTAAAACTGAATCCTCCACACTACACAAACTAATAGCACAAAGCGATCTACACCTAACACCTCTAAATCTTAACGACATAACTGAACAGAAAAATGAAAAATTGATTGATGACAAAGCAAAATGCCTAGCATGGACCCAGAAGTCTCTACATGGAAGACACCGCCAAGATTTATGCCAACCTAATGTCGACAAAGAGGCGTCGAACGCATGGCTGAATCGAGGCGAACTCTTCCCGGAGACTGAAGGGTTCATGCTAGCTATCCAGGATCAGGTAATAGAAACCAAAAACTACAGAAAACACATCATAAAAAATTTACCAAATGACACATGTAGAAAATGCAATAGTTCATCGGAAACAATTCAACACATAACTGGCGCTTGTAAGTCGATAGTCCAAACCGACTACAAGCATAGACACGACCAAGTAGCCAACGTTATCCACCAAAAACTAGCTCATAAATACAAACTCATAGATAACATTGTGCCATATTATAAATACAAGCCCGAAATTTTACTAGAGAACTCCACAACCAAGATGTATTTTGACCGAGGTATCTTCACCGATCGCACAGTCCATTACAATAGACCAGACATCACACTGATTACCAAAATAACCAAAACTGGATTCTTAATAGACATAGCCGTGCCAAATACTCATAACCTACAGAATACAATAGCCGAAAAATTATCCAAATACACTGAGTTAAAAGACGAGGTAGCCCGACTTTGGAGCCTTCAAAAAGTTATCATTGTCCCCATAGTTTTATCTACAACAGGAGTCATTCCCAAACAGCTGCATCAGTCTCTAAGTTCTCTTAACCTACCACCCAGCACTTACCACCTACTGCAGAAGGCAGTGATTCTAAACACATGCAGGCTCGTGAGAAAGTTCCTGCAATGTGAATCAGAAAATATAATACCGTCTACGCCGTACCGCACGGACTCTAACCTATCTTCTACGATACCTAACCCACCTGATGAACACCTGGCTTAGGCCCGTGCCATCAGACCTTCCCGGATAGCCGGAGAAACAGAAATGTTAAAAAAACAAATAATAATAATAATCATATTCCACAACTATCACACAACGCCATCTAGTCCCAAGCTAAGCAGAGCTTGTGTTATGGGTACTAGACAACTGATAAACATACTTATATATTTCTAAATACATACATATTATAGATAAATTACACCCAGACACAGAACAAATGATCGTGCTCATCACACAAACATTTGTCCTGGGTGGGAATCGAACCCACGACCTCCGGCATAGCAGTCAGGGTCACTAACCACTAGACCAACAGGCCAGTCAAATGTCAAATGTATCGGAGATCATGCTCTTCAACTGCAAATGTAAGTTTGTCAACTTTATTTTTACAGCTTTAAGTGCCATACATCACCAAGATGCCATGGCGACGTAGCCAGCAACGTCGCCAACTATATTCTATGGGCCGCCAGATCACCAGTTGGTCGCCAAGTGAGTTAACCGTCATACATCTATATAGGAACTAGTTGGCGACGTTGCTAGCTACGTCGCCATGGCATCCCGGTGAGGCATGGCCCATATAGGTATGATTTTTGGGGATAGGTAGGTTTTATCGTCAACTATTTTTAACTAACTTCAAAAAAGGAGGAGGTTCTAAATTCGTCGTAATCTTTTTTTTAATGTATTTTTCCCGATTTCGCAAAGACTCCTGGACCGATTTTGAAAATTCTTCTTTTTAAAATGAAATTCAGCGAATCAGTTTAGTTAGTTCGCAGAAGTATTTTGATGGGCAACTACGGAACCCTACACTGTGCGTGGCCCGACACGCACTTGGCCGGTTTTTGATAAAAAAATTCGTTTGTGAAATATTAAGTTTTAAAGTGCTAAATTTTGCTCGATTCGTGTGTCCCCCCTCTACCAGCTAAATGGTTATGTTTGGGGGTGTGAAAAAATTTACAATAGTAGTATATATAACGAAGTTTAAAAAAAAAATATCATGACTAAGTAGGCTTTACAACTTTACGAGTAATAGTCGACCAACTTATAAAATGTACTTGGATAATATGTTTTCTTAAACAAAATGTATCGGAGAACACTGCAAATGTAAGTTTGTCAACTTTATTTTACAGCTTTAATAGGTATGTTTTTACGGTATGTTTTTTGGGGATAGTTAGGTTTTTATCGTCAACAATTTTTAACTAACTTCAAAAAAAGGAGGAGGTTCTAAATTCGTCGTAATCTTTTTTCTTATGTATTTTCCCTGATTTCTCAAAGACTCCTGGACCGATTTTAAAAATTCTTCTTTTTAAAATTAAATTCAGCGAATCAGTTTAGTTAGTTCGCATAAGTATTTTGATGGGCAACTACGGAACCCTACACTGTGCGTGGCCCGACACGCACTTGGCCGGTTTTTTTTTAATTTCTGGGTTTCTTACAATATTATTTGTAAGTCATATTCTGTGGTCACATTTCTCAACTTATTTTTTTAATTTTGTGTGCCCATGGAGCACACAAAATTAAAATAATAAAATAGACTGCATTTCATAAACTACTGTAGCAATTATTATAAAATTAGCAAGAGTTTTGTTATTTTAAAAAAATGTTAAAAAAAAAATGTCATAATATGTAAAAGAATATATTTATGCCCAAAGAA
This sequence comes from Agrotis segetum, assembly GCA_036375495.1. NCBI lineage: Eukaryota > Metazoa > Arthropoda > Insecta > Lepidoptera > Noctuidae > Agrotis > Agrotis segetum. The sequence goes on from JAQSVV010000104.1 coordinate 402,714, forward strand.
TTGAGGAAAAAATTACAGCGTACGTACGAGTATAAATTAATGTAAATATCTCCCTTTTTTCCCCAATTATAATTATTAATGAACAGTTGAACATACCTACAACAATAGCGGAAACGTGACCTCATATGTGTAGCAACCGAAAAATACGTATGTGGAAGGAAAATAATTCTAATTTACGGGACCTCTTATCGAGGAGTTATTTTAGACCAATATGCCTACAAGTCCATTTATAAAGCGAAGGACTTTTTAAATCCAGTTATTCGGAAACAGTCTTCAGGAGTAGATGCTCTATCGTTTCACCTAAAACTTTACTACTTTTGTGGTATTATGTGTAGAACGCAACACGTGTTGGCCTTGATAGCGCTGTTTGTGGGATTGGCGTACTCCTGGGGTAAGTTGTTTTTACATTTTTTTTTTTTTGTGTTTGGTTTTGAATTCGGTTACCTTTTTTTTCAAAAAGTTTAGTTTAGATATTCAACAAAAATCTTCATATAATCGGCGTCTTTGAAAATCTACAATGAATCCTAGTAAGCAACAAAAACGGATCTATGCGGGCAACTTCACGAGGTATATACTCGTATAATCGTTATGTTATGTCATTTCCTGCGACTGAACACTGTCTCCCGAAATACAAGCTAAGCTTAGTTCGGGAATCAGTATCAGTATTTTCATGGCAATACATTTTATGGAGCCACTTACCCTAAATAACAACTTTGAATGAATGTATTTTTCTGGGTCAATAAACTTTTTTTTTTGTTATATACCAACCTTGTCCAGAATGTAACGAACACTTTTCTGTAAACCTCATCAAAATCGGTTCAGCCAAACACGAGATAATCGCGAACAAACATGCAATCGTCTCTAAAAATCTACAATACAAGTAAGCAAAAACGTATCCACGTGGATATCTATTAGTGTTATATACTAAAACCTTTTCCCAAATGTAATGAACACTTTCCTGAAAACCGCGTCAAAAAATCCGTCCAGCCGAATGCGAGATAATCGCGAACAAACATACATACATACAGGTTGAACTGAGAACCTACTTTTTTCTTTTTGAAGTCGGTTTAAAAACTGATGTTACCGAGTTGTTGCATGAAATCGGGCTGCGAGTGCCTTCTGTGTTCTTACATGGACCTCATTCATTATACAGTACCCAAAGCACGAGTTTTCACTCTTTTACTTTACAGCGTCTTTCCAGTATTTACAGCGTTTCTTGTATGAAAAAATAGCACAACGTCTCTGGTGTGCGAAGAAGGAACTAATTTTTCCTTGAAAATTGTCAATTTGATATTGTCAAAGTTTCAGTTTACTTTACGTCTCAAATACCGAAAACTTGTGCTAAGGATACTGTATACACCCCAGTGGTTGTCACTGCGTACAGACGGAACTCGTTCATGATGAGAGCGAGTCGTATGTACAACGAAACCTGCCAGGAAGCTGATATCGACATTTCCAACACAAGTGTTGCTAATTTGAAAAAGATCTTAACTAGAAACTTCTTCGAAAGTGAATAGTTATTTTTTTCCTGATAATTATGTTACTTAAACTCTTTACCAATTTTCTGTTTACATGTGGAAAATTGTAATAGGCCATATTTTGTCTTAATTTTTATTTAGGTACAGTCACGAGTAATAACATGTATACACTTAACAAAATTCAAACGCAATTTACTCGTAAAATACTGGTTTCCACTTTGAAATGAGACTTATTTCGTAATAGTATGGCTTCCAAAATATAAGACTAATGAAAAGGCGAAATTTTAATCAATATGGTAGCAGAACATCGCTTTTGAATAATGCTTAGTGTATACATACTATTGCTCGTGACTGTACTGCAACTTACTACATCCTGTTTAGCTGTAAGTTTTCTTATTTTAAAATACTCTAGTTTACCACCATTTTTTTTTTAGCGTGGTAAAATCATCAAATGAGTCCTCCAACCCCGGGCAGGGCGGGAGGGACTGTCAGACTTCTACCTACTGACTAAAATCCACGGTGTCCTTCATAGCCTGTTAGGGAATAATCCCGCGACCCCGGCAGACTTTAGCCCTCTGAGAGGGGGGCCCCGTCATTATGCTGACGCTCTTAGAGGCGCGCGTGGGACACAACGCGCCGTCGACCCGGGCATGGTCCTTGGTCGGGCAGCGAGTTGCCCTTTACTCGCTGCCCGCATGCCCGCGCCTACGGTGGCCGGAGATCATCAAGCGACGTCCGTCGCCGTGGGCGCCTACCACTGCGGCTGGGGCAGAGGGAGGACGCTGTCCTCTCTCGCTCGCGGCCCGCCTCCTCCTTCACGAGCATTACTGCCTCGCAGAAGGAGCTAACCGCTTCCCACTCCGTCTCGCCCCGCAGCATGGCCGCAACCAATGCCGGGCGCGAGAGGTAGTTTACCACCATAATACAACATTATTTTTAGTACATGCGAAACGTTATGTTTGTTCAGAATCAGTAACTGATTCGATTCCAATAAGTTTTACACCATGTTATACTTTTTTTCAAAAATATTTTAATTAGATTATAAAAACAGTTAATTACAATACAATCACCGTACGGTTAGGTGCCTATTGCCAAACTATATCACGAGTGTATTACACAGGAGACTCGGTTTACGGGGGTGTACCGCGAAATGAGCATGTTTTTGAACGGACAACCAGGTAATATACAAGCTTGTAACTTTGTGATTTTTAGGGTTCCGTAGTCAACAAGGAACCCTTATAGTTTCGCCATGTCCGTCCGTCCGTCCGTCCGCAGTTTAGCTCAGAGACGCACAGTACTAGAGAGCTGTAATTTGGTGTAAATTTGCGGATTTGCTGTGCCGAAAAAGTGGTAAAATAAAATCTAGTAAAATATTTTTTTTATGGTACCTCCTGAACTTACACGTAAAGTGAGGATTTTTTTTTCTCGCGTACCCCTTAGTGTGGGGTATCATTAAATAGGCCTTTAAAAAATAATTATAGTTTCCATTAACAGTTTTTTGATAAAAAAATTCGTTTGTGAAATATTAAGCTTTAAAGTGCTAAATTTTGCTCGACTCGAGTGTCCCCCCCCTCTACCAGCTAAACGGTTATGTTTGGTAATGTGAAAAAATTCACAATAATAGTATATATAACGAAATTTAAAAAAAAAATATCATGACTAAGTAGGCTTTACAACTTTACGAGTAATAGTCGACCAACTTATAAAATGTACTTGGAAAATAGGTTTTCTTAAACAAAATGTATCGGAGAATATCTACTTCAACTGCAAATGTAAGTTTGTCAACTTTATTTTTACAGCTTTAATAGGTATGTTTTAACGGTATGTTTTTTGGGGATAGGTAGGTTTTTATCTTCAACTATTTTTAACTAACTTCTTAAAAAGAGGAGGTTCTAAATTCGTCGTAATCTTTTTTCTTATGTATTTTCCCTGATTTCTCAAAGACTCCTGGACCGATTGTGAAAATTCTTCTTTTTAAAATCAAATTCAGCGTATCAGTTTAGTTAGTTCGCATATTTTGATGGGCAACTACAGAACCCTACACTGTGCGTGGCCCGACACGCACTTGGCCGGTTTTTTATGATTCGGTTTAAAATTTTGTACATAGATTCTTTACACAACAATAATGGACAGGTGTATCGGGTTCGCATAACCAAAAATAATGTTGTATATAACTTCACACAGAAAGCTAAACTATTTATCTATTGTTTCAGATTTCGTCATCAGCAAAGAAAATATACTAGAATTTTATACCAATAACGGTACAAAAACGGCACACTTTATATTAGACTCAAAACTAAAAGCAATAGTTTATAATGAAGTAGCCGATATGGTGGTGTACGTTGACGAGCAGAACAATGGTGATCGAATATGTGGTTATTACATAGCTGCCAATGAGACCAGATGTTTCACTGAAGCAAATGGACGAGATATTCGAGGTCTTGCCTTCGATCCAGCAACAGAATTACTATTCTTCACTGATACATCATATGAAAGTGGCATCTATTGGATCTCGTTTAAACCTGAATCTAATAATAATATCTACGGGAATCTATTGATCCAAACTGGCGATGTGATCCCCACAGATATTGCTGTGGACAGCTGTAGAGGGTAAGTTGACCAAAGATTTTGTTTTCTCTTCCTCACCCTAATGGTAAGCGTCCACAGGTCCGCATCACCGCATTATTATACGTAACGGATTTCAGTTTGCCCTGTATTAAAACTCATACAGCTGCATCCACTGATCCCGCATCGTACAGACAAAATGCCTACATGCGATGCGTACCGATGACGTCATACGAAATTTCGATCAGTGGACGCTATGAAGGTGGTATCGGCAACCCGATTGCTGATACTCGCGTCGGCAATCCGATCGCTGCCGAAACAGAAATCCGATTGATGCGATGCGTCCGATACGTACGATGCCGACCTGTGGACGCTTACCTTAACCCTTTTTTTTCTCCTCTCCCTTAACTCCTTCTTTTATGTCATTCATCTCACAAAACATCTTGGTATCCTTTTTTGACTTCTATTCCTCAAAATTCATATCCATGATCCTTTTCGTCATAATTATGGATTTCATCCCTCCTCATTACATTAAATGTAAGCGTCCACAGGTCGGCATCGTATATACGTATCGGACGCATCGCATCCGATGGATTTCTGTATCGGCAGCGATCGGATTACCGACGCGAGTATCAGCAATCGGATTGCCGCTGCCACCTTCATCGCGTCCACTGATCGGCATTCCGTATGACGTCATAGGTACGCATCGCATGTAGGCATTGCCGATGAGCCGTCCATACGATGCGGATCAGTAGACGCAGTTGTATGAGTTTTAATACAAGGCAAACTAAACTCCGTTACGTATGATACGTCCGACACGTGCGATGCGGACATGTGGACGCTTACCATTATTTTTTGATATGAAAGTTTAGATTGAGTTGTAGCAAGGAAGATTGTCATGTGATCGTGTCAATCCTTTTTTGTGTCATTAAAACTATATTTTGTGAAGTTAAAACTGGTTTCTTTTTTATTTTATTTGGTGACAATTTAAAGAGATTTTCTTTTACAGTTATATTTACTGGATCAACGCAGATGTGTGGAGCAGTACTATTGAAAGAGCTCGGTTCAATGGTTCAGAGAGAGAAGAATATTCTCATCATAACCGGGAACTACACAGTCTGGTCATCGACCAGGTTACCCAGAAATTGTATGTGATGGCACATGTCATGGGCATGGAACACATTGTTAGGTATACTGATGTACGCTTAGTTCACAACTTTACTGTCCTAAATAATGTGAACTATTATTCTTCTTACGCTCCATTAACAAACACGCTGGCAGTTTCAAAAACATTCCTTTATTCTGTGAACTGGTGCACTGATAACTGTGAATCAGATTACGTACGGAAATTGCCCAAAATTTCGACAGATTCTACAGATTTTCAAAATATTTGGTTTGGTAACAATACCTCTATAAATGGTATAACAGTGAATTATAATATTAAAGATAATTATCAGGATCTTCCAAATTGTGAACCGCTCATGAAATATGTACAAAATAATTTTGGTACATCAAAAGGAGCTAAGAATGCTGTCATCTCTAATAACTTTGATTCTTTTTTGCAATTGTTTTTGTTATTTTTTTTAATGTTCACTATTATACCTGTCCAAAAAAAACAATAACCAAAACTAAAACTATAATATTTAGTTTCTTAAAGGTGAGGCCAAAAAGCGTAATTTTGTGAACCGTGCGTGAGTCACAGAATTTCGGACGCTTGCATAGAAAAAATCTTTTGTGATGCAAAATGAGTGGTCTGCACGGTGACAAAACACGAAATTCTGCGACTCATGACTCACAAAATTACGCTCGTTTGGCCTCAGCCTAAGAATACATAATTAATTTTCTGTTTACGTTGAATTAAAGTCGATTGAAAACGATTATACTCGTAAAAAAAATATTTCTTTACTATTTCTTATCAAGATGATGTACAAGCATTCCGTAAGACGTCCACTGCTGAACATAGGTTTCCAATAGAACCGGTTGAAAGTGGTTTGCATCCAGCGCAATCCTGTCATTCATCAGATCATGTGTCCACTTTCCAGGTGTACATCCCACACTGCGCATGAGGTACACTAATAAAACAAAAACCTTTGGCTGATATATTCATATTTCTTTTCGTGGGGGAATTATTTTTTTGGCGAACTTAGAACAATCCAAAAAGGGGCACCTTTCTAGCAAGCCGCAAAGAGAATAGAGTCGCGAACATATCCAACAACTACATCCGAATGGTTGTGTAACCCGCCCGTCTAAACATTGTACTATTGTCTCTATTTTCCCGTGCAAATCTGTTTAGCGTAGAGGTAAACTATTGACTTGAGAAGATTTTGACCTCGTACGGGACATATCCTACTAATATTATAAATACGAAAGTTCGTGAGGATGTATGTATGTGCATGTAGGTATGTTTGTTACTCTTTCACGCAAAAACCACTGAAAGGATTTGGCTAAAATTTGGTACACAGATAGTTTATAACCTGGATTAATACATAGGATAGTTTTTATCCCGATTTTACGTTCCCGTGGGATAATTTTCGAGTTAAAGAGGGTGAAACCGCTGGCAACAGCTAGTTACTTAGATTTTATGGATACTTTTTTTGTTTTCTTCGTAGGTAAACATTATTTGTGTTATTCTGTGTGATATACAGACTTATTTCTTCTCATTTATAACTTTTTCTCAACTTAAAAGTTTAAGTTCTCAACAACTCTACCTCTTCTTTTGACGGCACGATTGGCGAAGTGGCTGAGCAAACGACTGCTGTGCAGCGTATCGTGGGTTCGGTCCACACACGGCACAAATATTTGTATAATCTGCAAGTTCCGGGTCTGGGTATTTGTTTATGTGGGTTTCTATGTGTGTAGATCACTAGATATTTTTCATAACCATTAATAATGTTAGTACTTGAATAGCAAAGCAAGGAGCTCGTGGCTAAATAATTACAGCCGCACAGGTCGATTTTCGGGTTAAGCCGCGCTTGCCGAAGTTGGTCTGTGGTGTGGTGGACCATCTTTCATTGCGAGATTCCTCCGTGCCTCGAAAATCACGTAAAGCCGTTGGAACGACTGAGTTGATCTACAAATGACTGTCGATCCCGGCATTAATCCCGGATGACATTTTGTTACTTAACTAGCCAGAAGCTTTAAAGTCTTATAACCAGTCTTACCATGGAGTATCGTATTATCCAGTTACTGGGTTCTAGAGGCCTGATAGGCAGTCGCTCCATGTTGAATACTGATATTCAGCTGCAACCGATTTGATTGGAAGCCGACCCCAATATAGTTGGGAAAAGGCTAGCCAGTTGATAAGTGCTAACATACCAAAGCGCACTGGGCCTGTGTGGCTCACTTCTTCTTACAGATGTGGGAGCCATGTCCCAGCAGTGGGAGCACTATTGCCTGATTATACTACTATTAGAGTCGTATAAATTGCTATACGTATTGGTCTGACAAAAGAGTTTATCGACACAACATAAAGATGGTTATTAAATAATTTTACATAATGAAAGGAATTTCACATACAATATTATGAAATTATTACTAAAATAATCACACTTCCGGAAATTTCCTAATACAAGGCTCAAAGCAATTATTGTTTACTATAAAAAGTCGCCACAAATGTATGACACCATGCAAATAATCACTTAAGGTTACGGTAATTAAAAATTATGCACGGTTCGATCATTCAACTTTTAACACAGATTTTTTTATGTCATTGTGACGCCACACAATTTATGACATCAAAAAATGTATGAGAATTTACTACATCAGTTGTAGTGTAGGTTTTCATAAGCCAGTTACCTAGATTTTACTTATTTTCCTCCGCTTTTTACGGGATGGCCGGAAAACTGACGAGCAAGAGAAAAAAATAGGTCCTTGTGGTGGGTTTGACGCAGATTGTGCACTTGACACAAAATGTGCACTTCGCAAATTATGCAATTCGCAAATTGTGCACTACTCAAAATAGCAATTCGCAAAATGTGCACTTCGCGAATTGTGCACTTCTCAAATTGAGCACTCCTCAAAATGAATGTGAATATTATTATTATAGTTCAAAGTAAAAAAAAAAACGATTAATTACAAATTATTTTTTATTATTTTGCTTGATTTTAACACTTTATCAGTAGTTTCATGTGAAAATAATCACGTTCTAAATGAAAAATAGTAAAGTGGTTTTTATTTTGAAACGAATTTATGATATAATTTTCAGATTCATTTAAGGAGTGCTCAATTTGCGAAGTGCACATTTTGCGAATTTCACATTTTGCGAAGTGCACATTTTGCGTCAAGTGCACATTTTGCGAAGTGTGCAATCTGCGTCAAATCCGTTGGGGTGTACGAATTACCCTTATGTTTATTTTTGAGAACTCTCGACCTGGCCCCGTAATGAAGTTGAAAAAAGTACAAGACTTTTTCAAAATTCGTAGGTTATTCGGATATAGCACGAAGGACTTACATTCCACTTTTTGCGTTTGTCTAAGTTGGCCATATTGCTCGCAGAGCAGATGGCCGACCGATGGGGTCGAAAAGTGCTAGAGTGGAGACCACGGACTAGCAAGGTGGACAGACGACCTTATACCTAAAGGTCGCCGGAAGACGCTGGATGCAGGTCGCCTCCAACCGGTATATGTGGAGATCAAAAGGGGAGGCCTATGTTCAGCAGTGGACGTCCTATGGCTGAGATGATGATGATGAAGTTGGTATACAGTTACAGATATTACATACCGAGCTTCCTATACTATCCGCTGCTATTTCATAATTTATCTAAGAAATTACTTGTAGAATATACACTTGGACATCAGCATTTATGTCAATTAATGTAATTTTACAAAATAATTGTTTACAACTATTGAAGAACCTGGTAATTTTTGTTATGTAATAAATGGAAAGAATTCATGGAAAAATTGTACAGGTGTCATGACACATTAACCTAACTCAATCTTTCAAAATTATTTAACAGTACCCTTAGCACGAGTTTTCACTCTTTTACTTTCAAGTTTTAACAGCGTTTTTTTCAAAGACATTCCGATCTTCGGGTTAAGCCGCGCTTGCCGAGGTTGGTCTGTGGATGGGTGACCATTTGTCATAGCGAGTTTCCTCCGTGCCTCGGAAAGCACGTAAAGCCGTTGGTCCCGGCTGTCATTTTTAGATCTTTGACAGTCGTTACTGTTAGTAAGAAGCTCTATAAATCTGACAACCAGTCTTACCATGGAGTATCGTATTACCCAGTTACTGGGTTGTGGAGGTCTGATATGCAGTCGCTCCACGTAAAATACTGATATTCAGCTGCATCTGGTTTGACTGGAAGCCAACCCCAATATCGTCGGGAAAAGGCTACGCAGATGATGATGAGACGAGACATCACGAAGAAAGTGGTGATCCAAAAATTTTTACCAATAGGTAAAAAGTTGCTCAGTCTAGTAGTCGCGTGATTAATTCCGTTCCGGCCAAGCTGTACAAGTCTGACAGTAGGGGTGGGAGGACTCATTTGATGATTTTACCACGTCAAAAAAAGCTTAGTTAAGTTACTTAAAGTTCTCAGTCACAGTGGTCTTCCATGCAAATGTGAAACACATTGCATTCATTCATCAGGTAACACATTATTTCATTTAGCTGATTATTTTTTGTTACTGCTTGTTTTGCCACTCAACACGTCGGTAATTATTGATGGGGAAACAAAAAGATGGCAAGCGTGAGTCGTGGGATTGTGTTGGTACACCGTTGGTTTAGTATTTTGTTTGAATGGCCTGCAGTGGCAATGGTTGGCCCTTGTTTCTATTCAATAGGACAAATCATCTTCATTTTATTTATTTATTTAATCATTTATGTACACACAATAAGATACTTAAAATTAATAGTACAAAAGGCACTGCTAATTTAACAGGAATTTCTACCAGCAGACCTGCGACAGGAAGAGTGTGTGTCTGTGTTTCCGAACGCATACAATCCTTCATCATCATCATCATCATCTCAGCCGTAGGACGTCCACTGCTGAACATAGGCCTCCCCTTTTGATCTCCACACATACCGGTTGGAAGCGACCTGCATCCAGCGGCTTCCGGCGACCTTTATAAGGTCGTCTGTCCACCTAGCTGGTGGACCTCCTACGCTGCGCTTCCATCCGTGGTCTCCCCTTACATACCTTACAACCCTAATCTCTTCAAATTAGAGTGAACAGGCTTCTTCTGGGTAAGCTCGCTCCATCGTCGACCTTGTCTTAGTCATTCCTGACCTAGACTAAGGTCAAGAGCAAACCTCTCATAAAAAAGAGTGAAAAAAAAAGAAATGTAGACAGTAGCGTGTGAGAACAAGAAAATAATGAAGAGATAAAAATGAATGTCTTAACTTAATAAATATTAGTACAGAATCATATAAATTAAAAGTAATATTATTATAAGTTTTTAGATAAATACAAAAACCTAAAATGTATCTACCTAAATAAATGATGACAAAGAAATAAAACACCTATTCAGTTTTGAGAGGAAAGATAAAGCTATTGGATTCTATTTTTGAAAGTAGAAATTGAATTTGACTCTCTAATAAGTACTAGGAAAAAGCGAGTACTGGTCTCTTTTGCCTCAAAGTTTACCTAAGTCTAAAAAAATATAATCTATGTAAAAGTTTTTGGGTTAACTCATCATCAGCCAATAATGTTCCCACTGCTGGGACACAGGCCTCCTCTCTGTGACAGGGAGTGGGCCATAATCCACCACGCGGGCCCAGTGCAGGTTGGTAGATGTCTGTCTTCGAATTTTTGGTTCTAGGACATGCCGCGATGTCCTCACGATGTTTTCCTTCACCGTTTTGAGAGCAGTGGTGATGAAATAAATTACACAAAGTAATGCGCCTGGCGGGGTTCGAACCTACGACCGGACCGTAAGACGGGACCGATACCACTGGGCCACCACTGCTTTTGGGTTAAGTGAGCAGTATGAATGCAGATCATAAGGTCCTGGGTTTAGTGCCCAATTTGTGCAATATTCGTATGTTTTCATCGGAAATTCTCACAGCCTTCGACTGTGAGTGTTTTAAGATAATAGCAGTGGTTTCGTCAATAAATGAGCATTAATAACATCACTAGATTTTGTTTTATCCTGTTTTCCTACAATTAATTGATGACTGACTAGATTTGCAATTGGAATTTTATTTTTTAAATGTATTTTTCCACGTTCAACCCCTATTGGACGGTGAAGCAGAAAAAATTTTCACAAAAGATTTTTTTAACCGACTTCAAACAAAGGAGGAGATTCTCAATTTGGATGTTTGTTGCATGTTTGAAATGTAGTATAAATCATACCTCTGCCCATCCCATCGCAAAATACAAGCAAGATATTATTTCCCAATCCACAATTAACCTGAATCTTCACGCTACCTCCAGGTAATGAGACAGGCAAGTGGACAGTTCTGAATGGGCTATGGCAACAAATCAAATTAGTAGACCATAAATTATGTCTCTTCAGATGTGGTCGTACAAACCACATCTATCATACAAAATGTGATGGCTCCGTATTCATAAGTTAATGGGGAATTGAAGTTTATTAATGGTGAAATAGGGTTGTTTCATCATCATCATCAGCGACGTCCACTGCTGAACATAGGCCTCCCCCTTAGACCGCCACGCCGAACGACAATTCACCACTTGCATCGGTCGCGACCCTCACGATGTCGCCGGTCCACCTAGTAGGAGGCCTGCCTACACTACGTCTTTCGCGGTTCGTGGTCGCTACTCTAGAACTTTTCTTCCCCATCGGTTGTCAGTTCTACGAGCAATGTGGCCTGCCCATTGCCACTTCAACTTGCAAATATGAGCTATGTCGGTGACTCTGGTTCTTGACCGAATATCCATGTTCCGGATTTAATCCCGCAAAGAAACTCCGAGCATAGCTCTTTCCAATGCTCGTTGATTGAGTTTTAGTAGGGTAGAACGCATGAAAAAACTGAAAATCTGTTAACTTCATCAGAAAGAAATTTGAATAATAATGGACTTGGTATGATGATGATACAATGGTATTTTTTGTTTTTTTTTTTTTATATCAATAATTAATGACAAAGATAAAACGCTTCCAAATTTAAGAGTGAGAGAGAGAGGTTTGTGACGTCATAACCCCTGTTAAATTATACCGACGTTTTATGATTTTTAGAAGATTAGCATTTTCGTTAATATTTGTTTACAATGTTTTGTATTTTGGTCTACATAAGAAAATAAATCAAATCAAATCATATATATAACGGAGAGTTCGTTATCAGAGGGGTTGGGATATCGGAAATAACATTCAGAAAATCTTCGTTAACACTTTTAATTACTTGCTAACACACACTGAATACAAAATAATCAAGGATGTCCGAGATATCGCTCGATTAAAAACTCAGGAACGCGAGAAGTTTAACATGGCGGAGCAACCAAGATGTCTACCCAGCTTGCCGGACCGATTCAAAGTGTTCACTTCACTAAACTGACCGCCCATGTGGCCTACCCCACACAGGTTAGCCAACATCTGTCAACGTCACTACCTGTCAACGCCGAATAGCTGATTTAACTTCCGCACCGACATTTGACTCGACTATTCGTTCGGTGTTTCCGTTGCTCCCCATGCTAACCATCTCCAAATTACGACTAATTTGACGCTCCTAAACAATCTGTCAATTCTAACTTAATAGTTACTTCAATGAGAGATAGATGGCGTTATTCTAAATTAACAATAATCAATAGAGATTCTAAATCGCGTTTATGTTTTGATTCCAGGTCAACGATAATAGATGGCGTAATTCTAAATTAACAATAATGAATAAAGATCCCAAAATTGTGTTTGTTTTGATACCGCAGCATGATAATAGATGGCGTTATTCTAAAATATTGTGCTTCTGTATTCATTCTCCGACACGGCCATTCTGACAATCACACGTCCTCGTGTGAGACACTCGTCCTCGTGTGAGACATCACATCCTTGTGTGAGAAATCTGGAATGAGAAAAAAATCTCGAACAGTAATCATTCTAACCGTTCGGCCATTCCTGACCCAAATGGAAAAGGTATTCTCATCAAATAATTACAGGGTCTAATAAAAATCAAAACAAACTATTTCTCTAAAAGCTGACATGTCGAACAACACCCATACTCATTCAAATAATAGGAAACTCATTAAAATATTTTGCAGCGCTCATACTCTGACCTCCATCCGGCCTTCACCATCACACATTATAACCTCCATCGGTCATAAGCATGAAATCAATCGACCTCCATCCGGTCTTCAAATCATTTCGAGCCTTTATCAAAATAATTTCAAAAAGGTTTGTTCAACATGCTACCTTATTTTTCCTATAACGTTACAGATTATAAGAAAACTCTTACTATGCTAGATAATTTAAATTTTAAGTTGACTACTGCCAAACCAAAACAAAACAAACTAAAATGAAAGAATAAGGCACATAATAGACATTGGCACAAAATTAAGAAAGCATTATGACTCTGCCAAACATATCCACAGCACTTAACCAGCACCATGCATCACTTCTTACCCACAGTCACTGAAGTACTTAACCAGTACTTAACATTGTAGCGCTTAACCAGCGTTACAAATCCTATCACTTAACCAGTGATAATAATAACGCTTACCCAGCAATATTAACCCTCTAACGCTTAACCAGCGAAAGCACACATAACACCCTTAACCAGCGATTCAACAGCTAACTCTTAACTAGCGAAAGTCTACATCATTACACGCTTAACCAGCAATTTTACAGCTAACATTAACCAGCGAAAGCCCACATCATAACACGCTTAACCAGCGATTTAACAGCTAACGCTTAACCAGCGAAAGCCCACGTAATCCGCTTAACCAGCGATTACACTACTAACGCTTAACCAGCGATAGTCATCACAACTCGCTTAACCAGCGATTCAACAGCTAACGCTTAACCAGCGAAAGCCAACGTAATCCGCTTAACCAGCGATTACACCACTAACGCTTAACCAGCGATAGTCAACTCAACTCGCTTAACCACGATTCAACAGCTAACGCTTAACCAGCGAAAGCCAAAGTAAAGTTTAAGTTCAAACACTATCCATCGAAAATCCTAGAGCAGCCAAGTACCTTTGCAGTTGTACCATTACAATGCAAGAAACTAATCATCAAAAAGCAGGAATCAAATTCGTGGCCTTTGGCTAACACTAGCCCCACCAACAAACCTCTGTTTGGTTCACACCGTTCATCACGAACGCACAATACACGACTTCTGCCAGTGCCACCCGCACACCGCGCATCCATGGACACCACCGGGATGTCAATCAGATAAGGACTACGGCTACGAAACAGCTACTGGTACGGTCTGACCAGCCGAAATAAGATTCCACACTTATCATCAAACTCAAAATGGTACTTAACGCTCAGGCATCCTCTGCAATCGATCAAGTGCCCGCTACAATCAGGCCACACATGAAAACAACTCTCAATACTAGGTTTAAACTAGGGGTACAGACTTTAATAAAGAACACAAGGCACCAGAGTCGTAAACAAAATGAAAATTGCTCACCGGATAGGTTTCCAGTCGACGCGCTCAGGAGGCACAGGTCAACCCTCTCCTCATTAACAGGCTTCGACGCCCGGAGTCGGCGCCGCTCCTCTCTCCGCGCCGTGGCAGTGGAAGCAGGCGACCCCGGATGCATGAAACCACGCAGTTGTTGCCATTGCTGTGGTTGTGGTGCTTCAAAGTATCCTGCTTCACATCTTTTCGGTAGCAGCACGGATTTATGACCCGGCATTGCGGCAGGCAAAACACTTCAGAGGCTTCACAACACTATTCGCTTTGCTCCAGCTCTTGTTGTAGCTAGCCACGTGTCTTGCAATAAAAAGTCGCTTGAAGTCAGTCCACGTTATCCCAGGAAACGACACGGTAGGCAGCCAGGTAGAATCTCCTCCCTTCAAGGCGCGGCTTACAGCGACCATAAGCGGGGCACCCGCCATGTTGATCTTGGTCCGAAAGCACATCACTGTAGTCGTCACCCAACCACGTGCATCCACATTTTGTTTTTCAAGATCGAAATCCGGTAAACGAAAGCCACGTGACGACGTAGTAGGTATTTTCACGGCTTGAAATCAGTACCAGAAAATTGCGGTTCTGTTTTTCCAACAGACGCATCCATTTTTCGTTTTTAGCGTTTTTATTTCGAACACGTGGGTCGTCGTGGTCAATCCCACTTCTGATAACGGAGAGTTCGTTATCAGAGGGGTTGGGATATCGGAAATAACATTCAGAAAATCTTCGTTAACACTTTTAATTACTTGCTAACACACACTGAATACAAAATAATCAAGGATGTCCGAGATATCGCTCGATTAAAAACTCAGGAACGCGAGAAGTTTAACATGGCGGAGCAACCAAGATGTCTACCCAGCTTGCCGGACCGATTCAAAGTGTTCACTTCACTAAACTGACCGCCCATGTGGCCTACCCCACACAGGTTAGCCAACATCTGTCAACGTCACTACCTGTCAACGCCGAATAGCTGATTTAACTTCCGCACCGACATTTGACTCGACTATTCGTTCGGTGTTTCCGTTGCTCCCCATGCTAACCATCTCCAAATTACGACTAATTTGACGCTCCTAAACAATCTGTCAATTCTAACTTAATAGTTACTTCAATGAGAGATAGATGGCGTTATTCTAAATTAACAATAATCAATAGAGATTCTAAATCGCGTTTATGTTTTGATTCCAGGTCAACGATAATAGATGGCGTAATTCTAAATTAACAATAATGAATAAAGATCCCAAAATTGTGTTTGTTTTGATACCGCAGCATGATAATAGATGGCGTTATTCTAAAATATTGTGCTTCTGTATTCATTCTCCGACATATAAATTTAACATTTGCCTCTACATACAAAATGTATATAGAAGCGTGGCAACGCAAAACATTCAGAACATTCGGGTCGCAGGCGTAATGCACGTCTGCGTCACTGTCCGCGACGCACGCGTCCTCGTCTTACGTCTCTTCTGTGTGGCCTGCGCTTTACGACTTTGACATCTATGTGCAGGAACCTTTAAGGATTTATATTGCGTATATATACCATCAAGTGAGATTGTGGTCAAAGGCGAACCTATCTTTAAATAAAAAAGTCTTGCTGAGGTCAGTCTGAGGTCTAAGGCCCATCAACTTTCAGTAATAAATTAAAAGAAAATCATATCTATTTCCAAACACATCACCACACAAGCCTCATGGAGTAACAAGCAGGTCAGAGGTCAATAACTAATAATTTCTAATTAACTTTAATAGTGTGAATGTAAACGTCATCGTCAATTATAATTACAATTTAATTTAAATAGTTTTACTGACTGGAATTAATTAAAGTTGTAATTTTGCGTGGGAAATAGCCTGGGGTGTGTTGGACCCCTTTTTCTCATTTAAGGTTATTGCGTCGATGTAGCCCGCGAAATTCAAATTTTCTCGTTTTTTTGCAATTTGCAGGCCAGTGACATGTTGTTACTTTATCAAAATATGAACTGCGGTAGTAACAAATATAATTTTAAATATAAAAATGATCAAAACATTCGCTCCATCAGTTCTCACTTAGAAAAGCTGCATGTAAGTTAGATTTCGGAGATTTTAACATTAAGCACCTTATCTATGTAAAGAGCCCGCATCCCAGGGTGCATTGGCCCGAAAAACTGGTCTTCCCCCTATCCGAGAGGGAACTCCAGTCCACAGGCGCACGTGGAGGTTTCCTGTCTTAGCACCCCAGTTACCATGCAGTACCCTTTTTTTTTTTTTAGGTGTTAAAATCATCAAATGAGTCCTCCCGCCCTGGGTGGGGTGGAAGGGACTGTCAGACTCTTACTGACTAAAATCCACCCGTGTTCCTTCCTATGCCCTTTACGTTCCGGGGCCACGGTAACCTGGGTTAAGAAAAAACCCGCGAGTCCAGCAGGCATTTGGCGCGAAACACGACGCGCCACCGACCCGGGCTTGGTCCTTGGTCGGACGGCGAGCTACCCATCACTCACCGTCCGCAAGCCCGCTCCGCGGCTGTGCCCTCTGCTGATCAGACGGACACGCGTTGGAGCATCCACACGACAGGCTATTCGCATACGGGCAAAGAGACCACTTAGGCACACAGTGCCTAAGGAAGAGTTTTTGCCGGCATGCCCAGGGTGCACCGGCCCGAAAAACTGGTCTTCCCCCTATCCGAGAGGGAACTCCAGTCCACAGGCGCACGTGGAGGTTTCCTGTCTTAGCATCCCAGTTACCATGCAGTACCCTTAGCACGAGTTTTCAGTATTTGAAACGTAAAGTAAACTGGAACTTTGACAATTTCAAATTGACAATTTTCAAGGAAAAATATAATTCCTTCTTCGCACACCAGAGGCGCGGTTCCATTTTTTTATACAAGAAACGCTGATACTGGAAAGACGCTGTAAAGAAAAGAGTGAAAACTCGTGCTAAGGGTACTGTTCACTGTTGACTTGAAGACCCCAAGGTTATAGTGCATATAATGACGTCATGCACAATAATAATAATAATAATATTCCACAACTATCACACAACGCCATCTAGTCCCAAGCTAAGCAGAGCTTGTGTAATGGATACTAGAAAACTGATAAACATACTTACATATTTTTAAATACATACATATTATTATAGATGAATTACACACAGAACAAATGATCGTGCTCATCACACAAACATTTGTCCTGGGTGGGAATCGAACCCACGACCCCCGGCATAGCAGTCAAGGTCACTAACCACTAGACCAACAGGCCAGCCTCAATATAATACCAATATTGTTAATAAGATACAATATACTTTAAACGTTGAATAATAATAATAATTGTACGATACCATATCCGTGCGTCCATGAGACGCATCTTGTAATGTTACTTCCGTTCCATTCACTCCACAGTTTGACGTTATGGTTGGCGCAGTGACTGAACGATCGACTATGGCCGTACCTATCGTGGGTTTGAAATATTTGTATGATCTACAAGTTATTTCGGGTCTGGGTGTTTGTAAGAAAATACGAAAGAGGCGCAGTTTTTTTAAGTTGATTATAATTAGCTCACTGCCACAGAATGTTTATCGTATTATAATCATTAAAAGAGTCCTCCCACCCAGGACTAATTGGGAGAGGCTTTTTTTTGAGACAAACCCACCACACTATTCCCAAACCACTGCAACTCCTGAGAGCCAGAATCAACAGTGGCAACCACCAGAAAAGCGCCGAGACAATGAAGCTCAACGTGTCCCGGAGAATGAATTTACCTGTCTTGGATCTTGCAACGAAATTAATCCGAAAAGAATAGTGGAGGAGTAGGATTGGGAGAGACTGTCAGATTTATACTCAACGGTGATCCTTCAATAGCCCTTTACATTCCAGGGTCATGGTTTTCTGATGAGACAGTTCCGCGACCCCAGCGGACTTTGGACCAGTAAAAGCCCCTCCAGGAAAGTGAGGTTGCTGACAGCTCTTTCAGACAGCTTCTCTTTGTTTTCATGCTCTACAATCCCATTAGGGATGACCGTAACTGTCCGCCTATCTTCAACAGCCTATAGATGTTCCCACTGCTGGGACACAGGCCTCCTCTCTGTGAGAGGGAGTCGGCTATAATCCACTACGCGGGCCCAATGCGGATTGGTGGATGTCACATGTCTTCGAATTTTTGGTTCTAGAACATGTCGGTTTTCTCACGATGTTTTCCTTCACCGTTTTTGAGAGCAGTGATGATGAAATAAATTACACAAAGTAATGCGCCTGCCTGGATTCGAACCCACAACCTACAACTTGTAAGTCAGGGCCGATACCACTGAGCCACTACTGCTCTCATCTGCCTATAGAAGCGTTTTGTTAAGTTCGTTCCGTTCACTTATATATTATGAACCAATTATGCGCATTACTAAACATTTCAACAATTGGTTAATACGAAGGTGTAGGGTCAAAGTGGATTGTACAGTCAGCGATAAAAAGAGCTGGTCACTGTAAATTCGTATTAAATTGCTTATCTATTTTATTAAAAGTGTAACATGTACCGCCTTACCACAAGAAAGATAAACATCTTTAAGGTGTCTACACAGCAAAGGCCTGATTGAACATGCTAATCGGGCCAGGCTTTGGTGTGTAGACAGCCTAGAACACTTGCCTAAAAAACTGTCAACGTCAAAATGACATTTCACGTTGATATAAGGGTCTTTTTGCAGTTTCACTTTTTTTAGACAACAACTTCTTGTAGTAATTTTAACCGGCTTAAGGTGGTTAAAGTTTTGAAATTATTTAAATTAAACTTTGCACATTCAAAATTGAGTTGGCGTTTGAAGCTACGACACGAACAAACGAAAATGCTCCTATTAGTCTTCTGTATTTTCATTTACTTGTTATCAAAGCGCTTTGTAGCGTCGACATTGTTAGCGAAGATATTAGTTCTATAATGATTTCATTGAAATCAACAATGAACCTGAAAGAAAGAAAGCAAGAAAAAAGACGCAAAAAGGGAAGAGTGGAAGGTTAGGTACGGGGAGGCGTTTGACCAGCTGTGGTACAATAGAGGTTAATAAAAAAGTTAAGCTCAAAAGGTGTATACTTCAATATGCCAGGCCTGTTGGTCTAGTTGTTAGTGACCCTGACTGCTATATCAGATGTCCGTCCAGGACAAATGTTTGTGTGATGAGCACGATCATTTGTTCTGTGTCTGGGTGTAATTTATTTGTAACATTTATGTATTTAGATATATATAAGTATAATACACATACACATAAACACATATATTCCACAACTATCACACAACTAGTCCCAAGCTAAGCAGAGCTTGTGTTATGGGTACTAGACAACTGATAAACATACTTATTTATTTTTAAATACATACATATATTATTGATAAATAACACCCAGACACAGAGCAAATGATCATGCTCATCACACAAACATTTGTCCTGGGTGGGAATCGAACCCACGACCCCCGGCATAGCAGTCAGGGTCACTAACCACTAGACCAATAGGCCAGTCAAAGTATAAGAATAAGAATAATTTATTAAACCATTGTTACAAACATTTTCTTAACCTATGACAAAAGGGATTTGTGTAACAGTTTTGCTTACTTATTAACTAGACAGTGGTCCCCAAACTAGGCTGTGCCTGTATCTTGGGGGCCGGAGTTGCGATAGCTTTTAACATTTAATTTAACATAATATTGTTGTCGATATGAATTACACATTTTGGTAGGTATTTGGAACATTTGGTGAAAAGCGTGCTTAGCGTTACGTAAATTAATAATGACTAAAAATTATACAATTAAAATTAAAATAAAATGTAAAGAGTAAATTATTATGCTCAATAATGTTGCACACATGTGTGCGCGCGCATGTAAGTGTGTATAGATGATTTTTTGTGTGTTTGTGATTGTGGGTGTGTTTGGTGTGTGTTTGTGTGTACGTTTGTGTGTGTAAGTGTGTATAAGTACGTATGGTTGTGAATCTTTAGCACTGTACAGGTTTCATTAACTGATAATGTGTTCTGTTTCGTCGTATGGTAAGGAGAGAAGCATTTTATGAATTACTTTCTTACATGAATGGTAGCTTTTGTCTTTGATATAACATAATTTGTTAATTTTGTTATAAACATGAATGTGGGAGTAGAAAGGACAACGTCTAGCTAGAGCACTTGTTGCATTAGGAAGAGGGATGTGTAAGATGCGTTTAGAAATTAGGTTTTGATAATCAGACCTATCTTTTATAGATTTGTGAGTACGTAGTGTGGCATTTAGTATAAATAACTGCCGTACCCGTAGAACAGGAAATTCTTTATAGAGCAGATCCGTTGGAAATCGGAAAGGCTTTTTTAGCATTACTTTGATTACAGCTCTTTGAGCTCTTTCTATTTCTATAAATGTGGTTTTACCATAGTATGTTTATCAATTGTCTAGTACCCATAACACAAGCTCTGCTTAGCTTGGGACTAGATGGCGTTGTGTGATAGTTGTGGAATATTATATTATTATTATTATAATTGTGACTGTACAACAAAATATTTTAGGGCAGTTATTGTCCAAAAATAGTTTTGCTTAACACCTCCATTTCTGTGCTTACTTATTTAGATACGTGACTGTACAGGGCAAGGTAGTTCATCACAAATAACATTTCACGTTACATCACAATCATTTGAAATGCGTACTGTATGTAGTTCGTTAATATTGCTACAATTTTAATAATGATTTTTTATTGTGAAATATTTAAATTGTTGCAGTGACAATCAGAAAATTATTCGTTGCCTGTGATGAAATTAGTGACAGAGGTTAGAAACGCTGTTATGTTCACACATAATAATAACATCACTGTTAATATTCTATCTCAATCCAAATTCCGATCCAAGTCTTTTGATGGATTTTTTTAACGTAATAAAATCATAAAAAGATTCCTCCCAACCGGGGCAGGGCAGAAGGGACTGTCAGACTCGTACTGACTAAAATCCACGGTGTCCTTCAATAGCCCTTTACGTTCCGGGATCACAGTAGCTTGTCAGTCCCGCGAACCTCATCATCACTTCGAGGGGCGCGTGGAACGACGCGCTGTCAAGCCAGCCATGGTCTATGATCGGACAGCGAGTTGCACATTACTCGCCGGCCGCATGCCCGAAGTCTTTTGATGACTGCTTCTGGTTGGACATCTTTCAGACTTAGATAGCAAACTTTGTTCTGATTGGTTACAAACAAAAATCAGGATCAACATAGCAAGCGAGACAGATTTATTAACCCCATCTGCCTAGCCTTTTCCCAACTATATTGGAGTCGGCTTCCAGTCGAACCAGATGCAGCTGAATATCAGTATTTTACATGGAGCGACTGCCTGTCGGACCACCACAACCCAGTAATCGGGTAATACGATACCCCACGGTAAGACTGGTTGTCAGACTTTAGAGCTTCTGACTAATAGTAACGACTGTCAAAGATCTACAAATTACAGCCGGGAACAACGGCTTTATGTGCTTTCCGAGGCACGGAGGAAACTCGCTATGATAGATGGTCACCCATCCACAGACCAACCTCGGGAAGCGCTGCTTAACCCGGAAAATCGGCCTGTGCGGCTGTAATTATTTAGCCACGAGCTCCTCAGACAGATTTATTAACCAGAGTAATTAAAAAAAATATAAAGTTATACCTGATTTGACCTAATTACTTCGTACTAGCTGTTGCCAGCGGCTTCACCCGCTACAACTCGAAAATTATCCCACGGGAACATAAAATCGGGATAAAAACTATCCTATATGTTAATCCAGGTTATAAACTATCTGTGTACCAAATTTTAGCCAAATCCGTTCGGTGGTTTTTGCGTGAAAGAGTAACAAACATCCATACATCCATACTTACAAACTTTCGCCTTTATAATAGTAGTAGGATATGATGTACTGATGACGATTGCACATCATTTATATATATCATCATCGATATCACGAATATTGTACCCTCAGGGTAATGTTCAATTAATTGATTCAATCAATTGGTAAGTGATTGAATTGTAATTTGATATTGAGATTGTCCATCACGCAATGTAACTGAATGATTCGATTTTGATGACTTCTAAAGAAATGCAGGTTCGATTTCTCTTGTATCGCGCGTGCTCTTACAAACATAATAGGCTAGTTGCCTAAAAAATGTAATTAGTCCGTCTTTTAGATTATTCAAAAATAAGGGACACGTATTTTTTTATTTGTAAATTAGACCAAAAATGACAAAGATATAGCCTATTAAAGTTACGTGTGACGGCACGATGCGTGGCATTTTTCACGCAGAGTGACGTCACAGGTAACTTAAATAGGCTATTATCTTTGTTCTTTTTTATTTAATCAAAAAAAGAAAAAATACGTGTCCAATATTTTTTATAATCTAAAATACGGACTAAATAGAATGTAATTATTTTGACCCTGGAAACTACCCTATTTAACCCTAGATTACTAACCTTATTTTTCGACGCTTATTACGAACCTTCGTCGTTTCGACTACGGTATTTGATAAAGGGGATAATGGGTTTTATTTAAATCAAACTTGGTAATTTTTCATTTTTATTATTAACTAATTACATTTTTCTTATAATTTACTATGTTTACATAAACTAAAATAGCATATTTAATAACCAATCAGCCTTATGAATGTGATCATCCGTTTTATGGTAAATTGAACATAGTGACATTTTCAAAGTTGCTTTGTTAGTATATTACAAAAAGTAAATTGTTAATTTATCTTTAAATATTAAAAATAAAGAATGAAATAAACTAATGAAATAAAAATTTTGCTAAAAATCCATCTAATAATGTATTTGTGACATACGTCAAGTTCGTGTTCCCCGCTCATCCATTTATTGCACTTGGTGCGATTACTTATAGTCAGTTTTCGTTTTGCAAAGGGACACAAGGCTTATGTTTTCTTATTTTATTGAAGGTAGCATCAGTCGCATTACTTGACCTTGTTTTTTTTTTATGAGGTAAAATCTTCAAATGAGTCCTCCCACCCAGGGTAGGACAGAAGGGGCTGTCAGACTTGTACTTATTCAAATCTAAAATGTCCTTCAATAATAGCCTTTTAAGTTCCGGGGCCATGGTTTCTTGACAGTCCCGCGACCCTGGCATTCTTTGGCCCTCATCTGGGGGCAGGGGGCCCCATCATATTGCTGAAAACTCTTTCAGACGCACGTGGAACAAGAAGCGCCGTCGTTTTTGGGAATCGTCCATGATCGGACAGCGAGTCACCCGTTACTCACCGTCCGCATGCTCACGCCTTAGGTGGCCAGAATTTGCCGCATTACTTGGCCTGAAAAGTACTTGCTGGGTCAAAGTAGATACTTCCTCTTCACCATCTGTTTCATAAGCAGGATCAATCTCTAGGTGGTCTTCTTTTCGCTTTCATATATCGCTGTCATCTTGTAATAATAACTGACGAACTATATCATAAACAACGAATAATAAATAACATTGAATATAAACAAAATAGACCAAAAAAATAACGGAAAGTACTCCACTAAGTAACACAAAAAGTTACGTTATTACTAACCTTCGTCGATGCGACGAGTCATGGTTGCTGGAACGGCGCTCACGGGCACCTTGGACTCAAAACAACACCGTCTATCGCAGGGGCAATGGGACGACAGAGATTACACAAAGTGTGGAAAAAGTTCGATCGCGCGCGCAAAATTTAACGCGATTTAAACGAACCCGCGTCGTCGTATCGACGAAGGTTCGTAATCTAGGGTTAAACTCACATACACAAATACCCAGACCCGAAACAACTACTTGTAGATCAAACAACGTTCAGGAATCAAATCCGCGACAGCGCAGCAGTCAATCTCGCAGCAACTGTGTCTTACGACATTATTTAACTTTAGAAATCTATCGTTGCAAATCAACACAATTATAAAATTTTAATTGTAAATAATTCTTAAAGTAATTGTTGGTTCTGGTTCTATCATGGTACCTATCAAAGGGCAACTCGCTGCCCGACCATGTACCATGCCCGGGTTGACAGCGCGTTGTGTTCCACGCGCGCCTCAAACAGCGTCAGCATGATGACGGGGCCTCTAGAAGGCTAAAACCTGTTGGGGTCGCGGGACTTATCTCATCACCATGACTCCGGAACGTAAAGGATTATTGAAGGCCGTGGATTTTAGTCGATACGATTCTGACAGTATGGGGTGGGAGTCCTCCCAACGAGTCCTCATTTGATGATTTTACCACGCTAATAAAAAATGATGCCTATCATTGGCAACACATGTTTGAAAAACGAACTGTCTCAGGTTTTTTTTTCAGGGACAAACCCCTCACATTATGCCCAAACCACTGCAACTCCTGTGAGCCAGAATCAACAGTGGCAACCACCAGAAAAGCGCCGAATCAAAGAAGCTCGACGTGTCCCTGAGAATGAATTCACCTGTTTTGGATCCTGCAACGAAATCGCTCAGAAAATAATAGTAGTGCAGTAGAAAAAATAATAATAATAATATTCCGCCACTATCACACAACGCCACCTAGTCCCAAGCTAAGCAGAGCTTGTGTTATGGGTACTAGACAACTGATAAACATACTTATTTGAAATACATACACATTATAGATAATGTTCACCCAGACACAGAACAAATTATCGTGCTCATCAGACAAATATTTGTCCTGGGTGGGAATCGAACCCACAACCTCCGGCATAGCAGTCAGGGTCACTAACCAATAAACCAACAGGCCAATATGTTTCCACTTCCCTCCATGCAAGCAGGAGACAGAACAAAACAAAGCCAATAGGCACATAGAGACATTACAACTGGGAGAAGCCCAGTTGCCTAGCACCACGGGTAAAAATGACTACTAATATTAAGACCCCTTTTACCTGCTTGCGCGTAGAACTAAAATTGTGGTCGTCGAATTTACCAAATTAATTAATACTCCAACATTTTGGAATACCTGTAAAAGAAAGACCAGTTTTTCGTGTTGTAAAAAAACGTAAAATATTTCAAAAAACTCTTTTATTAACTTTGTGGTAATTAATCTCCGACAAGTAGTTTACTGAAAAATCAACGCAGAGTCGATTTGCGACTCCTAAATCTACCATTAATATTTATAATTTTAACCAAAAAAAATACACAAGTCATCAGACATACGTTTTTGTCATGAAAAAACGTAGTAGAATTTATATTTTTAATAACACAAATTAGTAAAAAAATAAAGTCTGAGGTCAATTTTTACGTTTTATATCGCTGTTTTATCGCCATTTTTGGTTCGAACAAAGCATAATTACATTTAAAAAAATATGTAAATATAAACTATGTTTACAGACTAAACTAATTTCTAAATTTCATTAAAATCCCTTCATGTAATTAATCATAATATCGTTTTTAAAATCACTCTAAACTAGCATAAATTACGAAACATAACCGGGCTGCGATCAGTACGGCTCACAGACTAAGTAGAGAGTATACACTCAGACGGCAATCTTCGAACAAAAAATAACGACCAATAGAAAGCGCAAGAATAGAGATTGACAAGCACAGATTATACAGAAATTCTTGAACAGGTCAAATGAAATGACTTTTTAAAAGCAACTATTACGATTTTAGATACAGGCCTTTTGTCTTTTCCGTATTTGGACCTCAGGCTTTTGTCACAGATATTTTGTTTGATTTTTGTACTGATTGGTTTTGGTCAACCATATATCAGAGCAATCATTACTTGAATAATTCTCAAGTAATGATTGTTCTGACATACGATTGACTGTAGATTACAAAGTAAAACAGGTCTAAATAAAACAAAGAAATATAATTATAATACATGTTTTATTTTTTAATAAGTGTTTTCAAAAGACACGATTAATATATGCGGCATACGATGGGTAAATGTTGAGACCTCATACTATTACACCATTTAAAAATTCTTAATCTCAGAGTTAAATTGAGAAAGTCTTAATCAATGTCTTAATAAACATAAGACTATATCTGCCACCCTCTCGGATCAAAATGCTTCAAATTAAGAGGCAAACCCAAATTCAATACATAACAGAAAATTAAAAGAATAAATCTAACACAAAAAGCTTTACAGAAAGTAACTCAATACTCAAGTATTACTTAAAACTAGATTCAAGGCATTTGACTGGTTGAAATCTATATTTAAATAGAGATTGGTGCTTGAGTTTTGTTCTGTAATACGGGCCTTAGAATGAAACATTGGTTAAACAAGATACTCATATCATAATTCGTAACCACAGAAATAATACTTACTCAAAGATGCTCACACACATAACGAAATTTTTAAAAGAGTAAGTATGGAGTTTCTTGCCCATTCTTCTTCATACATCCTACATTAGCGAATGGGTGTAGATTCAATCCCACCCCATCCCATTTCCTTAATTTTAAAAATCGACGTTTAAAAGTGCCTCTTGGATGGCCTAATTGAAATAAATGATTTGACTTTGACTTTGACTTTGAAAACTAAATTTTATATAACAAAATATATAAAATAATAGAAAACAATATTTAATGGAAGAAATATAAGCATAATTAATACAATACATATTTAAATACATAATTAATAGAAGTTAACTAATAAAATGATTACATATTAATATAATATAATAATTACATTTGTTTAGAACTTTTAGCTATACCAACTGACTGGATGCTTGGTAAGTCCAATGTAATAAATGTTGCCATGCCCAAACCGGATATCATATTGATTGAACTTATTTACTACACCTATGCTATGTACACATGAATGCAATAATGAATCTGAGTTTGACTATCTCACAACTAAAATATCCATTTAGTACCTACTTCAAAAGATTTTTGTTTTATAAACTTTATAGCAGTTTTTGCCTTTTCACAAATGTTCAGCTGCTGGAGTATCTTCATTTTTATAATTTGGTGAGCCTTGGTATCTGAAATAATAAAAAAATAATTGTACATTTTTGAATTTGCAAAACAACTGGACGACGATTTGAAAGAAATTTGGTACACAGATATTAAGATAGACAGAAGATATTTTGTAACCTGTATTAATACTTATTTAATTGTTTTCATCCTAATTTTACGTTCCCATAGAATGATGTATAAAAACATTATTAAATAATAAATACAAGAAGTAGCCTTACCAGTTATTGTATGGAACTGACTCTTTATGTCATTGGGTGTCCAGGAATTGAAACTGAATCTTATGACTGAGACCACTCAAGTCAGTTTAATTTCATTTATTTCAGTTTGCCAGCCATATTATGTACAGCAATGACGGAGTTAGGGTTTCCTGAAATTAATTAAAAAACTGATATTAGGAAAAAATATAGTTGTCAATTAGTATAATATGCTATAATGACTCTTGCAACTGGCGGGTTTCCAACAATATGCATTCTTTATGTGTGCGAGTAGAAATTAACTGAATTACTTTCAGAATACATTTTAAGAGCTTTGGTTTATCTTGCTTGATGGGGTAAAATTGCAATGGGCAGAAAGACAAGCAGAATAAGCAATACTATGTATGTGCTAACATGCGAGTGCATTTGGGCAGTATTCATTGATACACACAAGTAGATGTAAAGATATTTCAAACTTACTTTTTTGTATATCAGGCGTATTGGGTAGTGCAGTAACAATCTCTTCAGCCGTGAATAGAGTTGGTTAAGCTAATATCCGTGGAAGACACTTTGAAATTTATTGTTTCTCAAATGTTTCGTACACAAAGTATAAGAAGTTCATTTTTATACTATTTTGTTGTTCGCAACGGATTTTGATTTGACGGATTTCTGTCTACTGTTACAATTCACAACACAAAGCAATATTAGAGTTCAATCTTGAGAGGATAATTTTTAATAATTATGGAAATAAACTCAGGAAATAAATCATAAAAATAATCATCATAAAACTTCACTTGACAATTGATTAAAATGGCGGCTGTGGCGGCGGCGTCTGATTGGCTGAGCCTGCTTAGTCTGTGATTGGCTGTTTTGACAATATGGCGCAATATGGCGTCTGAAACTAGGGCCTGCCGAGGGGAAAGCAAGGGGAAAGGGAGAGATTTAGCTGTCAGTTACGTGTATTGCAACCATAGACATAAGGTTCATAGATTTTCCTTGAAGATTGTTACCCGTGGTACGGCTCCAGCGCCCGTCGACGTAGGACCTGTGTCACTTTTTTCCTCGTCCTGATTTTAGAGCGTACGTATCGTGAACGGAATACTATACTGCGACTGCCACATTTTGATTCTCTCCATATATTTTTTCGTAAGGTAAGATTTTCGTTACTTTATCAAACTAAAGTATTTTTGTAATTATAATAGTAGTTTATAGAATTTGTGCATTAAATAACCATCCGTTTTTGTTTTATTAGTTTTTGCAATGGGGCGCAAGAGTGGTGAAAAATCCAATATGGCGGCCTCCTCAATCCAACCCGATAATATGGGTATCAAATGAAAGGGTTTGCTGTCAGGAATATGAAAAAAATAGTCACGTGTCTTATATCCAACATGGCGGACATCCAAGATGGCGGATTGGCTATTTGAAATGCATCCCCATGATATGGATATCAAATGAAAGGGTTTGTTATCAGGAATATGAAAAAAATAGTCACTTGTCTCAAATCCAAAATGGCGGACATCCAAGACGGCGGATTGGCTATTTGAAATGCACCCTCTTGATATGGGTATCAAATGAAAGGGTTTGCTGTCCGAAATATGAAAAAACCCACATTTTTGATTTTCTTAAAAAAAATAAAATAACCCTACGGGGCTGAGAGAGGGGCCACTCAAAACGTGGGGGCGTATATTATTTATGGGATATATTTACATGACGTGTATAGATCGTGGTTGTAACTTGCAAAGATACGCTCCCACACGTTTTGAGTGGCCCTTCTCTGCCCCGTAGCACAGTAAAAATATGGATAGTACGGAAACTACGTACTAACGTTCGAAACGGTGCACTCACACAAACACGCGCATCTACGAGGCTTCTGAGCGGACATCGCAGTGCTGTTAGTTCTGAGTGCCGCGTAAAGACGAGTTACGTTTATTTCTACAAAATCACGAGTGTATTGCGTTGTGTAGGTATATAGCTGTTTGAACTCGGCTTCATCATAACCAGAGATTTTGTTTTTTAAACGTCCTGCTTATTTTGAAAATTAAGAATGATTTTTATCAATATCGAATTCTATATCCGCGTGACCGTTTAATAAATTCGTAAATCATTTGTAAAAAAACCAAAATGGTTTCTGCTACAATTTCTCATAATAAGCGTTTTTCATAGTTTTCGTCTTCGAGGATTTTGAATCCGATAGTACTGTCAAAATGTAAATCCAAGATGGCGGCTGTTAAAAATATCGAGGTTTTCGTCATGGGTGTCGTTTTCATGGTTTTCGAGGGTGTTGAAACCGATGGTGCTGTCAAAATGTAAATCCAAGATGGCGGCTGCATAAATTATCGAGGTTTTCGTCATGGGTGTCGTTTTCATGGTTTTCGAGGGTGTTGAAACCGATGGTGCAGTCAAAATGTAAATCCAAGATGGCGGCTGCATAAATTATCGAGGTTTTCGTCATGGGTGTCGTTTTCATGGTTTTCGAGGGCGTTGAAACCGATGGTGTAGTCAAATTGTAAATCCAAGATGGCGGCTGCAAAAATTATCGAGGTTTTCGTCATGGGTGTCGTTTTCATGGTTTTTGAGGGTGTTGAAACCGATGGTGCTCTCAAAATGTAAATCCAAGATGGCGGCTGCATAAATTATCGAGGTTTTCGTCATGGGTGTCGTTTTCATGGTTATCGAGGGTGTTGAAACCGATGGTGCAGTCAAAATGTAAATCCAAGATGGCGGCTGCATAAATTATCGAGGTTTTCGTCATGGGTGCCGTTTTCATGGTTTTCGAGGGTGTTGAAACCGATGGTGAAGTCGAAAACGACACCCATGACGAAAACCTCGATAATTTAAGCAGCCGCCATCTTGGATTTACATTTTGACAGCACCATCGGTTTCAACAGCCTCGAAAACCATGAAAACGACACCCATGACGAAAACCTCGATAATTTTTGCAGCCGCCATCTTGGATTTACAATTTGACTACACCATCGGTTTCAACGCACTCGAAAACCATGAAAACGACACCCATGACGAAAACCTCGATAATTTATGCAGCCGCCATCTTGGATTTACATTTTGACTGCACCATCAGTTTCAACACCCTCGAAAACCATGAAAACGACACCCATGACGAAAACCTCGATAATTTTTGCAGCCGCCATCTTGGATTTACAATTTGACTACACCATCGGTTTCAACGCCCTCGAAAACCATGAAAACGACACCCATGACGAAAACCTCGATAATTTATGCAGCCGCCATCTTGGATTTACATTTTGACTGCACCATCGGTTTCAACACCCTCGAAAACCATGAAAACGATACCCATGACGAAAACCTCGATAATTTATGCAGCCGCCATCTTGGATTTACATTTTGACAGCACCATCGGTTTCAACACCCTCGAAAACCATGAAAACGACACCCATGACGAAAACCTCGATATTTTTAACAGCCGCCATCTTGGATTTACATTTTGACAATACTATCGGATTCAAAATCCTCGAAGACGAAAACTATGAAAAACGCTTATTATGAGAAATTGTAGCAGAAACCATTTTGTTTTTTTTACAAATGATTTACGAATTTATTAAACGGTCACGCGGATATAGAATTCGATATTGATAAAAATCATTCTTAATTTTCAAAATAAGCACGACGTTTAAAAAACAAAATCTCTGCTTATGATGAAGCCTAGTTCAAACAGCCATAATAATATACCTACACAACGCAATACACTCGTGATTTTGTAGAAATAAACGCAAGTCGTCTTTACGCGGCACTCAGAACTTCTTACAGTAGCTCGTTCTGTGTTCTTGTAGTAGATGTTTAAAAGGTTCTCATTCATAAAAAATATGAAAACTCGGAAAATGTAGTAGGTTAGGTTAGGTAGGACAAAGGGCTGATTTTTTAATAGTCAGACAACTTTTATCTGAGGAATGAAAATAGCGGTTTGACATAATTATTTTCTATAGATAAGCTGTCAAACCCCCATTTTTATTGCTCAGATATAAGTTATCTGACTATTAAAAAATCAGCCCCAAAACTTATTTATTGTTCAAACTTCACTTCTTAGGTTAATTGCAGATTCAGTTTTACTTCCACAACAATAAAATATAACTAACTTTAACTGACAGGTTATTTTAACACAAAATTTAAATAAATCACCGGAACAGTTTAACATTCGACATCTAACAAATATTGTGGCGGGCACATGCCGTTCAACCAATCAACGCGCGAGATGCTTTCCGTTCTATACCATTTAACAGTCTCATAGACTGAATAAACAAAAAAATCTTTTCCAGAAATGTAACCAAAGTGCATTACGATTATATCGGCTCAAAATTGTTTAGTCCGTCTCAACACTAGCGCTACACTGGTTGCGTTGTGTATGTGTGAACAGCTACGCACACATGAACATTGCTGCCGTCTTTTACCTAAACTCGAGCGTTCGAATTTTGTGAACTGGCTCTTAATGGGTCCTAAATTGTAAGGTTTGGCTTGTGTTACGCGTACAAGGATAAAGCTCCACATTTTAAAATAACGACTTAATAAAAGCCTCTACTTTGTTTTAGCTTTTATAATCATCTAATGCCCTTGACACTCACAGCGGGAGGCATTATCGTTATACTTACAAATTACCCTGCTCCTCTTATAACCCTACAATGTCTTACTGATTACCCTGTTCTTCTTGTCCTAGGGCCACAGTATTCTGCTTATACAGTCCTTTGACCTCAGCAGAAGATACCCCGCGACCCCGGCGTTAATCGGTCAACTCCATAAAAGCTCACCACAAAAACTTTTATCGTCTATTGAACACTTGTCTAAAAAAATAACAGACTATAACGTAGAAATAAGGTCCGTTTTGCAGTCACACTTTTTTTAAGACAAGCGTTCAATAGATGTTTAATTTGTCTTTCCGCAAGAATTTACTCCATTTTCAAACTCATGAAAAAAAGACCCGGAAACGACCCCCCCAACGCATCCTTGGTTGCCCAACGAACATAGAATTCAGAGCATGTATATAAGAGTACATAGGCGAGTGCAACATTCAGTTGGCCATGTACATTAGTTGCGTGCACACGTTGCTTTAGAATCTGTGTCAGTGTTTGTGAAGTGCAGTGTGAACGGACGCGGCTATTTGAAAAAAGTTAGTTGTTCTTTTTTTGAATTTTTCTTTTTTTTCTTAGTTCAGTGGTTGGAAAGTTTTTTTTAAATAGTTTCTGGTTTAAGGAGGTTTTATAGTTAGGTGTTGTTTGTGTTCGAATTTAGGTTATACGCTGTTGTTTTAAAGGAAGCTTACCTATTGGAAATTATTAAAACAAAAAAAATGTAATCAATATCATAAGCTGAAAAAAAAGGTTTGGAGAAAAATCTACCTTGTTTGAAATTAAAAATAAAACTGCAATTTTTCAAAGTTTCCAAAAAAAGTTTTTTTGAAGTGTTACTTACTTATTTATATAAAAACAAACAATTACACTATCTCTTTTCAAAATGAAACCATAAATGTAAGAAGCAGTTATTTCCATAGTCAAAGTTATTCATTTTTGCTAATTCATAACGTATTAAAAATAGGATAAGAAAATATTATTTCTAGTAATATAACCAATTAAAATTTATCTTTAAAATACACAACACGAAATTTCTACAGGATTTTTCTTACAATAAATAAAACAATAAAATTTGTATATAATATTTCTAGCCGAAGACAAGATAAAATGAACTACCCAAATAAATCAATTTACTAACTCAATAACTATAAAAAATCTTCCAAACATTTTCAACAGATTTAATGAAATAATCAATTTAACAGCTTCCGAGTTATTATTTAAATTATTATAATTACTATGGAAGCTGAATGATTTGAATACTAATTGTTGATCAAGTTCTATTCAAAGTTATATGCTCAACAGAGACCCTAAATATAAGTACGTGACGTAAACCAAATAAACTGACTTTTAATAAAATCGACTTCTGAAAAAACAAGAAAAGTGTAAAATAACTTTTGTTTAGGAAGTCGGTTACTTGATTCTTATTTTTTCCATCCTTGACTTTTTTGCCAGTGATTAACCGAAGTAAACTGTTTTTCGCATTTTGTGTTTTTTAGAATTTGGTTTATTTTTTTTTTCAAAAGTTTTTTTTTACTTCTTTTTTGGGTTTCATGCGTTATATTTATTAGTGTGATTGGGTAAGCAATGCATAGATTGCGTAGCAGCAATCGCGGTTGATTTGATATCTTTTATTGAAGAGTTTCCTCAATTTTCCTAAGATCCCGTTATCAGATCCAGACCAGATAATAATTATCATGTTAATTGTTTTTCTATTACTGCAAGATTAATATGTTACTAATAAATATAATGCGCTATGATACAAAAATAAGTTCAAATGACAAACATTCTTAACCGATTTTAAAAAGTTTTAATACCTTTGTAATGTGTCATAGAATGATATGTTATTATATTTGATATAATTTTTAATATTCAAAAAGACAAAATGTAGACTAGTACCATATACTTAAACATCTACCAAACCCTTAAAAGTAAAACAGCCGGAAAATTACATCACTTAACCCAGCATCTTAGTAAAATTGACATTTATGTCAAATCCAAAT
Organism: Agrotis segetum; assembly: GCA_036375495.1. Taxonomy (NCBI): domain Eukaryota; kingdom Metazoa; phylum Arthropoda; class Insecta; order Lepidoptera; family Noctuidae; genus Agrotis; species Agrotis segetum. The sequence continues at coordinate 436,924 of JAQSVV010000104.1, forward strand.
TGATTACAAAACAGTAATTTCTTCCTGCCCATTAGATTGACATGTCAAAGTACATCACATACGCAATACGGACACATTATGTAGTTTATATTAATGGTGGATGTCGAAATAACTTCACATAGATTCACATAGGTCGCGGTAAGTTACGTCCTATTGCGCCAATAGAACGCAAATGTGGAGTGAATCGATTATAACTAGATTTAATCTATGGGCTTACTGAATAAGTTGTGACGAAATATAGATAGAAAACTCAACTTCTAAAAAAGGAGGTTCTCAAATCTCAATTCGTCGCAATCATTTTTTTTATATGGAGAGCAGTGGTAGCCCAGTGGTATCAACCCGGACTTACGAGTTGTGGGTTCGAATCCAGCCAGGCGCATTACCTTGCGTAATTTATTTCATCACCGTTGCTCTCAAAACGGTGAAGAAAAACATCATGAGGAAACTGGCATGTCCTAGAATCAAAAATTCGAAGTGACATCTACCAACCTGCACTGGGCCCGCGTGGTGGGTTATGGTCCACTCCCTCTCACAGAGAGGACACGATGTTTTCCTTCACTGTTTTGAGAGCAGTGTTACAAAAAGTAATACGCCTGGCTAGATTCGAACCCAGAACTCGTAAGTCGCGGCCGATACCACTGGGCCACCTGCCACTGCATTAGTGTTTAATAGCGTAGCTTATTATAAATTATATTTTAGTACCGTTTACCTAGTTTTAAAATTAATTCTGTCCGACTTAATACTAGTGGTAGTCCAGTAGACCAATTAATTTAAATGTTACATTGTAAAAACAAGGTTTGTATTGTCAAAGACCAGATAATTAGCATCACACCTTTAATCCCCGAACGGGTAGGCAGAGGCACCCACATTTTGCTAATTTTTCTTATATCGTGGTAAAATCATCAAATGAGTCCTCCCACCCCGGGCAGAGCGGGAGAGACTGTCAGACTCGTACTGACTAAAATCCACGGTGTCCTTCAACAGCCATTAACGTTGCGGGATCACGGTAATTCATTAGTCCCGTGACGCCGGCAGTCGCTTTACAAATATAAGCATAGATAATACTTAAAATATTAGCTTTCTTTACTCCTCTTACACGTTACTATGCCTTTTAAAAGGGACTTAAGAGCGCTTATTCTGTAAGTTGGCGACGTTGCAAATGGCTGTCAAATATTTACGAGGTTAAATTTATTTTACAAATTTACTGCACGATAATAATAAAATGGCTCTGTAGTGCACTAAAAAATTGATTAGCGCATACAATTAATATCATAACACCGAATATATAGTTTTAGGCGTAAAAAAGAACTTGGAAACATTTCAAATGCCTTTTATACTCCTGAAACAGTAACAACATCAAATTCAGTGTTTTAATTGCATTCATATACTATGTTTTCTAGTGCAGTACAGAGTCATATTTCTTATTCTCTTACAGTAACATTATCAAATTAAAAACTTGTAAATATTTGACAGCTATTAGCGACGCTGCCAACTTTCTGGTTATGCGCCCTTAAACCAAGGTTTGAGTTAAAGCCAAGGCCAGGATGTGTCAAGTGCCTTCAATGTTTGTTTTGGAGTCTTGTCAGTTAAAACATTTTAGTTGTTAAAGGTACAAAGACCGGTGACTTGTTTTAAATGACTTTTGCTTCAAGGTTTTTGTAAGAAGGGTCGTGGGATACTGTGACCCTCGAACGTAAAAAGTATAATAACCGAGGGTGGATTTTTAGTCAGTAACCACTTTGAAAAAAACTTTTTTTTTTAATTTTTAGAACTTTTTTTTCTCAATGAACCTTAATCATCCAAGATCTTTCAGCTGTGCTTTAGAAAATTTTGTAATTTTTTTTAATGTCTGTTATGATGCTTTTGATAAAATTTACCAAATAGATAGATAGATGAAGGAATGTTTGGAAAATTGTCTAAGGAATGATGTGAAAGAAAAAGGAGTAGATGATACTATGACGTGTGATAGGGGAGAATGGAAGAAAAAAACGTGTTGCGCCGACCCCAAGTAAAATGGGATAAGGGCAGGAAGATGATGATGATGATGATAGATAGATGAAATATTTGTTCAGTGCAATAGAGAAACGATAACAAATAATAATAATAATCTTTATAATAATAATCTTTATTTCTCTAAAACACATTTACAAGACTAAATCTAAAATATATAGGTTCAGACAGCAGCACATTCAACTACCTCAATCTTATCACAATACTAGAAGGTTAATTTTCCATTGGGGTAGATTAATCTGCTAGCGTCGGTACATTAACGGAAACACATAATCGAAAACGAAATATCAAGACAAAAAACAAAAAAGGTCATTAATCTTTGGCACATTATTCTTTACTATTTTCGTCAAAAATTTTTGTTCTGAGTGTGAATACGAATATACGTACGAGTATGAATACTCATAATGAACTAATTTCCATATTACGAGCAATATTGTGATAGGTTATAATTTATTTAATGCAAAAACTTTTTCAAAAAAAATATAACCGCCTTCAAAAACAACCACAAAAAAGTGTAAAATAATCTACAAAATAACTTTTCTTCGGAAGTCGGTGCCTTTGTATTTTTTCTTTTCATTGTCTTTTTAGCCACCGACTTCCGAAAGAAAAGTTATTTTGTAGATTATTTTACACTTTTTTGTGGTTGTTTTTGAAGGCGGTTATATTTTTTTTGAAAAAGTTTTTATTTTACTCTTTTTAGTTTAAATATTCAACCCAAATTCTTGTTAAGAACATTATTCTCTTACATGTGCACTAGAATTTTGTAATCCTTCGCACCAGTACTTACATCACTCATGTACACATTAAGCTAATAAAATTCTATATCTCAAAAATTACTGAACCGATTTTGATGAAACTTGCAGTATTCTCTTAGTTAAATGATACCTAGTACAACAAAAAAAGAATTACTTAAATCGGACTTGTAGTTCCGGAGATATAAATCAATCTATGCCTACTCCTTACTATTAAGGAGTTGTACCTTCCATCATCAGGTCATCCACCTGAGATGATGATTATCAGATGCAGATACTTGAACAGCTTTAGAAAATATATGAAAATGGTACTATGTGCCTATAAAATTTGAAGGTTGCCCTCAATTTCCCTAGGATCCCATCATCAGATCCTGACCTGGTGATCATGGGACCAATTGGAAAGTATACCCTTTCAAACAAAAGAAAAAAATTCCAAATCGGTCCAGGCGTCTTCGAGAAATCGGGGAACATACATAAAAAAAAAAAAAAGATTCCGACGAATTGAGAACCTCCTCCTTTTTTTGAAGTCGGTTAATAAAAAATTACGAAATATATTGACCCTCAATGCAGCGCCATTAACCTGGAATGATTCATAATTTTTTGTTGAAAATTTATTACTTTTACCTCACTTTGCATTTTTTATAACAACACGTGCACATTTTTTTCTGTATTATTAATAGGTATGCATGATATTCATAATTTTAACAGTTTTAGATGTAAACACGAGAGCAATCGATTATACAAAATTATAGCAATGATGACATTGATTTTTTTTTCTACGAGACAACATCTGTCGGATCAGCTAGTAAACTAATAAAAATACAAGTACTTAAAAGTGGCAAAATATTCAACGGCGACAATATTTTTTTTCGCTTCGCATTTCAGCTCTCATTATTTTTAGATATAGACAGCTGTAATTATTTTGTAGCATAGTATTCATGACAGCCCTAACTTAAATCAAATTACATTATAATATGAAACTCGATGGCATGGCATCACTCCAAGTATGCATTTTGTTCGTGAGTTCTCAATTTACGAGAAGCGTAGCTTTTTGATTGGTAATGAGAAAACTTACTAAATTAATGTTTTTAAAGCCGCAATCCTTTTTTTTATTTCTTTTATGTCAATCTGCCTAGCTTTTTTCAACTATGTTGTGGTCGGCTTCCAGTCGAACTAGATGCAGCTGTATAATATCAGTATTTTACATGGAGTGACTGCCTTTCGGACCTCTACAACCCAGTAACTCGGTAATACGATATCCTATGGTAAGACTGGTTGTCAGACTTATAATATTTGTTTTATGTATTATTCATCATTTTATGTATGTATCATTTGTTAAAATATCTTAAGACAATCGTCTACCGAGCGCTCGTCCGTACTAAAAGGGAAAACGTTTTCCTGCCCCTAAATGTTATCCTATCTCAATGATTTTTTAGAATGCTTCTGACACAGTAAAAAACTAGGTTTACAGGTTTTCTTTTTTTCAAAATTTATAATAGTTTGAAAGTTACAGGCGCCTAAGAGTTGCTTTTGAAAACAAGAAAACCCATAAACCTAGTTTTCTTGTGTGTCAGAAGCATTCTAAAAGATCATTGAGAGAGGATAACATTTTGGGGGCAGGAAAACGTTTTCTCTTTTATAATTGGTGCCAGTTAAGATGGCAATAGCGGACCTTGACCCCTACATAATAAGTCCTCGTATAACGACATAAGCTCAGAAATAGCACTTTTATAAAATACCGAATAAATTAGTAAGTATATTGTAAGGATATAATATGTATCTAAGTATTCATAGGATATCCAAATGGTAAAAATATTTCACCTATACCTACGATTTTATATTATTTTTATATTTAAGACTGACAAGTAAACACTATCATTTCACAGAAAAATGCTAATTGAGATATACGAGGACTTATTAGGTAAAGGTCAATGACCACTACTGCCATCTTAACTGGCATCAACTATAGTATGGACAACCGCTCGGTAGACGATTGTCTTAACTCACCTAGGAGCAAGAGCTCAGAATTTGCATTGCATGATGCATCTGCATATTTTGCGGTTGGTGGGCGGAGCTGCATAAAGATTAGCTTGATAAACTTTACTAAGTTAGAGGAATTTAACATTTTTATATACCTAAAAGAAGAAAGGTCTTAGTAAGAGTTTTCACGAGTTTTTGTGATTTAAAGTAAACGGGGACTTTGACGTTAATTTGATGAAAATAAATTGTTTCTCATTTGTACAATCAAGATACAATTTTGCTTCGTAATATTTTAAATAGGTACGCCAAATACGTAATTCATGCCTCAGTAGTTTCTATATCATCCTGAATTTACTTGTTACATACTCGTAGAACGCCCACCTTTCGAAAGTTATGTCAAAGGAGATTGCCCGACTGCGGTTCAATTGCTGCCCGGAATGGGAGTACGTGCGCTGTGTTTTTAGCACTAATGTGTTTCTATATATTCGAAATATTTTAAGAATCTATTCTGGGGTTCCTGAGTTATTTACATTTTTATGTTGATGATTTGATTGACGTGGATCAAATGAGTCCTCCCACCCAGGGCACGGCGGGAGGGACTGAACTGGACTGGATTCAAGAGCAACCCAGCTCAAATAAATAAAAAATGTATGTTAAGTACATAACTAAAACACCAAAAATTATCTATAACACATCTCGCGACCTCTTCAGTAGAACAAACCATAGACAATAGAGTAGCGTGAGACTATTGCTCAACGAAGGTGACGCGAGTAGGAAACACACAGATTATACATTCGTCGCGCCTGTGACAGACGAACAGACATTTTTACACGTAATTGAGGTAGTTAGGTAAATTGTGATGACTTTGTTTGAGTAGGTCAGAAACTTTGAAATAATTTTGGTAGCTTCTTTCTGGGACATCAACTGCCTAATCTTTTTCCCTATATTTTTTTTAGTTTGGAGCTCGTGGCTAAATAATCACAGCCGCACAGACCGATCTTCCGGGTTAAGCAGCGCTTGCCGAGGTTGGTCTGTGGATGGGTGACCATCTATTATAGCGAGTTTCCTCCGTGGCTCGGAAAGCACGTAAAGCCGTTGGTCCCGGCTTTCATTTGTAGATCTTTGACAATCGTTACTGTTAGTCAGAAGCTCTTAAGTCTGTCAACCAGTCTTACCATGGGTTATCGTATTACCCAGTTACTGGGTTGTGGAGGTGCGACAGGCAGTCGCTCCATGTAAAATACTGATATCCAGCTAAATCTGGTTTGACTGGAAGCCGACCCCAATACAGTTGGGAAAAGGCAAGCAGATGATGGTGAAATCATCAAATTATTCCTCCCACCAAAGGCAGGGCGGGAGGGACTGTCAGACTTGTATTGACTGAATGATCCACGGTGTCCTTCAATAGCCCTATACATTGCGGTGTCACGAAAATTCGTTAGTCTACAACACCGGCAGGCTTTGGCCCTCTAGGGGAGGGGGGGGGGGGCGTCATAGTGCTGACGTTGCTGGTGCTGATGCGCGCGTGAAACACAACGTCGACGACCCGGGCATGGTACATGGTCGGACAGCGAGTTGCCTATTACTTGTTGCCCCGAGGCGGAGCGATCGACTGTAAAAGTAAATAAAAAGGGGTAAAGTAATTTCATTTATAGGATGTGACTTTTTATCCCCTATAAAAAGTCACATCCTATAAATGTTAATCTATTTGTATACCAAATTCCATCCTAATCCGTTCAGTAGTTTCTGTGTGGAAAAGTATCGAACATCCATCCATCGTCTCTAACTTTTACGTTTATTATTGCAGTAAGATTTTATTAGGCACAGCACAGTTCTCTTCACAATCAAGTGTGTACCTACCAAACCAGCATTCAGGCAAGGCAATCTATACATACAATATATAAATAAATTTGAAGGTACTGTTTTTAATAGTTAAATAACCGTTTTTTACCTACATCCGTACGAATAATACGGCACATACACCAAAATAAAATTCTTATACAATTTTTGTCTGTCTTTCTGTCTTATTGTTTGTAATGGCTAATCTCTATTAATAGCTGGCCGATTTGACGGGACTTCTATTGGCAGGTAGCTGATGTAATAAGAAGTAACTTAGGCTACTTTTATTTACATTATTGAGTTTGGACATCCACGCAAACGAAGTCGCGAGCACAGCTAGTATAACATATAAATTTGGCATTATTTAGGTCAAACGCTCGAATTGTAGGTCAAACTTAACACAACCAGCCTTCACAATCCCATCAAATCAAGTTAAACATCCTCACAGCAATCAGATAAAGTTACAGTTAAGTTATAGTTAAGTTAACCATAGTTACGCGGTTACCGTCAACCGTCGACCTTCATGTAACCGCTCAGTTCACGACTTTGACATATCAACCGTAGTCTAAGTTAGCAAGATTGGTAATTTTCTAAGTTATTTCTATGTTAAGTTGAGGTTTATCGTGGGACTTAAGTTAAGTGTGTAACTTAAGGTTGTTGCTCTCATGTGGTCTGCGAAATTGAAATTTTCTTGGAATGTGACAGATGGATAGATAGAACATACTTTATTGTATGTACAGACGCTATAGCGCATCAGCCTACTTCAATCTTTCACTTTAATATATTTTCAACCTAATCACAATAGTGGAAGGTTAATATTCGATTGACTATTACTTACTTTGACTATTCGGCTTGGCGTCTGAACATTAAGCGTCTTACCACAAAAAAAATTAAACATCTGTTCAACACTTGTCTAAAAAAACTATCAATGTCAAATCGACATTTCACTTTGATATAAGGTTCGTTTTGCAGTGACACTTTTTCAACAGATTTTTAAGTTTTTGTAGTTCGACTTTTACCGTTTCACACTTCTCTAAAAGAACTGTCAACGTCAAAAGGACATTTCACGTTGATATAAGGGCCATTTTGCAGTAACACTTTTTTAAGACAACTGTTTAACAGATGTTTTTGTGTTAAGGCGATTAACCTTTTATTTTACAATATTGTGAATTCTATCATTAGAACATAACTTGAGACTTTTGACTTGTATTTTGTTGTTTTTAATTTCCAATATTCGAGTAGATGGCGCTTGCAATTTGCACAGTGCCAAAATAAACAACAACATGATAATTATGCTATTTAAACTTGTAATAATAGTGTGACTTAAATTGGTAACTCTATGGATACAACGGCGCGGTGTTGTTACTGTTATCCAGAAATATATATTTGAATTTATAATACGAACATAATATTTAAAAAAAAGAATCGTGAAGTCATATTAAGAAGATTTAACAATAAGAGCATAAACAAACATCTATCACCAATAAAGATAATGGAGTCAAAAGAACTTCTAAAGACTTTTTAATGTCAAACCAGACGAAACTGAAACTTCCAGACTTGTGTGTCCTTCAGTAGCCCTTTATGTTCCGGGGTCACGGTAAGGACATAATCCCGCAAAAACAAAACCATCATCGCCAACCATCCCGGTCCTGGGCAGCCCGCATTCATCCACTGCCAGCCACCTTCCTTTAATCATCGACCCATCTTGCAGCAGGGCGTCCTACACTACGTTTGCCCATTCGCGGTCTCCACTCCAGCACATGTTTGCTGCATCCTGTCATTCGCTAGAGAACCAAAGTAACCGACATTGCGCTTAGAATCAGCATGCTTAAGTGGAAGTGGGCTGGCCATGTCTATAGACGGACAGACGGCAGATGTCCTATATTGTCAACGGAAAAATATTCCATTTCGTATGAAACACTTATTTATTATCTTTCAGGGTTGGTATCGTAGTAAAACTTACTTATAACCATTAGTACTTTCAGTCCACGAAAGAATATTTAATATTTTACAAACTTCCCTTTATAATTAGATCCTATCCTAACAGTCGATTCCTGACATTAATGAGAACATAATTATTTACTTACTGATTCATAAAACATAATCATAAAAGTCATCAATAAAGTTCTCTAAGTTACATATAATGGAAAATAATGATGAATATGACACGAAAATATGACGTTTCTCATCAACTATGGCTAAGATTTTAATGATTTCAACTTAGAATTATATTAACCTTAAGTTTTAGTAATATTCGATTTAAAATTAAATCCATAAACATATGATTTACAGCTAATGAAGTTATTAAAACGGGGAATGTCGTAAAATACAGCTTAATCCAGTATTAAGCTACTTATGATGTGTTTCATAACGCGTACAGCAAAAGAGTGGAACTCATACAACCCTAATCTCTTCAAAGTTAGAGTGTGCAGGCTTCTTCTGGGTAAGCTCGCTCCATCATCGACCTTTTCTAAGTCACTCCTGACCTCGACTAAGGTCAAGAGCAAACCCATATCAAATAATAAATTAGATTATCCTCGGCACAACGTTGATAGTCGGTAAAAAGCATCGCCTACTAACGATAATAATATATTCCTATCCTTTGTTCTTGCACCAAAGAAATTGAAGACCAAGAACGTACTGAAAATTTTCACAATTTTTTTTCGACCCATAAGTTTAATATTGTTTTTTTATTGCAAGTGCGTGCGGCTTCATACAATTCCTTTTGTCACAAAATTCTAGAGAAAAAATACTGCGAAAAAATAATTCGACATGCGTTCCTGGCCTAAGCCATTTTGACAAATAAGCCAAAGTAATACTCGTCCCATAACTAATTAACTAAATTTTCACTAACATTAAACAAAATCTAAATTAATGCTTAAATATCACATGGCCATCGTAATTTTAACTTTCGAACAACTGTTAGAGCGTTGAAATTAATTTTGATTTATCAAGTTTTACTTTAGACTAAAGTGAGCTAAAAAGCATGTAATATCCTACAACATTATTTTTTATCAACATTTTTATGCGAAACCCGATACACCTGTCCAATATTTTTGTGTAAAGAATCTATGTACAAAAATTTTAAATCGTATCATAAAAAATCACAATGTTATATGCATTTATATTACACGGAAATTATTTGAATCGAATCAGTTACTGATTCTGAACAAACTATATTCAGGTTTCGCATATACTAAAAATAATGTTGTATAGGTACAGCCAGCAATGCTCGCTGCATTAAACTTTGCGAAATGTAAGCCGTAAAATATCACTGATCTTAGTGATTTCTCTGAAGATTATTTTGTAATTTAATTAAAATGTAATGTTTAAATGTTAGAATAATCTTCACTTTTGTTGCTGTGTGTAACTTACTAGTTAACACGTTTGGTGCAGTGTCCGAGAGAGAGACTACTGCCCTGTATGTCTCGGGTTTGATTTTCGCATGAAAAAAATATTTTTATAATGTGTAAGTTGGTCCGGGTTTGGAAACGCACACCGACAATACTTTTAGCATTTAATTGTTAATTATTCTACTAGCTTTTCCCTCACCACGCTCTTTATGTTGATTTTTTAAGTTAAGTTTTAATCTCAAAAAAAAAATCGAAAAAATTAACTCGACATAAATAATAATCTCCAACTCTAGGGCCCCTATCTCTGTACCAAAATTCAGCAAAATTGGTTAATCACTTTAGGTTGTGAAGCGTAACACAGAAAGACAAATTAACATTTGTAAAAATCATGAATATTCAATGATTCCTTTATTGAAAAGTTAACATTCAAATCAAATTAAGACCTACATTGTTGATTGGAAATCGTAAAACATTGGCATTAATAAATTGAATTTTAACCACTTATTGAATTACTGATTTAACTATGTTTATAGTTCATCTTTGTCGTTTATAAATAGTTATTGGATTTAATTAATAATTGTTATTTACTGTACTCTAAGTGAGCTCGCTTAGTGGATTATGGCCCACTCCGTCTCAGGTAGGATTCTCACCAACCGGCCGGATCCGGCGGCATTTTACAATGCGGTAAAGAACATTGAAATCTATCAAGAGTAAATACAGTTCATATTTCATCATCATCATCAGCCTATAATGTTCCCACTGCTGGGACACAGGCCTCCTCTCTGTGAGAGAGAGTGGGCCATAATCCACCACGCGGGCCCAGTGCGGGTTGGTAGATGTCACATGTCTTCGAATTTTTGGTTCTAGGACATGCCGGTTTCCTCACGATGTTTTCCTTCACCGTTTTGAGAGCAGCGGTGATGAAATAATTTACACTAAGTAATACGCCTGGCGGGGTTCGAACCCACGACCTGCATTTCGTAAGTCGGGACCGATACCACTGGGCCACCACTGCTCATATTTGCTTGCAAGTTATCTCCGTCGGCATTCCGCGACACGAAGCGACGTGTCCCGTAAGTTGCATGCAAATGTGAACTGTATTTACTGTTGATAGATTTCAATGTTCTTTACCGCATTGTAAAATGCCGCTGAGTCCGGCCGGTTGGTGCGAATCTTACCTAACAGAGAAGAGGCCTGTGTCTCAGTAGTGGGAACATTATAGGCTAAGCCTTCCAAACGTCTTTTATAATGCGGACAGCGAAGGAGTGGAACTCTCTGCCTGCGTCTGTGTTTCCGAACGCATACAACCCTAATCTCTTCAAAGTTAGAGTGAACAGGCTTCTTCTGGGAAAGCTCGCTCCATCGTCGACCTTGTCTTAGTCACTCCTGACCTCGACTAAGGTCAAGAGCTAACCCAACTCACATAAAAAAGGGTGATGATGTAGTTTGACCGTTTACTCCAAAAATTTAAAATCTTTCTCAGTCACTCATCGTCTTAAATTCTTTCAAATCACACCATGCTTTAAGGAACTATCTAAATCTCCTTCCAAGAAGAAGAAGAATCCTGGATAAATTCAGTGTAATTCCATACTTTCGCTACTTGGCTAATAGTAGTAATTTTTACCCGTGGTGCTAGGCAACTGGGCCTCTCCCAGTTGTTATGTCCCTTTGTGCCTGTTGGCCTTGTTTTGTTCTGTCTCCTACTTGTCATGGAGGCAAGTGGAAACATATTTTTCCTACTCCTCCACTATTATTTTTTTATTAATTTCGTTGCAGGATCCAAGACAGGTAAATTCATTCTCCGGGACACGTCGAGCTTCATTGTCCCGGCGCTATTCTGGTGGTTGCCACTGTTGATTCTGGCTCTCAGGAGTTGCAGTGGTTTGAGAATTGCGTGGTGGGTTTGTTCCAATTACAAAAAAAAGAATTTGCTACATGCGATAAGACTGGAAGCCGACCCTAATTATATTGTCATGTAATTATGAAACCTAAATCGAATTGTAGTTAAAAGATGACATTTCAATTTGATTGCTACATGTTAGTGCTCGTAAACACACAGGAGGTCTATACTTCGATATACAAGTAATAAAATGTTCTTGACAGACACGATATTCAGATATAACTAAGATCAAAGTAAATCTAGGCCAAGGAAATTAATAAATCTATCTCGGTAGCTATCTTGAACCCGATTTTTGTTTGTAAACAGTCAACGACTGAATTTGCCTACCAGCATCGGTATTAAAGATGTCCAATAAAAAGCAGTTGGCATAGAAAAAAGGATCAGGATTTGGATTGAGATAGATTAGGGTTGTATTGTTTATTTAAGTTATTTTCATATTATAATTTATACTTTAGAGCGTCCCTAAATTTATATTAGATCTGTTATATAGGCAATGTGTATAATTCGGCATTGTATAGAATGTTCAGGCAATGTATATAATACGATTCATTTCATACATTGCCTAGGTATTGTATTAAATGCCCAAAGCGCATCAGGTAATGTGTATAATGAACGACCACGAGAAGGAGACATGATCACAGATCATTTCACTAAACTAAGTAAAATGTCAAGAAACGTCGACGGAGCACCGATCACGGTGCTCCTACTTCTGGGTGGTTTAAAAACCCCGGCATTCTTTACATTTCCTAAGTATTGTATAGAATGCCTGCATTGTACACATTGCCTATAACATATCCATGACGTCACAACAGGGCATCCCTTAGAAAATAGTTCACCTTTTTAAAAATAAAACAATGGAACATCACTTAAACCTTGTCAGAAACGGAAACATTACATCAAAAAAACAATATGGCGATCAATCAAAATGGCCGACCTCAAACTGTGAGTGATAAATTTTTACAACCAAGTCTGGCATTTGTTAGATCCTTTGTGAGGCGATTGGATTATATTTCGTAACAGTATGCATGTTGTTAAATGAAGGTTTTCTGTGTGAAAATACGATGCAAATGGTTTGATTCGTTGCGAATAGTTCACTCGTTCGGTGATTTAAATGAATGTAATGCAGTATGCTGTTACTCCAAAATTGATCAAGAATCGATCAAAAAGCTTAGCTTAGAATGAGCGATTTTGATTTTTAACAGATTAGTTAAGATTTTGGTGTAAAATAAAGTACTCGTAAAATTCGATTATTGTTTGCCAATAAAAGACATTGACTTGAGCCTTTTTAGACTCCATAAAACATCCAATTACTTACTAATAATTTAAAAATTCGAAATTTGGGCTGTATTTACTCTATCACGCTAAAAATTGGCTATTTCAGAGCCAAGTTTTATAAAAATCTCAAGGTCAGAAATAACACAAGATACCAATAATCTTGATATTACACTCCCATGGAACGATTTTCTTATTACACTCAGTAATGACAGGTATCTTGATTACTAAGTGTAATAAGAAAAGCTTTATATGGGAGTGTTTTTCATGTGTGACATTAGTTTGACTGTACCAAATATGTGCTATTTTATGACAGGTACCTTGATAAAACAGCACATATTTGGTACACTTAAACTGTACACTCACACAAAAAATGAAGTCTCAAAATATGAAAAGTTACAGCTCTTCAAAAACATTATAGAGTAATTTTAGATTGCAAAACTTCAAAAAAAACCTGAGTAGTTTTACAGAAACCGTTTTGCATAATGTTCTCCGTTCCTTGAGGTCAAGGTGAAACATTGAAAAACTCTTTATTACTGAGTTTTAACGATTCGTAAACCGTTAGTGGTATGGTTAAAGACTAACGAACGATTTATCAACTAACTTAAGCGAATCGTCTACCGAGCGCTCGTCCATACTAAAAGATAAAACGTTTTCCTACCCCTAAATATTATCCTATCTCAATGATTTTTTAGAATGCTTCTGACACAGTAAAAAACTAAGTTTATAGGTTTTCTGTTTTTTCAATAGCATCGCTTTGGCCTGTAACTTTCAAACTATTATAAATTTTGAAAAAAAGAAAACCTATTAACCTAGTTTTTTACTGTGTAGGAAGCGTTCTAAAAAATCATTGAGATAGGAAAACATTTAGGGGTAGGAAAACGTTTTCTCTTTTAGTATGGACGAGCGCTCGGTAGACGATCCGCTTAAGTTAGTTGATAAATCGTTCGTTAGTCTTTACCTTTATTAAGGTAACTGGGTGACACTTTGCCAATTAATATGAAAAAAAAACAAAGGAACATTCATAAGACATTTAAGTACTTATTCGAGTTCATACACACAAAAAACTAATTCATAAAGTTGTACCTACATAAAACAGACAGACAGACGAAGCCGAAATGAAAGATATTTAATTAATTATACAAAACAGAACAATTTCAAAAAAAGGATAATCCGAAAATTTAGCATTTTCACACTAAAAGAATATTATTTCATTATTTGTTCGGCGAATTTTCTTTTCCCACAATCGGTTAAAAATAGAAACGGAAAAAACTTTCTAGACAGCAAATAAAATTGTAATTTTATACTTATTACAATTTTGTTGCTTTCTAGAAAGTTTTTTGGAGCATGTTTTTCCGAAACGAAACCAAAAAATTTAATTTTTTTTAGCGTGGTAAAATCATCGAATGGGACCTCCCACCCCGGGCAGGGCGGGAGGGACTGTCAGACTTGTACTGACTAAAATCCACGGTGTTCTTCAATAGCCCTTTATATTCCCGGATCACGAGAATGAGATAAGTCACGCGACCTCACAAAAAAAAAACATTGGAAAAAAAAATATTTTATTTACAATTTGAGTACAGAGCATAAATATTATGTAATCTTTAAACGAGCAATTCTTGTATATTCAAGATCTCGGAAACGGCTCCAAGGATTTTCATGAAAGTTACAGATTAGGGGGTTTTTCGGCTCAAGGAATCGTTTTATCAAGGTCCCAGGTTCGAGAAAAGGTCGCTTCCCAAAATATAGCCATTTTAAAAACCGAGGGAAGCTCGGTCAACCAGATATTTTATATTATTAATCGACTTCATTTTATGCTCTGTACTCAAATTGTCGACTGTGTGATTCACACTACTTATAATCTGAGCTGACCTAGAAAACTAGACATTGTAATTATTAACACATACCTAAGTACCTAACATAACGCAATGTATTGTGAAAAACGGAAAAAAAGATATTGTAACGTGCAAAATTTCCGAAAAGTATTATACAAAACCTAATTTAGTTTTGGGAGTTTTTCTTTTGAGTTTTGTAATGTAAATTTAAAGTGTGTTGAAATAGTTTTTATTTGTTTTGAAAGAAAAATATAGTTTTGTAATAATATCTTTATTTTTTTTTCACAGGTACAAACAACATAGTATCACAATGGTTCCTTCAGTCAAAAGAGTAAGTTTCTATTAATAAAAATTTTATCCCTATTTTGTGTAACTCACAAATATTTTACAAAAAATATTTTCCCCGTTATAAATATATTGTTTTTAAGCTATGGCATAGCTTTTATCGCGGGCTCTGAGCGCGGTGACCGAATCTAGAAATTTCGTAACGAAAATACCTAAGGAAAAACCTAACACTCGTCTAACGTCGTTTCAGTTCAGAAGACTTTAGCAATCATAAAAACATCCGTCATAAAGACAATTTACTTTTCCTAACTGATTCTAAACGGCCAGCTACAAAAGGAGGTTTTCACGATGAAACCTTACTCTTGAAACCTACTTATATTATGTGACTTCGTTCCCGATGAAAACATTTTCTCCCCTATTATTCTCAATTACTTAATACGACTACCTTTGGGTTTGAAATTTCTAAAAATATTTGCGTGTGTTGATAGATCAGTTAATCAATCAGTCATCAGTTTCTTCTTCTACATATACACAGATATAGAGAACGAGTTTTTTTTTTTGTAAATCAATATTTTTACTTTACATTTACAACATGCAATCGTGCCTCTGAACTCACATTGTGTATAACATAACCTACACTTACGTATCAATTACTATAAAACAATATCTCTTTTAAACTTCAATCAATAAGCCGAAACAATCAGTGTTTTTTAAAAACTTACCTTTAAAACGTAGTCAAATTAATAAAATTATTAAACACAATAAGACAGGAAGGCCAGAATAAATAAAAAACTTATTTCTCACGGTACTCCATTGTGATGCCAAAGTATGGAAACAGTCATTGATCATAAAACACTGGATGTAGGAACAAACAATCGAATTTATTTAACAATATAGACATCTACGTCATCACATCAGGAAATAACATCATCACCATTCATTCATCATCATCTGCCTAGCCTTTTCACAACTATGCAGACTAATGCAACTTCCAGACTAAGCAGCTGAATATCAGTATTTTACATGGAGCGACTGCCTATCGGACCTCCACAACCCAGTAACTGGGCAATACTATACCCCATGGTAAGACTGGTTGTCGAGGCTTTCGAACGTCCGACTAACAGTAACGACTGTCAAAGATCTACAAATGTCAGCCGGGACCAACGGCTTAACGTACTTTCCGAGGCACGGAGGAAACTTGTTATGATAGAGTATTTCTGTGAGTCGGACTGTCCAACTCCATCCAGGGAAGGAAGACTCATTTTGATAGTTTTACCAAGTTAAAAAAGGCCTTTTTTTTGGTCGAGAGCATGTTGCGGGGAGAGACGATAGTGGGAAGCGATCGCCTCCTTCTGCGAAACAGTCATGCTAGAGAAAGAGGAGGCGGGACGCGTTAGGGAGAGGACAGTGTCCACCTCTCCACCCAGTCGCAGTGAGAGACGCCCACGGCAACGAACGTCGCAGGACGATCTAAAGCCACCGTAGGCGCGTTTTAACAGATTTAGGGTTGGGCCACATCTGGAAGCACGGAATCGCCTTTTTCCGTCGCCCTTGCAAATGGCAGTTCTAAGCGACAGAAAGAGAAAGAGCGACGGAAAAAGGCGATTCAGTGCTGCCAAATGAGGTCCAACCCTAAATAATAACCAGTCTAAAACTATTTTAGTTAAACTCTACACATCATTAATTCATGACGCATGCTACTAACTATTAACACATGTAGTAAAGATGTGTAAATAACTAAAGTTCTTATCTACAATGACAAAATGCAACACGTTTAGAAATGTGCACACAAGCAAAATAATATAATAATGTGTTGTTCATTTTGTTTATCCCGGCTAGGGTTGCCAGGCGTCCGGATAAGGCCAGACACAGGCTTTTAATTTGCATGTCCAGCCAAATTAGACCATGTCCAGCCTGTCTGGTTTTTGTTGATCTTTGGCTTGTTTAGTTGAACCGTTTCCTGCTTTCATTAAAAAAAATAGTGGTGTTACAGTAGTTGCCAGCAAATGCTGAGTTGGTAACCCTTTCGGTGTGGACATGCTCAGAAAAATTCATATTATTGTATTTTTTTTTATTGGAACGAAGTTCTTTATCGCGCGTTGTGAAAGGGGGCTAGACGGAAAAAATTCCTACGAAAAGTTGGCACGACACTTTTTTGCCTCGCTCCGCACCTCGCGCGTTCACCCCGCGCCCCTTACCCCTCACTCAACCCCCGTTCCTCGTGACTCTTGTCGTATTGCGGCGTGCACATGTTTCTCTGTCTCTCTCTCTTATAGAAAGCAAGCCAGATATTTTCGTTTCGTCTTTCTATTTCGCATTGAACAGTGTGGTGTTGCGACTATTATTTTTGTTAAGTTCGTTCCATCCGGGTGTCCCTTGACACCTCTCAAGTTTTTCATTTGTGTGTGTGTGTCCAATATCGAATAAATGTTTTTCTATTCTGTGGTACTAAAAATGAAGGGGTCCGGTTTTTACACTCAAATGTCCGGCTTAACAGAGAGGTCTGTCTAGCGTTTTGGTTTTAAGACTTCGCAACCCTAGTCGCGGCTGTCATTTGGTCTGTTTAATAAACCCATAAAAACATTAATTGTTTTTTATTACATTTTTATTTAATTTCAATTGGCAGCTGTTTTTTTCATAGTTGATAGTGAACCGATTCATTGTATTTTTTTGTATATTTGTACATCTGTGCGTTTCTTTTCTTTATATTGCTGGCGATATAATGATGTCTGCAGTTTTGATTGATTGGTATATGATTACCTATGTTTGGAAATAAGGTGCTTTTAAATGTATGATGATCTTTATGAAATTATGATTTATAATATAGTGATCAAAAGACTCAGTGTATTATTATATTTTGTATTATAATGCTATAATTGCCAAACCTGATGAATTACTAAGTCATTTTAATTCGAATAATATGTCGACATCTGATGCAGCTTGAAACTAACTACTCAAAAATCTTCTTTACAAAGTCGTTTTGTCTGTCTGTCCGCGCATAACTTCCAAACGACTGCACCAAATTCGATAACTCTAAATGTGTCTTCTCAATAACGACTGAACCTGTTTGAGTGATATATTTTGGCACAGAGATAGTTTATCACTTGGATTAGACCTTTAATCCCGGTATTAAGTTACCTTGGAATATTATTAGACATCGGTGGTGGTGAAGCCAAGCTCAAAAGCTAATGGAGCAAAAAGAAACTGTAGCAATTTTGAAATTTGGTTTAGGCCCGGTATCCACCAAAGCGGAGAGGAAGGAGATGTGTTTGAATAACCAATCAGATGTCCACATCGTGGACATTTGATTGGTTATTCAAACACATCTCCTCTCTCCTCTCTTCTTTGGTGGATACCGGGCCTTACTATGATGTCTAGAAAAGAGGTAGCATAAATTATGAAATGATGAGATAAATAAGTATATTTAGGAAGAAGACGTATTTGGAGTACTCGTGATACTTCGTTTGGAAAAAAAGGATGAATATTTCGATGCTGTCAATAATAACAAATGTCGTTATATTTAGGTATACTTTTATCTTACTTAATTGAAATAAGGCAAAATAAGGGAGATATTTTAGCAGCGGAAAACGATACGTCCACTATTACAGACTAATGGTATCTGAAACACTTCATTTTTATCTCCAAATTGGGACCTAATTTAGCAAAGATGACCTATGAATAGCCGGAAAGCTGTATGCAATCTAGTTAATTAAATTGCTAATTACACACCAAACACAGAAAGAAGTAAAAATGTTACCGTTTTAAGAAAAGTACTCATCTAAATATAAAAATATTCTGCGTAATACATTGATCTAAATACCACAAATTAAACGGCTTAATTCCGTAACGCGGCCAATAGATGGCATCCCAAACGCTTGACCCTTTTAGGAAGATTTTTTTATCTGTGCCCGGATTCTAGTCTCTTCCTAAATGTCAGTTGCCGTCCTCAAACATTCTAAATGAATGAAATATCTTACTGGGTTACGTGGTTTACGATAGAGTAGTAAATGGTTGTAAAAAAGTGGAAAAGGTAAATTGATTCAGCCTTATTTGGAGTCAAGTTTGCATTTTAGATCAGTGCCGATATTCTTGCTTCAATTCAAATAAGGAATGAAAAACAACGTTACCACTACGACATATCGAGCCTTTTCGGGTAGAAGATCGTAACCGCCATTTTGCATATTTTACAGGAGAACGTTTTTTTTTTTTAATATTTCCCAAAATATTTGCAGCTACAATTTGTTTTTACTTGGTATTAAATGGGCGCCTCCCTATAAATTCAAATGTTTAGATTTGACTTCGTATTATTTACAAAAAACGTTGCGAAACATTAAAAAAAAAACGTTTTTCTGTAAAATATGCAAAATGGCAGTTAGGATTTTCTTCGTAAAAAGGCTCGATATAACATAGAGCACGTTGATATCTACGGGTAGATGAAAAACAAAACACGATATCCACGACGACGCGGACGCTGTCAAGTCAATCGAATTGCATTATAATTCTTGGTAGTGGTAAAGTTGGTTTTCTCTTGTAGTTGGAATCGGTCAAATAGTCCCCTATCAACTTTGCTTTTATGGAACAGAAACGTCAAACATCTCCATCTATCATCTGTCACTTGAAAATTAAGGTTATTTACGCAAAATAATTATCGTTATTAACTTGTTACTTGCTTATTTCATGTTTTGTGTATTAATGAGCGTATAAGTATTGAATCAAATGACATTTCATGGAACTAATTCGTTTATTTACCACTTTTGTATACCTACTTATATTATGTCGACTTCTAGCAAAGACATTAAACTATATACGAGCAGTAGACGGGACATCACGAAGAAATTTGTGATCCCAAATTTTTTACCAATAGGTAAAAAGTCCCTCAGTCTAGTAGTCGCGTTGCTATGCAACGCTTAGATAGTGCTACTGACACACGGCATCAACAATCTTGTATGACAATTTTCCCAATGCCCGCTCTATAGGTTCTTTTGAATCTCTTTGACTGCTAGCAAAAAATAAAATTTTTAACTTTTTCAATTTCGTTGTTGCTGATTAAACATCATTTTCAACTTTTATAAAACAACAATGCTGTTGCATCAAATCATAAAATGAACTCTCAATACCACATGAATAATATTTAATTTTCGATAAAATGAAGAGCAATTTTCGTAATCACAATACATTAAATCATTATTGTTCCAATTCACAGAAGACCTTATAAAAACAATAAATCTTTGAATTTTATTTATTGATATTAATTAGATAAGTAACCTATAATTATCATTAATCTTATTTTATCAATAAAATGATTCTTGAAAAACATATTAAGTATAAATCTTCTGTATTCAAAACTAATTTCTATAAAGACGTCAATTGATTGTAAATTAATTGAAAAGGAAGCTTTTAAAAAATATCATAATTATTACTTTTTGTCGATTATATTTGTAATCAAAATAATTGGGCGTGAAATGTCAAAATAATTATTATAAATGGAATGTAATTAGAATTTGTGCAGACAGTTATTATCAATTTATCAGATTATGAAATTAATTGTTTCCTAGTTGATAAATTTGACAGGAATGCAATAATTATTTGGTACCATATTAGAATGTTAACTGTTAACTTTAAATTAATACCAAATTCATTCAAGTTTCGCCATTATTTAAGATTTGATGAGGTCGGAGAAAAAAACTTGCGCGTAAACGAAACGTGACGTGTTGTTTTTTTTTATCGTGTAAAAATGATCAAATGAGTCCTCCCACCCCGGGCAGGACGGGAGTGACTGTCAGACTTGTACTGACTAAAATCCACGGTGTCCTTCAAAAGCCCTTTATGTTCCGGGGTCATGGTAATTCGTTAGTTCCTCAACCGCGGTAGGCTTTGGCCCTCTAGAGGGGGGCCCCGTCATCAAGCTGACGCTATTAGAGGCGCGCGTGGAACACAACGCGCCGTCGACCCGGGCGTAGTCCATGGTCGGACAGCGAGTCGCCCATTGTTCGCTGCCCGCGCCTACGGTGGCCGCTTGTCTGGCGACGTCCGTCGCCGTGGACGTCTACTACTGCGGCTGGGTATTATTATAGGATATAGATAAAAGAGTAAATTGACTAACATTTAAATACATACAGTTAAACATCCATTTTATTACAAAATCTTATTTATTAACAAGGAAACATCAATTACTGTTAAAATATAGATAAACTCGTGACATAGGACCTAGTCAATTAGTCTCAGTAATAAACCAATAGAATTAGATAAATTCAAGTCTATACAAATGTTTCTAACTGATTTGGCTTCATAATGCCTACACAAATGTCCAATTTATGCGAGAGTGCAAATCAAATTATTCATAACTTTTTAAATTAATTTTTTACTAGAAGTAATAATTTAATTAAAATACTAAAATATTATTAATACTAAAAAATTTAATGATACCTTTTAAATATTTTTTCAACAATAAAAAAATTGTTTAAAAAAAAACTTTTTAAAACAAAATTATTGTTGTGTATTTTTTTTTCATTTTTCTGACTGATGCATGTGAGTTTAAATAAGAAATTCCTAGTATGGAATAGTCTTTTTTTTGGAAATGAGATTGCTAATGTTATCTAGGTACAATTAAAAATGGCTCATTATTATTCAAATAACACTAAAGTCAAATTAGTAGTAAAAAATAGTACTAGAAAATCCAGAAAATGGATGTTCTATTCCTCTAGCAATACAGTATAACAGTACAGTCACGAGCAATAACATACAACTAACAAAATTCAAACGCAATTTACTCGTGAAATACTGGTTTCCACTTTGAAATAAGTCCTATTTCCTAATAGTATGGTTTCCAAAATAGAAGTCCAATGAAAAGGCAAAAGTTTAATCAATATGGTAGCAGAACATCGCTTTTGAATAATGCTTAGTGTATACATACTATTGCTCGTGACTGTACATAATTTATCAACAGTGATGGTTTCTAATATTATATCGCAATAATATTAGGAACTACCACTTTAGCAATAAAGTAGTGTTTTATACCTATCCCCATCTTTCAAAAGTGTCAAACACTTAATAAAGAATGCCACAAACAAATTGGCACATAATAATTTAGACCCCACTAAACTGGGGGTCACCAGTTTGACCCCCAGTTGCTATCACTGTTACAGGCACTTGCACTTTCTCGTAAATAGCGAGAAACAAGTAATTTTAGACACTATACATCATAATAAGGATGTCAAAAAGACGCGTGGTGATATATCCGATTTTTTTTGGACAAAATATCCGAAAAATACGAGATTAATAAAAAAAACATTTTGGTAGAAAGTGTTTAGAAAAGTATGGATTTAATTTTAACGTATGTGCATTCCTTTTTATTTAAAAAATAGTCTGACAACTAATTAAAACCAAAAAAAAAATACATACATTAAAAAAATTCTTCTCTTACTCCTAAAACTTACGTTTAGAAACTAAAAATAACAAAAAAATCGTGTGTCAGTGCAGAAAATCTTTAGCATTTTTAAATTAACTAATACAACGTTATAAATGTCTATTTTAACACATACTATAAGGCCAGTACATACAGTGTAAAGATGTGTCCAAAGAGCAGGTTGGTGTAACCTCCGTATCAAATTACATTGTCCATAAAGTGTATGAGAAATACGACCAGGACATCGCTTTTATATGTGCCTTGTAGGCTATTAATACACCATCACTTGCTTTCTGTTAGTCCATGCAATTACACGGAATTCGAGAGAAACAATCGGATTTATTTGACACACTGGAAAATAGTGAGGTGTCTTTTTTGGGATATTTTAAGCAGGATAATGTTGAAAAACGAACAAAGAAGAAGGATCACAATCCATAGAAAATTACCCCACGTCCTATAACAAAGTGAAATACCTCAAAAGAAAGGTAAAAATGTATAAAAAAATATGGGATACTGCCTAACTTCATTTTTTTACACCTTCATATGGAAAAATTGCTTTAAAAATAGTCCAGGCGCTGATAAGAAAAATTCGTTTGTATGCGTATTTATAGACCGATTTAAAAAATTCTTTTTTTGTTTGAAAGGGTTCCCCCATGGTAGTCCCACGGCCGTAAAGTCAGGTCTTCGGTCTCCAGGACCCCGGATAAATAAAAGAAAAATCTTAAAAATAAGCTCATTTTTGTACTATAGATTATTAGTTATTCACTCTCTTGTTGTTTCTTTTGACAGCACGTTTAGCGGGGTGGCTGAGCGGTTGGACTGCTGCGCTGCGTGTCGCGGATTCGATTCCGGCACGGAGCAAAGATTTGTACAATCTACAAGTATTTGTTTCGGGTCTGGGCGTTTGTGTATGTAACTTACATACACAAACCCCTAGGTATTTGTGTGTGAGTTTCTATGTTTGTAAACGCACCCATGATACAGGAGGAATTCCTGGTGTGAGGCAATGTTAAAAAAAACTAACTGTGACGCATTATGATGAGACAGAATCAAAGGTATCGCGAGGGAGTGGTCTCCAGAGGTTATCTATCTAATATCTTTAAACGAGCAATTCTTTTATATTTATTTATATATAATCAGGATCTCGGAAACTGCTCCAAGGATTTTCATGAAAGTTACAGATTAGGGGTTTTTCGGCTCAAGGAATCGATTTATCAAGGTCCCAGGTTCGAGAAAAGCCCGGTTCCCGTTCCGAAAAAGCAGTGGTGGCCTAGTGGTATCGGCCCCGACTTACGAGTTGTAGGTCGTGGGTTCGAAACCAGGCAGGCGCATTACTTTGTGTTATTTATTTCATCACCACTGCTCTCAATACGGTGAAGTAAAACATCGTGAGGAAACCGGCATATCCTAGAAACAAAAATTCGAAAACATGTGACGTCCACCAATCCGCAGTGGGCCCGCGTGGTGGATTATGGCCCACTCCCTCTCACAGAGAGGAGGCCTGTGTCCCAGCAGTGGGAACAGAACATTAATAGGCTGGTGATGATGAAATAGCACTTCGCCCGCGACTTCGTCTGCTCGTGTTTCTAACTTCGAACTCAGTGAATTTAAACGCCCGGTCACCCTCCTTATAGGATACTTTTGGAAAATCTAAAAATGCTCCAGTAGTTTCGAAACATAGGCTCACATGAATAGTCAATACACACAAACAATCAAATCTTGTCTCTTTAAAATATTAATGTGGACAAACTGATTTTCAAATGTTCACCCCGCTAGGGGTTGATTTCTTAAATATAGGATACGGATCCTTTATTCGTTTAAGAGATTATTTAATTTTAGGCCTACTTTTCAGTTCATCGAAGCACCAATGTTGGGGGTGAGTTTCGAAAAACCCAAAAACTCGTGATTGTTTATTTTTTATCTAATTTCTTTATACTGAGTTTCAAATTCATCGGGTCGCACGTTATGATTTTTCTATACAAACTTTAACATCGTCTAGATTACAAATGGAGGGTATTTATATTTAAAAAAAAAACTTACAATAACTAAAAATGCCCGTATTTACAAATACTCATATTCGTACAAAGCTTCAAGTTTATAAACCCAAGGAATAAGATTTTACAAAGGTTTTCACCCCTTTTCACCCCCTTACATGTAATCCACACAAAATCCTTTCTTAGTGCTGACCTACGTAATAAATTGCAACTACCGAGCTTAATTCAGGTTACACGTTTAGATCCTTCTCTTTAAACTTGAATACCCCTTTTCACTAACTTTGGGAATGATTTTCGAAAAATCCAAAAACACGTGTATAATTATTTCTGATGTAGTACCTATACACATACTAATATAAATACTGACTTTCAAATTCATCAACTCGCGTGTTATGATTTTCCCATGCAAACGTTATCCGTCTTAGATCTCATTTTAAGTAAAAACATCTGGTTGACCGAGCTTCGCTCGGTTTTTAAAATATCTATATCTTGGGAACCGGGCTTTTCTCGAACCTGGGACCTTGATAAATCGATTCCTTGAGCCGAAAAACCCCTAATCTGTAACTTTCATGAAAATCCTTGGAGCAGTTTCCGAGATCCTGATTATATACAACATGTAACATAATTAACGCACACCCTCAGAGACCCCAATTAGAATATTATGTTATAATCATAATACATATATTGAATTTTTAATTTAACATGTAAATGCGTTGTTATTAACTAAGTTAGTTATTTTTCAGTAAGGTTTATTTTTCTTTATTTTTGTATTGAATGACGGAAATTGTATAAATACAAATAAAATTTCACTTTTAAGTCTTGTTGTCTTGATTTACGGTCTATCTTAGTTTGTTTTGACTGTATAGAGGTTTAGGGGGAATTTCCGTAGTTATAATTATTTTTGAAAAAAAAAATTACCCATATTAAAAATGATAGAAATAGATTCAGTAAACGATTCTGAACAAACTAATTTCAGGATGTGCGTTAATTATGTTACATGTTGTATAAATAAATATAAAAGAATTGCTCGTTTAAAGATATTAGATAGATAGATAACCTCTGGAGACCACTCCCTCGCGATACCTTTGATTCTGTCTCATCATAATGCGTCACAGTTACAGTTTTTTTTAACATTGCCTCACACCAGGAATTCCTCCTGTATCATGGGTGCGTTTACAAACATAGAAACTCACACACAAATACCTAGGGGTTTGTGTATGTGAGTTACATACACAAACGCCCAGACCCGAAACAAATACTTGTAGATTGTACAAATCTTTGCTCCGTGCGGGAATCGAACCCGCGACACGCAGCGCAGCAGTCCAACCGCTCAGCCACCCCGCTAAACGTGCTGTCAAAAGAAACAACAAGAGAGTGAATAACTAATAATCTATAGTACAAAAATGAGCTTATTTTTAAGATTTTTCTTTTATTTATCCGGGGTCCTGGAGACCGAAGACCTGACTTTACGGCCGTGGGACTACCATGGGGGAACCCTTTCAAACAAAAAAATATTTTTTTAAATCGGTCTATAAATACGCATACAAACGAATTTTTCTTATCAGCGCCTGGAATATTTTTAAAGCAATTTTTCCATATGAAGGTGTAAAAAAATGAACTTAAGAATTAGGCCATATTTTTTTTTAATTTTTTACCTTTTTTTGACGTATGTCTCTTTGTTATAGGACGTGGGGCAATTTTGGTCCATCTTCTTTATAGGAAATGTATAACGCGGGGTTCAAAAAAACTTCGAATTGGACCAATCACGAATAAGATGAATTAAACCGATCGCACATAAACGATTAGGACATGCTGTTTATTTTCACGATAATGGACTTTAAATCTTTTGTTATATAAAAACACGAGTCTCTTGGTTTCTAAGATACGATTGGGAGGGGGGGGGGGGGCTCAAAAAGGGGAGGCTTGGTACTTTTGCCCTACTCATGAGAGTTACTTGTAAGTTTGCTTGTCGTCACCGCTGAGTTACGCTTCACCCACTCAACCTTCGATGCTTCGCAAATTTCAAATATTTTCTAGAGAAAGGAGAAATCAAACCTCAAGTAAGATTTGAACCTTGGACCTCCGAAATCATATCATAATCCAGTATTCTACATCTCCTCTTTCCAACAGAAACATTGAGTTTCTTTTGTAAGCCAATTTGGCAATAATTAACGGTATTTTCCGTTAGTGTAGCCCCAGTAAACGAAATGAACCAGATGACCACAATTCGGAACAGTTAAATAAACCAATCCATATTTTATTTCTGCAGAAGTCTAGTTCTGTTTATAGGTATAAGCAACATTTTTTGTCAAATTAAGTGTTAAAAAAAGAAATTTTCATACAAAAAATATCCGAAAATATCCGACATCTTGACATCCCTAACTCAGTGCTATCATGCAATGTCTAATAGCATGTCGCCTTGCCATTTATTACACCATTATAAACACCACTAAATCATTCTAAAATCGCCTTTAGTTTGTACAGCATAAAACTTATAGCGATTGCATTACATTTTGGATGAAAACTTGGCAATATTGTATGAAGATGGGTGTCATTTAAAGAATTTGTAATGAGATGAAACGGTTAGCGCTTCTATGTTTAGTTATTAACTTGGTTTCATATTCCTAGTTTACTTATGGAGACGTCCACGGCATTGGAGGCGACTTCCGGCCACGGCTGACGGACGACGAGTATTGGGCGACTCGCCGTTCGATCATGGACAATGCCCGGGTCGACGGCGGCGGCACGTTTTGTTCCACGCCTCAGTGAGTGTCAGCATCATGACGCTCTACAGAGGGCCAAAGCTGGCCGGGGTCGCGGGACTAACGAATTACCGTGACTTCAGAACGTAAAGGGCTATTGAAGGACACTCCTGCAATGGGTGGGAGTACTTATTTGAAGATTTTACCAAGCTAAAAAAATATAGGTGTCTTTGTCTTTTAAATCTAACAAACCGCGGCTAGGGCAAAGATCAACGCTATTTTGATAAGAACTTCCATAAAAATATCTTTGTTGACCTCTAACGGTCAAACATTACGCTATATTACACAAGGGGGTAGTTAGTATAATAAGATAGTGCTTACTATTTATGTAATAGAGTCATGAGTATGTGGTATGACATTTTGTTTCATAAAAAGGCATTTAGACAATATCTAGTGTTACTTTGATGTAACCAAAGAACGTTGGTAGAATTTTAACGATTTTCTTTGTTTTATTACATTATCATCATCATCATCATCAGCCTATAAATGTTCCCACTGCTGGGACACAGGCCTCCTCTCTGAGAGAGGGCCATAATCCACCACGCGTGCCCAGTACGGGTTAGTGGATGTCACATGTCTTCGACTTTTTGGTTCTAGAACATGCCGGTTTCCTCATGATGTTTTCCTTTGGCAAGGTTAATTTTCACTTGTGATTGGAATTCGATCGAATCGCATCGCATTGCATCGCATCGCACCGTGAGTAAAGTCCCTTACAGTCATGCCGACTAAATCTGGCCGCTTTCGGCTCACAAACAAAGCGTTCGCCACAGTATACACGGCAGAGCAGTGCACTCACACGATACTAATACATATAAATTGACACAGTCGTGCCAAATTGCGGCTCTATGACCTCGAGTGCGCAACTTAGTGTTACGGTTACCACGCGATGGGCAGGAATTTAAAAACACTTCGATTTTAAACATTGGGATCACGTTTTGGAAATTTAAAAAAAAAAGTGTAATTATAGTATAGTAAGGCTTCACTAGTTAGCTACTCCTTGTAGCCGGCTTGGAATGGTATTCCACGGGATTGATAAACCAGGAAAAATAGAACAATCTTAAGAGATGTAGTTTCTGCTTGCTTGCTTTCATTAAAATTCGTTGAGAACTAAAACACTAGGAAACTAGGCGAACTTGTTGAAAGTTGATCATAAAATTAAAAGGTGCTGATAATTCCTCATCATCATCATCAGCCTATAATGTTCCCACTGCTGGAAAAAAGCCCTTATCTCTGTGAGAGGGAGTGGGCCATAATCCACCACGTGGGCCCAGTGCGGGTTGGTAGATGTCACATGTCTTCGAATTTTGTGGATCTAGGACATGCCGGTTTCCTCACGATGTTTTCCTTTACCGTTTTGAGAGCAGTGGTGATGAAATAAATCACACAAAGTAATGCGCCTGGCTGGGTTTGAATCCACAACCTACAACTTGTAAGTCGGGACCGATACCACTGGGCCACCACACTGCTCTCCTAGTCTTCTGATGATTCCTAGTCCTATTTGAATGAAAGATGAATGATTTTGCCGTAATTTTGCGTCCACCTGCTCATTTTTGAGCATGTTGTCCCTCAGATATTATGCTCAAAATATTCTATAACCTTGAAATATCATTTTTTCTTCTTCAAGTCCAAACTCATATTAAACCAAACTTACCTTATAGGTTACCCGTATAGACATATCTACTAAGTTGCGATATCAAAATTAATATCAGCGGCCATTAAACTGCAAGTTATAGCTATTTGATAGCCCCTGCTACGGCCACCGCACATCGTATCGCACTTTACGATGATGTCTATAGGATATAAAATGCAGGCTGTATGTGTGATCGGCATTCCTTAGTAGTACAGTTGAATCCGGTTATTATGACATTGAAGGGAAATAATAAGCACGTCATACTAAGCGGACGTCATACAAAGCATTTTGTATATAATATACAACCTCCTGTTTTTGTCAGTATGTATTTTTTTTAATAGAGAGACAATATAGAACTTTAAGTCAATAATAATAATTGAATTACCCACTGAGGCTCAAAACCACCATGTGCGCCGAACATCAACGGGTATCACGTGACGCTTCTGAACACTTGTCGAAGGTGTTATGAATCATGTCGGTAACTACATAAACTGGACACAATTTATTAAAAATGGGTCATACTAAGCGGCATGCCTCTAATTATATCCGACTTTGTTAAAAGAATTTTGTATGATAACCAAACTTCGCTGTGTGATACGTCATAATAAACGGTTGGTCATTATAAGCGGATTCTACTGTAGTTGGATTTACGAAGAGGTGTATTTTATTTGTATTAATTTTAGAATCTGGATCAATGCGAAGCAGTTGTGGCCCAGTGGTATCGGTCCCAACTTACGAGTTGTAGGTCGTGGTTTCGAACCCCGCTAGGCGCACTCTTTGAGTAATTTATTTCATCACCACTGCTCTCAAAACGGTGAAGGAAAACATCGTGAGGAAACCGGCATGTCCTAGAATCAAAAATTCGAAGTCATGTGACATCTGTCAAACCGCACTGAGCCGGCGTGGGGATTATGACGCACTCCCTCTCACAAGAGAGGAGCCCTGTGTCCCAGTTGTGGGAACATTATAGGCTGATGATGATGATGATGATGATGAATTGTCACTCGTTTTGAAGCTGAATTTTCCATTCCTTGTTTTTGATTTTAATTTTCTCAAAAATCTTTAGGAAGAGGAATGTTTTCTTTGTATTACTAGCAACTGAACTCAAATCCTTAGACAGCAATGCTGGCCTAGAGGTATCGGCCTCGACTTACAAGTTATAGATCATAGGTTCGAACCAAGCCAGATGCATTACTTTGTGTAATTTATTACATCACCACTGCTCTGAAAACGGTGATAAAACAAAAAAAAATAAACAATAAAAAATATGAGTCTCACGGCGTCGCCAAAATCAAAAATAGACTTAGTCGATATTATTCGTAGCTTCGGCGCCAGCGGGCATGCGGGCAGCGAGTAAAGGGCAACTCGCTGTCCGACCATGGACCATGCCCGGGTCGACGGCGCGTAGTGTTCTACGCGCGCCTAAAAGAGCGTCAGCACGATGACGGGCCCCCCCTCTGGAGAGCCAAAGCCTGCCGGGGTCGCGGGACTTGTCTCATTACCGTGACCCCGGAATTTATAGGGCTATATATTGAAGGACACCGTGGATTTTCGTCAGTACAAGTCTGACAGTTCCTTCCACCCTGCCCGGGGTGGGAGGACTCATTTGATGATTTTATCACGTAAAAAAAACTCTTCGGCACCAAATAGGTACCTAAATAATGATTACCATTACATAATAAATTCCTCAGAAACCTTTGAAAAGCCCTAACAACAAATATCAGTAACTAATCACAGAACGTTAATCGAAACCTCATTAAATAACTCACAGAATGGATCCTAATTTTCAATGCGAGTTGAGACTAATCCGCGCTAATTCAACTGCACGGTCACATTAGCGCAATGTTATTGATGATCTTAAACCTTCCCACGTGAGCTGATGCAGAATGCATTCCGGTCTTTGTCTACAATTCTAGATAATCATATGCAAAGTTAGGTAGACTGAAATAATAATAATATTCCACAACTATCACACAACGTCATCCAGTCCCAAGCTAAGCAGAGCTTGTGTTATGGGTACTAGACAACTGATAAACATACTTATATATTTCTAAATACATACATATTATAAATAAATTACACCCAGACACAGAACAAATGATCGTGTGCATCACACAAACATTTGTCCTGGGTGGGAATCGAACCGACGACCTCCGGCATAGCAGTCAGGGTCACTAACCACTAGACCAACAGGCCAGTCAATAAATGGCTATATAATATAAATGCTAATAAAGGCTGATGTATATTTGGATGGGTCGGGCTCCAAGAGGCAACGAAGACTCATTAGATCCCGCTAGCGCTCTGGCTTCCCTAACACGTTGACATTCCAGTGTATTCTAGATAATCTCGTGGTACGTCCAATTGTTTTTTTTATGTGATATTCTTAATTAGGTACTTTCTTATTAGAAATACCAAACCCGGCGAACTCCGT
Organism: Agrotis segetum; assembly: GCA_036375495.1. NCBI lineage: Eukaryota > Metazoa > Arthropoda > Insecta > Lepidoptera > Noctuidae > Agrotis > Agrotis segetum. The sequence continues at coordinate 468,372 of JAQSVV010000104.1, forward strand.
TTCACCACCAATCTTTGCTATAAACCTCACGGAGCCCGAGACCTTTCCAACGAATGCAAAACCGTGGAAATCGGTTCGTGCGTTCTGGAGTTATATCGTCAGAAATGAAAACCCGACTTATTTTATATAGTAGATTACGTATTAGTCGCTTATGCTCCTTCCTAGCATAGTTAATTATGTTTCTTAGTGACAAATGTAGCATTCTAAACGTGTAATTTTTTTTTAAATCAGTCCAATACTCGTAGTTTTTGAGTTTACTCATTACAACAAACACACAAAATACTAATCTTTCTTCACTAAAATCCTTCTACCATTTTTGTCTACTATCAGAACGCGTGAGTACATTTAAGTTCAAGTAAGAACATTTGAATTGGTATGCTATTGGCCCTAATTTTCTAGTAAATCGAAGAAGCTCGGAATTTATTGATCGGTCGAACCTCAAACTATTAGTACCTACCTAATTATACGCCTCAATAAAATTTATGTCTAATATGTAATTATTTGATTACTATACTTTGCATTTTGTGACTGCAAAAAAGTAAATAAGGATTGTATCAGTATTTTTATAATTTTGGCAAGGCAAGAATATCATAATTTTACATGGAGCGACTGCCTGTCGGACCTCCACAAACCAATAACTGGATAATATGATACTCCATGGTAATATTGGTTGTCAGGCTTTAGAGTTTCTGACTAACAGTAACGTCTGTCAAAGATCTAAAAATGACAGCCGGGACCAACGACTATACGTGCTTTCCGGGACACGGAGGAAAATCGCTATGACAGATGGTCACCCAACGACGATATAGTACTAGACTCCTAATAACAGGCGACCGATGTCTGCCAACACATTAGGCAAAAAAGTCTTGTATTCGTCTCATTTCGACCAATCCTGTGAGCCGTAAACATACGTTGAGACAGCACATACCTTGAGTTAGCCAATCACAACGCAGTACCCCGTCCCCCTCGCTTACGTAGTACCTCAGCAAGTTGGCAGAATAGTTTTTGTTCTTTAGATCGTGTATGCGGAGTCTAGTATTATATCGTCGTTGTGGTCACCCATCCACAGACCTCGGCAAGCGCGGCTTAACCCGGAATAACACGAGCTCCTCGCTTATGATGACGAACCTTAATTTCTTCATAAATCGATGACTTTTGGAATTCATTGGTCGATCGAACCCCATTAGTACCTCCCTAATTATATCCCTCAGTACCATTTACGTCAATATGTGAGGCCTCAGCTAAGCCAGGCATTTACATCAATTATGTAAGTAATACATTTACATATTACTTGCGATTCTGTCCGTTGCCAAGCGTGTTGAAATGTCTGCAACTAAACGTAAAATCTACTTGACATTATAATGTGGGCGCTTAGGACTGCTAATTGACAGTGAGGAGCTTACAATTATCTTTTATAGGGATTTAGACAATATCTGGCTGACTTTATAAGGGTTTACATAGACATACAAGCCTCCTGCTTGACATGGAGAGCAGTGGAATAGTTATTTGTAATACAAGAGTGCAAACTTGCTTTTTAACCGCGTGCTGAATTTGATGACCGAGCAAGCAAAGGATTCTAAAATTGAATCACGAGAGCAACGAGTAATTAGAATCCTGAGCGGCAGTGACGGAATCGAAAGAGCACGAGGTGAAAAGTCTTTGCATATCAAAGAGCAAAAATACTCTTTCCAAGATTGGGGGATGAAAACGTATTTTTCCTACTCCTCCACTATTCTTTTCTGATTAATTACGTTGCAAGATCCAAGATAAGTAAATTCATTCTCCGGGACACGTCGCTTCATTGTCTCGGCGCTTTTCTAGTGGTTGCCGTTGTTAATTCTGACTTTCAGGAGTTGCAGTAGTTTGGGAATAATGTGGTTTTGTCCCAAAAAAGACATAAGATAGGGTTACCTGATAGCTTAAGAAACAAACAGTCAGTCAGTATGTGTTCCAAAGAAAGAGAACGAGCTAAATTGATCGTTGGCCTTAAAATGGCTAATAAGGCGTCGTTATTGATGGATGGTAAGCACCTGTGTAATCAGAATCGGTTTGTCGACTGTCAAAGATCTACAAATTACAAAACCGGGTTCACAGACCAACATAAGCGCGGCTTCATCACACTAAAAGCTTGGCTTCCATTACTGTAATAAACCATGAAGGATCAACCAACTAAAATATATCATTCCATTCATTTCATCTCGTCGATCTGCCATTACCCCTTTGAGCTATAAAACCTATCAAGTCAATGTAATCAGAATTCGTTTGACGACTGTCAAAGATATACAAATTACAAAACCGGGTTCACAGACCAACATAAGCGCAGCTTAATCACAATAAAAGCTTGGCTTCCATTACTGTAATAAACCATGGAAGATCAACTAACTAAAATATATCATTCCATTCATTTCAACTCCTCGACCCCGTGAAGCTATAAAACCTATCAAATCGATGTAACAAACACTAAATTCTTCAAACACACCTTCATTACAATTATATCTGCAGTAAGTTGTTCTTACTAATTAACATTGCGAATAGAAGCAAAGGTCCTCGGCCCTACGATACAGGAGTAGAGAGTTGACAGAGACCACACTCAACAACATGCGCTTGTACAAAATGTTTTTATTGTAACGCAAGACTATGTACAAAGTTTACGGTTTTTTTTTCTAGAAACCTAACTTCTTTCCAAACTAACTTTTTTAAGTAACAATAATTTTAATAAAAGTTATAATAAGAACCTCACAGCGGAACAATGTATTGAATCAGTTCTTTCGTATCGTAATGCCAAGTTTTGGAGCTTTGAACTTTTATCACGATACAAATCTTCAATATTTTCCCTGAACTTACATCACCCATATATGTACACATATTTATGTCAATTCAAATACGCACATACTCGTAGCATGCCAAGTCTGGCAATTTTTTTGTCCTCGTCATATACGCAAGTTTCTTGTGTGCACCATGCTTTTTATTGTGGTACATCATGAAAAGAGTCCTTCCACTACGGGTGGACTTTAAGATTCGTCATCATCTGCCTGTCTTTTCCCAACTATATTGGGTTCGGTTTCCAGTCAGACCAGATTCAGCTGGATACCAGTATTTTATATGGAGCGACTGCCTGTCGGACCTCCACAACCCACTAACTGGGTAATGCGATACCCCATGGTAAGAGTGATTGACTTTAAGATTCGTACAGACAAAAAATCTACAAATCTACCCTGTCCCTTTGGTAGTCCCATAAGTCCAGTGACTTACCAGAGAATACTATAACAGCGGCTACATAAATGATGGGATCTGGGAACTTTTTGCACTCTGAATGTTGACCCTAGGTCTCTGTTTCCTATCTACTCCTGTCCCCATAGTGTAGCATGCAGGAACATTGGCCACACTGGGTCAGTAGTCATCGCAACCGGTCTACAACCAGTTTCTAGGTGACACCGGGCACGCTTGTTTGTATCTTCACGACGTAGCTGTTGTGGGTAGTGTTTACTTGGTCCTCGTGTTCTATTTTACAATTAGCAAGCTTACGTTACCTTTCTAAAGTGGATGAAAAAGCTTCCTAATATTTATAGTTTATACAAGTGAATGAAGTATTCGAACATTCTAACAATTCATAAACTGTAAATCTGTCTTTAAGAGCTCTAGTCTGTGGTGTGTGGGGAGCCTTTTTTATGAATATCCGGTTTTTTTTCGTTATCTGTATCTGTAATGTTTGTATTAATGTTCTACATTTAATAACTTAAAAGACTATAAAAGAAATATTAAAAAAGCAATCATAAATAGAGTAAGATGCTTCATATCGAGATTATTTTATTTTATAAAATAATATTATTTTGTATTAAAAAAATCCCATTATTTTCCGTATTTGGCAATGACATTGATTAGATATTTTTGAAATGGAAAGGTCTCTAACTAAGGGATAAAATCCGGAATGAGGTCTTTCTTTTTAAATTGCATTTTAGAATCCTGAATAAATTAGTTTTATTTATTTAAAAAGGATGATAATAAAAAGCTCCCTTCAGTTTTGTAGGCCCGGCGCGGGCGACATTATTATATTTATTTACTGATCGCACTTTCATATCACCCGCGTTGATGTCTTTTGTACTAGTCTTACCGACATTTAAGTTCGATACACTGTTTGTGATTTTTCTATTATTTCCCAATCAAATATAAACCTTATAATAAAGTTGAAACTAAATATATTAAATAAATAATTAAATATATTAAATTTTGTATAAGTTGATGTGCAGGCAATAGACTACTCATCCATCAGCTTTGGTTAATTAATCACCATTCATGCATACAACATTATTTTTTCTAAAACTTTTTATGTAAACCCATAAAATACAACAAAAACCGGCCAAGTGCGTGTCGGGCCACGCACAGTGTAGGGTTCCGTAGTTGCCCATCAAAATACTTATGAGAACTAACTAAACTGATTCGCTGAATTTAATTATAAAAAGAAGAATTTTCAAAATCGGTCCAGGAGTCTTTGAGAAATCAGGGAAAATACATAAGAGAAAAGATTACGACGAATTTAAAACCTCCTCCTTTTTTTGAAGTTAGTTAAAAATAGTTGACGATAAAAACTTACCTATCCCCAAAAAACATGCCGTAAAACATACATAAATTAAAGCTGTAAAAATAAAGTTGACAAACTTACATTTGCAGTTGAAGAGCATGTTCTCCGATACATTTCAAGTACATTTTATAAGTTGGTCGACTATTACTCGAAAAGTTGTAAAGCCTACTTAGTCATGATAATTTTCTTTTAAACTTCGTTATATATACTACTATTGTGAATTTTTTCACACCCCTAAACATAACCGTTTAGCTGGTAGAGGGGGGGGACACTCGAATCGAGCAAAATTTTGCACTTTAAAGCTTAATATTTCACAAACGAAATTTTTTATCAAAAAACTGTTAATGGAAACTATCATTATTTTTTAAAGGCCTATTTAATGATACCCCACACTAAGGGGTACGCGAGAAAAAAAAATCCTCACTTTACGTGTAAGTACTGGAGGTACCCTAAAAAAAAATATTTTTCGAGATTTTATTTTACCACTTTTTTGGCACAACAAATCCGCATATTTACACCAAATTTCAGCTCTCTAGTACTGTGCGTCTCTGAGCTAAACTGCGGACAGACGGACGGACGGACGGACGGACGGACGGACGGACGGACGGACGGACGGACGGACGGACGGACGGACATGGCGAAACTATAAGGGTTCCTTGTTGACTACGGAACCCTAAAAACTGCTCTTAGCAACATAACTATATTCTTTACCAACACTATAAGTGTTAAACCATGAAACGACCATTTAAAAAACAACAATAAATATAAAAAATTACGAGTAACACCGGGAGTTTGTACATGTTTGTGTAACATCAATTCGTTTATGCGTTAAAACTTATTGTTAAAATAAACTACGACCTCTTTTAGAATGGTAACTTTAGGTTGTGTTTTTTTACTGTGTCAAAATTGATAATTAAGATTTTAAATTGACATACTCGTAGTAACAGTATCCTAAGACCTTAAAATGGGATTTTACTTAATAATTATTATTTACTGTAAAACATGATAAATAAATATAATTTTTTAACTAAAATAGTGTCAAAAAGTAAGTTATTTTGAATAATTTTGATTTAGTATATTTTTTATGTTTACCTTCTCTTCAAAATTCATATATTTGTTTTACATTATTCATAGTATTTAATTATGAATTTCTAAAATGTCATAGTTAAATAATTAAAATTAAACAAAATAAAAATAAATTTGGTATTGGGAGGTCTATGTCTCAACAGTGGGAATAGTAATCAATTTGTTTTTACACGTTGCCCCATACTGGGCATTTCTCGTATGTCGTGGATGCGTTTACAAACATAGAAACTCACATACACAAATTACACAAATATTTGTTCGATGTGGGGATCGAACCCGCTACACTCAGCGCAGCAGTACCATTGCTCAGTCACTTTGCCAAACGTGCTATAAAAGCTGAATATACGTAATAATGTTCTGAATAACATTTATTACTATAACAAAATGGTTGTGCAAAACTAAATTAAGACTTGCGAATAAAATCGGTTATAGATCACCGTAACTTATTTATAAATGTTGAAATCTAGACAAGTCGTTAAAAACACTTTAAAAACCTATTTACTAGTTCTTCTTCACATTAATCATAATCAAAAGAGAATAGGTTAATCGCAATAAAATTGTGAATCTGCACACATTACATTTATAAATCACTAGCTGTTGCCAGCGGCTTCACCCGCTACTACTTACTTGAAAGTTATCCCACGGGAACATAAAATCGGGATAAAACTATCCTATGTGTTAATCCAGATTCTAAACTATGTGTGTACCAAATTTTAGCCAAATCCGTTCAGTGGTTTTTGTGTGAAAGAGTAACAAACGTACCTACCTACATACACACATACAGTAGGCGTTCAAAAGTGGTTAGGCACACTTTAAAGGCAATAGCTTGACGTTTGGTTTGACTTACGACCTTCTATTTTTAAGAGACACATTCATCATCAACTACTGATTGTATAGGATTCATAATTTCAACGCGAATAGTATGTGTCCAGTTGGCCCAGTGGTAAAGGGTTCCGCCTGACGTATGCGGTGAACGGCAAGGCATGAGTTCGAACCTCTCGCAGTGATATTCTTTTTGTAAGTTTTACTCAATTGTTAAATATTGTAATGGGACAGAAATATGATTATAATCGTTTGTTCACAATTTCTGTGAGGTAGACCAAGTTTTAGGAATAATTATTTGACTTGATCGAAATCAAGTTGTCGTTAGATTGTGGTTGTTGGTTAGTGACGTGTGATTATATGTATAGATAGCGATATATTTAAGTATTCTCAAAATGCCGGCGAATATCAATATCGAGGCAAGAACGAATATTATTGAAATATCTTGTTGAAGTTCATCAAATTAGTAGACTGTTGACTGAGGGATTGTCAGATTCGTATGAATCTGATATCACAAATATAATACCTATAAGTTTGTTAATTGCATAAATAAATAAAACCAAATTAACATTTTAATTCAGCATGACTTTTTAGGGTTCCGTAGTCAACAAGGAACCCTTATAGTTTCGCCATGTCCGTCCGTCCGTCCGTCCGTCCGTCCGTCTGTCCGCAGTTTAGCTCAGAGACGCACAGTACCAGAGAGCTGTAATTTGGTGTAAATATACGGATTTGTTGTGCCGAAAAAGTGGTAAAATAAAATCTCGTAAAATATTTTTTTTAGGGTACCTCCAGTACTTACACGTAAAGTGATGATTTTTTTTTGCTCGCGTACCCCTTAGTGTGGGGTATCATTAAATAGGCCTTTAAAAAATAATGTGAGTTTCCATAAACAATTTTTTGATAAAAAAAATCGTTTGTGAACTATTAAGCTTTAAAGTGCTAAATTTTGCTCGATTCGAGTGTCCCCCCCCCTCTACCAGCTAAACGGTTATGTTTGGGGGTGTGAAAAAATTCACAATAGTAGTATATATAACGAAGTTTAAAAGAAAATTATCACGACTAAGTAGGCTTTACAACTTTACGAGTAATAGTCGACCAACTTATAAAATGTACTTGATATCATATTTTCTTAAACAAAATGTATCGGAGACAACTGCAAATGTAAGTTTGTCAACTTTATTTTTACAGCTTTTTTATGTATGTTTTTTGGGGATAGGTAGGTTTTTATCGTCAATTATTTTTAACTAAATTCAAAAAAAGGAGGAGGTTCTAAATTCGTCGTAATCTTTTTTCTTATGTATTTTCCCCGATTTCTCAAAGACTCCTGGAAAAAATTAAATTTAAAATTAAATTCAGCGAATCAGTTTAGTTAGTTCGCATAAGTATTTTGATGGGCAACTACGGAACCCTACACTGTGCGTGGCCCGACACGCACTTGGCCGGTTTTTTATTTTCACCAAGACCAAAAAAAACATAAACACGTAAAACTAATATTTGACTTTTTTCAATAAATAATAAGCATTAATAAATTGTAAATTAACATGAATAACTGACAAGTTATTATCATGATTTAAAAAAAAAAACAACAAAAAAATAGCTAAACACATTATAAGACTAAGATCTCATTGATCATAACTCCACTTAGCCCAACAGCTATCAGTAATAAAATAAGTAAATTAAAAAATTCGAAGTGAAGATAAAACAATATTATCCAATTTCATTAGCTGATTATAACGACTTAATTACGTTTAATTATATTTAAGAAACCAAATGGTTTTTTTATAAAGTGCGGCCTTTTTAGTATGTTATCCCATAAAAAATTAATGTGTAATTTGTCTTTATGTTAACAAAAGAAATATTGAAGATATGACTATTTAATAAAGCCATTTGAAATAGTAATAGTTCAGCAGGCCAATTTCTCTATGCGTTCCAAGGCCGCGGTGCCTTGTTACTATTTCAAACAATCGTCCCATGGCACTGTGGTCCTGGAACGCAAAACGCTATTTGCCCTTTGCGTTCCAGGGCCACGGTGCAGAAACAGGTTGTTTTTAGCAAATAATTTCTTCCGCTCCACCAAATGTGAAATACCAAAAAAAAGTTATTTAAGGATCAATGTTCTTTTACTGAATTATAACCACGCAAATAACATAAGCACTACTTAAAAAATACTGCTACAGCTATGATTGTGAAGGCACCGCGGTCCTGGAACGCAAAGGGCCAGTTGCTCTTTGCGTTCCGGGGCTGCGGTGCGAAATTTTTTTTTCTATGCAATCAGGCTTTTTGCGTTCCACTTAGTGCGATTTAGCAAAAGAAATATAATATGGAAATATGTTCTATTACTGAAATAGAACCACAAAAAAAATAACCGCACTCCATAAAAATACCTTTTTGAGGACATCAGTTTAATTTTCGTTTTCTTTACGAAAAGAATGATTGAAACTTAGCCTCAAATCTAAGCCCTAAATTAATAAGAACTGTGAATAAAATGATGTTTTCGCTTACAGTCTATTAACAATGAATACAACAAAAGCGATATAAAAATATGGTCGTGCTTTTAAACGTTTCTTTTATTTCGTGATTTCTATAAAACAAACGGTTTTTGCTGCTGATATTTGGTGTAATTTTTGTCTTGAGTGCACGGTGAAACTAAACGGTTATTCATTTCGTGTTGAATTAGTTACTCATTGGGGGAAGCTATTTCCTTCGTATTCATTCACCATAATTTTATTATGATGTCTGACAACCGTCCGCGTCGGTGTTGGACTTTGCTCTCGACAACAGGACTCACAGTATTTCACTAGAACAAAACATGGAATACTATTATTATCTTTATGCAGAATACAACTGATAATTATTTTTACAAAAGAAAAAACTATAAATAACACGTATTACTATCTTTTAAACAAACCTATAGTAGGGAATCTTATCTAATAAATAATATATTAACATGTGAAATAACTAAAAATTAAATGTTAATACTCACACTTAGTCCGGTTTAATTTGATATTTGGATTTGTTTCATCCATATTTATGCAGGGCTATATTTATTATTCACCCTCAGTGATTATATTATTCCCATTGTTAATATTTCACAGCAAAACAATAACATTAAAACAGCGTAATAGATGTAAACAATCGTCACACAAAATAACCAGGAATCAACAACGTTCTAATATGAGACTCGAAATGAACTAACAGTTATGTCTACCTCACAAATCGAAATAATTTACTTTTGTAACTTTTGTTTTGTTTTCTCTGATCTACCTACAAAACTTTATTATACTTAAATGATGATAACGGTCGACACATAACACTAATGACTAGTATTAGTAATTATTTAAAAAAAAAAAACAATTTTATTTATCAAATTTCTACAAAAAAATGCATGAAAAATAACAAAAAGAATAAAGCAATTATTTAAAATTATAAAAATAAAAGTAATTAGAAAAAAAGGTGAGGATCGATCCTTCGCCAGTGAAGGATATATCCGAGCACGTTAACTACTGCGCCAGCATTACTTGTAGGAGAAGGTTGAAATTATGAAGTATACCATAAGTTCCTTTGATTTGTAGTATTAAAACAACTTATAATAAAAGGTCGTAAGTCACAGCGAAGCGTCAGGCTATTGCTTTCAGAAATGGAAGAAGGATTTTGGAATTCGACTGTACATCCATACATCCTCACAAACTTTCGCATTTATAGTATTAGTAGGACTAGTTTTTGTCCATGGTTTCGGCGTTGGTTTAGAATTTAATAACCAATTCATATTCACATTCACACGTTCCCCTGGAGTTCCAAAAGTATTTCAAAATTAAAATTATCCCAGGACCAAAAATAACCAAAATTTGCCAAATCGGTCCAGCCGTTTTCGAGTTTTAGCGAGACTAACGAACAACAATTTTTTTTTTTTTTTTTTTTTTTTATTCCACAACTATCACACAACGCCATCTAGTCCCAAGCTAAGCAGAGCTTGTGTTATGGGTACTAGACAACTGATAAACATACTTATATATTTCTAAATACATACATATTATAGATAAATTACACCCAGACACAGAACAAATGATCATGCTCATCACACAAACATTTGTCCTGGGTGGGAATCGAACCCACGACCTCCGGCATAGCAGTCAGGGTCATTAACCACTAGACCAACAGGCCAGTCAAACAATTGATTTTTATATAGTAGAACTAGCGGCTCGGTACGTGCTTAGCTAGATTTTGTGCAAACTTCACATAAACCAACTACTAAATAGTCCAAACAAAGCCTAAACATTTGGTTTGGATAGGTGAGCCCGTTCTTGAGTTATAAAATTACAACGAAAAATGGCATTGATTTTTATAATACACCGTGAATTTTTAGTCGTCTTTGAAGAGATTTGAAATAGATTAAAGATTTTAAAATCATGCAATTTCTGTCATAGTTATTTTCATGTTCTAGTTTGAATAATAATGATATAGCGTTATTACTCAAACTAGAACATTTCAAGCCTTTGTTAAATTTGATTAATTAAACACCTTTCATTATTACAGTTTATAATGCTCTAATTTCGTCTGTTAAAGACCATTTGCATAAAACTCTGTGTTTTTATTACGACTGTAATAAAAACGAAGCAAAGAATTCACTGGGTTAATTAAGAGCATCTCAATTGCAAATGTACAGTACATTGTATTATTTTGACACTATTACACTAACAAGGTGGTAAATTATATTTTGTAATAAGTTGCTTATTCTGTAATGATTAAAACTTTTCTTAATACTTATTATGAAATATCTTTTCTCAAATTTTTCTTCAAAATATTTGTATTAAGCAGAGAGCAGGACGGAGCGGACGGCGAGAAATAGGCGACTCGCTGTCCGACCATGGAACACACCCGGATCGAAGGCTCGTTGTGTCCACGCACTCCTCAAAGACTGTCAGCATTATGACGGAGCCCCTCTATGGAGGGCCAAAGCCAGCTGGGGTCGCGGAATCTAACGAATTACCTTGACCCCGGAACGTTAGGGCTATTTAGCAAGATAGTGATATCTAGATTTAAAAAAAAAAAACATCAAAATTATTCCGTCACATTCTACACTTGATTTAATCTTATAATACTAAACTTATTAATAGAAAATGAAGAAACAACTAATTAATAATTACCTACCTTCACAAAGCTCGCTCATCTAACCATCATCGTGTAACAAGACGTCAACGTCAGTCTGACAGCTGGTCTGACGTCTGAAGTTCTGACGTCTGACAACCGATTGTTAGTCGTGTTTACTTGTAACGGTAACTGTTACCGGTAATTACTGGTTGGTTGGTAATTGTGGTTTAACTTAGAGATTAAGTAAATCGCTTAATCCTTTAAGTGCTATGGGAAATATGTTTAAGATAGGTATTTATTTTCCATGACCTGTGGAAAATTCGTGGTTTGTACATACGCCAGCAGGTCAACCTACCCAGATCTGTCAAATTTTACCGATCACTGTTGTTAAAAGGTTGAAAATCTATAATACAAACTAGTGGCCCGGTACGTGTTTCGCTACTTTGACAGCAAAATCCCCATTAACAAAATGATCCGCCATTAATTGAATTTATTTGTTACAAAAAATGTGATAAATGAAGATTGTGCAAACTTCACATAAACCATCTACTAAATAGTCCGAACAAAGCCTAAACATTTGGTTTGGATAGGTGAGCCCGTTCTTGAGTTATAAAATTACAACGAAAAGTGGCATTGATTTATATAAATATTGATTTGACAGATTAAGGCAGGTCTTTTTTTCTTATGTGGTGAAATCATCAAATGAGTCCTCACACCCAGGGCAGGGCGGGAGGTACTGTCAGACATGTACTGACTAAAATCTACGGAGTCCTTCAATAGTTCTTTACGTTCCGGGGTTAAGGTGGCTCGTTCATCCCGCGATCCCGGAGATTCAAGAAGGTTGTTATACTGGCGCCTGTTCTACATTTTTAATGCAATTTTTGACACATAGAAACCAGCACAGCGTCAAAAGAATTTTAGTACAATTTCTAAATACAATTTTCTTTGTAATCTTTGCAAAAAAAATTGACAGCTTCGTGTCTATACAGTGTCATTGAATTAAACTTTCATTTGCCATGGTGGGTGGCAGCATAACAATATACCATGAATTTGACACTAACAACTGTGTTAGACATACATAACTTTCTTTACAATAGGATATTAATGTCTTAATAAATGTATTCATAGTAAATAACATAAATATCATAGTGTGACAATGACAAAAGGTTACTACGCGTGGTGACTTTTGTGTTATGAAAAATCTTATATTGTAGTGAAAATACCTGTATCGGTTTGTATCCAGATAGACTATTATCAGGTGGAAGAAAAATAGTGTTAAAATAGTTTGTATGTAAGTACTATATGCCTGTCTAATTCGTTCTTTTAATGTTGCAAAGATATCGAATAATTATAACCGCCCTGGGTGAAGCATTGCAGTCGTATTTTTTAGGCAATCCCACCCCACCCTATCCCCGAGCCACTGCAACTACTGAAAGCCAGAATTAACAGTGGTAACCACCAGAAAAGCGCAGGGACAATGAAGCTCAACGTGTCCCGGAGAATGAATTTACCTGTCTTAGGTCATGCAACGAAAGCAATCAGAAAATAACAGTGGAAGAGAAAAACTATATTTTCACACGGCGTTTTTTTTTTTATGGTGGAAATGTCCGAAATAAAAAAACATCGCTTATAAACTATCGTAAAACTACAAAGCACAAAAACTATTACCTGTGCCTCTAAATTCACTCCTAGCATCCTTCATAACAGGTGTGCTTATCAATGCCCACCCAAATACTTTTCCCCTGACCCAGCCATCAATGTTCAATGCACTAATCAAGCTAACAATCCATTCATCCTCTCAGGGCTGCCCCTTGACCGTGGCGCCTAATATGGCAACACTGACAATATCAACTGTCACTTATGTCATATTAAAAAAACATTTGTTGTTGTCTATTATAGAGTTTTGACAGCTATTTGAATATGGAAGGTCAGGGGACAAAAGAATTATTTTTTCGCGATTCATTGTTGGGTTATGTTATTGAATTGTTATGTGTATTATATCATCTAGTTTTGTTTGTTGTGACGGTAAACGCTGTTGTAAAATTTTGAGGTTGTAAAAAGAAAAAGTTTCAATTGATGACCCGTTGTGGATGAATCAGAAAGGATTGTCAGGCTTTACTGAATAAAAACTATCATAATATTCTTTAATTGCCCTTTGCTTTCCAGGGCTACAATGAACTTTTAAGACTTAAGACAGTTCTTCGACAAGCTGTGTGGAATCCATGCTAAAAATGTTTAAAAAGTGTTCACAACATCCGCCTATTTTTAAACTGTTTCGATGAAATAACAAATCAGAAGCCATATAACAAACAAACATATGATATAAATAAATAATTATTTAATCAGTTACTTGCTTATTTTATTTGTTTTCGTTAAATCCCAAGTTCTGTGTAACATCAATTGGCGCTGGTAATTTGAAAAAAAGTAATTAACACATACGACGGTTTTTAATTGTTTATTGGTTTTTACCGCAGTGTAAAATTACCGTTGTGTTTAATTGTTGTTTGGAAAGCTGTGATGTAAGTAAATGGGTCATTTCACGCAGGCATTTCCTTTACTAATTTCGGTGGGATGGCAATTTCGGTGTCTGTCTTATTTTCATAACAACTGCAATTGTTTATTTCATACTAAGAATACTAATGTGTTCGAGAATAAAACAAGTTTATTTTTTTCATCCAAAAACCTACAAATAAAAAAAATACACCGAAATTAGTACAAATTGACCCTGCGTGAAATGACCCAAATAAATATTATCAACGCGAATGGCCGAAAACATTATTGTTGCAATAAAACACATAGTTCCTTGATATTTCGAAGGAAATAAGCTGTTAAATTCAATTACATTTGGTTAGTAAAGTTAAAACAGCCTACAATGTTTCCACTGTTGGGAAACAGATCTGTCCTTTGTCAGAGGAAATAGACCTTAATCTAGGCAGTGTGGCGTAGTGAACTGTGGATGTTTAAATACGTCTCAGTTTTTTAATACCTACATATTTGAATTTGTCGATGTTTCCCTCGTTCCCCTGTATTAAATCTATGGATTGAAACATATTCCAGGACGCAACAAAACTTTGGTTTTGTTTTCATATAAGTTTTTTTGGCGTGTTAAAACTCATCAAATGAGTCCAGACCCAGGGCAGGAGGGTATTACAACGTCATAAAAACAAGGTTTGTTCCAGTGAGTGGAAGTGACAGAGCTATACAAGTCGTCTAATCTCCATCTCGTTCACTCACTGGAACAAGACTGGTTTTAACACGTTGTAATACCCCCAAGGACTGTCAGACTTGTACTGACTACGACCTTCTAGCGGCTCTTGAAGGCTTTGGCCCTCTAAGGGCCGACACCGTCGACCCGTTATGTTTCTAACTATGGCAAAGAATAGTTTTCATTACTACATATAATCACGGAAGCCACCAAAAGAAGTTCACTATCTAAAATCCGACTTGAAACAATTCAAGTTCTTACGTAAATATCCCGCAAACCGTTTCCCCGTTTGCGAGATTTGCCATTTTCCTTTCAATCAATTTTCTTCCAACGTTTTTACCTCTCCCATATCTCCGCAATCTGCTATTTAGCAATTTTAGATAAGTATGCAATCACTTACATCTACACAGCGTGAGAAAATGAGAGCATTTGAGAAATGAGTTTATAATTATAGGCTGTATGCGTGTGGTCGTTGCGTCGCGGTGTAAAAGTTTAATCTGTCAAATTGAATTTTAGCGGCAAAGTTGTGTTGCCAGTTTTTAATTTAAAACAAATATAAAATAATATTGTTTTACTTTTTTCGAAGGAGATATAACTTGTATCCCGAAAAATGTGTTTAATATAATTTACGTTTGTTTATATCTTCTGTCACTTATAATATATTTTTTCTTTCTATAATATAAAAATGGATCGCAAATTATGTTGCTAAGCTCATAACTCGAAAACGGTTGTATAGAGTTTCGGCTACTTCTTTTTTTGTTGTGTTTGTCCCATGTGTGTGTTTCGCCTACTTCTTTTTTTGCATGTGTGACCATCAGCGCCAGGTTTTAGACGACGAAAATCACTATGTCCATCCGTGCGAAACCGGGACGGACCGCTAGTTAATAAAAAAAAATAGTTATAGAACTTTAAACGTCTCATTAATCCAAGTAGAATTTATAAATAAGCCCTATCTTTATTACATGTAATGTCAAGTGTCATTACATAGGAATTGTCTAATTACTAAGAGCTTAATCAAGATTATTAAAGCTGGAATTTAAAGTGCGAGTAAAATTATGTTATTAATGTGTAATAAGCATGATGCATACATAAAAGAAAGGAAATAAGTCATTATGATAGTAGGTAATGTTTGTATTACATATTTTATGATATTTATGGTCAATTCCTGTCTTTTTATGTCCTGTTTGTTTATGGCTGTATAGAATAGTAATCATGTCTAGTTTACTGCAGCGTTTTTATTTACTATTGGCATTTCTCGCGGTTTTGCTAGCGTTTATTTAGACTTTGAGAATCAATTCGTGTTGTACCCTGCTTGAAATAATGGAATTCAACCAGACACCAAACCAGATTTTTTGGTAGCTATTGAGGAATTTCTAAAGAAAAACCCATTGTGTAGTTTTTTAAAGTACATAATTATTTTTTAATTAACTGCGCATAATGTAGTGCATACTGTGCTTTTACTGTAAATGGTGAGACCCTTAGACATTAAAATTCTATGTTAAAATTATAAAGTAACAGTGTACTCCTTGTTGAGAAACCTAATAAATAAATAAAACTATTTATATAAGTAATCATTTAAGACATGGCTTCGATTTCCTGAGCTGGTAATATTTATGTTAAAAAAAAAGTAGTACATTCGTTTATAGAAAAGTATACTAGTTTTCCTTCCTTTCTTTATAAAGCCTATCTATAAACAAACTTTAAAAAAATACATACAAGCCATAAAAGATGTAAGAAAAAGTGAATCCATTGCCTTTGCCACTGCCCTTGCTATAAATACATATTATACTCTTTTAATAATACCTTTATAATTTTTTGCGTTTAATAAGTTTTTTTTATATCTTTACCTTTTGTGAAGATGGATGGATGAATGGATGTTTGTCACTCTTTCACATAAAAACGATTGATTGGATTTAAATATCCTAGAGATAGTTTTGAACTTGGATTAACACAAAGAGTATCTTTATCTTGTAGTATTTTTAATTATTATTTAGTAGTTTTTATCCCGTTATTCCATGTTTGTATAGTGACAGTTGTCACTAAACAAAATAACATAATAAAAAAAAAGCTTCACTTAACTTAGCTTATTTTATTTAACGCGTGACGATAATAGATTAAAAATAATATAATTTCCAAATCAAAAAAATATATTTATTTTTATATACTGGCAACACTATCACGCGATTACCTCAACATTCAAAAAAGTATCTACTCCATCTTGCGTCAAGTGCGAGCCGCATCAATTTTCCTGTCATAGAACACACCAATTAATTTGATTTATGCGTTTAGCTTGAACTTACGCATTATATAGCAATAATGCCTTATGTAATACTTATGTAATGGACGACATTTGACCTTAAATTAGGTATGCGTGTTCAATTTTTTGTTGTAATTATTATTTGTTTGATTATAATTTGGTTTAAGGTTAAGGAAACTTGGGTCACAGGACTGTCTGTAAAGGTAACCGTGACCCTAGAACGCAAAGGGCAACAGCTGTAGAACAGGTTGGATTTTTAGTTAATAATAGTCTCTTCTAATCCACGGGATCTCTTTTAGTGATTTTTCTTTTGGAGTGTTATTGGTAACTCGGAAGTCTAAAAAACCAGTGTGTCAGTTTGTGGATAACAGATAGGCAATCGCTCTTCGCTGGAGGGAAGTGGAAACATATTTTTCCTACTCCTCCACTATTATTTTCTGATTAATTCCGTTGCACGATCCAATTCAGGTAAATTCATCCACCGGGACACGTCGAGCTTCATTGTCTCGGCGCTTTTCTGGTGGTTGCCGCTGTTCATTCTGGCTCTCAGAAGTTGCAGTGGTTTGGGAATAGTGTGGTGGGTTTATCCCAAAAAAAGGCAATCGCTCCATTTAAAATTCTGATATTGATCTGAATACGGTTCGACTGAGAGCCAATACGAAAACTCTGGGTTGACGATGAGTATTATTCTCCTATGCATAATAACCTTTTATGCGAAAAAAGACCTGATAATATGGTACAACGCCATTCAGTTTAAGCATAGGTTTCCTACATATTCCAAGGTTTCAAAGTGCAGATACTTGTACTTTAAAAACACAACTTCGATTTTATCATAAAAATTAAACATCATATCGCCTACAACGACCCTCACGAAAAATCTTGAACAAGACATCATAATAAAAAAAAATAGATAAAAATCGATGTTTCCTTTAATTCTCACAACTCACACCGTATCACTAACATCTCTGCCTGGTCCCCAACGATTGTGGCGTAACGATAAATATGTATTAGCGGATAAATCTCACAGATTTTTAAATCTCATGTACAAAAATAAGCCTGTGTTTTGTAACTGAAAAACCTTCTGTCAATCTAATTTAAACCCAAACTTTACTCACATAACATTCAAATTCATTTATCTTTCACTTATAAGGTAACACAAAATATTTACCAAAGAATTTTAAACTCTATCTTGTTTAAAATACATGTTATAATCGTGTATCTGAGTCTGTGATGTGACCGTTCCCACAAAAACAATAGAAAACAATAATTAGGTTAAAACAGTTGAATTATTTCACACAATTTACGACTACATGCATACATGCGTGCTTGTAATTTATACTTTAATTACTGTCTACCCTTGTAACAGTGTGATAATTACCAATAATCACCATGTGCATAAAAAATAAAAAAACGAAAATGGTGATTACAACTTTTGGTTACCAGAAGACTTTGTTAGTCACATTTGTATGGTTTTTCTTTTTTTTTTTTGGTGTGGAAAAATCATCAAATATACGTCCTTTTTTTTAGCGTGATGAAATCATCAAATGAGTCCTCCCACCCCTTACTGTCAGACTTCTACTGACTAAAATCCACGGTGTCCTTCAATAGCCCTTTCTGTTCCGGAGTCACGGTAAGGAAATAATCCCGCGACCCCGGAAATATACGTCCTGGGTGTAATGGAAAGGACTTTTAGAGTCTAACTGCCTTAAAAACGCCCTGTTTTTTCAGTTTTACTTTGCGTTCCTAGGCAGCGGCATTCGTCACTTTTGTAGGGTTTGTGCTAAAATTACAGACACACATGTGTAACAAAAAAAAAAGGTTCAGAAAAAGGGGAACCTCAACCTATACAGTTGCTATCGGGTATTTTTCTATGTATTTTTAACTCAATCGTAATTACTTTAAGCCTTTAAATAAGCTTCTTCGATAAATGGATTATCGAACACAAAAATAATTTTAGAGAGTTAGAGTTTATTAGAGTAGTTCCTAAGTAGTTCCTGATTCTGTAAATATATTCAGGCTACAATTTAAATTCGCGACTTAGTTCGCGTGGATGTCGAAATTTAACAAATAAAAAAAAAATTGACAAAGTTTCAAACAAACTTTCGTCCCCTATTTTATCCCCTTGGGAGTAGAATTGGCTGCCAAATTTTAGCCCGATCCGTCCAGTGGTTCGGGCTGTGCGTTAATAGATCACTATTTCAGTCAGTCAACTTTGAGTTTTATATAAAAGATACACAATTTGGTGAGCATTGTTATCCATTTTGGCAGGTATTTCGATCTTTTGGTTTTAAAATGGGTACTTTTCTGGCAGGCTTTTATACACAAGCCCTTAACGAACTAATTAAAGTACTCTAATCCTATCTCACAAACCTCACGACTCCAAGACAGACTGATCCAACAGCTCTCGGAAACACAAACATCCATTAGACTAAACATAGGAATCAAAGTAGTGTTTGTAGCATTTAGAAAGTTTAATAATGTTGCCCTAGTTCGCAGTTCACGCTGGTATTGTGACCTGAGCCAATCGTGACTGTTATTGGGCAATTGATGGGAGGAACTGGAAGTTGGGAGGGAATTTTGTACCAGATCTTGGTTTTGAAGTTGTTTTAAGAGGTTTTGTGGAAGAATTGGACTGGCCTGTTGGTCTAGTGGTTATGATCCTGACTGCCATGCCGGAGGTCGTGGGTTCGATTCCCACCCAGGACAAATGTTTGTGTGATGAGCACGATCATTTGTTCTGTATCTGGGTGTAATCCTACTACTATTATAAAGGCGAAAGTTTGTAAGTATGGATGTATGGATGTTTGTTACTCTTTCACGCAAAAACCACTGAACGGATTTGGCTAAAATTTGGTACACAGATAGTTTATAACCTGGATTAACACATAGGATAGTTTTTATCCCGATTTTATGTTCCCGTGGGATAATTTCGAGTTGTAGCGGGTGGAACCGCTGGCAACAGCTAGTTTATCTATAATATGTATGTATTTAGAAATATATAAGTACGAGTATGTTTATCAGTTGTCTAGTGCCCATAACACAAGCTATGCTGAGCTTGGGACTAGATGGCGTTGTGTGGTAGTTGTGGAATATTATTATTGTAATTGCTTGAGTTGAAGCCAAGGAGCATTTTATTAGCATGTAGTGGTGGTTTATTTTTGTGAAGAAAGTTGTCCAGATATCATTTTTGTGGGAGGAAAATCAAAACTCGCTCCACAATTTATAAACCCTAATCATAATCATAATAATTTATTTGTCGGAACATGGTACAAAATTATGGTCCCAAGATTAATTATTGGTCTCATCACATTCTGCCAATTGTGACGTGCAAATTTTGGGTACGTATTATACATAATATGTTTTTTAAATAGTTTAAAAATACTACGGTTTCTTTTTTTTTCTTTTTTTAAACCGTGCCGTGAATTTCTCCTGTTTTGTGAGTGAATTTAAAAAGAAAATAGGTCGATCCCCATTGAGGTTTTTTTATGGAAAAACTCAATAATAAAGACTGTCTGCCCTGAGAATCGAACAAATCATATTCGGAAATAGCAAATAAGGCTATGAGTAGGTAAACAATACATCATCCTCGACTCAATGTTATAACTTCTAAAATGATTTTTTTTCAACACTTTCGTGCATAAATTACTGAACCGATTATGATGGTTTTCGTGCTATTTTTTATGCAAGAAAGTTGAAGGAGATGAATAAACCCCTTTATTCTCAACCAAAAATTATTAACAAAATCTATCATCATCAGCCGGAAGACGTCCACTGCTGAACATAGGCCTCCCCCTTAGACCGCCACGCCGACCGACAATTCGCCACTTGCATCCATCGGCTGCCCGCGACCCTCACGATGTCGTCGGTCCATCTAGTGGGAGGCCTGCCTACGCTGCGTTTTCCAGTCCGTGGTCGCCACTCGAGAACTTTTCTGCCCCATCGGTTGTCAGTTCTACGAGCGATGTGGCCTGCCCATTGCCACTTCAACTTGCAAATTTTATGAGCTATGTCGGTAACTCTGGTTCTTCGCCGAATATCCATGTTCCGGATTTAACAAGATCAAATTCAGAAACAAAAACCTCATATATTTTTCCTATATTGTTTAATCAACCACAACAAATGCACGGTAGATTCACTCAACAAGATAAGTTAGACTTTCAAAATTGTAACACAATACTTAATTTTCGGCTTCAGATACTCATCTTAATTAAAATGGCGGTCCCACGTCGAAAACTTTGAAAGGTTGCAATGTGATACTAACATCATTACATAGAATAAGGATGGCAAGCGGAAACAAGGCGGCCAACTCATTCGGTACAAAGATGTGCCTTTTTTGTTTTTTTTTTTTAATTTTAAAATCATCAAATGAGTCCTTCCATCCCGGGCAGGGTGGAAGGAACTGTCTGACTCGTACTGTTCCGGGGTCACGGTGATGGAATAAGTCCCGCGACCCCAGCAGCTCCAGAGGGGGGCCCGTCAACATGCTGACGCTCTTTGAGGCGCGTGAAACACAACGCGCCATCGACCCAGGCATGGTCCATGGTCGGGGACCGAGTTGCCCTTTACTCACTGCCCGCAAAACTGCGACAAAGATGTGCCTAAGCGTCACATGAAGCGATGTGACCTAAACACGTCACAATGGGAGGCAATGGCCGCAGACCGGTCACTGTGGAGGCATACCGTGAGCACTCAGGTGTTTGCGTTTGAAAGACAACGTAAGAAAGAGCTCGATGCTAAGCGAGAATCAGCCACGGCCATCCAATATAATTATAACGGAAGGGTGCTGACTTGCAGTGAATGTGGACGTACCTTCACTGCAAAAATTGGCTATGTCAGTCACCTGAGAGTACACCAGCGATGTTCTCAATAGGAATATTCAAGTCGCTGTGGCTGAAATCGATCAGGAACATATCCTACTAATATTATAAATGCGAAAGTTTGTGAGGATGTATGTATGTATAGATAGTTTTATAAGCTGGATTAACACATAGGATAGTTTTTATCCGGATTGTATGTTGCCTTGGGATAATTTTCGAGTTGTAGCGGGTGAAGACACTGGCAACAGCTAGTATTATGATGACGCTGGATCTTCAATCTTCATCATCAATCTTCTGCTTTTATCATCGCCCATTTAGGGTAGATGCATGACTTCATATTCCTGATAAAAGTGGAATATTCTACGATAGCAGAAGTATGGAATCACTTACTTGAATATAATCTGGAATACATCCTTAAATAATTGAGTAATTTGAATAAATTTAGTATCATTTTAAAGACAACAGCGAAGCATGGTGTGATTGTGAAGCCTCTTAATCAAAAACCGAGGTCATTCTCCAGACACCATCGATGTGGCCGAGTTCTGGTAGATGCTAATAACTAAATATTTATACAAATCATCGACACCAAGAAAAATACATAATTAAAAACATGCAATCCTTAGCTCACAAGTCGATAACCCATGCAACGACCATGACAATCAACAATTAACGAGTTCTCAACAAATTACTTTTCAAGTACCGTTTTATTATGTAATTGACCATAACTTTGTATGTTTATATTTTGTTAATGGACTATGAGTAGGCCAGGGTTTGACTTTATAATAAAAACATTAATGGAAAAGACAAGGTTTTATGAAAAGGGTCTCATAAGTTTTACTTCCTCGAAAGCGCTGCTGTTTGTAAAACTAAATCCGCTATATTCTTAGATTGTCAATTCCAAATTATCCAAGTCTCTGCTTCCTTTCCCGAACATTTATTAATGGCAATAATTGATTGTCTAAATAAGCTCTCTTGCAAAAGTAGGTACCTACTATTCGATGTCTTTCTGAGTAAGAACTTTAACACATTAAAAAGTTGTCTGTTGAACTTAATATAAATCAAAGACATTAAACTATATATTTACGAGCAATATCACAAAGAAAGTTGTGATCCAAAACTTTTTACCAATAGGTAATAAAAAGTCGCTCAGTCTAGTAGCCGCGTTGCCATGCAACGCTAGATAGTGCTACTGACGCACGGCATCAACAATTTTGTATGACAATTTTCCCAATGCCCGCTCTATAGGTTCTTTAAATCTTTTTGATATAAATCGACCAATTCAAACATTGTCTTCTAAGAAAAGTCAAAAGTAAGCTATTTTCTAAGACCCCATATGCAGTTTTTAACCGACTTTTAATCCTAAATATGACATCACCAACTTCTTTGTTAGGTTTGCTCTTGACTCTAGTCCAGGTCAAAATTGTCTTATGGTAACTCAGAAGAAGCCGCCTTCACTCGTAACTTTGAAGGGATACTGGGGAACTAAGGCGATTCTCACACTGCCCCGCATCACGCTGCGTTTTGTAGATTCACGCACGACGGCTCTCATTTATTTATTCGCCGTTCTCTGTGGTGGTCGTGCAGTACTGAGCATTCAAAATCACTCGCGGCACTGCGGGATTGGGTGTGCCATACCTTGTTTCTCGCCCCGCACGTACGCGCGGGGGTGCATGTTTCTCCGCGTGTATGCGCGTGATCCGCATGAACTCGCGTGGATGCATTTTCAGTGTGTTAGACTGTGCGTGTTTTCCATACAAACGGAGATACTGACAAGCAACGGAAGAACACGCATCCACGCGCTACGCTGCATCATGCGGGGCAGTGTGAGAATCGCCTTACATTTGAATCGGTGGATTACGGTCCACACCCTCTCTCAAAAGAGTCTGGAACTATCAGGGACATTATAGGCCGATATTTCATAAACCATATGTCAAAACAATTATCCCATTGTTCATAAAGGTGTTACATTCATATCTCTGCTAATTTCATCGTCGCAGCCCTACAAAGTCTCACATTGAAATGTCACCGTCAAATACGCTATAGGTCGGCCGCGTGGCTCGGTTTAATTCAATATACTCGACAATTGATGCCGGAGGGTGTGTTGGGTAATGTTGGTGAACTGGTTATTGTCTTAGAGGATGGTGAAGACATCTGAAGGTGCAGGGAAGGTGATGTGAGTGATGTGGACGAAAACTACTACACGCTTGTGATTAATTATATGATTTTTGAGAAAAAAGCAGTTGCAAGTGCGATTTGAAACGAGGGAATAGAAGATTCAGCTTCCAAGTGTGATTTCATCATTATCCTATAAATGTTCCCAATGCTGGGACACAGCCTCTCTGAGAGAGGAAGTTTTGCGATGGTCTAATTGGTAAGGCGTCTGGAGTACTTATCCAGAAGACGTGGGTTCAAATCCCACTTGCAACTGAATGTTTCTTTCCTCAAAAGTCATTTTTACGCTTGTCATGTTTTAACCATAGGTACCAAAATCAGGATTTCTTTACGAATTCCTTACCTCTGCTGTCTCGTTCATCTTGGCCGCTGTAACTATGGTTTATCAGCTAGCTTCAGATCTCAAGTACGATTCCCATGTTTGAAAAAGTGTCTTGAATTTTTTCCATTAGAGTTTTCTCTGTAATAAAGAGAGATTTGGCAATAGGTTCGCTGCTATAACATGATCGTATTACCTGTAATATCCGAGTGGTTTATCAATGGCGTAGCTAATAGAACACCCAGTCACATGTGCAGTCGGTGCCCATCATTATATGACCGATTTTATATGGCAGAATAATGTAATAGTGGATCAAGTAATACTGGCCATCATTTCTACTAGGAAATAAACCTGTTACCGTAAGCAAATTCTCTTCAAACATGTTTTTATCCTCTTACAAAAAAAATGCCTTCTTCCTGACTCTAAGTATCTTTATTGTCAGTCATGCGTTCCATTTCACACGTAAATCTCCTCTAAAACAGCTGTTAAACCTAAACAACAGTTTATTAAAAAAGTCACATTGTTAGACGCGCTAGGTTTTGAACCTTTGACAGTAACCTTAATCTTTAGCAAGTATGTATGCTTCTTGTCACATACATACATAAACAAGCACCGCGCGTTCTGTTGAAGTAATATTTACATACGCATTCTCAATGGCTTGACTCGTTTGTGCTGTGAGAAGATAATGGGTCCTTCCTTACTATACTATTATAAAAGCGAAAGTGCGAAGTTATTCTCTTACTTTTTAATGTCAATAACTTACATATAGGTGCTGATAAACTTGAGCATTAAATGCAATCAAGACCATTTCAGTCATTGCCTGCATGGTCCTCGTATAAACTGTTCTACATTTATGATGTCTGGACTTTAAAAGAGACTGTGACCTCTGAGTGTGTTTCGGATGTTTCTTCTCAGAGTAGTCAGGTACGAAACACCGCGGCCTCATCTAGTTTTATGAAAAGACGTGTAAAAGTGTTGATATAATCTACTTGCATAAATAAACATCATTTCATTTCATTATTCTTACGAATATTCATCATCATCGCGAGACCCCAAGCATAGACTTTTCCATAGCACGCTATGTGACATAAAATCGGTGGGCCAGCTTGACGGACATGTTTCACGTTTCGGGTCCGTAGGGTAGGACTGGAACAACAGTCCGAATGTACTGGTACTGTGGCACTGTTAGAATGTTACATTAGAAGAAAACAACCGAGAGCGTTTTGGCGAGCTTTTTGCCGAGCTGACTGTCTAATCTGACATCTTGATAAAAATAATGTGTGTCGAATATCGGCTAGAGCGTTCTCTACAAAGTTCGTGAAATAGTTCGTAGCGATGTTTGATAATTCATTATAAACGAATGCTCGATGTTTTGTTATAAGTACCTACTTAAAAGTGAATGCTAGCAGCACCTATACTATTCATCAAAGTTTGTCTAAAGAGTTATTTCATTAATTAGTACTTTACTTACCAAGGATTTGCACCATAAATCATATAACACCAGCTGGTCGACCAAAAAATCAAGAGGATCCAAAAAAATACAAAGAAAACCCTGAAAAAAAAGATAAAATCGTTTCATTCTAAAAAAGCTACCAAATCCATATCGAATAAAATTACAAGTACAGCGTATCTGTAATTTCAAAACCAAATTACTCTAATTAAACCTCCCACAATTTAGTGGCATATTGGCAAACCACAGACCTTTACCCTTTGCCCAGCAGTGGGGCAAACTCGTAAAACAATAGAACACGTCTCTTCACAGTCGGGGGACTACAATGAACTACTTATCTTAAGATTGAACATAATTTGTGACTTAATGAATACTATTAGCTCTATTGTAGCGGTGTAGTAAGGCGTGGTTGCAGTGGTAGCGGATAGCGGAGAGATAAGCGTTAGAGGAAGTTTGATCAAAATACTGAATTCGCTACCAAGTTTTAAAAATTATAATAATATGCAGAGAAAATTAAGTGCACAAAAAAATGTGATAATAGCGTTACAGCCATGAGAAAGAGTAATTTAATTGTTGAGGTAACACAATGGCGTTATAAAAAGCCAGTTTAAAGTAGAAACGACATACGGTTCAATGATCAAATTAATAATATGATTAGTGATAACAAAGTCATAAAACATTCGTTGAAATTCTAATGACATAATGTTACTTTACTGACATTTTTTTTCTTTAATTATTTGACATGAAACCTTATAAACATTGATTAGACGTTACTCATCTTAAATAGCTCTTAAAGTCACTTGCTATCTCTATTAATTGAAATAGAAATGACAAGGACAGGTGATATTTAATCGTTAGCTAAGTAACACAAGTTTTTATAAGTAAAGGGGTATATGTTTATCTGTGTTTGAATTTATAAGCTATTATTGTTAATACATAGCTTACATACTTTGACAATTTAAATAGATTCGAAGCAAACATTACACCACAAACAAATACTCTTTCTCTCATTCACCAAATCGCTTTCCGCTAACACTCGAACCTATTCCCACTCGCTCCTAATGAGGGACTCTCCAAGTTTCATCCACGTGGAAAGATCTTACGACACGACCTATTGTTGTTTCATAGAATATGCAATAAGTTATTACAGGCCAGATTTAGGCGCTTTCAAATACCCTTGGAGTTTCTGATCGATATCTTCAATTAGGTACGTCATTTTAGTTTAATTAAATGTGAAACTTGATCTCAAAATGATGAAACTTTTCGGACGAAGTTGGCTCTCATTCTTTTGTTTTTTTTTTTGTAGCGTTCAGTACCCTCAGCACGAATTTTCAGTATTTGAGACGTAAACTGGAACTTTGACAATTTCAAATTGACAATTTTCAAGGAAATAATTAGTTCCTTCTTCGCACACCAGAGGCGCTGTTCCATTTTTTCATACAAAAACGATTTTCCATATAAAAGAGTGAAAATTCGTGCTGCTCTTGACTCTACGTGTGTGTCTATTCAGAGCCTGTAGCCAAACGGCAAGCGACAATCGTTAACGTTCAGTAGTCGCTAATACATTTTCAACTTTATACCCCATCGTTTAAAGTTGAAAATCTTGTAAAGACTGCTGAGCGATAGCGAACGAAACAATCTGTTTCTTTAAAAAATTTTCAACTTTATGCAATGTGGAGTATAAAGTTGAAAATGTATTGGAGACTGCTGAATGTTAGCGATTGTCGCTTGCCGTTTGGCTATAGGGCCAGAGGTGATAGTGACAAAAGCTACTTTTTTTCCCACGTTTTTTTACATGCAAATTATAGATAAATTACACACAGACACAAAAAAACATCACACAAACATTTGTCCTGGGTGGGGATCAGACCCACGACCTCTGGCATAGCAGTCAGGGTCACTAATAACCACTAGACCAACAGGCCAGCCTAAATTCATTTCCTTTTAATATAGTTTTATTTATATAAATGAGGAATACTGATTGCGATTTCTTCCAAAAAAGGACAATCGGCAAAAATGTATGGAAGCTGGTCTAGAACTCAATAACAACCAAATGTATGTCGTTAGATAGCTCTTGAAATGTACAACATTAATTATTATGACGGGTCATGTCAAATCGCTGTGAGAAAAAAGTTATGGTGATGTATCGCAAATA
The DNA here is from genome assembly GCA_036375495.1 of Agrotis segetum. NCBI lineage: Eukaryota > Metazoa > Arthropoda > Insecta > Lepidoptera > Noctuidae > Agrotis > Agrotis segetum. Next base: position 496,322 of record JAQSVV010000104.1, read on the forward strand.
ATATTGATATCTGGAAAATGGTTTAGTTTAGTAATAAAAACAAATGAATTAAGTAACAATATAAGTAAAATTATGTCATTTAGTCCATTTCATTATCAGCAGGTCTAAGGGTCCAAGTTACCGGTGGTTAGAGCTCCAGAGACAGGAACCTTCTCACGATGAGATTGGAGAAGAGGAGTTTTAGTCTGAGATTACAGTGCACACTAAAGTGGTCTGAATAATGTTATGCAGTCTAGATGTGAACAAGGCTAGCTAGCCTTACGACATTTTAGCGAGAGTATTGTGCATGTGTGCTCCTGAACTGTATTCTGTAGATACGGTTGTTCCGCCTCTTTCTTGTAAAAATAATGGTGAAAATTCCGATCAAGTGTCTAAAAGTGGCGATCGTACAGACCTTTACCATGACTCATTACCATCCAATCACCATTACCTTCTGTGTAACGTCATGGAAAGGGTAGTGAACAAAATATAAGTTGTTGACTTTAATTGAAGACTGATCTTCTCAGTGACCGTCAATATGCTTTCGCTAGTGACGGTTCACTGGCAATCTTCTGCTGTGTGTTACCCACTACTGGGACAAAGCCATTTACAAAGACAGTGAAACACTAGCGTTATCGCTTGACGTCCCGAAGGTTTTTGACAGAGTCTAGCACACTGGTCCACTCAACAAGCACCAGACACTGCTAGTGCGCGATCGATCAAAGAAGTTGTTGATGGCTGCTTCTCTGAGCTTATGGGAACAGATCCTGTTCTCTCTATTTTTCTGCTGCACTTCAGTGACTTTCTTCAGCCGGGTATTAAAGCTACGCAGATGAAAACACTGTTTCAGAGAGATAGTTGTACAGCACAAAAAGTAGCAAAGATGAAGTTCGTTCCCTGAGAGACGCCGTGGTAGAGTTGACAGATTTAATCTTAAGCCTTGTCTCCCAGTGGTGTGATGATAATCTTACCTCTTTTTTCCTTTTCTTTGTTCCTGTAACCGATCTACTCCTTGGCATGGAGTTGAAATTGAATCTTAACTCAGGCGCGACCGTGGAGCATAAAGCCGAAACAGTGGACAAAGTACTGGACATCCTAAATTGAGTGAAGCGATACTTTAACAGCTTGGACAGCTTTTGACTCTACAGAAAGCGCTAGTCCGATTGTGTATGGAGTATTGCAGCCAACTTTGAGATGGCTCAGCTATATATCAACTGGCCCAGCTTGACCCAGTGGAACGCAGAGCCAAAAGCTTTATAGGCGTCGTAAAACTGGTGGATGGCCAAGCTTCAAAGCTTCAATCATCGCTTGCCTACTTGTTGGTCTTCTATAGACTATACTTCGAAGAGTGTGTGCATGATCTCTACGACATTAGACCACCAGCTCCTTCCACTATCGGGATTCTGGACTTACTGCTTTTAATTACCATGTATACTTAGTTGCCATTCCACCCATTCGCACATTAACTGCTCCCAATCATCCTACATAATATGCACAGCAAGAGTGGAACTCGCTACCTGTTTCCTGCTATACAAAAAAATCTTTAAGAGATTTTTTGCAAGTATAATTAAATGGGCACCCACTGGTTTTTTTTTTTTTTAGCGTTGTAAAATCATCAAATGAGTCCTCCAACCCCGGGCAGGGCGGGAGGGACTGTCAGACTTCTACTGACTAAAATCCACGGTGTCCTTCAATAGCCCTTTATGTACCGGGGTCACGGTAAGGAAATAATCCCGCGACCCCGGCAGCCTTTGGCCCTCTGAGAGGGGGGCCCCGTCATTATGCTGACGCTCTTTGAGGCGCGCGTGGGACACAACGTGCCGTCGACCCGGGCATGGTCCTTGGTCGGGCAGCGAGTTGCCCTTTACTCGCTGCCCGCATGCCCGCGCCTACGGTGGCCGCAGATCATCAAGCGACGTCCGTCGCCGTGGGCGTCTACTACCGCGGGTGGGGCGGAAGGAGGACTCTGTCCTCTCTCGCTCGCGGCCCGCCTCCTCCTTCGCGAGCATTACTGCTTCGCAGAAGGAGGCGACCGCTTCCCACTCCGTCTCGCCCCGCAGCATGGCCGCGACCAATGCTGGGCGCGAGAGGTCTCCGCATATCGCAGCCGTGAGGACACGTCGGTGCTCCACCCAAGCTGGGCAGTCTTGCACCGTATGCTCCACCGTGTCCTCCGGGCGATCTTCGCAGTGGTGACACCCAGGCGTTTCCTCCTTTCGCATCAGACACAGGTACCTCCCGAAACTTCCGTGTCCGGTGAGGACCTGCGTCAAGCGGTAGGTCAGGACGCCATGACTTCTCTCCAGCCACTCCTCAAAGAGGGGTCTTACCGCCGCAATTGCGGCGTGCCCGGTACCCACTGGTTGGAACGGAAAAGACTGTTTTTTTTAAGCGTTGCCCTACTCTAAGAATTTCTTCCTGTATCGTGGGTGCGTTTACAAACATAGAAACACAAATTCACAAACACTCAGACCCGGAAAAAACCACGATTATACAAATATTTGTTCGGTGCGGCGATCGAACCTGCGACACGCTGCGTAGCAGTCGATCGCTCAGCCACTGTGCCAACCGTGTCGTCAAACTAATCGGCTCCTAGTCTCGTGCTGATCAAAAAAATAACCCATTCCTTCGGTTGCCCTTTGCATTACAGGGCCGCGGTATCCAGTGTAGACAGCTCGCGACCCATTAAACCTTTTGTTCTTCTTTTCCCGCAGGCGTATATTATGACAATGCTTTTGAATTAAGAATAGGACGACCTTGGCGCCATTTGGTGCAAAAAAAAAATGTGGATTTAATAATTATAGCATTTGTCTCGCTTTAGTAGCGAGTTGAAGCGAGACAACATAGCGGACAAGCCTTTTAAAAACCCAAGACATTGGTTGCTTATACTTTATAACAGCCGCATTAAAGTGGCTATAACTTTTTTCTCACAGCGATTTGAAATGAACCGCCATAGTAACTATTGTAGTAAATGAAAAGAGCTTTCCAATGATATATGTATGATCGTTATTGAGCTGTAGACCATTTTGCCGATGATCCTTTACCTGAATCCTAAAAAACTATTATTTATGATTTTCAATTCTAAAATTGGTGGATGTTTTCCAACTTCGTGTTTTCACAAAATATTCACTACAGAGATAATTCGTACGTGTTATTTAAGAACAAGTCATGTTTACATGTAAGCAAAGCTTCTCTAAAATCTAAAAGATAAATGGTTGATGTTCAACAATTCACGTTTCTTCACCATTAACTCAAGCGAGGCAATTGGAAGCATTTATCTGTAGTTAAAGTATCGTCAATGAGAGGTGCTTCACGAGTCGTGATAACACGAGGACTGTAGTTAGGCAGTTAGTATGTCTTGGAGATTTAGGTAAATCATTGCTTGTATGTTAGAATTAAACTGAGAGAGCACGAAATGAATGAAGTCGGTAAATTGTAGGTATAGGGCTTTTATTATCCCTCCCGCCCTGCAACGGACTGATAGACACTTAGGTACTGACTTAAGATTATTAATAATAATATTCCACAACTATCACACAACGCCATCTAGTCCCAAGTTAAGCAGAGCTTGTGTTATGGGTACTAGACAACTGATAAACATACTCATAATATGTCTTAATAAATAAATATTATAGATAAATTTACACCCAGAAACAGAACAAATGATCGTGCTCATCACACAAACATTTGTCCTGGGTGGAAATCGAACCCACGACCTCCGGCATAGCAGTCAGGGTCACTAACCACTAGACCAACAGGCCTGTCAACAGACTGCAGTTTGTATGTCTTAGAGATTTAGGTAAATCATTGCTTGTATGTTAGAATTAAACTAAGAGAGCACGAAACGCTTTGGTAAATTATATAGGGCTTTTATTATCCCTCCTGCCTTGGAAGTGACTCAGACTCTTACTGCCTTACTGTAAAATAATAATACATTATCAGCCAATTGCCGTCTACTTCTGAACCAACCTCCCCAGTCATGTACCCTTAACACGAGTTTTCAGTATTTGTGACGTAAAGTATACTTGAACTTTGACAATTTCTAATTGACAATTTTCAAGGAAAAATTGTTTCTTCTTCCCACACCGGAGGCGCTGTTCCATTTTTTCATACAAGAAACGCTGTAAATACTGGTCAGACGCTGTAAAGAAAAAGAGTGAAAACTCGTGACCGTTAAAAGACACATTCTTCGAATCATCGACTCATCTTGCCGCAATGCAATGCATAAATATTATTCTATAAATTTTCCAAAATCTCATCATCAGACTACCACAATTACCACGGGACCACCTGTGAAGTACCTGTTACCCATTCAAACAAACAATTTTTTAAATCGATATTTTTTAAGTACCTACTATCGATTTAAATTCGGGGTTTTTTTTTAGTGTGGCATATCATCAAATGAGTCCGCCCACCCAGGACAGAGCCTTACTTTAACTGAAAAAAATCCACGGTGTCCTTCAATAGCCCTTTACGTTCCGGGGTCACGGTAATTCGTTGGTCCCGAGGCAGGCTTTGGCTTTCTAAGGGGGTGGCCGTCATAATTGGGGAATATCCCTAAAAAATCTGGTGAATTGTATAGGTACTACTTCTTTTTTGAAGTCGGTTAAAAATATAATTGGTTGTCTAAGTTTCCTAGCAATAAATAGTCCTAATCACAAACAACTATGTATAGCCACATTGCTTGGTGAATCGTAAAATCACCAAATTATCGTAAGCCTGATATAAGCAATGCCAGCGAACGGCGACCGACCTCGATCTACGATCTGCAGTTATGTATATCTGGGTATACATATTTATGTGTATGTGGTACGTTATGTAGTATTAACGAACCAACTCCACACGGGAATTTAACCCGTATGGTGAAGCTATTATGGGTTATAATAGCGGGCACAGGTTGCGAAGTAAGCAGGGTAAATGAAGGCGGAAGCGACGAAAATGAATGATGTTATTACAGCGAAATGAAATGATGTATTGAATAAAAATTATTAAAATTAAACTAAACTATTACAAATAAAAAGCAAAGCAAGATCTATACAATAATAAGCAAAGCGCGGCGCGAGTAGATAGGCCGGTAGCCAACGGTGGACTGGTGCTCGGTGCTCGGCTCCCTCACGCGTAGCCTGCGTGCACGCCGTCGCCCGGCTGCTCAAGGCCGTTGTCGTCTTCCCTGGTACAATTATCACGCGCCCGGCGGCTGCGCGCGGCGCGTGTAAGCGACGGTGCGCTCGCACTCGGAGACAAACAAAAATCGTATGATTTGTGAGTGTGGCGCAAGGTTCATAAGCGGAGCGGTTTTGCTCCGGAATCAAAGGCGGTGGTCCAAGTTCATGTTGAACGCGCCACAGTTCCCCCCTGCCAGACCGTTGCTACGGTCGGTAGTAGTCTGGGAACCTCACGCGCCGCCCGCTTCGTGTTCTCTTTTCTTCACTTGCTGCTTCAGAGGTGGTGATAGCAGTAGGTGTTGGTGCTACCTCTGGGTTCGTTTCTTCTTCCTTCATCATAAAGGCTGGTTTGAGTCTGTCAACAGAAACATTATTGTTCTTCCCTTTTACCTCTATTGTGAAGTACTTTGACTTCCTTTCTAGGACTTTGTATGGTCCGGAATAAGGTGGCTCCAGCGATCCTCGGACGTGGTCACGGCGAAGGAAGACGTGTGAAGTGCTATGGAGGTCTCGAGGAATGTAGAAAGGAGAGGTCGTGTGCCAAGATGTTGGCCTCGGAGTGAGTTTGGCCATGTGTGATCGGAGACGAGTGGCATACTGCGTGACGTCACCTGTGGTGAACTGCTCTGTGGGAGATAGAAATTGACCTGGTAGTCGTAAGGGTTCTCCATACACTAGATCCGCAGGCGTAGCTTGAATATCTTGCTTCCATGAACTCCGCATGCCGAGTAGGACTAGTGGTAGTGCTTCTGTCCACTGTGAAGTAGAATGGCACATAATGGCTGCTTTGAGCTGCCGATGAAGACGCTCGACGATGCCATTTGCTGCAGGGTGGTAGGCAGTGGTGCGAAGATGGCGCGCACCAACCAGGGTAGTGAGGGCCTTGAAAAGGTGGCTCTCGAACTGGCGACCCTGGTCCGTAGTCACGCGTGCGGGACAGCCAAATCTAGCTATCCAGCCAGACACCAAGGCAGCAGCGCAGGCCTCAGCGGTGATCTCCTTTAATGGGTACGCCTCAGGCCACCGAGTAAATCGGTCGATGACAGTGAGGCAGTACCTGAAATCAAAAGAAGGGGTTAGGGGCCCTACTATGTCGAGGTGAATATGGGTGAATCTGGAAGATGTGGTTGGGAATGTGGATAGAGGCGAAGCGGTATGACGGGTAATTTTACTTGATTGGCATTGTAAACATTGTCTAGCCCACTCTCTACAGTTTTTGCGAATCCCAGGCCAAACAAAGTTTTGAGTTACCAGTCGCACTGTAGCGGAACATCCTGGGTGATGTAAGTTGTGTAGAGAGTTGAAAGCTTGCTTCCGTAGCTGTGGTGTCACGTATGGGCGAGGATTTGTCGTGGAGGTGTCACAAAATATGTGCTTGTTACCCAGCGTAGTAACCTTCTCCAGCTTGAGGGATGAGCCGTTTTTGATGAGGCCTTGCAGTTCTGAATCGTTATTCTGAAATCTTGCAAGGTCTTCGTAGTTGATGGCTGGTGACACTTCTTCCACTCGTGACAAGGCGTCAGCGACCACATTCTCTCTTCCTGGCAAATACCTGATGTCGGTTGTAAATTGTCCGATGTAATCGAGGTACCGGAACTGTCTTGGTGGCAAGTTCTCCCTGTTTGCCTTAAACGCGTACACCAATGGTTTGTGGTCTGTAAATATGGAAAAGACTCTGGCTTCTACCATATGGCGAAAGTATTTTACAGCCTCATACGCCGCTAGTAACTCGCGTTCGTACGGACTGTACTTCTTCTGTGCGGGACTGAGCTTGTGAGAATAAAATGCTAAGGGTTGGTAGTCGTTACCGTTTCGTTGCTGTAACACGGCACCTATGGCGGTGTCTGAAGCGTCAGTGATAATTGCCAACTCAGCTGATGGATCAGGATGAGCCAGTAGAGCTGTGTTGCAAAGTGAAGCTTTGGTTTCATCAAAAGCCTTTTGTAGCTCTGGAGTCATGACCACTGGATGGCTTCCTTTTATTTTGGGGCCAGCAAGGACGGCATTCAACGGTGCTTGGGTTTTAGCTGCGTGAGGAATGAATCGATGATAAAAATTTACCATTCCTAGAAATCGTCGTAGCTCCTTGACTGTCTTTGGTACCGGGTAATCCTGTATGGCCTGTACTTTCGATTAAAGAGGCTTCGTACCTGCTGCTGACACACAATATCCAAGAAAGGTTACCTCTGTGCGTCCAATATTGCACTTTGTTGTGTTCACCACGATACCGTAGTCTCTGAGCCGCTCGAACAGTATTCGTAAATGTTGTTTGTGCTGCTCGGGAGTTCTTGAGTATACTAAAATATCATCAATGTATCCATAGCAAAAATCAAGCCCGAGTAACACTTCGTCGATAAAACGCTGGAAGGTTTGAGCTGCGTTTCGCAATCCAAAGGTCATGTACCTGAATTCATACAGGCCGAATGGTGTTGTTATGGCAGTCTTTGGAATGTCATCAGGGTTGATAGCAATCTGATTGTACGCCTTAACCAGATCTATCGTAGAAAAGACTGCGCACCCTGCCAGCTGGTGAGAAAAATCATGTATGTGACGGATGGGGTACCTGTCTGGTATTGTTCTTGCGTTTAGTGCCCTGTAGTCACCACATGGTCTCCATCCGTCGTCCTTTTTCCTCACTAAATGAAGAGGGGCTGACCACGCACTCTCTGACCGTCTGGCTACTCCACTCGCCAGCATATCTTCAAACTCTTTCTTGGCCGCCAAGGTTCGAGTGGGATCCAGACGTCGGGGTTTGGATGATACAGGTGGGCCAGGCGTCGTCCTAATGAAATGCATAGTGCTATGCTTACCGGGTAGGTGAGTTCCTGGAGGCCGTGTTATCTCGGGGTACTCACGTAGGATTTTGTGGTACTCTGTGTCTCCCACTACAGCCTTCACTGATGCTATGTCGTCAGATGACCTGCAATGTACTCCAGACACTGATAGTGACGTTACATTGTCTATCAAGCGCTGGTTACGGCAGTCAACTAGTAGGTTGTAAAAACTAAGGAAGTCTACCCCTATGATCGCTCGCGACACGTCCGCTATCGTAAATTTCCAGGTGTAGTTCCTTCGTAGACCCAAGTTTAGTTGTAGCTGTATAGGTCCAAAAGTGTGAATGACAGTGTTGTTGGCAGCTACTAAGTCAAATCTAGATTGGATTACTGGAGTCTTGACTGCCGACCGTGGAAAAACACACAAGTCCGAGCCTGTGTCGACCAAGAACTGGACTTTTGTTGTCCGGTCGGTTATAAATAGACGGCCTGTTGAAGAGGGGCAGTCGTTAGCCGCTACTTGCGACCGCCCTTGGCGTTTTCCGTCGTAAACGTGCAGGGCTGCTTGCATTTGTTCGCCTTATCACCATACTTGTAGTGGTAAAAGCAGTGCGGGTGATTTGGTGGCGGTTGTTGTGATCTAGAGCTATTAGAGCGGTCATACCTTCTGTATCGAGCCTGTGAGCGTGAGCGTGGACGTGAGTGTCGTCCTCCTCGGTACATCTTCGTAGTAAGCATGGCTACTTGCTTCGTGAGCTCGCTTACTTGCTTGACCAACTCGGTGTTATCAGCACTGGTAGACGCTACTTGAGGAGTTGTCGGGGCTATCTCGTGCACTCTGTCTGCGATCTCGGCTAGTTTTTCCACCTGCAAATCTGCAATCTGTGAGGCAATGACAGTTTGAATGTTATGCGGTAAACGGTTGGTCCATACGCTCTTCACGAAATCTGATGCTCCGGAGGGTCCAGCTAAGTTTTGTAAATGCCTGAGAAACTGTGATGGTCTCCTATCACCGAGCTCCTCATGGACTAATAGCTGCTGTATCCGCTTTTCCTGAGATGCAGACAGGCGACTGATCAGTTCCGTTTTAAGTTTAATATATTTGTTGGTTTCAGGTGGGTTGGTTATAATGTCCTTAACCTGAAGTGCGTATTTAGTTTCCAGCTGAGTGGTGACATAATAATACTTTGTTGTATCACTGGTTACTTTAGAAAGGACGAATTGACCTTCCAGCTGGGCGAACCATAGTGCCGGTTCTTCTGGGCAAAATGGTGGGCAGCGTACACCCACTCTGGCTACCTCTGCAGGTGGTACCGCTACTGCGCCTTTAGTGTCAGCGTCAGAAAATTCTTCGACTTCCGACATCTTCACTTATTAAAAAAAATTAAATCGCTCACCGCTTATGCTCGGACCACAACAAACCTCCGATGTAACAGACTGCCTGGGGGTTTGATTCCTGTGTTGAATCACTGTTCTTCTTTCTCTTCACCGGTAATTCTTGTGAACTGCTGCCGCACCTGTGTCTTCCGTATGCGCGCGTCGGGGTCACCAATGTGGTACGTTATGTAGTATTAACGAACCAACTCCACACGGGAATTTAACCCGTATGGTGAAGCTATTATGGGTTATAATAGCGGGCACAGGTTGCGAAGTAAGCAGGGTAAATGAAGGCGGAAGCGACGAAAATGAATGATGTTATTACAGCGAAATGAAATGATGTATTGAATAAAAATTATTAAAATTAAACTAAACTATTACAAATAAAAAGCAAAGCAAGATCTATACAATAATAAGCAAAGCGCGGCGCGAGTAGATAGGCCGGTAGCCAACGGTGGACTGGTGCTCGGTGCTCGGCTCCCTCACGCGTAGCCTGCGTGCACGCCGTCGCCCGGCTGCTCAAGGCCGTTGTCGTCTTCCCTGGTACAATTATCACGCGCCCGGCGGCTGCGCGCGGCGCGTGTAAGCGACGGTGCGCTCGCACTCGGAGACAAACAAAAATCGTATGATTTGTGAGTGTGGCGCAAGGTTCATAAGCGGAGCGGTTTTGCTCCGGAATCAAAGGCGGTGGTCCAAGTTCATGTTGAACGCGCCACATGTATATCTCACTATACATATGCATGTGCATATGTGCATCTGGGTACGTCGCTTGCAATCAAATGCATTGATGTAAGGTCGACAGAAACATGCACTTTTGACTTCTTACGATTATCGTCTGAGCGTGCATTTCATTTTTTTTAATAAACGTCAGTTTACAACGTTTTTTCTTTTGTTTTTTTTGTTGTAAAAACTCTTTTCTTTAACTTTATGGCTCTCTCTATTGTTTTATTAAAGAGGCTCATAATCTTTGTAAGTTTTCAGTTAGAACCTTTTTTAAATCGTGTTATTATTTCTTTTGAGTTTTCAATATTCTAGCACTGTTGCAATTCCCATGATCAAATTATTTTTTGAAAGTATTTTGGAAAAAATCTTGTATTTGGGGATTCATCCCCTACAGCCTCATTAAACGGAATTCCGCAGATATTGGTTTAGTAATATCTGGCCTTATAATAGTTGGGGAGCCCAGGAAGGGATTTTTGCTGTTACTCCAGCGCGTCAGATTATTATAAGGGAGAATCCTTGCACCCTTTAATGTACCTGTACCAAATATCAACCCTTTATCTGGTGGGGTTTGTCTGGGAGAACCCGTCAGATTAGTAAAAAAAAATCGATCCGCAGAAATACTCGAGCGCGTCAGATTAAGAAAAGGTAGATTAATTACATTCAGAAGAGTGTATATTTCAATAATCTGACAATTCGAGCGTGGCATTAGGAAATGAGCGAGTACTGAAGTTGTAAAAAAAAAACGTCATTTTGAAATACTCGAGCGCGTTTCATTTTTTTTTTATATTGAAGGTTACACTGTAAAAATCATACTCACTAATAATCTGACGTTTTCCATGGGGCGAAGTCGGTAGAATCGTGAAGAAAAGGTGAAGTACATCTTCATTTCAGCCCGTTAGGTGCTTCGGTACTTTGACAGCAAAAATCCCATTAACAAAATGATCCGCCTTTTATTGAATTAATTTGTTACAAAAAAATGTGATAAATGAAGAACCGCTCTACTGATTTTGTGCAAACTTCACATAAACCAACTACTAAATAGTCTGAACAAAGTTAAATATTTGGTTTGAATAGGTGAGCCCTTTCTTGAGTTATAAAATTACAACGAAAAGTGCCATTGATTTTTATATGATATGTATAAATAAACTTCAGGACTGACCACTTAACTTTTTGTTTTTTTTTTTTAACGTGGTAAAATCATCAAATGAGTCCTCCCACCCCGGGCAGGGCGGGAGGGACTGTAAGACTCGTACTGACTAAAATCAACGGTGTCCTTCAATAGCCCTTTATGTTCCGGGGTCACGGTGATGGAATAAGTCCCGTGACCCTGGCAGGCTTTGGCCCTCTGACCACTGAACTTGGCACCTATTTAGATTTCACTTATTTTGTCCGTGAAGTCGTAAACCAAGGCATATATCATAATTGAACTTGGCTCTCATTTGACATTTATGTTTTTGATAGGATTTTAATTATGTAGACGAGTTTCTATTTGTAATTACTACATTTAATTTAATTTTATACTTTTTTTATGCGTGAATGCAGTTATCTTCTTTATAAATTTATTTTAAGATGCTCAGAATAGCGATATCCCTCCGTATAATTGTCAGATTATTATTCAGGAGGACTATGATATCAATTTGAACCTCCTGCATAAAAATCTGACGCGCTCGAGTATCTCGAGATTACGTTTTTTTTTTACAGATAGAAATATGAATTATTAATTTGCGCCACATCCAAATCGTCAGACATTTTAATACGACACTTTTTAGGGTTTACTTTACATACACTTTGAATATCTGACGCGCTCGAGTAACTTATTTTTTTTTGGATTTTCAACCGCTTGCCACGGACAGCCCCCTCGAGTTAATCGTCAGATTAATATGTATTGGTTATCAGAAATGTAAAGCGCGTTTACACTATAAATATCTGACGCGCTCGAGTACTTCTGTACAACTGTTTTTTTTTTACAGTTTCAAAGCTCTTTACAAGCTCTCCCCCTCACTAAAATAGAAAACTTGTCAGAAACTTTTTTTCTTTTTAGAACATAATCTTTCAAATCCAATAGGTCTCCATGACGCTCGAGTAACTGCAAATTTAGCATCCTCGGCTCCCCTACTATAAAGACCGGGAACTCTGAGTTTGTTTCGACTGTTTCGTCTCAGAGTAGTCAGGTACGAAACACCGGCCTCATTTAGCTTTTAAAAATTGGTTATGACGAGTAACTTACAAAATAAATATCATTTATCGTTTACATTTAAAATAAGTAAATAATTCCAACAATATAAAACAATTCACGTAGCACACTGTCTGTACAAATTCCCATGAAGAGCATTGTATTGTATGTAAATCTTGAGTGTTTTGTTTCCAGTAAGCTGTACTTCTGTCTGTTGGACAAAAACTACTAAATTATGACTATATTGTAACGTCACAGCCAAGTAAAACATGGCGTTAATTCTAGTTTATTGTCTGTATGTAAATCAAGTGTTAGAATAATCTAGCTCAGACTTAGACCTAAATCTAATCTAAATATACATACATACTAAAAGGTGACTGACTGACATAGTGATCTATCAACGGACAGCCCAAACCACTGGTTTGCCCAAACCACACGGGTAAAATTGATCAAAATCCTTTCTTAGCAGATCCTACGTCATAACATCTACCTGCATGCCAATTTTCAGCCCGATCCGTCCAGTGGTTTGGGCTGTGCGTTGATAGATCACTATGTCAGTCAGTCACCTTTGAGTTATACAACATGTAACGTAATTAACGCACATCCTCAGACACCCCAATTAGAATATTATGTTATAATCATAATACATATATTGCATTTTTAATTTAACATGTAAATACATTGTTATCAACTAAATTAGTTATTTTGCAGAAAAGTTTATTTTTCTTTATTTTTTTATTGAATGACGGAAATCGTATAAATACAAATAAAATTGCACTTTTATGTCTTGTTGCCTTGATTTACGGTCTATCTTAGTTTGTTTTGGCTATATACAGAGGTTTAGGGGGAATTTCCGTAGTTTTAATCAATTTTGAAAAAAAAAAAATACCTGTATTAAAAATGATAGAAATCGATTCAGTAAACGATTCTGAACAAACTAATTTCAGGATGTCCGTTAATTATGTTACATGTTGTATATATTTAGACATATCCAAACCATGTTTCTAAACCCATTTTCTCTATTCTTTCTAGATGTGGCTCTCCAGTGTAGTGTCCTGCACACTATTCGTGATGGCGATGTCGGCGGGCAACGAGTACCTCCCCCCCAGCAAGGGGTACAATTACGAACCTCCCTCCATACCCTTCCCTACCAATAATAATGGAAATAAGGTAAGACCTATCAAGGAATTAAATATAACAGTTCACAATTTAGGACCCATTAATATTAGTCATTTTATCCGTGGTGCTAGGCAACTGGGCTTCTCCCAGTTGTAATGTCCCTTTGTACCTACTGGCCTTGTTTTGTTCTGTCTCCTGCTTGCATGGAGGGAAGTGGGAACTTATATTTTTTCCTACTCCTCCACTATTCTTTTCTGATTAATTTCGTTGCAGGATCCAAGACAGGTAAATTCATTCTCCGGGGCACGTCGAGCTTAATTGTCTCGGCGCTTTTCTGGTGGTAGCCACTGTTGATTCTGGCTTTCAGGAGTTGCAGTGGTTGGGAATAGTGTGGTGGGTTTGTCGCATATAAAAAAAAAAAATAGACCTATCAAGACTTTTTAGCGTGGTTAAATCATAAATGAGTCCCCTTCCCTGGGTGCAGAAGGGACTGTCAGATTAGTAGTGACTAAATCAACGGTATTCCTTCAATATCCCTTTACGTTCCAGAGTCACGGTTCCGTTTGGACAGTCCTAAGACATTCAATGGTCTTAGTTATTTTGTAGAACTTTACTTTATCTTTGACAGTACTTTAGGGTACCTATTCAGATATTTTTATAGCTATTGTCATACAGACAGGCATGGCGAACGCGAAGCGAGGCGTTTTTGTTTGTGATTTATGGAATTGTTTGAAGCCAGTCGCATAAACTATCAGATCGCTTTCACTTTTCTATGTGACTGGATTCAAACAATTCCATACATTACAAACAAAAACGTCTGTTTGACAATAGCTTAGATGTTACAACCAACTCGGTTTGTGCAGTCTCTGACAATTCAATAGTGCCTGTAACTGGCCTACTTGAAATAAATGCTTTGATTTTGATTTTTTTAAGCTGATGTTAACTGCTTCACTGCGTATCGCGGGTTCAATTCCCGCACTTAACAAATATTTGCACGACTTACGAGTAGTTCTTCCAGATCTGGAGGAAGTTATACCTATTACGGGACAACGAGCTTCAAAAAAAAAGCTTCAAAGGAGGTGACATTATTTAATCCCTTTAGCATTGACATCACTACCTAACATTAGCTTACCATTTGGTACGCAACGGCTCTTTTATTTTTTCTTAATAATAATATTCCACAACTATCACACAACGCCATCCAGTCCCAAGCTAAGCAGAGCTTGTGTTATGGGTACTAGACAACTGATAAACATACTTATATATTTCTAAATACATACATAATATTATATATAAATTACACCTAGATACAGAACAAATGATCATGCTCTTCTCACAAACATTTGTCCTGGATGGGAATCGAACCCACGACCTCCGGCATAGAAGTCAGGGTCACTAACCACTAGTCCAACAGGCCAGTCAAATTCCACCGCACTATTCCAACCACCAAAAGAATACAAGGACAATTATCTTCTTCTATGTTTGCAAACTAAACCCCCTATTCATCACATTTCAGCAACCCCCGACCCCGCCCATCAGGCCGAGCCCCACCCCCCAGCGGCCGTACCTCCCCCCCGTGCAGCCCACACCACCCGGACCTGGACCTGCGCCAACACCTGGAGTAAGTGCTTTATTTGTAACTGCGTAGCATCTAATTCCTTTAAACGAGCAATTCTTGTATATTTATATAATAATCAGGATCTCGGAAAGGGCTCCAAGGATTTTCATGAAAGTTACAGATTAGGGGTTTTTCGGCTCAAGGAATCGATTTATCAACGGTCCCAGGTTCGAGAAAAGCTCGGTTCCCAAGATATAGACATTTTAAAAACCGAGCGAAGCTCGCCCAACCAGATATTGGTCAATAAAGTATTTAAGGCACGCTAGTCGGTCATTTCCATACAAACGTAGTATGGCGATTACTCCAATATTTGACGGTATACATTCAGAATAAACAATGATCCACATTCATTTCATCATTATCTAGAGTTATATGGAAAAACCGGCCAAGTGCGTGTCGGGCCACGCACAGTGTAGGGTTCCGTAGTTGCAGATCAAAATACTTATACGAACTAACTAAACTGATTCGCTGAATTTAATTTAAAAAAGAAGAATTTTCAAAATCGGTCCAGGAGTCTTTGAGAAATCGGGGAAAATACATAAGAAAAAAGATTACAACGAATTTAGAACCTCCTCCTTTTTTTGAATTTAGTTAAAAATAGTTGACGATAAAAACCTACCTATCCCCAAAAAACATACCTATAAAAGCTGTAAAAATAAAGTTGTCAAACTTACATTTGCAGTTGTCTCCGATACATTTTGCTTAAGAAAATATGATATCAACTACATTTTATAAGTTGGTCGACTATTACTCGAAAAGTTGTAAAGCCTACTTAGTCATGATAATTTTCTTTTAAACTTCGTTATATGTACTACTATTGTGAATTTTTTCACACCCCCAAACATAACCGTTTAGCTGGTAGAGGGGGGGGACACTCGAATCGAGCAAAATTTAGCACTTTAAAGCTTAATATTTCACAAACGAATTTTTTTATCAAAAAATTGTTAATGGAAACTATCATTATTTTTTAAAGGCCTATTTAATGATACCCCACATTAAGGGGTACGCGAGAAAAAAAAAGTCCTCACTTTACGTGTTAGTACTGGAGGTACCCTAAAAAAAAATATTTTACGAGATTTTATTTTACCACTTTTTTGGCACAACAAATCCGTATATTTACAACAAATTACAGCTCTCTAGTACTGTCCGTCTCTGAGCTAAACTGCGGACAGACGGACGGACGGACGGACGGACGGACGGACGGACGGACATGGCGAAACTATAAGGGTTCCTTGTTGACTACGGAACCCTAAAAAAAGAGTAAAAAACCATATATTATGAGTTCTGGGTGTTCAAACTTCCTTATTTTACAAGTAGGACTAATTTTAACGCATCTTTGAGGGAAACAAACAACAAAAGAAGACGGAAAATTGTAAAAAAATTACCATACAGAGACTATGTGTCCGTAAGCGCCCTAGCTTCTTGTTAGGGTACCCTAAATGGGTCTACCACACGCACAAGCTTCACCAAAGGTTTTAGACTTTATTGTGGAAAGGAAAAACCGATTGCGAGCAGAATTTAAAGTTTTACACTTGATGGATATAGTTACTATTACTGTCTTAAAAATTAAGCAAATGACCTTTACCTATTCCGATATTTATTTTAATATCTCATCGGGAACAAGTACTGGTGTATATTGTTTTATAAAATTAAAAGCAATGATACTGAAAAAAAACATTTTTATTATTCGTCATCAATATAATGTAATGGAGTCTTCCCATCGATGGGTGCTAAGTACTTTTCTGTGATTGCTTTGTTATCTGAAAACATAAATATTTATTTATTTTTATACTTCATACACATAAATATAACAAGACATAGGCGGACTTAATAGGTTGGGCATTCTCTTAGGCGCGGGCCACATAGAAAAGACGTAGGTAAGACGAGGACGCGTCGCGGACGTGTGAAAATGTATGAGCGTCGCGCCCGCATCCCGTCTCTTCTGCGTGTTTTACGTCAAAGTGCTGGTAACGCGAAGACAGTAGTGACTTCCGGTTTTCTACAGTTTTTTGTCAATCTGTAACTTTTAGTATTAGAGACATTTTGTATGATTGACGCCATAAAATTCTTGATAAAATATGATTTATATTCTCACCATCATCACTTTCAATTTCGTTATCACGACTATCTTGAGTTTCCTCTGTAAACGAAAAGTTATATTATTTAACTCTTTTAATGATATTACCGGACAAACCCAATTTTACGACAAACTAGTTTGGCGTAGGCTAAACTAATTCACACACATTACATTCGTACATTACATCCCGGGATGTATGTATAGCTCTAAATTACCTTAAGGTATCACACACACAACTGGTAATGTAATGTATCTTTCCCTACATTTCATAACATCCTTTTCGAAGAGAGATGATGAAATATAAATGTATATTTTCGCATAGCTAAGTATCTTAGGGTTCGAAGATATAAAAATATACATTACAGCTGCAGTGTGTGGTCTCCTGACGATTTCTATGGAAAGATGTAATGAGATGTATGACTGCTGTGTGTGAAGCCCTTATCAGGCTTTCAAATACAATAAAGTCCACATTCGCGTTAACATACATATCCATGGTAACGACTTTCATTATCATCATCATCAGCCGGTGGACGTCCACTGCTGAACATAGGCCTTCCCCTTAGACCGCCACGCCGAACGACAATTCGCCACTTGCATCCATCGGCTGCCCGCGACCCTCACGATGTCGTCTGTCCACCTGCCTACGCTGCGTTTTCCGGTCCGTGATCGCCACTCGAGAACTTTTCTTCCCCATCGGTTGTCAGTTCTACGAGCGATGTGGCCTGCCCATTGCCACTTCAACTTGCAAATTTTATGAGCTATGTCGGTGACTCTGGTTCTTCACCGAATATCCATGTTCCGGATTTTATCCCGCAAAGAAACTCCGAGTATAGCTCTTTCCATTGCTTACGACTTTGAGCTTTGTCAATTTGAAGTATTCAAACGATTTATTGTCAAAGAGACTGCTGTCCTAGGGGAAATCAGCGACCTATACTATCTACTATAATCATTTTCGTCTTGTCTCGGTTGATAGCAAGTCCGAAATCGAGCCTGGTGGTTTTACGCGAGTCAAAAGTTGTTCCATATCATCTCTAGACTGTGCAAGAAGGGTTTTGTCATCGCAAAGAACTAGTTTAGCTTACAGTCGGGTTTGGCCGGTAACATAATTATTATATTATACTAAAAAAAAACCTTTAAAATTAACAAAAGAAGTAAGTAAGTTTACTTTGCTTTTTCTATTACTTACCGCTGGCTATAAAACAGGTAGATATGAAAATTAATTATTTATGCTGATTATTATCAATTTAAGTTATTCTATATTTAGGTAAAACTTACTTGGTAAATACGATGGGTGTACTGTAACAAAAAAAAAAACATTTGTTCAATTAGTACGCCATAATTTTTCGACATTAGGCCTAATGTGAAATATAATATTTTGATTTTTGATTTTACTCAATAAAACATTATAATAATTATGCCTCGGGGTGCTAAGACAGGAAACCTCCACGTGCGCCCGTGGACTGGAGTTCCCTCTCGGATACGTCCGGGGGGAAGACCAGTTTTTCGGGCAAGGTGCACCCTGGGATGCGGGCAAAAACTTTTCCTTAGGCACTGTGTGCCTACGGGGTTTCTTTGCCCGTATGCGAGTGCCCGGGTCGGTGGCCCGTCGTGTTTCGCGCCAAATGCCTGCTGGGGTCGCGAGTTTTTTCTTAACCCAGGATACCGTGGCCCCGGAACGTAAAGGGCATCCGAAGGAACACGGGTGGATTTTAGTCAGTAAGAGTCTGACTGTCCCTTCCACCCCACCCAGGGCGGGAGGACTCATTTGTTGATGTTACCACATTTAAAAAAGAAAAAATAAATATGCCTCACTACTCATTATGTAGAGCATCGTAAAACTCCTCAAAAATGTCAGCCGATACCTAATGTGCCCAAGATACTGGTGGACTTGGCTCGTTGTGTGCAAAGTTAAACCTCTACCTAAGTTAAAACTAATCCTTCAAATATTTCGTGGAACTCTCTAAACAGGCCACTGTGATCCTAGAAAGTAAAAGGCAAATTGAAGGTGCATGCGTTACTTTTTATTTTACGTGGCAAAATCATTAAATTAGTCCTCCCACCCTGGGCAGGGCGAGAGGGACTGTCAGACTTGTACTGACTAAAGTCCATGGTGTCCTTCAATAGCCCTTTATGTTAAGGGCTCACGGTGATAAAATAAGTCCCGCGACCCCGGCAGACTTTGGCCCTCTGAGAGAGGGCCCCGTCATTATGCTGATGCTCTTTGAGGCGCGCGTGGGACACAACGCGCCGTAAGCATTGATATGGTCGATGATTTGCCTAGAAGTAACTTATTCACTATTAACTTAAAGATTCCAGGGTAGTAGCCTTCAGCAAACACAGGCTCTGTCAGGGAATTCTAGTCCTTAGCTTTGCCCAAAAGGGCTAGAAGTAATCTATACGTCATAAGCCTATACACTTTTGAAAATGGTCTTGAAAATGATGTTACCGTCAAAAACATAAACGTGAATGTGAAAAGAGAGCCAAGTTCAATAATTATGACAGTAATATGATGCCTTGTTACATCTTCACACCATGTTAAATGGTTAGCTCTGAATGTTATAAGAGCATTAAAAAAAATCTTCATAAAACTTATGACAATTTATAATTCTGGCTTGGCTAGATCTCTTAGCCTCAATATTATGAGCCAAAGACAAGTTTAGGTGAACTTGTTTTTGAGTTATGAGGGTGTCAAGTGGCTCCAAATCATCATCATCATCATCATCATCAGCCGGAAGACGTCCACTGCTGAACATAGGCCTCCCCCTTAGACCGCCACGCCGAACGACAATTCGCCACTTGCATCCATCGGCTCCAAATGGTTCGTGTAATATCACACACGGTGTTGCTCGCCAGTGATCTTGGCTTGATACGCTACCGCGTGTCTATATAGATAGTGTTACTTACATTTTGGTAAAGGTTCTGATGTGGTACATCTGGTCACTGGCCCTTCATCTGAAGATTGTGATTTGGAGGAATCCTCATTATCACTGGACCCAGACTTTTCCTGGGACGATTGCGAACTGGAAGGATTCTCATTTTCACTGGACCCAGACTCTTCCTGGGACGATTGCGAATTGGAGGGATTCTCATTTTCACTGGGCCCAGACTCTTCCTGGGAAGATTGCGAATTGGGGGAATCCTCTTGATCATTGGGCCTTTCCTGGGACGTTTGTGAAAAGCCAGGAGGAAGGTCTTCGTATTCAATGACTTTGGGTAAGGGCCTTTTAGCAGCTTTAAACTGAACTGGTGATCCCGTTGTAACTGTAACACAAAAACGTCTATAATTTTCTCGGTAATTCGGAATGGTTAAAAAAAACTAAAAAGTCGTTTATTTTGAAAAATAAGGAATGTGACACACAGAAAAATCCTGTGTAAAAATAAAAGCCATGTTTTTTTTTAAACCTTTATCCTAACCTAACCGTTAAGACAATCGTCTACCGAGCGCTCGTTCATACTAAAAGAGAAAACGTTTTCCTGCCCCTAAATGTTATCCTATCTCAATGAATTTTTGTAATGCTTCTGACACAGTTAAAAACAAGGTTATAGGTTTTCTTTTTTTTAAAAGTAACTCTTAAGAGCCTGTAACTTTCACACTATTATAAATTTTGAAAAAAAGAAAAAAAAACCTAGTTTTTTACTGTGTCAGAAGCATTTTAAAAAATCATTGAGATAGGATAACATTTTGGGGCAGGAAAACGTTTTCTTTTTTAGTATGGACGAGCGCTCGGTAGACGATTGTCTTAACGGTTAGGTTAGGATAACGGTTTAAAAAAACACATGGCTTTTATTTTTTACACAGGATTTTTCTGTGTGACACATTCCTTATTTTTAGTTTTTTTAACCATTCCGAATTACCAAGAAAATTATAGACGTTTTTGTGTTACAGTTACAACGGGATCACCAGTTCAGTTTAAAGCTGCTAAAAGGCCCTTACCCAAAGTCATTTAATACGAAGACCTTCCTCCTGGCTTTTCACAATCGTCCCAGGAAAGACCCAGTGATCAAGAGGATTCCCCCAAATCGCAATCTTCCCAGGAAGAGTCTGGGCCCAGTGAAAATGAGAATCCCTCCAGTTCGCAATCGTCCCAGGAAAAATCTGGGTCCAGTGATAATGAGGAGTCCTCCAAATCATCATCATCAGCCAGAAGACCTCCACTGCTGAACATAGGCCTCCCCCTTAGACCGCCACGCCGAACGACAATTCGCCACTTGCATCCATCGGCTCCAAATGGTTCGTGTAATATCACACACGGTGTTGCTCGCCAGTGAACTTGGCTTGATACGCTACCGCGTGTCTATATAGATAGTGTTACTTACATTTTGGTAAAGGTTCTGATGTGGTACATCTGGTCACTGGCCCTTCATCTGACGTTTGTGATTTGGAGGAATCCTCATTATCACTGGACCCAGACTTTTCCTGGGACGATTGCGAACTGGCAGGATTCTCATTATCACTGGACCCAGACTTTTCCTGGGACGATTGCGAATTGGAGGGATTCTCATTTTCACTGGGCCCAGACTCTTCCTGGGAAGATTGCGAATTAGGGGAATCCTCTTGATCATTGGGCCTTTGATGGGGCGATTGTGAGATAGAGTCAGTAGGAACGTCTTCGTATTCTTTATTTTGGGGTAAGGGCCTTTTAGCAGCTTTAAACTGAACTGGTGATCCCGTTGTAACTGTAACACAAAAACGTCTATAATTTTCTCGGTAATTCGGAATGGTTAAAAAAAAACTAAAAAGTCGTTTATTTTGAAAAATAAGGAATGTGTCACACAGAAAAATCCTGTGTAAAAAATAAAAGCCATGTGTTTTTTAAACCGTTATCCTAACCTAACCGTTAAGACAATCGTCTACCGAGCGCTCGTCCAAAATAAAAGAGAAAACGTTTTCCTCCCCCTAAATGTTATCCTATCTCAATGATTTTGTAGAATGCTTCTGACACAGTAAAAAACTAGGTTTTTACTTTTTAGGTGTTCTTTTTTTCAAAATTTATAATAGTTTGAAAGTAACAGGCTCTTAAGAGTTACTTTTAAAAAAAAGAAAACCTATAACCTTGTTTTTAACTGTGTCAGAAGCATTACAAAAATTCATTAAGATAGGATAACATTTAGGGGCAGGAAAACGTTTTCTCTTTTAGTATGAACGAGCGCTCGGTAGACGATTGTTTCAAGGAGGAGATTGTTTTTTATAGTCACTTTTACGTTACTAAAGAGGATTTACACCCTTTAATAAAAAAGTTAAGGTACAATGGGTGCAACTTGGTCCTTGGGCCCAGTTACGTATAGGGGAGTTGCCCCCAGACCCGCATGAACGAACAATGTCGTATGATTCACGTTTATCCTAATGATACAGTTTTTAAACAACATTATAAGTATTATACTTCCTTTTCAAAGGCTGCCCTTCTTCAATACCTAAAAAAAATATCAAATTTAAAATGAGAAGAATTATAATACAAAAAAAAAAACAAGGCGATAAAACAAAAAAGAAACTCACTTGTTAACCTCTCGCCGTATTCTAAAGATTTCCGACAGTAATCTAAATTAATGAAATATTAAAATAAAAACTTTTATGTTACCTAGGTATAAAGAAATTAAATGATATTACCCATGTCCATTTCTTTCATTTTTATAGCTGAAAAATATTTTGTGATTATCATTTTTGAATTTTATGACGCGTTAGGCCGCCACTTTAAGATGAATGCTCCAACCAGCCCGCGAAATTCAAATTTTCTTACGTTTTTTGCAATTTTCAGGCCAGTGACATGTTGTTACTTTATCAAAATATGAATTGCGGTAATAACAAGTATAATTTTAAATATAAAAATTATCAAAAAATTCGCTCCATCAGCTCTCACATAGAAAAGGCATCATGTTAAAATCTCCGAAATCTAACTTCGATGCACCTTCTCTATGTGAGAGCTGATGGAGTTCTTATCTAAATTCATATTTTGATAAAGTCACAACATGTCACTAGCCTGCAAATTGCAGAAAACCTAAAAAAAATGAATTTCGCGGGCTACATCGAAGCAATCACCTTAAGCCAGCAGCGTAGTTTCAGTGAGCGAACGAGATGGCGCTAGACGACTTGTATAGCTCTGTTTCTTTCCCACACTGGAACTTCTCTGGCTTTAAGACGTCATGACGCCACCAGTAGTAATTAGTTAAATTAAATCCAGTGTAAAAAATGTATGAGAGTATATTAACTGGACCTTGATGAACTGACGTGAGCGCTGACTTAGCGCGGGACTGCGAGTGGCCAGATCAAAGTTTGAAACACGCCACAAGGCGCCAATAGCAAATTCACGTACGCACAAAGTAATTTATAATGTCTTAGCACAGTTCATACGCACTATGCGGTTACCCGTAATGCCGCTAGCCGTCCGGTTGACCGCAAGATGCGGTTGAAGAACCGTTGCGATTTGCTGTCATACCGATCCGAATGTGCAGCTATTTACTACATTATTACTCTGGTAATTTGGTGGCTGACTCTGGATGTCGTTGATAATTTTTTCGGTATCGAATTATATTTTATTCACTCAATGGCGGGCAGCCGCAGACTGAGCCGCACAGTGCGTATAACAACATTAGCAACCGTCCGGGTAACCGTCACTCGGGCGGTCTACGGGTAGCCGCATCGCAGTGCGTATAGAAATGAATATTACGTACATAATTGTGCTTGCGGTCAGCCGGACGGCTAGCCGCATTGCGAGTAACCGCATAGTGCGTATGAACCCTTACCCGTCTGTGCATCGTAGTTTATTGAACATATCGGTGCAATGGCGAATACCTGTGAAATAAAAAGCTTGTGTTTAAACGCCTACTAAGTAGAAAAGTACATAATATTTTAAAACCAAAAAATCTAAATACCTGCTAGAACCGATACATTGCCTGCCGGGGTCGCGGGAATTATTCCATCACCGTGACCCCGGAATATAAAGGGCTATTAAAGGGCACCATGGATTTTAGTCAGTACAAGTCTGACAGTAAGGGGTGGGAGGACTCATTTGATGATTAGGTATGCCACGTTAAAAAAAAAAGAACCGATACAATAATAAACTGTGTTTCTTAAAGTACTGTAGAAATTAACCTTTTTTTTAAATAAATGGCATTTAGGCAACATCTCACACGCAAAATAAAATAATACCTAAGTATTTATGGACTCACCTTTCGCCAGCAATTTGCGAACCGAATGTCTTCTAATGAACACAACAGTTCAACTCGAATACAATTATACAATACGAGCATACACACGTAGAATGTGATGCAGGTGAGGTCGCAGCTTAAGGCCGAGACTCCACCAAAGCTGTGCGAGTCGAGACGTGTTTTGAACAACCAATAGAATTGGAGCCTGTAATGGAGCTGTGTCAATAACGCAATTCTATTGGTTGTTCAAAACACGTCTCGCTCGACACAGCTTTGGTGGAGTCTCGCCTTATAAATTAACTTAGGCCGAGACTCCACCAAAGCTGTATGGAGCTGTGCGGGGTCAAGACGTGTTTTGAACAACCAATAGAATTGCGTTATTGACACAGCTCCACTCCGCAACGCAATTCTATTGGTTGTTCAAAACACGTCTCGACTCGCACAGCTTTGGTGGAGTCTCGGACTTAAACTTTAGTCACACTCAGCGACTAATCGCTGCGAGCATTCGCTGTATGTGATAGACTGTTCGTAGCGAATATTCGCCGCGGTTTGAATCGAGCATAATTATTCAAGTTTACTCTCAGCGATAAGTCTCCTGTGTGACCATTTTTTTAGCCAGGTATAGGAACCCCTCAGTAGTAAAATATAGTACCTAAGCTAGTTAATATAAAACTACAGAAAAATAAAACATAATAAAATGTTACCAAAATGGAGAAAATCGATCGCCCTAAGTACATCCGTAGGTCCATTTTATTGACGCACCACTAAAAACTATTTTTTTAAATTTATGAAATACGACTCATGCCGCAGTTTTTCTTTTATTTTAACTGAGAATTTTATTTATTTGATTTTTTTATGACTTAATTCTTTTTTTCTCATAAAATATTATCAACATTTTATTGCAATCAATCAATATATATTGCGATTGTAATAAAAGCATTTTTTATTATGCTTGCTTCACACGGCGCATATTACAACGTGCCGTAATGCATACCACTAGATGGTCGCGTCGAATTTTGTAGTTATGTCATCATCATCATCATCAGCCGGAGGACGTCCACTGCTGAACATAGGCCTCCCCCTTAGACCGCCACGCCGAACGACAATACGCCACTCGCATCCATCGGCTGTCCGCGACCCTCACGATGTCGTCGGTCCACTTAGTGGGAGGCCTGCCTACGCTGCGTTTTCCGGTCCGTGGTCGCCACTCGAGAACTTTTCTTCCCCATCGCGCGGTTGTCAGTTCTACAAGCAATGTGGCCTGCCCATTGCCACTTCAACTTGCAAATTTTATGAGCTATGTCGGATCAGTACGTCGGTTAAATACCATGGCTCTTTTAGCAAACGAAACGTTATATTTAACTTTTTCACTATAAGTACTTAAAGTTTTTTTTTTCCTTTTCCAGCACCATGATCATCACCACGATCATGATCATCACCACGACCACGGCAACGGTAACCACGACCACGGTGATCATCACCATCACGAGCCAGGCATGCCCTTCGATTTCTCGTACCAGGTTAGTTGTTTTTCATTGAAAAATACTGTAAAATTGATTCATTGTATCTAGAAATAAATAAAATAAAAAGCCTTTTATTCCATGCATTACATTGAGAAAGTTTACTTACAAAAAAAATCTAATTTATAATTATTAAGTATTATTATATCATTATATTTATTTATCTATAATTTTAATTTATTTCTAGTTTTACATGGACCCCTCACCAAGGATTTCCATTTGTCTCTGTTCGTGGCTGTCTTTAACCAGTCTTTTCCCGCATCTCGTATCTATACATAGAGTGAGCGAAAGGGAGAAAAAATCCATCTCTATCTCTTTTCTATATAACATAGTCAACGAAAACCTATAAAGAGAAATTTCATGAAACATAATTTTTGAAAGTCCGGTTAAGCAGCACACAACCTCTTATAATAGTTGACCTGCGAGATGACAGTATCAAAAAAAAAAAAAACATAATTTTTGACTTCGTAACTTTGTTTGGACTTGTTACGAGGTGAACATAAAAGTCTCAGTGACTAGCCCTTGAGCTGTGGGGAAAAGGTCTCAAAATTAAGTTTTATTGTATGAGTTACAAATTCAGAAATCCCCCTAAAAACAGGACCTAATGCATGTACCATAATTATTTTAAAATGAGTTTCTATGCTATTTTTTACTGCTCTCTCGGTGGGAGGAAGGTAAGAGATTTCAAGCTTCATTTTGGCAACCGCCATAATAATTTTTTTTCTATCCACCAGGTGGCAGAAGACGGCAACGACTACAGCCACAACGCGATATCCGACGGTGATATCACGAGAGGAGAGTACAGAGTAGCCCTGCCCGATGGTCGCACGCAGATCGTCAAGTACACCGCTGACTGGAAGAACGGATTCAACGCGGAGGTAAGTTTTGGTAATTCCGCTACTCGATAACAGATGGCGCTGGTTTTAAATATTAAGTTTTTTTTAATGATATTCAATTTTTTTTTTTTTGTACAAGTTTGGGTAATAAGTACATAAAAATTGTTATAGCACATAATTTAGCTGTATAACCATTAAGAATGCACACATTAAGCTTCGTGATTTTTTACGAAAGTGCTTGAGGTTCGCTGAAAGCTTGTTCAATAATGAAATAAAGATTTCGTAATGTCTCAAGGACTGTTTTTGAGGCCAAAGTATTCGCATCTTTATATACGTGTGGCTGGGTTCAATCGCACTTCTTCGCAGCTAGGTCTGAATTTCTGTATTTAGGAATAATTGGACAATCGGCGTACCTTTCGGCACTTTCGCAATAATGGACAATGCAACTCTAGGCTATTATTGCTTTTAATCTCATCTATCTAGCCTTCATTTCTAGTTCTCAACTTCTCAATTTTTGGTTGTTGTAACTTCATATACAGCTTGACATAAAACTGTAGAAAACCTAAAGTCGCCACTGCCTTCGCGCTACCAGAACTTTGAATGATTTTATTTTATTTCACACTTGAACGTTCACGCCGCGAACCGTCAATGCGTCGAAACGTCACGGTGCGAGTGTCAAATTTTGCGATTTATATTGCGCAGTTACTCTTCCGATAAAAACGTTTGTCAAAAGAAAACTATACAAGCTATATTAAAATTAAAAATACCGTAGCATATCCTAATGTATACACAATATGATTCTTTAATAGTATATGCTCTAAACCCAGATCAAATTACTTAAAATAAATGGAGAATCTTAAACAGTACAAATTTTTCTCTCATATTCCGAAATTATTGTTTATTTATAATAATTCCAGGCAATTTGTAACAGTTAGAATTACGGTGAAAGAAACTAGATTATATTTCCATGAAAACGATACCAAAATATTAGTATTTGATGCATCATAACTATCTTTATCTTTATCTTTACATCTTTACATATAATAAAATCGTAGAGCTGTCATTCCTGTACATTGAATATTTTTTTCTTTTTGTATTTTTTTCGAGATAAGGGATCGATTCTGATGCCAAATCAACTTTTTTTTTCTTTCGAAATTTTTTATGTTTTTTCGATTTGATCTATCTCTTAAACTGCTGTAAAGTTGTCGATCAAATTTTCCTCAAATATTCCTAATAATATGCTTCTGTTGATAGGCTATGTATCATTACGCTATTTTTCCTGGGAGATAAGCAATTTTAAATTTTGTTGTTTTTATCTGTTTGTTTTTAGTTGGAAGCTAAACCACTGGATATTATTTAGTCAATTTTTCCCCAAATATTCCTTAAACTGCTCTTCTATTAGTAGGATATGTATAATTACGCTATTCCCTTTGGGGGATTAGCAATTTTATAATATGTTGATTTTCAGTCATTGTTGACATTTGTATAAGAACCGCTATTTGATAACTCTGTCAGCGTACTAGCCAGTCTGGATGGTATCCTGCTTGACTTTCGTGCAAGAGGTCTCTGGATCAAATTTCGCTGTTTCTTTTTTTCACTTTTTGAATTTTCTTATATTTGTCTCGAAAGTTTCAAATTATTAAAAAAAATGTGTATACTTTTATTTCAATATTATTCGCGATTAAATTATTACTATTTTTTTTCAATAGTTTTCTAGGATATGAATCTACACTGATTTAAATTGTAGGTAGTAAGTTGGATATTTTTTTAAATAATTGTAATTGTTTCGAGGTGTGGAATTTTAAAGATTGGTGTTCAAACCAGTGCATAGATTCTGTTTTAAACGACGACAAGTTGTACTCATCGAGTCAGATAGTTAGTTATTTTTTAGGTATCACGCGGAATGCAAGGGAGAAGAGCAATGCTATCGTACGTTCAATTTGCAGCGATACTGTAAATCAACCCAAAAATGATAGTCTAATGTTTAAAATAAACACGGTTCTTTGAAATTAATGTCGCTCAAATAAGGACGTTTCCTATGCAAACTATGTACCTAGATTTAACATTATTGATCTAAACTAATAATAAAAATGCAAGTATGTTTGTTTTTTACCTTTTCACGCATTACTACCTACTGAATCGATCGTCCCAAAATTTAGCATATACGTTGTCAGGAGTATAGACACGGATATAAGGTATCTTACATCCCGAATTACAGAAGAGAGCTGTTGCCGAGAAAACAATTACGTTCATATTCCAGATGGCGCCACACGATCCGTATTGTTTCTCAAATTCTAAAATAACGCAAGCGAAGCCGCGGGCAAACACTAGTTTTTAATAAATGAAAGAAAAGAGGTCTGGTTATCGCGATTTTCGGAGCGAGCGCGAGACCTTGAATGAGCAAAATGGCCGCCCGGGGCTGTGCAGACGAGATGCTTTTTTGATTACCTACCTAGTTTGTAACTTATTTTATTTTGCAGTTTTACTTTTCTATATTAGTGAATTAAATTAACACTTTAATTAATGTTCTTTAAAAACATGTTTAAAAAAAAATTTTTAACTGACTTTAACCTCATATGGAAAAAGTTTCGGAAGTCGGTGACAACAAAAAATATATGAAATCGGAACCTATTAGCTAATTGAATTTCAAGTGATATCATATATCAGTGGAATAAGGGTACTTATAGGTAAATTGAAAGCAATAATAATTAATAGAATATTTTTTAATCATTAGTTATATAAAAAATCAAGGCTTGTGAAAGTCTCTGAAGCAGCCGATTATGCACAGGTAGACCCCACACTCGATGCATTGCCAGACTGTTCGGGTCAGGACCTTTTGTTTGTTCGAACACCACCAGCAGCGGCCTCTTTTGGCAGTTGTTCGCATGGGGAAGTGGTTCCCATCGACGATCGGTCGGTTCATCAATGTAAATTTTGTATTTCGTCTTAATGTTGTCGTCGTCGTTGTTGTTATTGTCGTCGTTGTTGTGGTCGTCGTCGTCATTGTCGTCATCATCATGTTTGTCGTTTGTCTGCCACATGGTCTTGTGATGAGTCTGGATTCCGTCGTCAAGTCGATATGTCTGTACGTCTTCAGTAATCCTTCGGCCAGTATTGTTCTGAACTGCCGGTGTGACATTTTTGGGTGTTTGGTGTGATATATAACGTAACAATTAAATACTGCAACATTAAAATAACGGCGGAATAATTTTTTATACCACACACGATTTCTCACTCTTTCTATGTTTTGGGCGGATAAATATTGATCTTTTCGATCAACGCCTCCCATATTTTTGTTATAGTCCAGAACAATACTGGGCTTGTATGTCGTTCGGTTGTACTTATTGCTTGTTCCGATTTGAAGTGAATGATAAGTGGAGATCATACTTACTAAATTCGAATCTCGCCACACCATCAGCGACAAATCGGGACAGTAAGTAGCCACCAACTCTCCGTGTCGTAAGTCAGTCTTGGAAATGGTCCGTAGTGAAGCGGGAATAAATTCACGGTTAAGTCTTTGCGTCCCGTAACTGTCAGTCTGTCGTAGTTTTAAGCATCGCGCTAATAATGGACAATTATAAAAATTGTCCATTATAAGGGTATGTCCTTTATGTAAAAGTGGCTGTACTAAATCAAAAACTATTTTTGCAGTTGCATTCGTAGGTTGAAAGTCAGACAAAGTTTGTTCCGTCCTGTCGTCTTGTTCAGTCTGTTCAATGTTATTGTCATCATCGTTGTCGTTATTGTCATTATTGATTGTCGTCTTGGATTTGCCAGTATATACCATAAACTTCCACAGATATCCCGTCGATGATTCGCATAATTCGTAACTTTTGACGCCAACTTGAGCCGCTTTGGTATTGATCTTCTGAGCAAAGCTCAATCGCCCGTGCCACTTCAAAAGTGACTCGTCAATTGCTATATCTTGCTGCGGGTAATATAGGCTGGCAAATTTGCGATTAAAATAGTCAAGTATGGGCTGTATTTTGAAAAGTCTTGTCTTTGTCGGTAAGTCAGTATTATTGTCAACAAAGTGCAACATGGATTTGAGGAGCAGGTATCTATTGTAGGTCATTATTTGAGTAAAATAGGGCATGGTACCAAAGCCATTAAAAGAAAAGTACGACTCTTCACTAGGTAAAGGATATAATCCCTGCAGAAGCATCAGAGCTAGGAAACTAATCATTTCTTGTCGGTCAGTTGGTGTCCAGCGGTGAAATCGTGAAGTCGGCGTCGTTTTGTCTTTTATGGAGTCCAATTTCTGTCTAGCGTATCTGTTTGTTTCATCACAGAGTAAGTCAATAAACTCTACGTCGAACATCTTTTCGAATATGTCTATTGGTGTTGTGTCGGTTACGTCAAACGTAGGTCCCGGAATTCCAGTAAAAGTCTCCCGTTTGGCTTTAAAAGTAGATTTGTCCTTAGTCCAGTCAAATGTAAAACAGTCATTAGGTAAAAGATCTTGTACTGCCCTATCATTTGCCCTGTCTTCTGCTTGTAAAATTTGGAGCTGGTGGGGAGTTAAGTCGTCGTCAGTCGTTGTTTCCATTCGTTGTGTAGTCGCTGTAGGATATACTTCGTCGTCAGGCTCGTTGTTAATGTCTAAATCACTGTCAGAGTCTAACCAGTCACAAACTGTGTCTTGAAACGTGCTATCGTTGATACCTGGAAAATTTACATAAATATAAGACAAAATAATAATAAGCAACTATAATAAAATTAATGACTCCTAAATAATTGTTTATGCTTACCAATCACTGACCGTCGTCGTTTATTGTTTGAAGCAGCTGGGATTACCACTTCTCTTTCCATAGTAGGTACATTAGTTGCTGTGAATGGACAAAAACATTATTCATCCGATTCATCTGTGTGGTCACATATATAATATTGCCTTTTTCTAGGCGTACGGCACATATCCGCCAAGTTTATTGCCGTGGATAGTCGACTTGGATCGAGGGAATCCATTGAACTGGGCGAATTTGGCACAGTATCGGCATCAGGCGTACCTATTATTGCGTCGAAATAAAACTGGCCAGGCAACTCGGGGCGTCCACTGGACGAGAAGTCCAGTGGACGCTCCATGACTGCAAAAATATACACATTTAAATACACTTAGCCTTCATATAAATATGTACTTCATTATTATTATTAGACAGTTAGCTGAATTATTCTGTGCTACAAATGGAGTCAAATCTAGGTAGGGATGACGATTAAGCAATCGACTTGATTTAATCTATAATGTAAGCTGCGAGTCAGCCAATGATTGAGTGAGTCAAGAAGTGAAATATTAAATAGAAATATTTACATTCCACTTCCGCTGGAACAACAATAAGTCTATCTTCGAGTGGTGATGACAGCCTCGGCGCCGATGTCGATGGCTGCGGAGATGGCAGTCTCGATGTTGACGTGGATGGCTGCGGAGAAGGCAGTCTCGATGTTGACGTCGATGGCTGCGGAGATGGCAGTCTCGATGCTGACGTCAATGGCTGTGATATAAAATCACATTCTTCACGCTCTGGAGATGGTTTTCTGTTCATAAACAAAAAGAAATATATTTTATTCTGTTCGGGAAACTTACAGCTAGCACATACGGGGTAATTCACGAAGCTTAGTAATATGATGGCTAATTAAGTTTTCACTAATAAATAACATCGAGGTTTTATAATATAGGTGAGATTTTAAATACATACTGCGTTCGTCTCTTCCGCGGAGGCGCGTCGGGTAGAAGAACGCGCTGTAATTCAGCCGCCCGTTTCCGCTCCTGGTATTCTTTTTTTTGAGCTGGCGGCAATCCTGCAATACGCTTCTGCGTAATTTGCCGCTCAGCTCTTATCATCTGCAGCAGATTATCCCTGCAAAAATAATCAGTATTAGAATTATACTAGCAAAAGGTTGTGTAAAAGAGATCTAGCGGTGAGGTTGTCTACATTGTAAGTAACATAATTTATGTTGTATTGTGTGCAATGATGATCAGAAGGTACAAAGATAAATAATTACTCACGGATCTGCAGATTTCCCCTTCCCTCTTCCTCTACCTCTTCCTCGCCCTCTTCCTCTCTCTCTACCACCACCCTCAGCCTGAAGGCCTGAAGTCGATTGCTCGTTTGATCTAAAATATATGCATAGCACTTAAGTTGTATGTAATACATACTTTTCATGGTGAAATAATATTTACATCACAATACACCATTCCGCACGCCAATACTAAGCAGTAAAGCTTAAAAGTGGTTTTAGTGCTATACTTAATGAAAAAAAAAAAAGTCGATTAAAGTAAAAAAGTGTGTTAAGTACGTGCATGTATATGCGAAAAATAATAAAACACTCATGCGTTAATATAAACAGCCCAGTAAAACAAATTAAGTTATTTGGAAAACAAAAATCCAACACCGATAATATCTCGTCTGCACAGACCTTGTACTTGTAAACGTTAGAGTACACTCCAGTGTACGCAGCGTGAGCGCGTGCAGTCGCCGTGTTTACTTACTTTGAATTTGCATGTAATCACTGTGTATTATTACGTTAGTTTTATGGCACAATAATAAATCTAATGGTGAACGCACATTTAGCCGCACCGCAGTCTCCGCAGTCTGTTCTCTTACCGAATTCTTTGAATTTGCGATGCGGTGTGCGAGGGATCATAGAACTTCATACAAAGAATTGGGTAAGAGAACAGACTGCGGAGACTGCGGTGCGGCTAAATGTGCGTTCACCATAACAAACCTTTGATGTAAACAAACCTTTGTTTACATCAAATATCAAAGATTTTAAAACGTTTTTAGGCGCGGGATAGCGCCCAGTTTGTCCAATGAAAGACTGGTCCAGTTTGTTGAAGTTGTGTAATGCAGATTCACAAAGAGTACTCTTACTACTGACACACATAATATACACAGTATGATTACGGTAATATAAACATGATATCTACGATATAAAAACAGGCGTGGATTAATTTACAAGACAGCTCTTGATAGGTCTTGTTGAAATTCGACCGGTAACGACCTGTCTGGTGAGCGCAGGTGAGCGGTGTGACGGCCATAGACAAACATAACCATAGTGTTGTCACTATGGGTTATGTTTGTATTACCACAGATAATATAACAAGAAATTAGTTCGCCACACGTTGTCAGAAACAAAAAGATTAGTTCCGTTGCAATCCGTTCTGGCCAAGCTGTACATTACATCCTATTTACTCTTTTTTTCAGGTGACTTACGAAGGTGAAGCGAGGTATCCCGACGCACCTGCCGGCGGGTACGGTGGTGGTCGTCCTTCAAACGGAGGTTACGGTAGCGGAAGTCCCTCTGGCAACGGTTTCGGAGGCGGTTCAGGCAGTTCAGGCGGTGGTCAGGCCTACGTACCTCCCAGCCAAGGAGGTGGCTACCAATACTAGATACAACACCCCAACGACTACGCAGGTTTACAATGAAATGAGGTTGTATTTCTTGCTAAGATTACGCGAAAGATAATTTATTAGTCGATTAGTAAAAGGTGATGGCGAGCACTCCTCTAAATCTGTCAAAACGATGATGAAAGCTGTCATAATTGAAGAAAAAATACAAAAAATAAAAACATTGTGGAAATAGAGATGGGAAATTGTTTGGTTTGGAATGAAACGATAAAATTGATAGACAAATATTGTTTGTTGCAGATTTTAATTTTTAATAACAGAAAAGAAAAATGAAGAGAGCAAAACATGACAAAGTGATTCGCGTAGTTTTAATAAGAAATAGTAAAAGTGTAAGAAACACGTTTGTTAAAAAAATGCCCGTGTAATGCTAATTTTCTTCCTAGCAGGCAAGATTTGAATCAAGCTTTTTGACACACAACTGGCATGCCTAACATAAGATCTAAAGTCGACTAAAAAGAATGATTCAAGTCTTGTGCGGTATGAGGATTTATTAGCACAATAATTGTTTTTAATATAATACCTATAATTTAAGTTAGTATTATATGAACATAGTTACCGAAATATAGTTACCAATTGTTATTAATAATATTATAAAAAGGTACTTCGCTAGCTAGATAATTAATACTGAAGTGGGCTGACAAAAGACCCTTTTTTCCTACTATGTCGTAAATTATTATGGAAAGATACCGTACAATACACGAATTCTGTGAGAATACGTATAAATGTACACAAAGCCTTAATCTGTATAAATATAACCCTTTTAGTGTTAAATATATAGTATAGTGATTAATACAAATTATTATACCTTTTAAACCCAACTGTATTGTTTAAAAAAGGAAGCTAGGAACCATTTGTGATGCTAAAAAAAAAACAAAATTGCTTGTAATAGTTTTTAATTAATAATACTCATTACACTGCCGTATTTTGTATATTTATTGTATGATAGAGGAGTAAATTGACAAATCTTTGTTAAAATATGATGTGTCCTTTTGTACCTTATTTTTTTTATAAAAATAAATATAAGCTACAGTTAAACAAATTGATTTTTATTACAATACCAAGAAATACTGATATTTAATTTTATCATGAAAATAAATATGATTTTATCGTGATTTTTTATATTCTTATTTTTGTCACTTTAAAGCAATAGTGTTACTCCTGCCATCTAGTATTAAATAGCATCAGCTTATTATTTACAAAGGCCACTTTTATCTGCACACGGCCAAAGTGTATTAGAACAGCTAACAACAACTGCTGTGCCTATTTTAGAATAAGACCAGCACTAATTACAGTGAAATCCTTACAAATAGGGTTTGAAATATAATTTTAATTGAAGCGCTTGAGGGATATTAGCTGTAAAGGTCCTTTTGGGTGATACAACAGTGGTCAAACAAACAGATAAATAAAAGTTATAGGGGAGACCTTTGCCAAGCAGTAATAGTAGATAAAGAAATCTTTGAATTTGAATGAAAGATTAATGTCAACAAACCAGAAAATAGCACTCAAAGTAACCGAAGTATTTTAATAAACATTATAAAATATTGTAATTCTGTAACCAAAACTGTCTACCACCTTAAGTGGGCATCCTCAAAACTTTCGAATCATTTATTAACCTAATGACCTGCAATTCAGTTTGCTGATTCTCAAGTTTCAAGATAAAATTTTCAGCTCCATGCACATGTTTCAAATGAGAGTTTAAATCTTTTTTCAAGCTAAACTTCTTATCGCAAACCACACAACATTCCACCTTCTCCATATGCTTCCTTTTCATATGCTCAAGTCTACGACCAGATGTGACAAATTCAGCACTGCATATCTCACATTTGAAAGGCTTTTGGCCAGAATGCAGCATTAAATGTTCCCCTAAAGTTTTTTCATTCACAAAAGTATTGCCACAAATCTCGCAAGTCTTGTCTTTGATTTTCTCATGTGTTACAAAATGCTGTGTTAAGTTACTCTTTTTATAAAAACCTTTTTGACATATTTCACAGACAAAAGGCCTTATATTTAGGTGAACCTTATTGATGTGGGCTTCTAGTGTATTCTTATTCAAGCTTCTATAGTCACAGCTTCCACAATGGTGATATTTGAGGCCTCTTTTTCTTTTAGTTAAAGCATTATGGTTTTTTATGTGTACATTAAAATGTGAGAGGGATTTCAACACTTTAAAGCAGTGCGGGCATTGTTTTCCTTTGTGGCTATATAAGTGCACTTTCAAAGATGAACTTTTATTAAACACTTTTCCACAAATATCACAAATATTAGCTGCATTGGTATTCTTATGACTTATTTTATAGTGTTTCTGAAATAGTCCTTTGGAATTGAATTTCATATCACATTTCTTACATTCTATACTCTCAAGCTGCTTCTTTGAATTAGATATAATACTTTCAGAGGTAGGTAAATTCACTATAAGTTTATATTTCTTTGGCTGCTTTTCACATTCTTCTTTCGTGTCAACTTCTTCATTTATATTATCCACTAGTTGACTGAACATTTCATTTTTGAAGTAGTTTCTTTGTAAAAGACAGAATAATTTGATTACTAAACTTGAACAGTCTTCACATGCTTGTGGTAGGAGGAGATCCTGAAATAAAAAAGTAAGTACATTTCATAAAATGATAATAATTAATTATTCTGCAAAATTTCCAAACACTAGTTAGGCTTGGAAAAGAAGTCTGACAACATGCATATATCATTGGACATAATTCCTGTAGGATGTGTATCCCAAACAGAGCGTCACGGTTTCAGTAATGCTGGGCAAAAATTACATTGGACTCAAGCAGAGGTTTTCAGATTTTTCGATAATGAGGTTCTGTCATCATTATTAATTCAAAAACTAATTAAATTACTTACTTGTGTCGGAAACAGCTTTTTCATAATAGTCCATAAAGTTAAATTCAAACTAAAGTATTCATCATGAATTTCTATGTTTTCATGCAAACTTGTAGTTTTATCACTTTGTTTATAACATAGAAAGCACACACTTTCCATACATTTAGGATTAATAAGTATGTTCAGCATGTCCATTTTATTAAATTAATAAAAATTACGATTAGAACGAAAATAAATAAACACAACTTTTTGACATCGACATGTGACACTGACACCTAAAAATGACAACATTTACTTTTAATTTAGAGTAACAAACGAAAGATTAAAAAAATAGTCGATTTTAAATACGATTAGTCGACTAAATTGGTACTGGACAGTTGGTAGCGTTTCATATTGAAAAAGATTTTCGAGATTTTTAGCCGAAGGGCGCGGCGCGGGTCGTCGTCGTGTCATTACAAGGTTGTACAAAAGCATTTTGAGCATTCCATTATCATTGTTTTCCAAATGTTTTAAATAATTCTCCTGCGTTAAAAAAGATGCCGTTTTGTTAAAAATCGAGACACTATTACATAAAACAGTATATTTTAAAAGAGCTGTTGTACAAGTAACCTGAGTAATACCAAGCGCCATCGTCGAACACCACAAGCTAATTTTCGATTGAACAAGAAAGTAACTGGAACGTACAAGATGCAAAGGTAATTCTAATTCTTCATGCAAATATGATTTATTAATGTTTTGAGGGTTTTTCATCAATACCAAGAAGTGTTTTCTCATTTTCCCAACGCGTAGCTGTAATGAAATTACGCCATTTTGTCCTGTAAATTGCGTACGCAATCTAACCTAGAAATTCCTATTCGAAGATTATTTTAATCAAAACAAATTAATTCAGGGCACTGTATTGTAATTTGTTAACATTTTTAGCAACACGTATTAGCGATCCTTAACATCACAGAATTGCGGACAGTTCTGTCTCATGCTTGGGAATGGGATAGCATAAAGGAATGAAATAAATTGTAATGACAGCCAATGGTATTTTGAATAGGACACAGAGTACTTTATAGGAATAGGATTTGCACATTCATAAAAAATAGAATATGGAAAGCGGAATACAGAGATAATTATTATATTATTTATACACTCAATATTGCTATCAATAGGTATACCTATTGTATGAGTACCTACCTATTATTATAAGAACTAGGTAATTGGGTAACACATTGATTTTCAAAAAAGTAACCGTACTATTGAGGTATCTTTTCATATGGGTCAGTGGGTCTCAGGGATGGATCTCAACAATTATTAAACAAAATAAGATTGTGATTTTTATATTGTGATTTTTTTATATATTTTTTTTTTTTTTTTTAATATTTATTTGCAAACATGCGATCGGTTCATGAACCATAAGCAGTTGTTTTCAAAGAGTGTTTGGCATGTTAGGCTTGCCCTCCCATTGTTAGGCTGCCTTTGTATATTGCTTTACTCAGTGTATATTATCCCAAGTGTGCAGTCTTTTAAGACGTCTTGTTGGCAGCGATTTACTTAGAGCCTGAGCAAGTCGGTTTTCATGCTTTATTATCCTCTCTCTGTAGGCTTTTGTCATAATACTGATTTCCTCTTTGATGGTGTGAACTTTCAGATAATCATGGATTTCGTCCATTCTTGTATACCATGGGGCATTCACTATGGCTTTAAGGGCGGCCAACCCGTCTATCGTTTCATACAAACGCTCGTACGTGATTATGGCGTTGTAACAGATATTTCTTTCAAACTTTTGAACTAATAGGCATCTTGTGCACTATATCTAGGTTTCTATCAAAACACGAAATCAAAATTTTAAGAAACAAATTCAGTACAAACCTCCAAAAATCAGCTTTTTTGCACAAATTTTATGTGATGTATGGGCGTTTATAATGTACTTATTAATTGTAACCGGAAAGAAATATTTGCATAGAAACCTTGCAAATCTAATTGAGTTTCTAAATGCAACATTTTTTTTTCATAATCTTATAAGGCTTACGAATAAACACGTATTTCTTGGAACGAGTTTTATGAAACTTCCGCACACTATTTTCCTTTTAATGTTGTCGCGTTCTCACTTGCGTGTTAGCCATGTGGCGGTAAGAGGTAAGCAGGGGCCGAGTCGAGCGGGGACGGGTTTGCCTCTTGTTCTGGATGAAACAACAAGCTTTTTGACCATGCTCGCGTTGTCGTTCGTCGGATGGGGAAGGGCCCTCTTAAGCACGCCATTTTGAAACCGCTGGAGTATTTCAGTGTTTGAGGTTTTAGCTGATCCCCACAGCTGTATGCCGTAAGTCCAGACTGGTTTTATAACTGTTTTGTAAATCAATACTTTGTTATTAACGGAGAGTCGAGATTTTCTTCCCAATAACCACTCCAGTGTTCTCCATCTGTGATTGAGTTCATCGCGCTTCATTTGGATGTGAGTCTTCCATGTCTGTTTGCGATCGAGGTAGAATCCGAGGTACTTTACTACAGTATTGTGTGGTAGCTGCTCATTACCCAGTTTCACAGCAGGGCAGTCTCCCTGTTTAAGGGTAAATGTGATGTGGTTGGATTTAGCTGCACTAGCTTTGATGCGCCAGCTCTTCATCCAGGTATAAAGCTTATCCACGTGCGACTGTAGCTTACTGGAAGCTATTTCTGGGTTGGCGTCAGATGTCAGCACTGCAGTATCATCGGCAAAAGTGGCTGTCATTACAGTTTCCGATTCAGGGACATCTGCTGTGTATATCAGATACAGGAGGGGCCCCAGGACCGAGCCTTGTGGGACTCCAGCTCTTATGTCGGAAAAGTCTGAGACGGCATCATTAATTTTAACAAAGAATATACGATTTTCCAGGTAAGATTTCAATATCAGGAATAGGTTGTGTGGTAATGTTTTTTTCAGTTTATACAGCAGCCCAGGGTGCCAAACCTTATCAAAAGCTTGCTGTACGTCGAGAAACACCCCTGAGCAGTATTTTTTGCTTTCGAGAGTATTTCTAATATGTTCACACACTCTATGGACTTGTTCTACTGTCGCATGTCGTCTTCGAAATCCGAACTGGTGCTCTGGGATAGTAGCGTTTTCGTTTAAGTATTTACTAAGCCGTTTTGAGATTATCTTTTCACAGACCTTTGACAGTACAGGAAGCAGGCTTATTGGTCTGTATGAAGACGTAAGGTGCGGTGGCTTTCCCGGTTTAGGGATCATAGTTATTTGAGAAACTTTCCAGATGTTGGGGTAGTACGAGGTTCTTAGAATAGCGTTAAATAGGGAGGTGATGAACATTATTCCTTTTTTCGGCAAGTTTCGCAATATTTCTGCAGTCAGAAGGTCAAAACCTGGAGCTTTTTTGAGTTCCAAATCAAGGATGGTGCGACGCACTTCTGCAGGCGTGCAGCATTGGAGAGGGGGGCTTAGTTGGAGGTCACTTTCAAGATATGAGCTCACTTCGCGGTCAGTCATTTCAGCTCCTAGGTCCTCATTTGGGGTGAAGACGCTGCTAAGAAACTCCCCGTACGCTTCTGCTCTCTCTTCATCCGTTTTAGCCCATTCACCATTTACTTTTTTGAGCGGGTGCTGTGCTAGTTGCGGTTTTCTATTAGATTTTACAATTTTCCACAGTGAGTACTCATTTTTAGCAGGAGCTGATGGCGTTAAGTTTTCGAGATGTTGTTGCATTGTTTCATTCTCCATCTCAACTAGATTTTTTTTAAGTTCAGCTGCTGCTTTGTTGAACGCTCTTTTGTCAGCAGGGTGTCGACTACAGTGCCAAACCCTTCTAAGTCGTCTTTTTTCTAGGACTTGGCATTTGATTTCCTGCGGCAAGTTGCGATGGGTTTTAATTTCGGTAGTTTTTTTGTCAGATGGAGTACAAATCCATGCCGCTTTCTGTATTGATTTAGTTATGTAGGAAGTAGCACTTTCAATGTCTTCGTCGGTTTTAAGAGGAATCTTCAGGTCTAGATTGTCATTGAGGTATTGCTGAAAGGCTTCCCAGTCTGTATGGTTGTTATATAAGTATTGATTTCTTGACCGATTTATTACATATGTGCTCATTGTAACAATGACTGGCGAGTGATCTGAAGAGCTGTCGTGGCAGCTAGAAACATCCAAGAAGTAGGATGGCACCCCTTTGTAGACGAAGAAATCTAAAAGGTCAGGCAGTCTATTTGGGTCTGCGGGCCAATATGTTGGTTGACATGTTGTGAGGATATTTATACGGTGTTTGTCGATGCTATTCTTAAGGTTGCGGCCTCTAGTCAGTGTCAGCCTTGATCCCCATTGAGAATTTTTTGCGTTCCAGTCTCCACCAACAATAAATCTGTTGCCTAGAGTTTTGAAAAAGTCGTTGAAATCCTCCTCACTGGTTTCGTGGCCTCTTCCCTTTTTTGGCGGACAATAAATCGATGATATTAGAATAGAGCCTTGGCTATCATGCATAATTAATTAATAAAAATTACGATTAGAACGCATTGTTAGAACGAAAATAAATAAACCACTGACAAATAAACACAACTTTTTGACATCGACATTGACACTGACATCTAAAAATGACAACTTTTACTTTTTATTTAGAGTAACAAACGAAAGATTAAAAAAATTGTCGATTTTAAATACGATTAGTCGACTAAATTGGTACTGGACAGTTGGTAGCGTTTCATATTGAAAAAGATTTTCGAGATTTTTAGCCGAAGGGCGCGGCGCGGGTCGTCGTCGTGTCATGTCATTACAAGGTTGTACAAAGCATTTTGAGCATTCCATTATCATTGTTTTCCAAAAATTTTAAATAATTCTCCTGCGTTAAAAAAGAAGCCGTTTTGCTAAAAATCGAGACACTATTACATAAAACAGTATATTTTAAAAGAGCTGTTGTACTAGTAACCTGAGTAATACCAAGCGCCATCGTCGAACACCACAAGCTAATTTTCGATTGA
Organism: Agrotis segetum; assembly: GCA_036375495.1. Taxonomy (NCBI): domain Eukaryota; kingdom Metazoa; phylum Arthropoda; class Insecta; order Lepidoptera; family Noctuidae; genus Agrotis; species Agrotis segetum. The sequence goes on from JAQSVV010000104.1 coordinate 538,005, forward strand.
ACAAGAAAGTAACTGGAACGTACAAGATGCAAAGGTAATTTTAATTCTTCATGCAAATATGATTTATTAATGTTTTGAGGGTTTTTCATCAATACCAAGAAGTGTTTTCTCATTTTCCCAACGCATAGCTTTAATGAAATTACGCCATTTTGTCCTGTAAATTGCGTACGCAATCTAACCTAGAAATTCCTATTCGAAGATTATTTTAATCAAAACAAATTAATTCAGGGCACTATATTGTAATTTGTTAACATTTTTAGCAACACGTATTAGCGATCCTTAACATCACAGAATTGCGGACAGTTCTCATGCTTGGGAATGGGATAGCATATATTGTAATGACACTAGAGTTAAATAGGACACTAGTTAAAAAAATAGAATTTGGAAAGCGGAATACAGAGATATTATATTATTTATACACTCAATATTGCTATCAATAGGTATACCTATTGTATGAGTACCTACCTATTATTATAAGAACTAGGTAATTGGGTAACACATTGATTTTCAAAAAAGTAACGGTACTATTGATTGAGGTATCTTGTCATATGGGTCAGTGGGTCTCAGGGGTATCCACCCCTGAGACCCACTGACCCATATGACAATTATTAAACAAAAATAAGATTGTGATTTTTATATTTCTTTACACAGAATGAACTCATTGCTTTTAAAACCAATTCTTTAACTATAGAATTTCTCTACCAGCAAAAAAGCTATTTTACTAAAGGGATGACTTTTCTCTAAAGCTTAACGTACCTCTGCAGAGAAAATATAAATAAAAACATAACTTACTGCTTCTATTATTTAAAAAACTGCCTTCCCTGCGCTGAATGCAAGCCACTCACTATGCTCGTTTCACTTTCCTTTCTTGGGGCTTGATATTTGTAAATGAGGTTACAAAATAAGGCAAAATTATTACCTATGGAGTTTTTTTTTTCCTTTTAACAAAAAATTAACTATTATTAAATAGAATGAAATAACAATTGTTTTTTATAACATGAATATACCGGCAATTTCATAATCATGTTCAATTTTGAAAAAAAATAATTTTCTTTTTTTATATAACTTAACTTATTTTAAATCTTGTTATAGCCAAATCAAGATGGACGAAACAGAAGAAAAACAAATAGATCCAAAACATTTGGCTTGGATAAAAGAGAAACTCAGTACAGTATGGATGGCTCCAAAGTTCTGCGGACTATGTTTAGAAAAAAGTGGCAACTTCTGTTCTGTTGAAATGGAACTGGTTATCAGCCATCAGACATTTTCAAAATGTCTGCAGGATATATTAAACTATGTGTTTAATGAAGATGTAAGTATTCAAATATTGATCAAACTTCTTTAAATTAGTGTAAATTTTTGGAGGATCTTTAACCGTCACGGATCTTACGAATTTATTGTATGGGACTTTTACGGAGCTGGTGAAATGAAAGTTCACCAAAGCCTAACCATTTGGGGAAAATAGGCATGATGTTTGTGTTATAGGTGAATGGAAATACTTACCTAATATTTTTTTTGTCTTTCTTTTCCAGATTGAAAACTTCATGGCAAGTCCACACTTATGTGACAGTTGTACAGAAAAGACAATACAATCTTACATCTTCATCCACAACACGAAACAACTGCACAAAATATTGAATAACTGCATATCAGACATTGACTCCAAAGTGATAGACATCAACGCACAGCTTGATGACAGGTCCACCGTGATGGATGATGCAGCCAATGTCATGATTGTACTCGAAAATGATACAGAACTTTACAAAACCATAATTGACGTTAAGTCTATGACGGAAATTGTACCTACCTCTAAACCTATAGCAATGAAGGAACCTGTTAATCCAAAACCAGCAGAAAATAAACTTATCCATGTTGCGAAACCCGCAAAACCAATAATTATAAAAAGAGAAGTAGAAGTGCCTAAAGAAGTAAAACAAAACAAAGAGAGAAAGGCTATAAAAGCTGATGGAACTCCTAATATTAGCTTGAAAGAAGGCCATATTGTGATCAAGCCTTTGAGCTCTGTTCGTACATCAGCCCCACGGTATAACACATATGAATGTGCTGATTGCCCTGATATATTCACCACATACAGATCTTTAAAGGAACATGAAAAAGCCAAGCATAAGAAGTCTGTATACCGCTGTAAATTGTGTGATAAAACATATAACACCCAGCAATATTTGAACATACATTATAAGACGCACTCTAGAGCAAGGTGCAAGCTTTGTCAAATTATACTCCCGGAAGGAGATTTAATGGAGCATTTGAGGACACAACATCCTAATTTAGTATACCCCTGCAAATTTTGTGACCTAGTATACTACACTCAAGAGTCTTTGGACACACATTTCAAAATTACCCATTTAATCAATGATACGAGGGCTAAATCGCAATGTGTAATGTGTCTAAAGAATTTTATGGATGATGAAATGAAGAAGCATAAATGCAAGTTCTCATGTTCTGAGTGTTTTGTAATGCCTTGCATTCACTTCAGGTTTTTAAATTCTTACAGGGAGCAAGTTTTAAGCCATGTTAACAAAATAAAGTGCCTGGATTGTGACTATGTCACTCGGCGTAAAGAACACCTTATAGGTCACGCTAATAGAGAGCATTTGGACCATCATCCCTTTACTTGTGCCGATTGTAGCCAACAGTTCTACACTAAGTTAAGTTTAAAAACACATATTATGCAATTCCACGAAGATCTGTATTGTCCTTACTGTGATTTTGAATTTAAAGACAACAGGATTTTAATTACACATAAAAAAGCCTGCAAACTTGTAATTCGGCCTTTCCAATGTTCCCTATGTGTTGCTTCATTCGATATTATTGAAGAGTTGACAAAACATGAGAACTTGAGACATAATGAAGGAGTTAATGCTTGCTCACTATGTAAAAGCAGGTTCCTAACTGAAATAGAACTGCAAGAGCATCATGCGAGGGTCCACGGAGGCATACAATGCAAGAAAAGAAGAAAGCATATAGAATGTTCACTATGTGATGTAATGTTTAAAACCTTAAAAGACATGCTTCAACATGAACAATTCCATGATGCGGGTGAGTTGTTCCCATGCAAAGTCTGCAAAAAGGAATTCAAATCATTGAGAAAATTGTACATTCACAATCAAAGACATTATACAAACAGGGTAAAATGTTCTGGCTGCAACAAAAAGGTAGCTGCATCATTCTACCCACAACATGCTGTGAGATGTCCCTATAAAAGGGATTCAAATTTAAATTATGTTTGTGAAGTCTGCAACAAGGCATTCCACCTAGAGTCGTTACTACGTTTCCACCAAAGAATCCACTTGGAACCAACACCATGTCCGCGGTGCAGCAAGGCTGTCAAACCTACAAGTCTAAAAAGGCATATGGAAATTGTCCACGGAGTTGGTACAGAACACGATGATGAAGACCAAGTCACAGGCGAAATTAAACCAAGGAATAAAGGTGTATCAACCAAGCCATCAATTGAATGTAATCTATGTGGACATGCAGTGAGGAAGAAATGTGACTTGGAAGCTCATATGAATCGCTACCATCTGAAAATTAAGCCATACGTCTGTCATATATGCAACAAAGACTTCTGTGGTAGAGTTAGATTGAAGGAACATATAACAACACACAGCAATGATAACAGTTGCTTTTGTTCCGTATGTGGAGGGAAATTTGCAAACCGTGTATGTCTAAAAATGCATATGAGAATGCATACAGGAGAAGCACCGTATGCTTGCGACATTTGTGGACAAAGATTCAGATCTTCTAGCATGATGAAGACCCATAGACTAAAGAAACATTTAGAGAAAACTGTTTGCTGTCCACTTTGTGATAGTATGTTCTTTATGGCCAGGGATATGAGGCATCACTTCAAGAAAGCTCATTGGAAATCCAAAGATGGAAGGCCTTTCAATCCTAGAGATGTTGAAGAATTACCCCAAGAGTTGTATTATCTTTTTGAGGACGGTAGACTGCCAAAACTTAATGGATAGTGTTTTTTTTTTTTTAATTTTTGTATCGTACGTAACTATGTCGCAGCCAACTAGTTTTATTAGCCGTTCAATCAGCGTCTATGAGTGGCGCGTGGAGGCGCAGCGCCGAAGCGTGACCCCGCTGCCTCGAGAAGTCGAGGCGCGGCGCGAAGACCTCCGGCGCGATCTCAGGGCAGTATGGAAGGAACGACTGTCGCGACCGAAGGCCGGGCACGCCGCAATTGCGGCAGTAAGACCCCTCTTTGAGGAGTGGCTGGAGAGAAGTCATGGCGTCCTGACCTACCGCTTGACGCAGGTCCTCACCGGACACGGAAGTTTCGGGAGGTACCTGTGTCTGATGCGAAAGGAGGAGACGCCTGGGTGTCACCACTGCGAAGATCGCCCTGAGGACACGGTGGAGCATACGGTGCAAGACTGCCCAGCTTGGGCGGAGCACCGACGTGTCCTCACGGCTGCGATAGGCGGAGACCTCTCGCGCCCGGCATTGGTTGCGGCCATGCTGCGGGGCGAGACGGAGTGGGAAGCGGTCAGCTCCTTCTGCGAGGCAGTAATGCTCGTAAAGGAGGAGGCAGGCCGCGAGCGAGAGAAGACAGCGTCCTCCCTCCGCCCCAGCCGCAGTGGTAGGCGCCCACGGCGACGGACGTCGCTCGATGATCTCCGGCCACCGTAGGCGCGGGCATGCGGGCAGCGAGTAAAGGGCAACTCGCTGCCCGACCAAGGACCATGCCCGGGTCGACGGCGCGTTGTGTCCCACGCGCGCCTCAAAGAGCGTCAGCATAATGACGGGGCCCCCCTCTCAGAGGGCCAAAGCCTGCCGGGGTCGCGGGATTATTCCCTTACCGTAACCCCGGAACTTAACAGGCTATGAAGGACACCGTGGATTTTAGTCAGTAGAAGTCTGACAGTCCCTCCCGCCCTGCCCGGGGTTGGAGGACTCATTTGATGATTTTACCACGCTAAAAAAAAAAAAAAAAAGCCGTTCAATCAAGAGCCTCTTTAGTAAACAGTGTCAAGTGTGGTTGCACGGCGTCGCATGGCTATGTGTACTTGGCTGGCTGGCTAATTATGGCTGCCACTACAAAGGCGATATCATTGCTAGTCGTTCAAAAAAAAACTATCGTTTTTATTAATTACATAATAGTTATCGACGTTATTCCGTCAAGGACCTTATCGCTGCTTATAACTGCAATTACAAAATTGTGGGATGTTTAAGTGGTGAATATTTATCATCACATAAAAAACCTATTTCATTAGTTTTTTTTTTATGTGATGATTAATATGTAAAATAATAATATAATAAATTGCTTTTACAATAAATCATTTTCTTCTAATTATCCGTTTCGTATTGATTTCATAAATACCTAAATCCCTTTCATTTTGTTGTTGTTGCTTTTGGAAGGCGAAGGAATTGAAAAATTAGGGAAGTGGCGTCTTCCCTTATCCAGTTGACGCAGAGACGGGAGACGCCCACGGCGACGGACGTCGGCAAACGATCTCTGGCCGCCGTACGTAGGTGCGGACATGTGGGTGGCGAGTAGTGATGGGCCGGAGGGAAGAAAAAAATGGGAGGGAAAAAAAAGATTGGGAAAATATGGGAAAATAAAATAAATTCCCGGAATTTTCCCAAACGACGGGAAAATAAATATTGATCCAATAACAATGTTAAAAATATGTAAATATTTATTGTATTTGGTGGTAATAAGGTGGTAATAAGGCCTGCAACGGCTGGGTCATGCCAGTATTGATGTAGGTCCTCTTTTGACATACTTATGGACTCAAACAAAACTTAATTGTACAGACCCTCGTATCCAAGGCGATAGGAGGGTCCGTACATTGCTTACTGCATATCGAATGGATCACTCACGGTCTTCGGTTATGAGATTGTATATTCGAGGTTGAGATATGCAATCTCAATGAATTTTTCCTAAAAGCCGACGTGGGAATGCATCGAGATGTAGTAGCGGTGGACAAGGGCCTTACCCCACTCTCCTGGGCTGAAGAGAACTGGCGCAAACCTGCAGTGCTTGACACTAATGGTCGCATGGAAATATGACAGAACAAGGAGCTTCACGGACGTTACCGGGCCGTACATAGGCTTGATGCAGATGTAGACATATCTACGTCGGTAGCCTGGCTACGATCCGGAGATTCCTTTGGAGAAACCAAAGATTTTGTCAGAGCAATAATGGATGGAGTTATGATGACATATGACTACCGGAGATTTATTGTGAAGGATAGCAGGGCTGACATATGTCGATGCCCGCCACCGTGTCAGGGCGAATCAATCTATCACATTTCTCCGGGTGTTCTCGTCTCGCTAACGGAGAATATTTCCATAGACACAACCCTGTAGCCAGAATAATCCATCAACTTGCTCTAAACGACAACCTTGTGGAATCAGAAGTGCCGTACTACAGGTATGTGCTCGACCTAGTTCTTGAAAGTGGCAATATGACACTGCAATATGCACGCGCTACGGGAAGAGCTTCGTCGCGATCTAAGGGCAGTATGGAGGGAGCCACGGTCGCAACAGAGGTCCGGGTACGCTACAATCGCGGCGGTAACACCCTCTCTTAGAGGAGTGGCTGGATAGGCAGGGCCCCCGTAAGGTCTACTGGCGCCTGTGTGCAAAAAAGGATTTTGGCGCCCCTTACCTAGGGCATTTTGAATTATCTTTTTTTTTATGGTAGATCGGTCAGTGGCGTATTTTAAAATTCAGCGCCCTGGGGCTGTAAAGCTTGCGCTTCGGAACTTAAACACAAAAAAAAAAACCATCAAGTGCTACTCAAACTTCACACCCAGAGTTCCGTACCATCTTAGAGAAGACAAATGTCATTTTTTGTAGACCAATACAAGATTAACTAACATATGAAGCATTTGCTATTGCTATCAAAAGCGAGGTCATGAAGAGCGAATGACAACCTTAAATGTAGCGCGAGCGAAGCGAGCGCGAAATTTTTTAGTTTTTTGGAATAGGACAAAGCAATGCGTAGAAGAACGCAGTGAGCTCTAAAAGTTTAACGTTTCCGGACTTCAAGTTTTAATCTAAAATTAGTGAGATCAGGTATTGGAAGTCTTTAATAGATACTTAAAAGTAATCCTAGTTAGGTTCTCAACTTTTCTTTAAAAAATATTTTTGTTTTTTTTTATTTTTTTTCTGGGCCCTTGGTTTTGGCGCCCCCTAAAGGATGGCGCCCGTGTGCATTGCACACATTGCACATATGGTAGCGGGGGCCCTGTGGATAGGCGGCTCCGCGTCCTGACCTACCGCATGACACAGGTCCTCGCCGGACACGGAAGTTTCATGAAGTACATGTGTCGGACGGGGAAGCAGGAAACGCCTGGGTGTCACCACTGCGAGGACCGCCCGGAGGACACGGTGGAGCATACGGTGCAGGACTGCCCCGCTTGAGCAGAGCACCGCCGTGTCCTCACGGCAATAGGCAGAGACTTCTCGCGCCCGGCTTTGGTCGAAGCTATGCTTCGGGGCGAGACGGTGTGGGATGCGGTGGACTCCTTTAGCGAAGCAGTCATGCATGGGCAGTGAGGGAGAGGACAACGTCAGCGTCCGGGCCGTCCACCCCAGCCGCACTTCGGAAGACGGATCTCCAGCCACCGTAGGCGCGGGCAAGCGGGCGGCGAGTAATGGGCGACTCGCTGTTCGACCATAGACTATGCCCGGGACAACGGCGTGTTGTGTTCCACGCGCGCCTTTTCAATCATTTATTTTTGACCGTATTAGGTAATGAATTTGATTTCTGTTTGAGTTCGTTCACCCGTGTGTAGCATTCACAGCTGATTCCAATGTTTCCATCATATTTAGCAGACTTTGAACTGGCAATTCATCGAAATGCTTACAAATAACTTATTTTATTGACCATATTAATAGGTCAAGAGAAAAATGCTTGAAAAAAAAAGTTTTTTTTAAATGATTGATGATCTTTGAAAAAAAAATTGCAAAAAATTTTTTTTTTTGGAATGTACTTGGTTATTGATACGAGTAAGCACACTAAATTCATGCAGTTGCTTTTTTAAGACCATTAAATTACGTTGAAAATCTGTTAGAGACTCGAGAGTTTACGTTTACCATTTGTCTACAAAGCAAGACTAAAAAAAATATAAATTGTTAGATTAGAGCTATGAATAATTGAATATGTGGCTGTTTATACGTACAATACCCACTTTTCAACGCACCAAGTAATAAATCTTAAAGATTTTCTTTGGAAAGGAAAAATTCGATCCGCGGGCAGGATTCGAACCCACGACCTTCGGATTCAGTACATCCGACGCTCATTTCCAACCTTGATTTAACTGTAATGTTAACATGTTGGTTGTAGTAGTTCTAATACTCTACAATAGATGGCGCTGAACGTCACCATGAGACGTTAGATATGGAAGGACAAATTCGCCGCGGCAGATAAGATCCTCGGTGGCTCGGTTGGAAATGAGCGTCGGATGTACTGAATCCGAAGGTCGTGGGTTCGAATCCTGCCCGCGGATCGAATTTTTCCTTTCCAAAGAAAATCTTTGAAATTCGCTACGCATGCGTTAATGCGTTTAATATAAAAATATTAAGTAATAAATCTATCTTCAAAGTCAACTGATTACTATTATAGGTATAAAGCCGCATTTATAGCAAAACTAATATTCAAAAAACAACTTAATAATCAGAAAAAGATCGGTGTGATACTTTTGATTTTAAGTCTTTTTAAATAAATACGTATCAACAAACATTTCCATACATAAAATCCCTTACTTTTATGCTGTTACCGTCCTTTTACAATGAATGTCTTTTTTTTTAACCACGACATGCATGCACAGACTCGCACAAATGCAAAACTTTGTAAAAAATAAATTAAATTGCATAATTTTATACGAAAAATATTTTCCCGTCATTTGGGAATATTCCCGGGAAGAAATGGGAAAGTATCGGGAATTTTCCCAACTCGGGAAAATTCCCGGGCAAAAACCCATCACTAGTGGCGAGTAACCAAGTAACGGTCGACGGCGTGTTGTGTACCACGCGCGCCTCAAAGAGTGTCATCAAAATTGTGGGGGACCTTTCTAGAGGGCGGAAGCCTGCCGGGGTCGCGGGACTTATCGAATTACCGTAAAACCGGCCAACATTGCCCGCTTTTTTTCTTATTTTTGAGATTACGAAAAAAATATTGATCAGAGCTCGTAATCAAGTACACCATGGTAACAATTACTATTATAGGCTTCGAATCACGAAATCTGGAGCTTCTAGCTTTAACAGAATCCGAGAAAAAGGCAATTAAAGAGCCGGGCAAAATTATACGCACGACCGTCCAACATTGCCCACCCTTAATTTCTCTAAAACTATCAGCTCTAGAGCTTTGAAAATAAGATATGTTTTAGTGAATCATGCAAAGTTGCCATCCTTCGTGATCAATATATCAAAAACGTTATATTTTTAATTTTACTGAGGTGGGCAATGTTACACTACACACCAGCTGCTTTTTCATACAAACTGAAACGGTGGGCTAGGGTTGCCACACACTAATGTAATAGATAATAATCTGCTTTTAAATAAAATCTTTTATAAATAAGAAATCAGCCAGGTACAATAGTTATAAATTGCATGTATTATTATACTTAAGGTTAATATTAAAGATTCTAAAACAAATCTTACAAAGAAATTTTAAAAAAAATGGTATAACAAAGATTACAAAGAAAAATAGTCATTGCAAGGCATGCCAGGCAGACGTTGTAACGTAAAAATATAGTATTTACTTTTAAAAAGAGTTTTAACATAGGAATTATAAAAACATTTTGGTTGATAAAACGGAGTTAACTCTTACTAGATATAATGGGTGCCATCCCTAAGCGCTCATGTACACGACGCCGCCGCCGCGCCGCCGCCGCGCCGCTACCGCGCCTCTAGGCTGTGTACACGGTCGCTACCGCGCCGCCGCCGCGCCGCCGCCGCGCCGCCGCCGCGCCGTCACCGCGCCGCCACCGCGCCGCCGCATTGCGGCCATATAATGTTTTTTTTTTTGATAATTCAAGGATAACTTCTTCGTTTATGAATCGGTTTTGATGATTCTTTTTTTATTGGAAAGAAGGTATTTCAAAGGCGGTTCCATGATATGGAGATTAGGGTTTGATGATGGAAGACCAGAGAAATCGAGTGGAGCTAAATAGTAAGAAATATCTGCTTTCCAACAAAAAAAGAATCATCAAAACCGGTTCATGAACAAAGAAGTAATCCGCGAATAAACATTAAAAAAAACATTATGGCCGAAATGAGAAACCTCCTTTTTCAGATAAATAAAACACTATCGAATTGGATTCGCGGTGCCAGCGCGGCAGCGGCGCGGCGGCGGCGCGGTGGCGGCGCGGCGGCGGCGCGGTGGCGGCGCGGCGGCGGCGCGGCGGCGGCGCGGTAGCGACCGTGTACACAGCCTAGAGGCGCGGTAGCGGCGCGGCGGCGGCGTCGTGTAAATGAGCCCTAACACGATTTTTGCTGTGGGCAATGTTGTCACTCCTATGTTCACGCAAGCTCGGGAATCATTGCCCACTGCATTATCTTGAAGATTTTACGTTTTATTGGTCTCAAACTAGCATAGAAATGAAGCTTGGTTCTTTTTCTTCCTGGAATATTGAAATAACTTACCTGAGAGTTGTCGTAAGCTGTCAGTGTGTAAAAACGTAAAACAAGATTTTTGCACCACCTCAGACTAGTCCTACTTTAAACATGTCTCGCCGACAACTGAGTGAACTTAGCGAAGTAACTAATGCTTAGTTTTGTCAGGAAAATAGTCTAGTTTACCCTAAAGATTAAATAATGTTGTCAGCTATTTAAATTTATTTACAATGAGAGGTTTTCTTTTTGGAGTTTAAAAAAAAAAGTAGTTTCCAAGAACTCTATAGGTGGCGTTGAACTGACTATGTGACTAGGTGCCAAAGCAAAATCTTGGTTTAAAGTGTGCTGAGTATATGTACGAATGCTTTTTTATGGTACGTCCAGGCTTAAAATGTACGATGGCTTGTATCCATTGCGCTTTACGGCTTTCATATTTGGGAAAAAGATGTGTGCCTTCATTTTTGCACAAATCCATGATGCACAGACTTCTCTTCTTTTTCTCTTGGGACATTTTCTTTCTGGCGTGGCAAACTCATAAATTTTTTGTTATTTATTTTCAAAGTGTCATTGATGTGATGTGACCATTGAGATTTAAATTGTTGTTTATGGATGTGTACGTTTCGTTTTTTAAGATCTCAAAATTAGGTACAAGCTTAGATCAAAAAATGACGTGACGTTCCGTTCATTGTAGTCACATGCCAAGTTCAGCGCCATCTATCATTGACTAGGGAAAACATAAAAAGAAAATCCCTCATTCAAGATTTTAGTTATTTTTTCGTGTTTGGGCAAAGATATCCGCCAAGGGCAATGTTGGCCGGTTTTACGGTACTGTGACCCTGGAACTAAAAGGGCTATTGACGGAGACAGTGCACTTTAGTCAGTACGAGTCTGACAGTCGATCCCGCCCTGCCCCGGGATTCATTTGATGATTTAACACAATGATAGGTATACTTATATCATTGATTTTACCACGATAAAAAAGGGAAAATGCCAGAGGGTATGATATAAATAAATAATATCAAAAATAATAATATTGGAGATGCTGTTATAATAAAAACTTCTTAATGAAATTGTAGATCTATGTTCCTAATAAAGTAGTATTTCGCTCTTTCTAACAGAAGAATGGGGAAGGCAAGTGTCAAAGTGACAAGTGACAGTTTGGTCCCCAAAGAACTGTCAAATCAAAGGAATTTTCAGAAAAAAAAGATTTTTTGATTTTAAATTACCAGATTTTGTGTAATAAGCTGTAAAAATGATGGAACATACAAATTTCCGACAATTCACACTATCAAGAAATAATAGGTAGCTGCTGTGACTGCTGTGAGAATAAAAATTGTATTAATACTAAGGAAAAGCTATATAATAAACAAATATCCAGCCTTGCGAAGCTGAGACAGGCCGTTACTTGAGTTTATTAATGAAATTCTATGATTATACCATAACTAAACAATCGAAAACACTTTTCAAAATAATATCTACTTTTCATTTGGAGGTTAAGTACCAGTATTGCATCGCTCTATAAATCATGAAATGGTTCGTCTGGTGGAAGAATTATCACCTGGAACGAGTATTGTAATAGTTGTGGTGTTAAGAAATTAAATGTATTGTGATATTTCTCGAATCTAAATAGAAAAAAAAGTTTAAATTACTGACTTAAAACATTATGATATTTTATCAAAATAGAAAGTCAGAAGCAGCATTATATTCTTGTTATAGGAGAGGACAGGTAAAACATACCTAAACTCAAAAATTGAAACCTCAAGTACAAGTAATTGTGGATTTATTACGGTAAATTCAAATGTATTACCACTCAATTAAATCACTTTTTTCCTCTTGTAGATGCACCGTGGCGTCTTAATTCTTCTTTTAGTATAAGTACTTGCATGGACGAATAATTTTCCATATTTTTTTTGTATTTATACTTAATTTTTATAACAAATAATCTTGTTTGTTTTTTGTACAAGGTAGTCGTGGGGACCAACTATCGCAGCGCCATCTACGATTAGCTTTGAGTTGCCATCCCCATTGCTAATGACGTTGCTGGAGATTCACGAAGTATAGTGTAATACAAATCTTTGATACGAATATTATTTCTATTTTTGACCACTTTATAAACGAAACCAGTTTACTTATAATAAAAACCAAACACAAATAAACTCTAAAATAACTTTCCTTTCGGAAGTCGGTGGCTTTGTTTCTTATTTCATTGACTATGGCCACCGACTTCCGAAAAAAAAGTTATTTTACATTTTTTATGTGTTTGGTTTTGAAGTCGGTTCCCTATTCTTAAAACAGTTTATTTTTTTATTTTTCCCTTTTTAGTTTAGAAATTCAACAAAAATCTTCAATACAATCGGCGTCTTTGAAAATCTACAATCCTAGTACCTACAGCTTGACATAAAAATGTAGAAAACCTGAAGTCGCCACTGTCTTCGCGCTACCAGCAGTTTGAATGATTTTATTTTATTTTTAAATATTACGTTAGTTTTATGGCAAAATAATAAATCTTACAAACCTGCGGTCTTTGTTTACATCAAATATCAAAGATTTTAAAACGCTGTCAGAAATAAAAATTTTAGTTCGGTTTCAATCCGTTCTGGTTAGGCTGTAAGCAACAAAAACGGATCTATGTGGGTAACTTCACAAGGTATCCATTATTGTTATATACTTAAACCTTCTCCAGAATATAATGACACTTTCTTGAAAACCGCATCAAAATTCGTTCAGCCAAACGCCAGATAATCGCGGACAAACATACATACAGGTCGAACTAATATTCGTAAAGGAGGAGGCAGGCCGCGAGCGAGAGAGGACAGCGTCCTCCCTCCGCCCCAGCCGCAGTGGTAGGCACCCACGGCGACGGACGTCGCTAGATGATCTCCGGCCACCGTAGGCTCGGGCAGCGAGTAAAGGGCAACTCGCTGCCCGACCAAGGACCATGCCCGGGTCGACGGCGCGTTGTGTCCCACGCGCGCCTCAAAGAGCGTCAGCATAATGACGGGGCCCCCCTCTCAGAGGGCCAAAGCCTGCCGGGGTCGCGGGATTATTCCCTTACCGTAACCCCGGAACTTAACAGGCTATGAAGGACACCGTGGATTTTAGTCAGTAGAAGTCTGACAGTCCCTCCCACCCTGCCCGGGGTTGGAGGACTCATTTGATGATTTTACCACGCTAAAAAAAAAAAAAGTCGGTTTAAGGTGATTGCTTCGATGTAGCCCGCGAAATTCAAATTTTTTTACGTTTTTTGCAATTTGCAGGCCAGTGACATGTTGTAACTTTATAAATATATGTGTTGCGGTAATAACAAGTATAATTTTAATTATAAGAATTATCAAAAAATTCGCTCCATCAGCTCTCACATACAAAAGGTGCATCGTAGTTAGATTTCGGAGATTTTAACATGATGCACCTTTTCTATCATATATTTATAAAGTTACAACATGTCACTGGCCTGCAAATTGCAAAAAACGTAAAAAAAATTGAATTTCGCGGGCTGGTTGGAGCATCCCCCTTAATATCGACCGCCTCTAAGTCTGTGGCATAGACACATCTCAGTTTGTCTCACTAATGGTCTCACTCACAGACTAAGTAGAGAGTATACACTGTCTCACTAAATGGTCTATGGATGGGACTTGGCTTCGATGATCTCTATGTAGTCTGTGGTATGGACGGGACGAACCGGACGAACAACTGGTGCGAACAACCGATCGACGCATACGTAGTCACAGACATGGACCTAAAAAAAAAGGCGGACGGAACTTCACTAAGAAACGATTGAAGCACCAAAATGGCGACCGTGTTTATATGTGTGAGTTTGTATAGGGATGCCAGATGAAGGAAAAAATTACCCATTTTTAAACAATATTTAATTAAGATCTCCCTTGAACTTAAGTTTAATTACATTTTTTTGTGACAGATACCTATTTTTAAAATAAAGGTAAAATAATTTAAGCACATTGGATATAAAATATTTACAACTCGTTTAATATTAATAAAGTTTTACAATCCCTTTTGGTTATTCAAATTTTTGTAGACTTGTCTTTTGCTATTGACACATCTAGAAATCCCTTCTAATTTACTTAAATGGTGAAAACGAATGTTTAAGTATTTTTCGCCTATAAATATTTAATTAAAGCTATTTTATGTTTCATTCCTACACGTCTACATTCCTATTCCATGTCTACACTCCCTTATTATTTTTATATAATCATTTTTCCATGCATCATTTGCCGTGGGGAAACTTGTAAAAAAAAAATATTTAACGAAAAACGAAAAACCCGACTGCTTTAAAAAAAACTAAAAAGAAAGAAACAAGCCCAGTAGTTAAGAATTCACTCATTCACACTCACAGTCGGGGCCCATTCAAATTATACCAATCAAATCTTCCCAACGGGCCCCGACTGTGAGTGTGAATGAGTGAATTCTTAACTACTGGGCTTGTTTCTTTCTTTTTAGTTTTTTTTTAAGCAGTCGGGTTTTTTGTTTTTCGTTAAATATTTTTTTTTATTTCATACTTTTTAGTTACTATTCAGAAATTATTGTTTTGCTAAACAACTTTAAATCGTTATATTTCCTAAACTATTATTTAAAATGAAAAATGATAGAGGGAACCTAAAGATGATTTTAAAATACCTATTCAACGATACCCCACATGACATAGTTCATCGACATTTTTTTTTTTCATTTTGACAATATGGCGTCTGATTGTCGCTGTGGTGAATTTTGATTACTATCATGTCTTTAGTGACACTCGCAAGGTCAAGACAAATCGATTAACGTAAAAATTATCAAAATCGGCCAACGCATTTGGTCTCTAGAACGCCACATAGAAACAAACATACATACATACATAGACTGATAAACACATTACCCTCCTTTGCGTCGCGCAGTCGGGTAAAAATACGGAAGAATACAATAACGATAAATAGTAACAAAATATAAATCTCCCAATTTTAAAATAATTTGAACCTTGAAATAGTTGCAACACTGATTGATTTCGAGATGTTTATAAAATTTATTGACGTAAAATCGAGAAATAAGCTTCAAAATGACATGTTTAACTATGAAAAGTGATCCCCAGGCTTTTTTAATTGAACTACTATGGTTTAGACAACTTTTTGCAACACATGACGGAATACTTTGATTTTTATTAGACAAAATAACACCGTATGAAACCGCGAGTGTCGTTCGAAGCGTAATGGCCGACGGCTGACTTACTATGGTGTGAATGTGTGTGTGCCGGCTTGTGTGGACAAGCGCACTGACTTACTATGGGTGCTTCAATTCTTTCTTAGTGAAGTTCCGTCCGGCTTTTTTTTAGGTCCATGGTCACAGATAGGTAACTATATAATTAGTCAGAACGTAGTATCTCTTAGTAGTCTGTGATCGACGCGACGTCAGTGTCAACACGGGTGATAATCTTCGTACAACGAAACGCTCGACGTAGCGCCATATTGTTTTAATGTCGACAGACGTTTCTGGTCGTCTGTGATTGGCCGTCGCAGATGCTGGCAGGCCGCCATTTGTTTTTGCGTCATATGACGTATGTCTGACATTACTGCTGTTGCTAATAATGATCTTATTGTTTATCCTGTCCGCTTTTTCTGTATTATTAAAGCCCCAGTCTCTCTACTATTACTTTTGCTACTTTCAAAGTGTATTACGAGTGGATTTGGTATCATTTCCCGTGTTGAAAAGACTCGCTGTGTGGTTAGAGTGTCTAAACTAAACCGTGATGATCTGCAAGACTGCAATCCTTGTGACCTGAACAACTTCCGAAGCTTTTTGTTTGTCAAAGCACGAAAAGAAGTTCATTACGTCTAAATCTCGTCTCATTGGTATTGCCTATGCTTCCCTGTTTACTGAAGATGAGATTTTGAGTGGAAGAACACAACTTGGCAGTATACCGGTAAGTATTATGATGAAACATCAGCTATCATTACTTCTTGCTTTCTTAACCTTACTTTAACTAATATTATAAAATACCAAAGGAGGAGACAAGATGGATGTACACACATTCATTCCATTACAGTAACGCAGTAACAGTACTGAAATTATTTTAAAATAATAGGATACCTTTTATCCCAGGCTTAAATTCCTGTTAATTCTTTGTCATAAACGCGGGCGAAGCCGCTGGCGATGGCTAGTATGCAAATTGTTATATATTATGGGGGCTGCTAAATTTTGACCGTGTGGTAGGAGGCGGAGATATATATTATTCCTTTAGTTTTGAAGAGAAATCATTGTACAGTTACATGCTAAAATAATATGTTTTACTACATACATAATAACATAATGTTTGCATAAAACTCAACTGGTTTGCACTACCTGACTACATAAAGCTCCCTCATCCACCGACTCCGAGGTTCACAATATTTCTTTATACTAAACATAATGTTTCTTCTTTTCCAGCTCATTATACAGATGAAAGAAGACCTGTGAAAATCCTAAGGATAGCAGATGTAGAAAAATCACCTCACCATCGTTTTGGAAAGAGGCGAATGATAAACCATCGAGAATATACGGCAGCAAAAAAAAGACTAAATTACCCATCCATAGGTGCAGTGACGTGTTTCGGTACAGTGATATAACTAACAAATGCATAATATTGGAACACAATGCTCATAAAAATAATGTTGCGTGAAATAGTTGACAATAATGAACTGGTGCAATTTAATAATTTTACAAAAAATTTCGATTTTCGCCATTTGCCTGCGATGCAAAAATAAGCATTATTTAAAAGGAAATTGAAAAATAAATGTTTCAATATGTAATAGTTTTTTTTATTTGATTTTTTCCCAAAATTAACTTTGAAAAGTTTCAGTAATAGAGCAATATCGAGTACGGCGTTTTAGGCTGAATACGATGATTCCTTTGCCATTGAGCAACAGTGATATAAAAAAAAAGAAACGTCATACGACATTAGAACTCAAAATGGCGCTACGTCGAAAATTTTTGTTCTGGAGTTGGCAGTCTGATACGTAGTATCTCTTAGTAGTCTGTGAGTGTCAAATCAAATGGTGTCAACTGTCAAATGTATTGTGTACTTTTGTGCCAAATTCACTGGCCAAATTGCGGTAAATCGTGTAAAATTTTACGGAAAACACAAACAAAAGGCATTTTCCAATGGCCGGATGATTTTAAATTCTGTTAATTGATTGTAATATCCTCATATTACTTATCACCTCCAACAGGTAATGTTGTAAAAAAGTAAACAAGAATTTCTCATTATTTTGAGATCAAAATAATGCTGTGTAAAATATGCGGTTTCGATGGCATAATTATTAATTTTATAAAAGTTTCCTAGCTAAGAGATAGAACCTGAACGATTTAGGTCATGGCTCTATGCTATTGGTGGAGATGGAGAATCATTGTTACAGGATAAAAAAAATATAGTTTAGAAAATAATCCATCAAATTCAAGGAGTATTTGTGTCCTATAATTTTTTTATAACGGCTATTTTAATCCTTTCAAGAGCCACAAAAGCCAAAATGTTATATCACCTTCTATTTTGTTATTTTATCCAATACAAATATTTAAAATTAGACTGTGCTCTTGCGGAAATACTGAGAGCACTCTATCTATCAGCTACTGCATCAACGGTGCACAATCTATCCATTCAGTGCCGTATTATCCATAAGGCACTTTAGGCCAGTGCCTAGGGGCCCACTATGACAAGGGGCCCATCACTCACGATTAAAAAATGAAAAAAGGGGATTGTGTGGTTTTAAGAAACCACGGTAAAAGTGAAACTTTTTATCACATTATAAGGTAAAAGCCCTCATTATTGACACTATAAGAGTGACGATGAATGTCTGATTTTTTTCATTGTATTGAAATTAATCTAACTATTTTTTTTTTGTATAAGACACTTTTATTAATTTATTAACACGTATAGTTTAATTTTTTAATGACAAATAATATTAATTTGAAAACAGCAACTCAAGTGTGGGTATTATTACCAGGGCAAAATGGTTTATGGGTCTATTATTGAGAAATTGCGTTGTGGTGGTATGAAAAAGGGAGGGCCCGAAACGCTGTGCCTAGGGGCCCCGAGATGGTTAATCCGGCCCTGTATCCATTGTTTAAAAAAATACATAAACAAAATGTATACTTTTAATTTTTAGGTATCATAAACATGGACAATTTCAAGTTGAAACTCAAGAATGTACTACATGGCACAAAATACTGTGGAATATGCCTTGAAAATGACGATAGTATGAGCAACATTGATGAAGAACTGGAGATCTTTGTGAATGAACAGAGTTGTACAAAAGTTTTGAAGGATATCATCACTGTAGTATATAAAGAGGTAATATCTGGATGACCGAGCTTCGCTTGGTTTTTACTATGTCTATATCTTGGGAACCGAGCGTTTCTCGAACCTGAGACTTGATAAATCGATTCCTTGAGCCGAAAAACCCCTAATCTGTAACTTTCATGAAAATCCTTGGAGCCGTTTCCGAGATCCTGATTATATATAAATATACAAGAATTGCTCGTTTAAAGATATTAGATGTATATTTTCGCTTAAGGCCAGTCCACTTGCAGCCAGCAATTTTATCATAGGGCACTGATTCGCAGTGTATGAGGACACACTTTCACAGCAAAATTTTGCTATATTAGTGACCAGAGGGCACACAATAAGACCCAAATTGCTGTGGCTGAAATTGGTTGGGATCATATTATACTAGTTTTTTTATAAAGTTACAGCTAGCCTACATAACCCCACAATTCGGCAAAGGCCTTTTCCAATAATTTGTGATCTAGGTCCAATGTGGGCTCGTGGTTATTAGTTTTGTCTAGCAGTAGAGTGAGAGAGTTTTTATTTTACTCCATACCATTTGATTTGCCTTAATTAAATAAATGAAAATATTTAGGTACATGTAAACATAACTACAGGCACAGTTGATTTAGTAAGTGGCTGGACTAATGCCATCAACCATGCACTTTTTTTATTTAGAACCTCCTTTTTTTTCAATTTCTAGTTGTATAATTTTTTTTAAATTTCAAACTCCCTAGATTCAACATCATTAATAAGCAAGATTTTACTAACTAATTATTTATTACTAACTATTTATTTTTGCTTTATTATTTCAGGCTAACTACAGTCTAGCAAGCATGCAAATATGCAACAGTTGTATGGAAAAGCTAATTAAGTCATATATTTTTATAGAAAATGCTAAAGAAACATCAAGAATACTAGAAAACTGTCTACAAGATTTGTACAGCAAATCAAATGATATTTTTAATCATTTGCCAGAGACCAACATTGATGGCACTAATGTTGTTATTGTATTAGAAAATAATATCGTAGATTCTTCAGAAAAAGGGACAAGCAAAAATGATAACTTAGAAGTTACAAAAGGATCCACTTACAATCGGAAGAAATTCAAATGCACAAAATGTTTGCTATTTTTCCAATCACTTATAGCATTAAGGCAACATAGAATTAGATGTGAAAAGCAAATATTGCGATGTAGACTATGTTCTAAAACATTTAGAAGCAAAAAAAATCTAAAAACACATCACCAAACTCATTTGAAAGTGGGATGCCAGTTTTGCGACAAAAAGTTTTCAAAAAAAGAAGAATTATTGGAACACCTGAATACTAATCACGGATTATCTTTACACCATTGTTTGAAATGTGAACTGTTGTATCCTCTAAAAACTTTTCAAATGCATATTAAATCTTGCCAAGAAATGAAATCAGAAAATCCTCAATGTTTAATGTGCTTCAAGACTTTTGCTCATGAAAAGTTCAAATCTCACACATGCAAGTACGGCTGTACTGAATGCACTGAAATACCTTGCAAGCACTATAAGTAGGGTCAAGGCGGCAACAGTGGCTCACTTTTTTTTTAGACAGCTCTCTCTTTATTTGTAGTAGTGTTAGGAAGTTACAAATAGGACTCGTACGTAGTGTATTTAATCTATTTTATATTTTTTCTTGTATTTTGTCCAACCGATAAATGAAAAAGGAGATAGAAAGCATTTTTTAAAAAAAGTCCCACTGAGCCACTGTGTACCGGGGGTCGGGTACAGTGAATATACCTTTAGTTCACAGTGAATCGGGTAGGTACACAGTGGATCTTTAAATATAAATCTAAAATAAAATGCAATTTTAAGTTTATTATTAAGTTTAATTACTCAATAGGAACTTAGTACCATGTACATTTTAATCATCAGTCTTTTAAACCTTAACATTAATCAACTGCTATTAAACATAAATTCCCTTCTGGAAAAATATAAACTTAAAATAACTTAAAATTTTTTCAGTCTTAATAATTTAGGTAGGTAATTTCACCCAAAGAATTAACTGGTAACTAACTTGAACATAAAATTCATGTCTTCAGCAGTATGATTCCCGATTTTACGGGGCTTTACAGGACGTGGCATTCTGAAAAAAATATAATACATGCTCAACGGACAAACTTATAACCTCGTATTAAATTAATACATTTTGGTTAGTAATAACAAAAGATGTAAGATCAATTTATATTTCATATCTGAAATGGATTTCAATACAGTACACAGGCTGTCGTGATCCACTGTGTCCTCAAGCGGTCTGATCCACCTAGTACTTGGCCGCCATTTTTAATTGATGACGCACCACATGCCACGTTATTGCTTGTTGAGAGATGGATTACGCGTCAAAGCGATCTCATTTATACATAGTTTTGATCAGAAACATTGTTTTATTAATACAACAAAACTGTAGGGCGTAAAAACAAAGTATATCTTACCTTAACTTGCAAATTTTCTCCGGTAAAAACGTAAGATGTCTCACATCACGGCATACGGTCGCGGCAGCCGCAACTTGACTAGTTTATACTTGTTCGTATCCCGAGAGCTTCCGAGGAGTGAGAGACATGTATAAATATCTGTGCTACTTTCGCTCTAATGGTGCCTGCGCCACTGTTCCCGCTATAGCCACTGTTGCCGCCTTAACCCTACTTGAAATCTTATAGAGAACAGATTATGAATAATAAAACCAAACTAAAATGTATTGATTGTGACTTTGTTTGCACAAAAAAAGAGGCCTTACTCGGGCATGTTAACCGTGACCATCTAAACAGTAATCCATATACTTGTGATACATGTGGACAACAGTTTTATTCAAAAATTGTGTTGAAAAATCACATTGAAAAGTTTCATAGTGAAAACTGTTTTATTTGCCAATATTGTGATTTAGAATTCATAAATATTAACATTTACAAAAGTCATGTAATGTCCTGTGGGGATATCAAAAGGAGTTTTGCTTGTGACGATTGTCCGGCCTCTTTTGATTCTTCTGATAGTTTGATGAACCATGTGAAGTGTAGACATAGCAATGATATTTTCCCTTGTGGCCTATGTAATAAAAAGTTCCTGAAAGATTCCAAAAGGAAGGAGCATATGGTCAAGGTACATAGCAGTCAGCAAACAAAGAATACAGAAAGAAATGTTGAATGTGTTGTATGCCAAGAAAAATTTGATAGTAAAGGTGAATTGCTACAGCATATGAAATCACATGAACCCAATATTACTTATCCATGTAGGATTTGCAACACAGAGTACCAGACTTTGAGACAATTTCGAGCTCATAACCGGAAACATAATGGACCATTTGCCACATGCCATGTTTGTGGAAAGCAAATGAGAGAAATCTTACTAAAAAAACATCTGACTACCCACTCAGATTCTGTAGAAACATGCGAAACCTGCGGCAGATCTTTCCAAAATATAGCTTTATTAAAATACCACCAAAAAGTTCATTTAGAAAGTGTCCCCTGTCCTAAATGTAATAAAATGATCAACCCAGCCAGACTGCGGAGGCATTGGCGAGGGCACTTATTAGAAGATAATTCTGCTCAGAAATATAAGAAGCAACAACCTAACTTGAAATGTGAGCTATGCGAATACAAAACGTGGAACAACACACTTTTGGAGTGTCATATGAACCGCCACCATTTGAAAACAAAGCCTTACGTCTGTCACATATGCAGTAAAGACTTTACGGGAAAACATTTGCTGAGAAAGCACATCGAAACTCATGGAGTGAAAAGTGTTATTTGTATGGTTTGTCTGAAGAGCTTTGCCAATTCTACCTGTTTGAAAATGCACTTGCGACTACATACGGGTGAAAAACCTTACACTTGTGAGATCTGCGGCGACCGATTTCGTTCTTCAAGCATAATGAATGTACATAAGTTAAAAAAACATTCTGATAAGAGCAATGTTTGTCCTTTGTGTTCGAATAGGTTTTTCACAGTTAGAGATTTGAGAAGGCATGTGATTAAAGTGCATTGGAAGCAGAAAAATAAGAGGTTTGATCCTCGAGAACTGAAGGGGTTAGTTAAAGAACATTATCATTTGTTTCATGATGGCAGGAGGGCTAAAGTTGATGATGAAGAAGTTGATTTTTATATGCCTTGTTGAAAGGATTAATAGAGGTTGTTTGAAAAGTTTCTGCTTTTATTATTTTTTCTACCGATACCTTCCTAATTCATTGTCACATGATTCAGTATATTTGGGCAGTTTTGAAGGATGAGGTAGGGTGATAAAAAAAGCATATAGCAATGTAAACATAATTATATTGAATGAACATAATATATTAATATCTATTACAATATTGTAGTTGCTGTATGCACGTTATTGCTAACATAATAACATACTTATTTATCTGATATTAAAGTTGAATTTGAAATAGAGGAAGGAGAAATAAATAGAGTGGATCGTCAATTCATTAAACGAACTTAGACTTATTTTTTTAATGCTTAGAAAATAAGTTGTTTTCAAAAAATAACTTATTGGAAATTCATCATATTATACCTATCCTCGCGCTGTGTGTTTAGCGGAAGGGCCTTGACCGACTAAAACTAACCAATTCCCTTTGCGTTCCATGGCCGCAGTGCCTTTTTAAGACGGTTCCACATTGGCGGTAAAGGTTTCCGCATACCTTATTTAAGAGAATGATGACAACTTTAAATTTGCTCAATTTAATATCAAATAAATAAGGAAATACATAAGTATTAGGTCTGCTCGAAACAAAAATACTATCAATAACTTATTTTATTCTGGTAGTAGTGGTAGACAATCAACAACCCGACTTATTCTCATATGTCCCTGTTCTTTTGTCCCCTTGCATAGGGGCAGACGGGGACTTTCAATTATATTTGGGACAATCTTGAAAAGCAGTGCAAAAAATGCAAATTTTTTAAATGAAATTTAACGTATTTGGTATGCCTTTCATACCAAATCAGACCGAGAAAATGGAAACTTCCAATATTTGATTTATAAATATGCGAAAATAATGCCCTTATTTTCAAGTCTGATAAATATTATGCATGGAAATTCATTCCTTTTGAAAAGACTTTAATATTTTTCTTGGTCTGAATTTTATTACGTGGTGTCCTGCGTGAGCGACGAATGCGACGCGACACGAAGTAAATTAATAAAAAGTAGTTGAATTTGTTTGAATCGCATCGGGTCGCGTCGCATTTGTCGCGGTCACGCAGGACACCGCCTTATGGTGAACGCACATTTAGCCGCACCGCAGTCTCCGCAGTCTGTTCTCTTACCCAATTCTTTGTATGAAGTTCTATGATCCCTCGCACACCGCATCGCAAATTCAACGAATTCGGTAAGAGAACAGACTGCGGAGACTGCGGTGCGGCTATATGTGCGTTCACCATTAGTGTGAACAATAAATTGGATGTATCCGGAATCAAACTATTTTATTGTTTTCTGTTCATTATTGCATATCTATACTAATATTATAAAGAGGTAAAATTTGTTTGTAAGTTTGTATGTAGGGGGTAATCTCCGGAAGTAATGAACCGATTTTGAAAATTGTTTCACTGGCCGAAAACTACATTATTCGTGAGTGCTATAGGCAATAAATTATAAAGATATCATGCATATTTTACCGCCCAACGAAGTGGGCACGGGTCAGCTAGTAAACCATAAAGCCAAGTCCTAATCAATGCAAACGGTATACGTTCAAATCACCATCATTCATATCACAAGTTTTTGTTTGAAGAACCCTTTATTATTGTGACTTTAGTTTTACGAATAAACATGTGACATATGAACGCGACGATCACTTCGTGAGACTGATTGCTTTGGTTAGGGCATAGGTCATAAGGCTTTCTATACCAGCAAATATTTGGCATAAATCATAAAATTCTAAACCGTTATAAAGATTCTTATAAATTATTGCATGTACTTAAATACTACATTGACTTTAAAATGAAAAATAACTTGATTATGTAGCTTTTCAGCGAAAAAACCAAGAATAATCAACATTTCAATATGAAATCTGTATTTCTGTAAAGAATAATTCGCATTTATAATTCGAAGCCAATAAATGGCTTGAGCTTTTGCTAAATGATACTGTGATCTCTGTTCACATGATTTTTTAGTTCATATTTGGTTGTGAAGATGGATTTACAGATTCTGCAGCAGAATCGCCCACCGTGGTAGATTTTCATGTGTTTTTTAGCTTTGTGAGCTGAATAGAAGGCTTGACCGCAAACTTGACAGCAAAAAGGTTTTGCCCCGATATGTTTCCGAACGTGAATCACCAACTGTTTTCTACTACCTAGAGTTTTGTTACAAAATTCACATGTTTCCTTCGAAGGCATACTATGTATTCTTTTATGGTTTTTCAAGTTGCTTTCAGTATAAAATTGTCTATCACACATGTCACAACTGTACGGTTTGATTTGTAAATGTACTTTATTCACGTGGACAGAAAGTTCGTTATCGTTTGAACACTCTTTCTCACAGAAACTGCATGTTTGGACTCGTTTTTCTTCTAGAAGCTTCAGTTTGACTGCGTGTCTTTGTATGTGATTCTCGTAATGTGCTTGGGTAACATAGACCTTATTGCAGAGCTGACAAGGTTTAATTCTGTGCCTCTCTTCATGAGATTGTAACTTGTCCGTATCAGTGAAATTCCTGCCGCATTCTTTACACGTCATATAAAAGCTCTCGTTAAGTAAATGTATCATTTTAGTATGCTCATACAAATGGAACTTTGATTTGAAGACACTATGACACAAGTTGCATTGAACTTTTTTGTTCACATGTTTAAGAATATGTCTTTTTAAGAAATATTCTGATATGAAATGTTTACTACACAAAGGACAGGTGAATTTCAACGGAGCCTTTTCAACTTTTTTCCTTTTGTTGAATGTTAAAAATTCACTGCAAACATCAACAGGGTACTTTGAATTTTGTAAGCCGTTTACTAACTTTTTCTTCATATAAGTTTTAGTTGCACTTCTAGCTAAATTCTCTATATCTGGGGTTGATTTTAATTCTGCATAAAACCGTTTTGGTTGCGGAGAAGAATCAAACATATTTTCTGGTGGTAATTCTTCTGTAAACGGTTCAGATTTTGGAGAACTTTTGAAAGTAGCTTCTGGTAGAGATTCACTCTCGCTTTCGGATTTCATTCTAAATTCATCTTCTAGGACATCTATTTTGAGTTTACTCTCATCTATAAAGTCATTTTCGTCTAGAAGTAATGATTCGTCTACATCTTCTTGCGGGGCCATAATGCTTGGTGGCGAAACTTGCACAAAGACGTTAGCATTTGGTTCGATATTTCTAAGGCTGTCCAACATGAGGCTAATGCATAAATCTAACCGTTCCCTAGTAAAATTAAATTGGTGTATAAAAATGTATGAAGTAATAGCGTGGTTAAGGCACTTTTCGCATATTTTTGTCCCAACGAAGTTGTGTAGGTAGTTCATCTGCAACAAAAAGATTAAGCGTTAAAGTTTAAAAAATTAAAACGACTGAAATAATGTGGGCGTGCTGTGCAGTTCACTACAGCCTAACCCTTTGGGGATTACAGGCTTTAGAGGAAACAGCACGGCCGTTTTTCCATACAAACGTAGTCCCCTGTTTTCTCCCTGGATAATGCCAATAATTTTTTTACAAAAAATCTATGACCACTATTGGCATGTCTCTATGTTTTCCTTTTTCCCATAAATTAATTATGAAAAGAGATATGAACATTCAAAATCCTAAAAAAATGGCCAGATTTTCCGCTGTGTTCAAATAATCAGTAAACAAATTTGACGAGATTATATAAAAAAAGGAAAACATAGGAACACGGTCAATGCCTTTCTTTATTTTTTAAAGGAAAAAGTAGTAAAATCGGTTAAGTTTTGGAGGAGTAATCAGGGACTACTAATCGTTGATTTTGTGCCATTTTTAAGGTATTTTCGGTCCAAGCTGCAGTTGTCTCCTTCGCGCTCTGTAACTCTGTTGTGGGCACTGTGTGACAGCAATAGATTTTACAAATACCTATTTTTCAATTCTCCAGCCCTTGCTGTTTCCTCTTAAAAATAAAGATAAACCTTTTTTTTTCAGGGACAAGAATAGACGAATTCCTTCGCGTGTGTTTGTTGTCTATACGATTTTTTTTACAGATTTCTTGTTTCAGCTTAGCTACGCTTTTCATTATTTTATTTTTACATCGTCTCACTTTTGTGCGTGCTCATCTTCCTATCTCATTCTCACATCATTTACAAAGGTTATTTTATGTTCAGGTTGCTTACCGTGACGTCTTAAATCCAGAATAGTGCCAGTGAGGGAATGAGGTGGCGCTAGACGACTTGTTTAGCTCTGTCTCTTTCCCACACGCCTTCATAAAAATATACAGTTTGGAAAGGGAAACTACACTAACTTTAAAGTTATCATAAAAAAATAATTAAATGTAAAATATGTACTTCAGATTTACGGAATCCATAGAATTTTGTACAGTAAGAAAAAAAAATATGATCTCCTATGTAGATTATTTTTTCTATGTTTTGCCTTTTCTTGTTACAAGCAATAGAGACTTGATACCTATCCATTAATATTAAACTATAGACACAAAAAAAAATCTACGAGAGAATTTTTTTTTTCTTACTGTACAAAATTCTATAGATTCCGTAAATATGAAGTACATAGTTTACATTTAATTACATTAATAACATTTAACGTAACGACGTAAAGCTCAAATCTGAATTGATACAGGCAAGGAAGGATTTTAACACTATACGTCATATCTTTGGTAAGCTCGCACTAGGCTAGATATCTTTAATACTGAATACTATATCATAAGTTAGAATAAATTAAATAGTATATTTAAGTTAACAGATTACATTAAACACAGAAAAGTATCCTCTAACCTAACTGAAGCAAATCCCTGTTAATGCAAGGAACCTTATATGACCTTATTCTAACTCTTTTAGCGATGCTGTCAATCGTTTCGAATCAGATAACAGGCCCAGTAGCTAAACGGCAAGCGATAAACGTACAGATTCAGACTTTATGCGCTAGGACAGCGTTTCCCAACCTTTTTCGGCCACGGACCCCCAGGAAATCAAGCACAGTTGTCACGGACCCCCCTAATAAAATAATAATGTAATC
The DNA here is from genome assembly GCA_036375495.1 of Agrotis segetum. NCBI lineage: Eukaryota > Metazoa > Arthropoda > Insecta > Lepidoptera > Noctuidae > Agrotis > Agrotis segetum. Next base: position 566,016 of record JAQSVV010000104.1, read on the forward strand.
TCAAATCAGATTCCATCTGTTTCTGAATTTGTTTTTTTTTTATATACGCACGCAATTATCACATCATTCATTCAGCCTCGCTCACCGCACGTTGGCGCACGTTCGCCGTGGTAACTAAGCGTAGCGATTACAAGACATTAGCATTTGTGTATGGTGCAGAAATGACACCGCGGACCCCCATACATATACTCGCGGACCTCCAGGGGTCCGCGGACCACAGGTTGGGAAACACTGCGCTAGGATATAAAGTTGAAAATGTACGTGTTACTGAGGGGTATGACTCGCCGTTTGTCTAGGGGCTCGGGTCCATTTTATGCTCGGAGTTTTTCGGCGAGTCACTGGGACAGCAATCAAAGTTCTCGACAGCATTCTAGCTATCGAATACAGCCGTTGTTATCAAAATCCGCTAGATAGTGTTGTAATCATTAAAAGACATTCATCAAAAAGCTGTCTGTAACCTCATTGATGCGCAAAAGCATCGCTGAACTAGAGCTAGTTAGAACTACTCAAATAGATAGCTGCGTGACTGTAATACGGCTACTTTGCATATGCACTGCTACAATAAATTGCATATTTGGGACAAACAAAAGTCTCTCTTGTCCTCTGCGGGATTGGCTTCAGTTTGTCCAGATCTTTAGGCTACAACACTAATAAATGTGCATACATTTTCAAAACCTAACTACCAATTTACTTATGAAAAGCTTTAGGCATTTTTCGAACAGCCTTTACGAATTTCCTTGGCCCCTTTTCATGTCCTGTTTGACTAGAAGTGGATCCAATATTGAATTGTAGATTTGCTCCAATGTTTGTGCCAAAATATGATCGAAAGTTTGCAGTTGGTTTTGGATCAAATTCTTGGGCTGAATTAAAAGTGAAAGTTTCTTCTTCAACATCCATTTCTTCGTTTACTGGGTGTTTTATATCGAAAATGTAGTTAACTGAGTCAGTGTCCATATCCATGCTTTGAGTCAAATTTCTATCTTTCATATTGCCAATTTCTGTTTTTAAATTCTCTTGTACAGTCCATTTTGTATCCATCATAGTTTCTTCATTGATTACTATAAATGGATTAGAGTTTTTAATTGATATATCAGCTTCTTTCTCAATATAAGTTTCTTTAATGTTTTCTGCTGCATGTGTAGGGGTAAAGAAAGTTTTCATACTTCCAAAAGTGACTTTGCAGTCAATATTTTCGATATATTTCTTTGATTCACAACAGTGACAAGTTGATCTATCCTTATTATTATTTGTTAAACAAACATTGCATTGCCAGATTTCCTCTATTTTTGTGTTTTTGTTTTGTTTCTCAACTTTAATTGATTTTCTTAGTAGTTCTACATTTTCTTTATAAAAAGTTGTAGTATCAATCAAGTTTTCAGTAATATTCTTAGTTGCATCATCAATAACTGTACTCTTCTCTATAGTTTGTTTGCTCTCATCAATAATTTCATCATTTTTGTTCATTGGTTTCTTACATTTCTCACATTTGGATGAGTGTTTAAATAGCCAGCAGAATTTGCAATCATTGTCTTTTATTTCGGGCTTTATTAAAACTTCAGTGACATTTTCACTGTTTTCATTTTCCATTGAAGTTCTAGTAAATATCGAACTCAAAGCAGTCTTTACTTTTATTGGTACAATTTCATGTTCAGGAATGTCTATTTCTTCAATATGTTTGATTTCCAGGTCATTTTTATCATCATAGTTAGGATCACAAAATTGAAATTTTGATGTCACATCTGCATTAATATGTTTGTTAAGATCAAATTCCAAAGTTATAGGTTTGGAGAACTGAAAAATACTTGACTTTGAATCTTCCAAAGATGATGTGTTAACTTCTTTCTTTACCAAATCTGTTGGATACTCATTAGGATATTTGATTGTATCCTTTTCATAATTTTCTGTATCTTCATTTATGTACTTTTCTGGTCTGACAACATCTATTGATTTTTTAATATTTAAAAACTGTTTTCCATCACTTATTAAATGAAAATTTTGTTGATCATCAGGTACAGTCATAGATGTTGCATGACCAGTTACATGTCCAGGATTAGCATTTAATTCTATTTGATTTCTATAATTGCTTGCAGAACTTTTAAATGTTTTGTATTCAGCTTCATCTTTAACCATTTCAGTTACTGGATTATATTTCCCAGCAACAGTAACTGTTTCTTTAGTGTTTATAATTTTATCTTCAGTAAAGTCTCGAAATACACTCTTTGCATAGTCATCATTTAGTATATCATCAGAATTACAATGCATACTTTCTTCATCAGTAATTTCAGAAAATTTTGGACTTTTGGTATTCTGAGTATCAATATTTTTATCAATTGTATCGACAATGTGGTTCACCTCAGCATGTGGTTCACAGAAAACATAGTAATAAAATTCATCAGTTTTAAATTTATCTTTCGAAATTATCTTTGGTAAAGACAGTATGAACTGTGTTTCTGGAACGATGAGCGGTGCATTCTGGATTTCTGTGTGCTTCCTCTTTCTTTGAGTAATGGTCATTATATCAGCTTTACGCGGAACATGTAACTCTTGGTATTTGTATGATTTATGCTAGAAAAGGAATCACTTCTTACAGATGGAACAAGATAAAAATAGGTAAATTTCCAATAAACAGTTGGGTCCTCATCATCATCATCATCTCAGCCATAGGACGTCCACTGCTGAACATAGGCCTCCCCTTTTGATTTCCACAGATACCGGTTGGAAGTGACCTGCATCCAGCGTCTTCCGGCGACCTTTATAAGGTCGTCTGTCCACCTTGCTGGTGGACGTCCTACGCTGCGCTTGCTAGTCCGTGGTCTCCACTCTAGCACTTTTCGACCCCATCGGCCATCTGCTCTGCGAGCAATATGACCTGCCCATTGCCACTTCAGCTTGCTAATCCGGTGGGCTATATCGGTGACTTTAGTTCGTCTACGGATCTCATCATTTCGAATTCGATCACGTATAGAAACACCTAGCATAGCCCTCTCCATAGCTCGCTGAGCGACTTTGAGCTTTGAGATGAGGCCGATAGTGAAAGACCACGTTTCGGTGCCGTAACTCATCACTGGTAACACACATTGGTTGAAGACTTTCGTCTTGAGGCACTGAGGTATGTCGGACGAAAAGACATTGCGTAGTTTCCCGAACGCTGCCCAACCGAGTTGGATTCGGCGGTTGACCTCTTTCTCGAAGTTGGACCTACCTAACTGGACTACTTGTCCTAAGTAGATATATGAGTCAACAACTTCGAGTACCGAGTTTCCAACAGAGACTGGGGTGGGCACAACATTGGCATTTGACATAATTTTCGTCTTGTCCATGTTCATTTTCAAGCCCACCCGTTGTGAAACTCGGTCGAGGCCATCGAGCATCATGCTGAGTTCCTCCATCGACTTTGCCATGACTACGATGTCGTCGGCAAACCGAAGGTGAGTGATGTATTCACCGTTGATGTTGATGCCAAGTCCTTGCCATTCCAGGAGCTTGAAGGCGTCTTCCATTGCGGCAGTAAACAATTTCGGGGAGATAACATCCCCTTGTCGTACGCCTCTTCTCAATGGAATCGCCTTCGTGCTCTGCTCCTGTACTCGGACCGACATGGTGGCGTTATTATACAAGCACTTCAACACCTCGATGTACCGATAGTCAATACGGCATCGCTGGAGTGTTGGGTCCTAGATACATTTAAATGTCAAGGAATTCGTCTGTTTGAGAAGTGAATGGGATATTTTAAGCAGTTAGGATTAGTAGTGAGCTAGCAAATTATTACATAAAATGTTGGTGTGCGAACAGGGATTGCATTTTATTTATACAATTTTAAAGTCCATTTTTGCTTTATCTCAAGATGACACAAAAGATGCTGAATGTCAGTAGATGGACAGATTGCATCAAAAACGCATAAAAAAAAAAAAAATAATTTGCATTGAACAACCAACATAATGGTAATCTTGGTTAATGAAAATACTAAAACATATACTCACATCGGGCAAAGTAGAGGCTAGAACCGTGTACAGTGTTTTGTCTCCAACCAATTCCGGACAGTTTCCATGTATGCAGACCATTTTGTCCAATTCTACCAAATCTGTACACTTATTAAGACAGATCAGGCATAGTTGGTCCGTTTTCTTCTCAATTAAATGCTTCATTACACTTTTAAACTTGTGTTTTTCTACATGCTGAAGGTGGTCAGTGTAATTCTCGGTCACATTACCACACTCTAGACATTTAAAAGTCTTGTCTACGGGTTCGGTAACCGCTTTTCCTCTCACATGGACATGGTTGAAATGTTTTTTCAATTGATTAAGTTTTACAAAAGATTTACCGCATAAACGACAGTTGTACCACATGTATTTTGGATGTATTTGCTCGTGGTTCAGCAACGATTCTAGGTCCGGTAGAACTTCCCAACACTTCTTACATTCAAAATCGTTCCAAAAGGGTTCGTTGCTCAACGATTCAGTTTGTAGATTGATGATGTTTCGTAATGGTTCTGCATAATCAATTACTTTACTATGTTCTACATTTAATTTGTTATAATTTGGATGTAGTTTCTGTCTACCCCTCTTTTTTGGTCTTTCTAAGGGGTCTAGTTTGTTGAATTTCTCATCAATATCATCAAAGCAGTTGTGTAAAGCTCTTTCAGCTTGCTCGCACTGTTGCGTGAAGAGGTAGGCATTTATTGCTCTGTCTAGGCACTTCTGGCATATTTTTTCTGGGAAGATTTCACCTTCTCTAGGCTGAAACATAGAAGATATAAATTATATAATGAAGAAAGAATATCAAGACAGGTTCAATAATCAGTGATCTCTATAATGCTTTACAGTTATGATTTCTTTAATTGAATAATGCAAGAATAGTATGGTAGTATAGGAAGATGTCTTTTTTAACTAAAACAATTACTTTAATAAATTAGAGTTAGATAGAGATTGTCATTACAATTACATGCAAATACAGAACTAAATCAAACATAAATCACTAATTTCATCATTGAGCATACATATATTCATTAACTCGAGCATATATTCGATTTATTCGTCAATTAAATAAGAATTGGGTCACCAACAAACAAATTACCTTGAAAGGATAGAAACAGGCAATCATTTCCCGTATTGACACCTTATACATGACTCCTGTGCCAGCTATCTGCATTATCTGATCCAGGTCAGACAACCCTACCGTTACTTTGAGGCAGTATCGGCAAACACACGTCTTCAGCTTCCCATTCAGCAAATACTCCACAGCAACTTTCGTCGTCAATGGTACACCAGGTTCATTGCTCATAGTACTTGGTCTAGAGCTCTTTTCCATATTATTAGACTCTGTAATTGTTCTTGCCACCTTTTTGAACGGTTTTGAATAAGTTTTCTTGGGACATAACACCGGAAAAATTTCGTCTTCATCCATTATTTAGGTTATGCGTTGGTTGTTTTTTTGTTAATGAGCAGTTTATAAGACTCCCCTACATATTATAAGCACGGCTCGGAATTCAATAGCGCGGTGTCGCAATTGAATTTGTAGAACGTTTTTTATCAAGATCAATTAATAAATCTAATATTTTCGATGACAAGCCAAGCTAGTACGAAAATGGCGGAAAGAAGATCGAGCGTCGATGTCAAATGTCACGTAAACGTCAGGAGACTACTACGGTTCACGCATGTAAGAGCACGCGTTTTAGTAAAACATTATGTTTAGACTTCAACTATTATGAACTTAGAAAGTAAAAGAATGACTTAACTTTAATTGTAATTATTACATTACTGTCAATTAGCCATCTCATATTATTTTATTGGATCTGTCCATATCTGCAACGGTCTGTATTATGCGTGTAACAGAACGTTGGGAAGCTCGTTCCATTCCATGTGCATTACATTAGTAATTTTAAAGAGATTTTAATAATTATACGATTTTACTTTTAACTTAGATTTTTGAATTAATCTATAATGTTACTTATATTTTTTAATTGTGTTGATGAAAAATACTAATACGAAGTTTAGTATTTTCAAAGTAACGCATATTTTTTTTATTGTGAGCTTAATTTTGGCAAAACGTGGTAGAATAATAACACGCCCACCGCAACACCAACCTACACAAACGTCAAAATGGACATAAAATTTTTCTGCTGTATCTAATTTTCCTGAAAAATAATCATTCACACCATTCACAAAAAATCTGGTTTCGTCATTATTGTGTGATTGAAATCCTGTGTTAGAAGAACTGTTTTTGTGTTCAGTGTTAGTCAGTGTGGACAGTTATGACCTGTTTTCATTTAAGGTGCAAGGCATAAGGGCATCAATACTTCGCCAACAGTGAGTATTAAAAAAAGCTGAGACTTCGTCAAGGCTAGGTCTTGTAACTTAATTATTAATTATCTGTTTGAATGATATCACGATTAGTTCTTTGAACTTTATTTTGTGATGTAATGTGTGAATTTTGTGAGAATAATGACTCCTTTGAGTTTTAAAAGTTATTTTTAGATGTTAGAGTACGCAATTACAGCTGGGTTTGTTTGTGTAGTGTTTATGGTGTGGTTATTTAAATTTGGAACTCGTAAAGGATTGTGTTCGATTGGAGGGTGAAGTGGTAGTCAAGTTTACTTCCTGTTGATTTATTTTTAAAATATCTGTAAGTTATTTTCATTGAATTCTTTTCTCTGTATATACATGCTATGACACAATACAAATAGTTTTAGGCATAATAATGTTTTATAAAACACCACAAACTTTTAACTTTTGCCTTTTTTTGAAAATCAAGCCCCTAATTTTTTTTTAAACAATTATCTTGTTCTATATCCTGTTCTGAGCAAGTATTTCTCGCAAATAAACACTGACCATAAACCACAATTTATTATATCAAAATTGCTATAAAATAAATGAAATAAAAAACAAACATGCCAAAACATTCCTACCTAATTCTGTAACAAACTTACATTCTTAAAAAAAAACATAAGCCGCATTTATCCACAAAATAAACAACAAAGTTTAAAAATAGCCCCATAGACAATTCCCTAAACATACCTCCATGGTGGTAAATTCATAAACAATGCATACATATTTACATAGAGCCGCTGAGTAAACATCTGGTGACCATATACATAAGCTATATACATACACATAAAGCTATGTATAAACTTGAAGACCTGCCATATTCTACAAGTTATTATTAACTGTCAGCATGTGATTTATGGGTCATTATTCTTTGTAACAGTTAGGATAGGGGGCCTCTGAATAGCAGCTAGTGGTTTAAAAGGGAGATTGTTATTTTCAACCTAATATGGTAAGAAAAAATTGTGTATTTTTTTGGGGTGGTAAAATTGTCGATCGCTTGCCCTGCGTGGAGCGGAAAGAACTCTCAGTCTTGCTACGTAGAAACCTTCCTCCTTCCATTCCTTCACATACACTTGGCAATCTATAGGCCATAGACTATGGCCGCAGTATTCTTCTTAAAAGTCTTATGTTATCCTAACACTGGGGCAAAACCAACGGAAAAAAAAAGTAAAACATCATGATATGTACTTAATTTTTTTTTTTATGTTGCATTGCCGGTGCGTTTACAAGGATAGAATTAGGAACACATACACAAAAATTTATTTTATAAAGAACAGTTAAAGAATATGATCATGAAAACCAACAGGAAATGTCGTTAGTGGTGCACAGCCATAAGGAAGACTTTTTTTTAATTGTAATTATTGAATACCAGCTATTGTCAGCAACTTTGTTCGAGTTTAACTCGGAAATTGACCGACATATATCATCATTATCATTTATTATTAACAGTTAGAAATTACATTCAGTTCAATTTCTCAACCTCATCAGTTACATTATTAAAAAATAGTTTATTTATCTAATTTTTTTCTTTTGTTAAGTAGGTAACCCAAAATTAGGAGCCATAAGTCCAATGTGTCATTTCTAGGTATCATTTTAATATAAGTTGTGACATCACAACCCAACAAGATTCAATGATTTAAATCTTATTTTATATTTGAAAACTCTTGAGTCGAGTGAACAAGCATAAATATGCTTGTTCTTCAACTCAAATATTTCGCATTAAAGTAACAAGGAAAATATTTTTCTTAAAATTTTGCTGTATGCAATTTATGACTCATGTTCAATATTATTAAAATATTACCTAAACATGTAACAAGAAAATATTTGACCGATGTAAATTAAATCATTATTATCCTCATTGCAATTATTATTGCAAGTTAATAAACTTTAAAGTGATAAATACAATGTTACTGTTTTATAAATAATAAGTAATGAGGGTCTATCTGAAGTCCGTTATTATTTATGCATTCATTGGCCCGCCATAGACAATGCAAAACTATTGTTATCTTAATCTATGCAAGTGTGACGAATTTAGTTATGGGAGGATTAAGAAACTCGTAAGGCGGAAATATACTACCTATGTAGCAATACCATAAGTAAGATTTAATTATGCTTGTCTGGTTCTGAACTATAGTAAAAAATCAATTCAGAATTTTGTAATTTATAAGCTGGAGACTGAATAAATTTTCTTTCTTTGCACAAAACTCATAATATAAGTAGGTAGTTAAACAAATCAACAGAATCCCAGTTCCCATCCTCTTCGCAAAACCAATTGCGATAAAAAACCGCTATTAGGTTTTAGAAAACTAAAAAAACGCGTTGCAAATAATAAGGAAACAATACAGAGGTGATAATTAAATGATACATCTGCAACCTCTATTGAGGTCGATATCTGATTCACCCAATTTTAAATACCAAAGGTTGGAAATCTGATGTCTTTCTCATTGACGAAAAGTCTAAAGAGGTTTGCAGGTCGAAAAAGGAGAGGTTCGCTTAGCAAGCGCCAGAACGGCTTTTGCTTGGAGCCTATCAAATCTAAGGACTGAAAATATATATAGTACAATTCTGGTTGGCTCGAAAAATTTCAGGCAAGCGGACAGGCTTTTTCCCGAACATCTGCCTGCCCTTATCCTATTTCACTTGGGGCGGCGCAATACGTTTTTTCTTCCATTCTCACCTATCAGACGTCACGTCACAGTATAATATCGTTTACTCCTTTATCATTTATATCATTCCTTAGATAATCCATCCATCTTTTGGCCTTCCTCTTCCTTTTCCTTTTTCCAGAACGTAAATCTAAAATTCGGCACGACCGTGCGAATCCTGCCGACACGTACGTAAATTATGTGTAACATCTCTGACTCATCCAATTTAAAATGCCAAAAGCTAAAAATCTGACGTGTTTCCAAATTGATGAAGAGGAAGTTAGGAAGTGTTACCATTCAAACCACACGTAACCAGTAACTCAGTAATTGTCGGAGCAAAGTCAATTAACACCCGTCGGTCACTGTATGGCCTTAATAACTATAAATAATTGTTTGTTTACCGTTAATTTTGGTTTCCGCTACCATTTTTGGGTGCATGGTAACAGCAGGCTCTCGGTCAAGCTTAAATTCTTTGGTCAAACTTAATTGCGTCAGACTGCTGTTCAGCAGTGATGTGGTGGCGCCATATTCTCCAGAGACACTTTCAGCCCTGGAGAGTAAACATCCGGCGCCTGCGGATGGCTTAACCTTCCCCGACCCACCTATCCACCCCGACCCCCTTGTTCAGAACTCTTTTATCCAAATTACCGCTCCGCAGTTGATCGCAGCCGTGAGCTCTTTCCGCAGCGGATCCGCCGGCGGCCTCGACGGCCTGACTCCACAGCATTTGAAGGACCTGTTGAGTTCAGGCGCCGGGGAAGCTGGTGTGACGCTCATGAAGGAGCTTACGGCTTTGGTCAACTTAATGCTATCCGGCGGCGTGAACGATGCCGTCGTCGATGTCTTGTACGGGGCTAACATGTGCGCCCTGCGCAAGAAGGACGGCGGCATTCGTCCCATTGCCGTCGGTTGCACCTATAGACGTATGGCAGCCAAGATATGTTGCAAGTTGTTTAGTGAAACGCTTGCAACTAAATTCCAGCCCCTACAGCTTGGTTTTGGTTCCAGAGGGGGCTGTGAGGCTGCCGTACATTCCTTGTCCTCTTTTTTAAATTCAGGTAAAGGTGAAGTTATCCTCAAGGTTGACGTGAAGAACGCCTTCAATTCCGTTAACAGGGACACTTTGTTGGCAGAAGTCAAAAAGGAACTACCCGAAATTTATGGTTTTATTTGGCAATGTTACAGACATCCTTCAAAATTACTTTACAAGGACAACGTTTTGGAATCTGCAGTTGGTTGCCAACAAGGTGACCCCCTTGGGCCAGTCATTTTCAGCTTATGTATTCATCCCATTATTCAAAAATTAAATTCAAAATTTAACGTGTGGTACTTAGACGATGGGACCCTAGGAGGTGACGTAAGTACCGTTTTAGCTGACCTACAACTCCTGAAACAAGAATTTAAATTAATAGGCCTTCAATTAAACTCATCCAAATGCGAAAGGAGGTGTTAATTTGTTCCCTACATTTAAGGCCAAGCCGTGTACCTCAAGGACAAAAATACGAAATTATAGGAAAAAAATCGTAGATTTTGAAAAAAAATATGTTGTATTTATTTGGGCATTTGTACCATATGAAATTGTCGATCCAAAATGTTAAAACTTGCAACCCAAGAATTGATTTTCAATCTAGCAATGTCATACGTCTCCGACATGATGCGTTTCGTTACTTCATTTATAAACGTGTGAAAACCCAAAAATGTACTTTACAGAATTTATTTATGTATTTCAAATAAGTTATAATTACTAGTACACATATTTTGTGAATAATCATGGGAATAAGAACTTTAAAAAATGCATTTATTTCACATTTCGTATTATTTTTTGCGTTTGGTTATCTGCCGGCCAAAAGCCAGGGTTCCCGACCTAGTTCGATAGTTTTTTTCTATTGTTGTTGATATTCATTACTGTCAAAAAGCTGTCAAATAATGAAACATCGATGTCATATTTTGACGTGATTTTGACAGATGAAACAGATTGAAGCTGTCATAAACGTTTCTTTGAACGCAGTTCCGTTGCGAAGTAGTGTTTTTTCATATACTTTTATTTCTTTTTCTATCTAGTATTGAAGGATTTTAAATACTGCTAAAAATACTAATTATTGGAAGGGATTTTAATAATAATTTGTACCTCGGTACATGGTTGGGCCGAAAAATTAACACCTCCTTTTTGTTACTGACACTACTGACAGACAATCCACATTAGATAAATTTAATGAAATAGCTCCAAATATCACCATTTTAGATAAAAGTTCCCTGCACCTCCTTGGTTCCCCAATTTTGGCAGAAAGTTTCCCATCATTCATTGAAAACAAAATTAAACATTTTAATGATATTTCAGAAAGACTCTCCCAAATTAGTTTACATTCGGCTTTCACCCTAATTAGATATTGCTGTTTTGGTCCAAATTTCATGTATTTTCTTCGTTCATCCCCTCTTTTCAAACATCCACAACTCTTGGACAAAATTGACAAAATTATTCGTAATACATTAACATCCATTCTTAATGTGGCCCTGGATGACCGAGCGTGGCTTCAAGCCACACTTCCAATTCGTTTTGGTGGGCTCGGTGTCCGCAAAATTTCCAGTGTTAGCTTACCGGCGTTCCTATCCTCTGTCCACAGCACTGAAAAGCTGACCAGGAGAATTTTATCTCTCTCCCAGGTCGACCCTGAGGTGCCGTGTTTGACAGATGCCGAGGACGCCTGGAAAGTGGCTTGCCCAAACACGGATCGGCCCGTGAACCCGTTTTCCCAGAGACAATGGGATGAGCCGCTCTGCAGGTTGGTACGGAATAATCTCCTTAATACGTCAACCAATACTGCGGAGCGTGCCCGCCTGCTGGCTGTGGGTGAGTGGGAATCGGGCCTTTGGCTTCAGGCGCTACCTTCACCCAACATAGGTACTATGTTGGGTGATACAACATTCAGGATCGCTACTTGCCTACGTTTGGGCGCTCCCTGTGGTGCTCCACACCGCTGTCAATGTGGTGAAGTAGTCGACTGCCTCGGGCACCATGGCCTTTCCTGCAGCAGGAGTGCAGGTCGGCTAGCACGACACGCTAGCTTAAATGACATAATCCGTCGTGCTCTTGTCACCGCCGGGGTGCCAGCCGTATTAGAACCCAGTGGCTTGGCACGCGACGATGGGAAGAGACCAGATGGTATGTCCATAATGCCATGGAAGCTGGGTAGGCCTTTGGTGTGGGATGCAACATGTGTCGACACCCTTGCGCCATCCCATCTTCCTAGTTCAGCGTGTTGTGCTGGCGCTGCTGCTGCAAGTGCTGAAAACTCCAAGCGGCGCAAATACATTGGCTTAGCCAGTAGCTATGTGTTTGAGCCGTTTGGGGTTGAAACCTTGGGGCCATGGGGTCCGAGTGCCCACAACGTTTTTAAAGATATCGCCAGGCGTTTAGTCGACTCTTCAGGTGACCAGAAGGCTGGCCTTTTCCTAGGTCAACGAATTAGCATTGCCATACAACGTGGCAATGCTGCCAGCGTTCTGGGCACTGTTCCCGTTGACAGCGATGTGGACGTATTCTTTGACGCCCTATGAATTTTCTCTTTTATTTATTTATTTTAATTTTTCCTGTACATATTGCTAGTAAGTTTTTATTTATAGTTTGTACAAATAGGTTTCGCAAAATTAATTAAATCACTATGTAAAAATTGCGTCATAGATTCTTTCTAAAGTCCAAATTCTTGCGTTTGTAGGAATGGGCAAGATTTTGCCAAAATGGTAACACATCCTGGGTCTATTTCTTCGGAGAATAATTCCGTTCAATAAATCCATGTTTACTTAAATAATTGCTTAGTGGCTAAGCTATTTATAATATCCAGTGGTCAGTATTTATATCAAGTTTTGGATCAACTTGGATATGCAAAAGCTGACTAAGTCAGGCGCGATCGTTTTGCCGAACCAACAAAGAATATGCTTCGTAAACCCTTTGTACTAAACCAAGATAGTTTCAGGCCAAAATCCGCAAAGTCAGACCGGATCTTCCGTAGGATATCCGGAGAGCAACAGCGCTTTCAATGCCCGGTAGCTTCCGCCTAGCCAAAACCCGCTTTGCCTGAATTTTTAAACTAGCTTTTGTGCTGTTTGCAGTTCAGTTAACTGTGCTTAGATTCACAGTTTTCTCACAAAGGTCTTAAAAATATGGGTTCAATGGTCCGCCATTACTCGGTCTCCTTGAATTTATTTATTAAATATACGCTACCATAAACCTTGTATATTTAACGGTTTTCGTGGAACATCACAGAGGATGAATACACAATCGTTTGTCTAAATGCACTGCTTTAAAATAATATTACTTTCACGATGTTTTATTCTATTTCCGCCTCCCTATGACGTGATGGCAAAACCACCGGATCCTGAGCCCTATTTGGAACTCTAAAAAACGGTGTTAAGTTTTGCATATCGTTTTGCAATACTAGCATTGTAGCAACCAACTGTGTCTTTAAAATGTCCGTCTTAATTTATATTTTAATATCTGGTTGACCTAGCTTCGCTCAGTTTTTAAAATGTATATCTTGGGAACCGAGTTTTTCTCGAATCTGGGACCTTGATAAATCGATTCCTTGAGCCGAAAAACCTCTAATCTGTAACGTTCATGAAAATCCTTGGAGCCGTTTCCGAGATCCTGATTATATAAATATACAAGAATTGCTCGTTTAAAGATATTAGATAAACTATTAGAAATCAATCAACGAGCAACTAACAACTAGCTGCGCCACAATATCACTCCATCTTTCACGTCTAGGCTGACCCTGCCGCCATTATTTATTTGACTGCTGTCGATCCACCCAGCTAAGAGGGATTCCACACTACACTTGTCAAAACGCACGCTAAATCTAGATAAACTGTCATAATTGTCATATCTTTACACAATTCATAAACAAATTCAACAGATTCAAAGATAACTTGTCATTGGAGATTGTGAACGAATGTGCCATTCTGCTTAATACTCCTAAAAGTTGAGGTCACACGTTTAGATTAACGCTTACTTTGACCTTAATCACAGGTGTCTAGGCTTCAATAGGCTATTTCTTTTTTTAATGCTTTTGATATTGTCTAGACTGGATTTGCCAAAGTTAGCCAGTGATCTCATTGTAATGGTTCTAGTCATCAATGCTGGGTGGGATTATGATGCATTATTTTGCTGGAATGTCACTGCAACTACGCATTTTGACGTCACGTGTGCTGTCCTAAAGTTCTTAAAAACCGGAATCTGCAAATTATAGACGCGATATCGGACACCCATCTTTTTCAATAGCCTATATTGTCTCACTGCTGAGCAAAGGCCTCCCCCAATTCTTTCCAGCAACTTTTTTTCTGGGTCGCTTCAAACCAGCTCTCATGGTGAGTGAACTTTTTTCTGGGCCGGCCTCGGCGGCGCTGTCCATTTCCCGGCAGTGCAGATATTTATTAAAGTATTTGTCAATGTTTTCCGTGTCCGCATCTGTTCTTTTGACCTATCAATTTTATCCTTGACTGTTTTGTTTTAATTACCAAATAAAGGTGTCTTATTATATTTTTCACTTCACTCTTTAGCATTTTTCAACTTATCTTCAATACACTTAGGTAGGGAGAAATTCTAATATCATTCTTCAATTTTCCACGCTTGTCGTGTTCAATCTATCTATTCTATCTATATACCTATATAAAATTCAAAACTGACTGACTGATCTGATAACGCACAGCCCAAACCGCTGGGCCTAGAAACTTGAAATTTGGCATAAACCCTCCTTATACTCGTACCACGTAGGTGAGCACTAAGAACGGATTTTGCGAAATTCGGCCCCTAAGGGGTTGTTTTTGGGGTTGATAGTTTGTATGAAACTTCGTAAGTTCTACAAGTGCTAGGAAATTTAAAATTTTGAATACGGGTTCTTTTGAGGACGTAAGAGTTACCTATGACAGAATTTTGCGAAATTCGACCCCTAAGGGATTTGTTTTAGGGGTTGACAGTTTGTATGAAACTTTTTAAGTACAAGTGCTAGGCGTCTCAAATCTTGCATGGTGGTACTTTTTAAGATGTAAATGCTCACCAAGGTGGAAATTTTGAGAAATTCGACCCCTAAGGGGTTGTTTTTGGGGTTGATAATTTTGAGATTCAAATTTTTACATAGGGGTTCTATTTCGGAAGTAGATGGTCACATTATTATCACTTAGGATTTTGCGAAATTCGACCCCTAAAGGGTTTGTTTCTGGGGTTGATAGTTTGTATGAAACTTTTTTAGTACAAGTGCTAGGCGTCTCAAATCTTGCATGGTGGTACTTTTAAAGATGTTAATGCTCACCAAATTTTGCGAAATTCGATCCCTAAGAGGTTGTTTTTGGGGTTGACAGTTTGTATGAAACTCTGTTACTACAAGTACGAGGAGTCTCATATTTTGCACCGGGTTCCTATAGGACTTAGATGCACACCATGGCGGGATTTTGCGAAATTCAACCCCAAAGAGGTTTGTTTTTGTATTTGATAGTTTGTGCGAAACTTTTTACTACAAGTGCTCGGCGTCTCGAATTTTGCGAGGGTTTCTTTTTAAGATGTAAATGCTCACTATGACGGTTTTGCGGAATTCGACCCCTAAGGGGCTTTTTCGGTTTTGTTGAATGTTGATTTAGTTTTTTCAACAATATCCCGTATAGAGGGTGGCCGGGACTAGAAATTCACAAAGGCAACGTTCCAAAATCACGCGGACGAAGTCGCGGGCGTAGTGCTAGTGTTTCATAAACCATCCGTCTATGCAATTGTATGTTCAATTAATTTACACAAGACTGCTCTGTATACTACAATATAAATTAATAACACAAGCTGTACGTAAGTGAAGCCGTTCATTCTTCTCAGGAGTTAATAAGACGATATGGGAACGTTAATTACCGCTGGAACTTGCGTCTTTGATGCCGTAGTGCCGACATTAAGAGGAAACAGCACGGCCGTTTTTCCATACAAACGTAGTCCCTTGTTTTCTCCCTGGATAATGCCAGTAGAGCAATAATTTTTTTACAAAAAATCGATGACCACTATTGGCATGTCTCTATGTTTTCCTTTTTCCCACAAATTAATTATGAAAAGAGATATGAACATTCAAAATCCTAAAAAAATGGCCAGATTTTCCGCTGTGTTCAAATAAACAAATTTGACGAGATTATATAAAAAAAAGAAAACATAGGAACAGGGCCAATGCCTTTCTTTATTTTTTAAAGGAAAAAGTAGTGAAATCGGTTAAGTTTTGGAGGAGTAATCAGGGGACTACGAATCGTTGATTTTGTGCCATTTTTAAGATATTTTCGGTCTAAGCTGCAGTTGTCTCTATCGCGCTCTGTAACTCTGTTGTGGGCACTGTGCGACAGCAATAGATTTTACAAATACCTATTTTTCAATTCTCCAGCCCTTGCTGTTTCCTCTTAATGAAGGGAGCGCGCTACATGAGCGTTATATTACGCCTTTTCTTCCTGCATTTCCCTAAGGTGGGAAGTAAAGCTTAGCTAGATGAAAAGATAGATAGCTTTGCCAGTATACATCTGAGGAGTCATGAAAGCAAAAATAAGTAGAGCAGAAATCTCTTTCGCCTTTTCTAACTTTGAAAATATTATTGGAAAGAGACTTTTAAAGCTTGTGTCGAATTTAAGTGAATGTGTAATCTGATTCTGGGTAAAGTGAAGTGTTACTCTTATTTAGCGAAAAATTGCTTATTTTTATTAGTTCAAGCCACCAGAAATCCTGGTTAAGCAGTCTACATTCCCGGGGTCGCGGGATTATTTCCTTACCGTGACCCCGGAACATAACAGGCTACTGAAGGACACCGTGGATTTTAGTCAGTACAAGTCTGACAGTCCCTCCCGCCCTGCCCGGGGTGGGAGGACTCATTTGATGATTTAACCACGCTAAAAAAAAAAAAAGCAGTTTACATACAAACGAAGTTGACCTGTAAAGACCTGAACAGTTGACCAACTTCCTAATCATCGTAAAAGTAGACACGATTTTCCTGTCTGACCCAACGTCAGTGCCGGATTAGCCATATAGCAGGAGGCAGCAAATGCTACGGGCCCCGCGCCTTGGGGGGCCCCGCGCCTGTGCCCAAAAAAAAGTGTGAGACGTTCACCCCAGCTGCAGTGACAGACGTCGGCAGACGATCTCCGGCCACCGTAGGCGCGGGGTGGCGAGTACTGGGCGACTCTCTGTCCGACCATGGCCCAGGGGTCGACGGCGTGTTGTGTTCTGCGCG
The DNA here is from genome assembly GCA_036375495.1 of Agrotis segetum. Classification (NCBI taxonomy): domain Eukaryota; kingdom Metazoa; phylum Arthropoda; class Insecta; order Lepidoptera; family Noctuidae; genus Agrotis; species Agrotis segetum. The sequence continues at coordinate 583,215 of JAQSVV010000104.1, forward strand.
AGCGCGCCACAAAGAGTGTCACCATGATGACGGGGCCCCCCCCTCTAGAGGGCCAAAACCTGCGGGGGTCACGAGACTTACCTCATTACCGTGACTCCTGAACGAAAAGGACTATTGAAGGACACTGTGGATTTACCGCTAAAAAAAGGCAATGTAACTCTAGGGCCCCATGGTTACAATTTGCTACGGGCCCCGCACCGGCTTTATCCGGCACTGCCCAACGTTTGACGCTTCGTAAAGCCACTACTAGACATTTTAATCTTTTGTCAAGTAATAATCGCACAAAACGGGGTTGGTGACCGATTATTGTATAGGCCAAACGTCTGCGCTTCGATGGTCCGTCATGAGTCGCTGATACTTACCGGTTTTCATATGTTAATGTATGTAAAGAATGAATCAAAGGTGACAAAAGGTACCTAAAGGGTGAATACGGAAAACATTGAATGGGTATCGGGTAGGTATAATCACTGACCTTTTCCAATAGTGACTTCGGAAAGGTCAGACCAGACACTAAGGGAAACATAACGTATGAAAAAATGCAAGCTAGACTGAAAAGATTCTGGGAATAGTCACACTTTTTAAGTGAGTAGCTTAGGTGTACCATAATGGAGGATGTAGTAAGAGACTCTTACTACTTCTTCAATTATGGTATTAGAGGTTTGAAAAGTACTTCAATTCCATCGAATACGATTTAAAAAGTCAGTATGGCTGCTCTTTCCTGCAGTTGGTGGTTTTGAAATTCATCGATTTACTTATGAATAGAGTCGAAATATTTTGGGCTAGTTTTTGCAAGAAGCTTCGCTCGCCCGATATCGGTCCTTTTTCTGTGCCAAAATTCAACAAAATCGGTATAGCCATTCAGGCCTGTACACGCAATAACCTCTTTCCCATATTTAATTAGGATTCGACTAACAATACTCTAATCTAACATGAAAATACTCGTAAAATACAAACGATAATGTTAGGTAATCATTCCCAAATCTTTGTCATACCATCAAATAAATAATCAATCTTGATTGGACCCACGTGACCACCTATGGCATCGTCAATATAACGAACGCTTTCGTCCGTAGGCGATACCAACTACTAATGATGGGGTAATAAGGTCGTGACTGGTCGTGACCCATTTCCCCCCCTGGTTAACATAAGGGGTCGCCTATTGGATACTATAGCGCATTATTGTAGTTTTCTTTTTTCATTCAGTGTTGTGTTTCATAGGTTTTTTTTACTGTAGGGCTTTTTTTATTGCAGTTTATTGTAATTAAAAAGTAGAGCACGGAGAGACCTCTTGTAGAGGTCGAAATAAGTATTCATTTTCATGTGCATGTGGTTAAACTGGAAGTCGAAAAGGTTACTCAGATGATGATTATGGGTATTGCAATCGACTTCGATTTTTTATAAAAATATGGGGAACAGCTTCGCTAATTTTGCCAAAAGTGGTAAATATCCTGCTGAATTTGGTAGGTATTTACTGTACTATAATACTCTTCAGTGGTGGCCCAGTGGTATCTGTACCGACTTACGAGTTGTAGTTCGTGGGTTTGAACCCCGCCATTCGCATTACTTTGTGTAATTTATTTCATCACCACTGCTCTCAAAACGATGAAGACAAAAATCGTGAGGAAACCGGCTTGTCTTAGAACCAAAAATTCGAAGACATGTGACATCTATCAACTCGCACTAGGCCCATGTAAAGAATTACCTATAGCCCACTCCCTCTAACCGAGAAGAAGTTTGTGTCCCAGCAGTGGGAACATTATACAAAACCTAAGTAATCTGTCCCAATATTTTGAAATAAGATACCAGGCAGTCATAACCACGTGGAGTCTAGTAAAACAAAACTATGCGAAGGAATGCCTTTAACGAATCAACACCTACATGCATATCCTGATGATATCATAACAATGAATCATCTCCAAAAATAAACCTTATGTTATAGCTTATAAGGTCTACTAAAACACTTTGATATAAATAGCATATTATGTTTTTGCAAATTCGATTCTGTTTGTTAGGTGTTAAGGTTGGGTTTTCTCTGTGTTCAGACATAACTTTGAGATAACCTTTTTAGTAAATTGGACTTTGTGGCGACCTGTTAATGTTGTTTTTGCTTTAAGTTCGATTGATTTGTTTATTTGTATGGCTCATCTAAAAGTATTGATATCATTTATTATTCGAAGATATTAGTGTTAATAAATTAATATAGCGATGTATCGTTTTCGAGGTTATTGAATACTTGTCATATAAATCGATGTTCGTCTGTCATACCCAGTTTCCTCCGTGCCTTGGAAAGCACGTAAAGCCGTTTTAGGTCTTTGACAGTCGCTAATAACAGTCAGAAGCTCGAAAGTCTGTCAACCAGTCTTGCCATGGGGTATCGTATTACCCAGTTACTGGCGTCATGTAACTGTGCAAGTTTTCATGAAGGGTTTCCCATTTCGAAATCAGAAAAGTTCTGAACGTCGAACTTCTTTATTTCTTTTTAACCGACTTCAAAAAAAGGAGGAGGTTCTCAATTCGTCGGAATCTTTTTTTTTTTTTATGTATGTTCCCCGATTTCTCGAAGACGCCTGGACCGATTTGGAATTTTTTTCTTTTGTTTGAAAGGGTATACTTTCCAATTGGTCCCATGATCACCAGGTCAGGATCTGATGATGGGATCCTAGGGAAATTGAGGGCAACCTTCAAATTTTATAGGCACATAGTACCATTTTCATATATTTTCTAAAGCTGTTCAAGTATCTGCATCTGATAATTATCATCTCAGGTGGATGACCTGATGATGGAAGGTACAACTCCTTAATAGTAAGGAGTAGGCATAGATTGATTTATATCTCCGGAACTACAAGTCCGATTTAAGTAATTCTTTTTTTGTTGTACTAGGTATCATTTAAATAAGAGAATACTGCAAGTTTCATCAAAATCGGTTCAGTGATTTTTGAGATATGGAATTTTATTAGCTTAATGTGTACATGAGTGATGTAAGTACTGGTGCGAAGGATTACAAAATTCTAGTGCACATGTAAGAGAATAATGTTCTTAACAAGAATTTGGGTTGAATATTTAAACTAAAAAGAGTAAAATAAAAACTTTTTCAAAAAAAATATAACCGCCTTCAAAAACAAGTAAAACAACCACAAAAAAGTGTAAAATAATCTACAAAATAACTTTTCTTTCGGAAGTCGGTGGCTAAAAAGACAATGAAAAGAAAAAATACAAAGGCACCGACTTCCGAAAGAAAAGTTATTTTGTAGATTATTTTACACTTTTTTGTGGTTGTTTTTGAAGGCGGTTATATTTTTTTTGAAAAAGTTTTTGAAAAATCTGTTTGCGTATGGCTCTATAGCCTCGGTCACTCGGACTGCCTCATAATATTAGTCATTTATTTATTTAAATTCCTAAAAATCCCCGTTCAAATGACAACGACAGATACAATCGGACAGTAGTCAGACCAAAAAGTCGGCCATCTTTGGAAATATGGATGGATTTTTCAAACCTTTACCTGGGTACTTCTTACTTACTCAATTGGTGAAATGTTGTTTTATTAGCCTGACCTCCTTATTTATGATGATAATAATGTTGTTAACTTATCATCTATACGTAAAAGATATTGTAATCTACTCTAAAAATCAACCAGAAGGGCTGACATCACAACAAAGATAAAGAAATTGCATCTTTTTTTTAACAATCACTGATAAGTTTAATTGTCAAGTAATCGAATCAAATACGTCAACAGATAGGCAACCAATTGCGAAAAAACCGCACTGCGGAAAAAATGGCGCGAATTTGGTTAATTTACAACGCGGGCTTACTTGAGCTGAGTCCCGAAATCTTCCATCCCATTTAGTTTTGGTTCTTTATGAGCATTACGTATTCTTCTTTTAATTGTGTTGATGGCAATCTAAATTGAGTTGGTTACTGAACTGGGATTACCAGTTTAGCGTCGTTAGAGGCGTACATCAGCTCCAGTGATGAACCATCGTTATGTCATGTATTCTATAACAGGTAGATGCCTTATCAGCCTATAATGTTCCCATTGTTGGGACACAAGCCTCCTCTATATGAGAGGGAGTGGGCTGTAAGCCGGTAATTCAGCACGCGGGCTCTATGCAGGTCGGTAGATGTCACATGATTTTGAAATTTGAATGGTGATAATTATCCAGCTGGCAGTGGATCGGTCGGCCACTTCGCAGTTCATTATCGTCGCTTAGAAAAGGCTCCCTAAGACCCTAACAGTACAATTCTTCCTAAAAACAAAGAGGAAAACTGTCATCCAAATTGCATCTGGATGCATCTCATCAACTGCCTGCCTTTTCCCAACTATATTGGGGTCGGCTTCCATGCAAACTGGATGCAGCTGAATATAAGTATTTACATGGAGCGACTTATTCCTATCGGACCTCAACAACCCAGTAATCGGGTAATACGACACCCCATGGTAAGACTGGTTGTCAGACTTTAGAGCTCCTGATTAATAGTAACGACTGTCAAAGATCTACAAATGACAGCCGGGACCAACGGCTTTACGTGCTTTCCGAGGCACGGAGGAAACTGGCTATGGCAGATGGTCACCCACAGACCAACCTCGGCAAGCGCGGCTAAACCCGGAAGATCATCCTGTGCGGCTGTAATTATTTAGCCACGAGCTCCTCTGCATCTTGATGCATCTACACTAAAAACCCAGTTTAAATTCGGTCCATTCGTATAGCAGTTAAGATGCCAAAGACAGATACGTCAAACTTAGAACTCTTTTTACGTCGGGGTCGGTGATTTAAAATGGAAAACGTTCGTCCAAATAGACGTGAGCCCGCATGCATCTCTTTACACGAGACCGCACTGTTTGCCCCGCAGAGGTTACGGCCGGTCAACAAACATTATCATTACAAAGAGCTGCGAGTAGACAACATAACGGTTTTTGTGATGATTGCAGTGCTAAAGGAAAATAAAAAGAGCTGTTGGTTTTGCATAAAACATCTGCTCTCATTCAGTCATTGACTGACAACGCACTGTCTAAATCCAGTCATGCTTGCCTTTTCAAAAAACTCAAAGCGTTTAACAGACATTTCTGAAAAGTCAAAAAATAAGCTAATATACAGTCTCAGTGAATGTTATTAAATATGTGAATGTCAAAAGATGTCATAGTTTTTATGGCTGGTTTTCTAAAAATATAGTAACGGGCTTCTTTTCTGACAAAACGGTACGAACCAAAGAGAATTATAATTCAAAATCATACCCTTTGCCGCACTATACATATAATACGTACCTCTAAGTTTTGGTATAATAAAATTACTGTTTACTGATGCAGTAAGTTGAACTTTAACATAAAAGGACAAAGATTACATTTGTCCTTATAAAAACCTTGCGTTGCGGTTTCCGATGGCTATTAATAGTGACAGCTGTGATAAAAACTGCTGTAATAATATTTCTCAGTTACATTTGTACAGGATTCAAACTCGCACAAAAATATGATTAATTTTGCAGAGCGTAATTCCCGAATATAGTACTAGTAGTACTGATATCCTGAAAAAGAAGTGTGCAGCTTTGAGAGCACTGGAACCGCGTGGTGGATTAACGCGCGTGGCCCACTCCCTCTCACAGAGATGAGGCCCGTGTCCCAGCAGTAGGAACATTATAGGCTGATGATGATGATATCTTGAAATCTTGGGAAAGTTCTTAAGGCACGACTTCTTCGTTAATTTCATCATTTGTAAGGATATTCTGACGATTCGGTTGGTGTACAGCGGCTGAGCGATTGACTGTTATTGCGTTTCGCTGATTCGATTCCTTCGTACGTATTGTAATAAGATCTAGCTAGAGGTTGTTGTTCTGTGTCTGGCTGTGAGTGTCTATGTGAGTATGTTTGTAAACGCACTCACGATACAGAAGAAAATTCCTTCAAGAAAATTCCAGAAAAAAAAGTAACGATCTTAATAAACCCTGTAAAATTCATGTTCAGTCTTTTGCTCTTTTTATTACAATTTCGAGTACAATTTTAATAAAAAACAGAGGCGTCTGATATATTATATGAGATGAAAGCAGTTTATAGCCCGCTTGCATCTGTCTACGAGTCTACCCAACTGTTTTATCCCTAGCCATCTGTTTCATCGGAGATCAAGTGATGGGCTATACTTAACATTTAAAGATCTTTCAACCACACAACGGAAACTGTATGTATGTACCCTAAATAGATACATCAGTTTCATTACGACTGTACTTTGAATACTTTTAAAGAATTCGTACTTGTTTTTCATCACAATTGATATTTAAAATTCACGAGGAAAATGGTCTTTTGTTGTACTTATTGATAATGTTTAAAAGTATTTAAAAAAATAGAATTAAGTTCTAGTGGGTAGTCGTTTTCCTAGGTAGGGTAAAGGAATATTATTTAGTGAGACAGGCAACTCAGTGATGCGAAATGATGCAACTAGTTCACCACTAAAGTGGACAAGATGTGGTGACACATCATTTCGCATTACAGCATGCTTAGGTAACGTTTTCAGATACTTTAAAGACTCTATCACTAAGTTGCCTGTCTCACCAATAATCTATATAATAATCTCCCTTTACTTTATACATATTCTGTCTTTATTCATACTTCTAAGGATTTTATTGCGAAGATTCAATAGTGATTAGGTTGATCTCTAGGGTTCTAGACTAGCGTGCTTCACCGTCGACCATATCTTCGTTTACTATCAACCAATTCATTAAATTAAAAAAATGTTGCTTTCAAAGAATCTACTAATTTTTTATCTGGAAAATACTAAATATCCCCGGGTTTCCTGAGATTTCTAAAATACGGTGTTAAACCTGAGAAGAACCTAAAAATCCGATGGTTATCGTGAGAAGAACTCAATAATCCTAAAATCTTAGTTAAATACGTTGTTCTCGCGTGTGTATATTAGAATTTTAGGTGGCACCAGTCTCAATTTTAAGACAATAAGAATGCAATTATAATGAAGAATTCGACTTTGTTGGACATTACTGCGATGGCTTAGTTGCTTAAAGCGTCTGGTGTATGACGGTTGAATGTCCTGGCTTATTCCGGCGAGTGAAAGTGACAGCTATACAAGTCGTCTAGCGCCATCTCGTTCATTCACTGGAACAAGCCTGGTTTTAAGACGTTGTAATACCCCCCCTAGGTAATACGAATACTGACGCCGCTCTTGCATAAACAGGTTATCAACAGCATCTTTATTTAGGCATATTTCTAGCTAAGACTAACCAAGTCTAAACATTTTGAGATGGGCTGTACAAATAAACAACGCGCAACGTTCTTAAACATAGTATTTCTAGCTTTGTTTTTATAGTTTGCCTGCGTTTCTGCCTAATTCCAAGGTGAGGGCGTATGTTTACACCTACGCTATAACGATATGCCGAATAAATGGGGAAGGCAAGTGTCAAAGTGAAAATGACAGTTTGGTCCCCAAAGAACTGTAAAATCAAAGGAATTTTCAGAAAAAAAACCATTTATTGATGTAAAATGACTAGATGTTGTTTAATAAGCTGTAAAAATGATGGAATACACTTTTCAAAATAATATCTACTTTTCTTTTGGAGGTTATGTACCAGTATTGCATCGCTCGAAAATCGAAGAATTATCACCTGGAACGAGTTTTGTAATAGTTGTGGTGTTAAGAAATTAAATATATTGTGATATTTCTCGAATCTAAATAGAAAAAAAGGTTAAAATTACTGACTTAAAACATTATGATATTTTATCAAAATAGAAAGTCAAAACCAGCATTATATTCTTGATAAAGGAGAGGACAGGTAAAACATACCTAAACTCAAAAATTGAAACCTCAACTACAAGTAATTGTGGATTTATTACGGTAAAATCAAATGTATAACCACTCAATTAAATCACTTTTTTCCTCTTGTAGATGCGCCGCGGCGTCTTAATTCTTCTTTTAGTATATAGTACTTGCATGGACGAATAATTTTCCATATTTGTTTTGTATTTATACTTAATTTTTACAACAAATAATCTTGTTTGTTTTTTTGTACAAGGTAGACGTGGGGACCAACTATCGCAGCGCCATCTACGATTAGCTTTGAGTTGCCATCCCCATTGAAAGTTATAGGCTATTGAGAGAATTAGATTTGCATAGCCTTAAGATTTCTTACTACCATTTACATAACTGACGCTTGAAAGATGGTAACCTAGATAGAATATTTATCATGTCGCGGGACTTTGCAAATTACCGTCAACCTGGAACGTAAAGGGCTATTGAATGAAACCGTGGAGTTTAGTCAGTCTGACAGTCCATCCTGCCCTGACCTGGATGGGAGGACTCATTTGATGATTTAACAAAGTAAAAAAAAAGTGTAGGCCCGTGTTGCCCAAAAGGTAAATACAATCTCATGAGCTTCTGAATTCAAACCCAGTACCAAATGGCTATTTTCAATGGACTTCAAAACAACAAATTTTGGGAGGACGTCGTAGGGTTTAATCCTAGTATCGGCATCGTTTAAAAAATTACAACGAAGAAAAGAAAAGTAAAAACGTTTATTGGCACACGCCACAAGTGCACACAGTATCACAAAAAGAAACAAAGAAAAAGAACTAGAACTAAACAATTTTTAAAAAGTAAAATATTCCTTATGAGAACATACTACTTCAAATAGCTTAGCAGAATCCTGTGATACGTCTAAAATACTACAGCATTAATTTTGAAATAAATATATGGTAAAGTTGAGGATTAATGTTAGGTCTTATGTTTGGCGAAAACATGATTTCATAAAATTTTCTCGGTAGAAAAAGATCCCAAAGTTACCTCTAAATTGAACAATAAACCGCTGGCAATCATAAAATACTTAAAATTAGATCATGAAACTTTTTGTACTAACTGAACTAACTATAAAGCAGGTCTTATGTTATTTTTTTTTAATTTTCTTTTTTTTTCGCCCTAAAATAAAAAGATTTGCGTGTAGACAGCTAAAAGAAAGAGCAAGCAATAGTGCGTGGTACGTGCAAGTGCGAGCGAGTAAGATTTTATTGAAGTACTATGGAGCCAACTAACGCACCCTGCTATGACCAGCGTCAGTATAAATAAATGACCAGAAAATAAACACAGATACAGTCATCGGCTTGTAAATAACATAATTATATTCGTATGCACCGGATTCCCCTGCCCCCTGTCATACAGAATACTTAGATAAGATAACCTCAAACAACTGTTAATACAAACAAAACAGTCCCTGTATCAGTGGTAGCTTCCGGAACAGACCTCACGACTGTGGCAATAAAACCAGTTACATCTGATCTATAAATAGGCTATTATACATATATAAAAAAATATACTGATACTGCTAGCCTACATCATCCCACTGCTGGGCAAAGGCCTCTCCCCATGACTTCCAGTTTTCACGATCCAGGGCCAAAGTGGACCACTGGCCATCGGTTTAATCAAGCTCGTCCCGCCATCTTCTACGAGGTCTGCCGCGACGCCTTCTGGCTGTGTCAGGGCTCCACAAAGTGGTTATTTTGGCCCACAGGTCATTGGGCATGAAAAAAAAACAATATTCAAAAATATTTGACCCGTATTTTTTTCTTTTCTTACGTAAACCGTACTTAATTAATGTAAAAACAACACTTCTAAAAATCCCAAAAATATAACCGCCTTCAAAAACAACCACAAAAAAGTGTAAAATAATCTACAAAATAACTTTTCTTTCGGAAGTCGGTGCCTTTGTATTTTTTCTTTTCATTGTCTTTTTAGCCACCGACTTCCGAAAGAAAAGTTATTTTGTAGATTATTTTACACTTTTTTGTGGTTGTTTTTGAAGGCGGTTATATTTTTTTTTTGAAAAAGTTTTTATTTTACTCTTTTTAGTTTAAATATTCAACCCAAATTCTTGTTAAGAACATTATTCTCTTACATGTGCACTAGAATTTTGTAATCCTTCGCACCAGTACTTACATCACTCATGTACACATTAAGCTAATAAAATTCCATATCTCAAAAATTACTGAACCGATTTTGATGAAACTTGCAGTATTCTCTTAGTTAAATGATACCTAGTACAACAAAAAAAGAATTACTTAAATCGGACTTGTAGTTCCGGAGATATAAATCAATCTATGCCTACTCCTTACTATTAAGGAGTTGTACCTTCCATCATCAGGTCATCCACCTGAGATGATGATTATCAGATGCAGATACTTGAATGAACAGCTTTAGAAAATATATGAAAATGGTACTATGTGCCTATAAAATTTGAAGGTTGCCCTCAATTTCCCTAGGATCCCATCATCAGATCCTGACCTGGTGATCATGGGACCAATTGGAAAGTATACCCTTTCAAACAAAAGAAAAAAATTCCAAATCGCTCCAGGCGTCTTCGAGAAATCGGGGAACATACATAAAAAAAAAAAAAAGATTCCGACGAATTGAGAACCTCCTCCTTTTTTTGAAGTCGGTTAAAAATGACACTCGGCTGGTATAATTTTACGGACGTTATGACGTCATAAGCCCCAACCCCCGAATTTCAAAGCGTTTTATCTTTGTCAATATTATTTGATTAAAAAGAAAGCCAAACAGATTTTTAATTTATTTGTGCAGTAAGTTCTGTCCGTAATCGTTTTTTTTTTATTTCATCAAAAAATCCTAGCCCCCTCACAGACATTGATTAGACGTTGCTTTTCTTAAATAACTCTTTAAGGCACTTGCCTTGAAATAGAAATGACAAGGACAGGTGATATATTTAAGGAAGACCGTAGATCTTTAAAGTAACTAGGTGGTGATTCTGATTTAATGTTAACTTTATCTTGTAATTGCTTTACTACTTGTAACATCTATTTTAACTAGATTATATTATCAGTCAGTAATAAGTAGGAATTTTAAATCCAAATATAGATATTCTATCTTTTTGCAAAACATTCTGAAATATTTTACGATTGACCCAGAAATCCACAAAATAAACACAGAACATCAAACAAATCTCTTACATTTGCTGTAATATCAATGTTTGCTTCCGCAGGAGCGGCGAGACGCGATAATGCTCTTGCGCCGATAATACACAACGCCCCCGACATTGCTCTGACTACCGTAAGTTTATTATTGTAATGTAGCTAACTGCCTGCTTATTATCTTACAACTGCTATTTTGGTATTCATACACACTCACACCTTTACCATTATGCTATATTTTGATGATATATAATTTATTTAGCACGTTTTAAACGTCAAAATTCCATGAGACACTTCCAAATAGCGCCAGTCCTTTGCCAAAATGACAAAAATTGTAAATCTTCATAACAAGGTACAATTTCATTTAAGGTCACTTTCACGGATATTTATTCCTCTCAACTCGAAACAGCCATTTCATTCAAAATATACATCTCTCAAGTATCGCCACAACAATCTCTTTGCCTTATAAATCTAGTACAACAATCTATTTACCTGTATTTGAGGATGCTGATACAATATAATCTCTTGCCGATTTTCCAGCGCTGGTGTTCAGAAATGCTTTGATACTTTTTCGCATATCCTTTCCGCTTGATTCGTTATTATTATTACTAGTCTGTACTGTCCCACGCCCACGGCTCGGAAAACGCCTCCGTCCATTACTTCCAACGGTCTCGATTGTGCGCTATTTCCTTCCAACTCTGCTTCGCCGTTTCAGAGGACCAGGCATGAAAACCAGAAAAAGATTCGACATACGATTTCTCGATTCGAAATAGAACCGAAGCGTTTGTGGATTTGGGGACTGTACTCGTTCCTCCATCTTCAATCGGTTGCTTACCAATTTCTTTTACCATCATAAATCTGATTGTTACCAGGTGTTATAATGGCGTCGGTGTGGAAACGCCTGCAGCGCGTCAACAAGCGCGCAGCCAAGTTCCAATACACTGCCTCTTATCACCGTGTGGACCTCGAGACCTCGCCTAAATGGTAAGTCTGAAGTTCTTACAGTCCTAAGACACTACAATGGCTTCTTCCATACTAATACTTTCCTCCTAACAGGAGGGACCTGGTCAGAGGACAGGGACCTGACCTTGGTAGGCCACTATCTTAGACCTATCGTATCATAATCTTCCAGCTGGATGCTTAGATAATTTGGCGGTGTGAAATCAACAAAGGGACACATGATAACCGTGTCTTTGATCCCCGCCGCTGCACCCTACTGGAATTGTAGATGCTACTGACTGGGCTGGCTCATTCATGATAGATTTCTACCGATACACTTAAATCAGAGAGAATTGGCGTCTTATTTTATTGTAACGGCTTTTATGGTCTCAGTACCGGTGTCTTACGAAACTAGCTTTAGTTAGAAAACTATGGCTGTAGCCTCGCCTATAATGAAATCTCATTATAATTCTGTCCATTTCCAAATATGGTTGACCCGCCTACCAGTTTACTAAAGCTCCAGATTTGTATCGATTTGATAATGAGTTGAATCAATTAGAAATCATTCCCATATTACATCTATACAGAGTTGGACTTAGTAGACCTCCTTTAGCTATGCTCAACGCAAGTTAGCGATTTAATTACTAAATACAACCAGTCGCTTATATTTACATATACTTACCAACTCAGAGGTTACAGGCAGTTCATGGTCTGTTTAAAAGTCTTATTAATATATTATGCGAGTCTAACAATGCAGGATTATTTTAGCTTTGTGTTATCGTTAACCTATCCTTGTTCAATACTCGTTTCGTTTTAAATTTATCTTTATACCCTTGCTTATGTCCACATGGGATTTGGTAATTGTAATTATCCTAAAGAAGTAAAAAGTATCCTAGTTGTTTCTTGGGCCGGCCACGTCTGCTGCATGCCCAATGAGCTGTGGACCAAAATAACCACTTACCACTTTATGGAGCCCTGACACAGTCAGAAGGCTTCGCGGCAGACCTCGTAGAAGATGGCGGGATGAGCTTGATAAAACCTATGACCAGTGGTCCACTTTAGCCCTGGATTGTGAAAAGTAAGTCGTGAGGCCTTTGCCCAGCAGTGGGATGATGTAGGCTAGCAGTATCAGTTATTTCTTATAACAATAGCTACCCTGCAGTGAAAGTTCAGACTAAGTCGGTCCAGTTGTTTTGGAGATACCCTCAAACAGACAGGCGGACGAAAGCTGCTTGTTATAAACCTAAATATATGTAACTCAAAGCTGACTGACTGACATAGTGATCTATCAACGCACAGCCCAAACCACTGGACGGATCGGGCTGAAATTTGGCATACAGGTAGATGTTATGACGTAGGCATCCGCTAAGAAAGGATTTTGATCAATTGTACCTAGAGGGGATGAAAGTTTGTATGTAACTTTGTGAATTTGATAAAACATACATTGTTAAGTTCCGACATCCACGCGAACGAAGTCGCGGGCACAGTTAGTTCCGTATATGCTTTCATATGTATTGATAAACTTTTATTTTTATATACGGCATTACGGCATATTTTATCTTTAAACACTAAACATTTAACTCGTCCTTGTCTATATGCAAACGATGCAGGCTGCAAGTTCGCCTCGTATCGATCTGGCTATTCGCGGCTTGACTTAATGCCGACATCTCTGATTTAAACTTAGATTTACACCCGAAATAAAAAGAATGGTTAGATTTATGTCTGTGGGTGTTCTTTTATTGGTTAAAGAATGTTTCGTTCTTTGTTAGTTGTTTATTGACATGAAATTTATTTGATGGTTCTTGCTGTTTACGTATTTTGAAATAAAGATCTTTGATTTTCCTAAATATACTTTGCCATAGCTATTTTGATACCATGTTTTTTGACATAATATTATTTTGCCATAGTTATTACTTATTTCTTGGCACAAAATTTGTTTGCAAATTGGATACAGAACCTTTTGTAATACTGTTTCGTCTTTTTTTTTTCTAAGTGTTAGTTGACCGGGCACGCCGCAATTGCGGCGGTAAGACCCCTCTTTGAGGAGTGGCTAGAGATAAGTCATGGCGTCCTGACCTACCGCTTGACGCAGGTCCTCACCGGACACGGAAGTTTCGGGAGGTACCTGTGTCTGATGCGAAAGGAGGAGCCGCCTGGGTGTCACCACTGCGAAGATCGCCCGGAGGACACGGTGGAGCATACGGTGCAAGACTGCCCAGCTTGGGCAGAGCACCGACGTGTCCTCACGGCTGCGATAGGCGGAGACCTCTCGCCTCTCGCCCGGCATTGGTTTCCATGCTGCGGGGCGAGACGGAGTGGGAAGCGGTCAGCTCCTTCTGCGAGGCAGTAATGCTCGTGAAGGAGGAGGCGGGCCGCGAGCGAGAGAGGACAGCGTCCTCCCTCGACGACGATGACGATGACGATCAAGCGACGTCCGGCCACCGTAGGCGCGGGCATGCGGGCAGCGAGTAAAGGGCAACTCGCTGCCCGACCAAGGACCATGCCCGGGTCGACGGCGCGTTGTGTCCCACGCGCGCCTCAAAGAGCGTCAGCATAATGACGGGGCCCCCCTCTCAGAGGGCCAAAGCCTGCCGGGGTCGCGGGATTATTCCCTTACCGTAACCCCGGAACATAACAGGCTATGAAGGACACCGTGGATTTTAGTCAGTAGAAGTCTGACAGTCCCTCCCGCCCTGCCCGGGGTTGGAGGACTCATTTGATGATTTTACCACGCTAAAAAAAAAAAAAGTGTTAGTTGATATTTTGATCCGCTTTGATTGGTTTAATTTTTTATTTATCCTGAAGAATCATCAAATAAGTTCTCCCATCCTGAGTGGAGCAGGTGAAAGTACTGGTAGACTTTTATTGACACTGCCTACCTATCTAAACTTATTTAGGTTAGAACCTAGAACTCAAAGAACAGCTAAAGGAACATTGTGGCCTTTAATCAGTTCGACTCAAGATGCCCCTCCATCTAGATGGAGCGAAAGGAGCATGCCCCTTTCGAGTCTCTCTTTTGATGATTTTCCGCCCTAGAAAAAAGGATTTTTCTTGGATACTTCTTTCGTTCAGTTATCAGCATTCTGACCGAAAATAAATAATAATTCTAAAATAAATCGATATATTTTGTTTTGTTTTCAGGAAACCCAATAAGCTAAGTGTAGTGTGGACTAGACGGTCGCGGCGAGTGATCACAGACCCCTTGGAATGGGAGCCTTCCTTGAAAGACCCGCTCAAGTGAGTATATAGACATATGAATAAAACCTACGTAGAAGAAGATTTTTTACAAGATTTGTTTTCTAATCAACATTTTATACTTTGGATTGAAGTACAGTTGCTAATAACCTCCTTTTTTTAAGTCGGTAAAAATGGCTACAATGCTTCCAAACTCATCTTTAGTTTAATAAATTTTCTAGACTTAGGTCTAATAAGCAGTAAGCGGTAGGGCAGTAAGCCACAAGCGGGTTGGTGGGTCTCATGTCTTCAAGTTTTTCGATTTATAGGATATGCTGGTTTCCTTACGATAAAACATGATAAAAGTTTTAAAAGATATGTTTCACCATTATAAAAGCAGTTCTTATAAAAGAAACCTTTATTTTTAAACATGAGGAAGATATGACACCGTTTTGAGAGCAGTTTTAGTTACAAAAAAAAAAATACAGATGGCGTTGTAATAAAATTTCACAAAAACCTGTCCTTTTGCAGAGGGTCAGTAATCTACACGGTACCAGAGAACCGCACGGTGGCTGTGACGTTGTTCAAGGACTCACGCACCAACGAGCTGGAGGATAAGGACTGGACCTTCGTGCTCGAGGATGTGAGTACATAGAACATTCTAGAATATATTTTTTAAAGAAACGTAAAATTGGTAAGTAGTTTGAAACACTACCAATAGATGGCGCAACGTGTAAACAGCGTTCGAAAAAACAAGGGAACGAGAAATTCAACGTTGTGAGTACTGGTTGCGATGGCCCAGTGGTTAAGGCGTCTGGAGTACCTATCCAGAAGACGCAGGATCGAACCCTGCTCGCAACAGAATTTTTCGTTTCTTTAAAAAATATCTTTGCGAAGACGCGATGCAGGCGTTATTGCATATAAAAAATATAAAATTCTAGAATGTAAGACAATACTTTGACCTAGAGTCAGGTTCTAGTGTAACTAAATGCGACTTAGAATTTCACCTTTAGTGTGTATTAAATAAAGTCTGTTTCAATTTTATTAAGTAGTAATGTTAGGTATGTGAGTAGTAATAATTAGTCATCATCATCTGCCTAGCCTTTTCCCAACTATATTGGGGTCAGCTTCCAGTCAAACCAGATTCAGCTGAATATCAGTATTTTACATTTAGCGACTGCCTGTCGGAACTCCACAACCCAGTAACTGGCTAATACGATACCCCATGGTAAGACTGGTTGTCAGACTTGAGACTTTAGAGCTTCTGACTAACAGTAACGACTGTCAAAGATCTACAAATGACAGCCGGGACCAACGGCTATACGTGCTTTCCGAGGCACGGAGGAAACTCGCTATGACAGATGGTCACCCATCCACAGATCAACCTCGGCAAGCGCGGCTTAATCCGGAAGATCGGCCTGTGCGGCTGTGATTATTTAGCCACGAGCTCCTCCGAGTAGTAATAATTAGTATATTATTATTTGAAAAAAGAAAAGAAAATACCAGGAATTTCCACATGCACAAACATGAAGACTCGGAAGAACTACAGATCATACAAATATTTGTTCCGTACAAGCAGCAATTGAGGACCTCGTGGCTAAATTTTTACAGCCGCACAGACCGATCTTCCGGGATAAGCCGCGCTTACCGAGAGGTTGGTCTGTGGATGGGTGGCCACCGGTCATAGCGAATCCTCCGTGTTTCGGAAAGCACTTAAGAGGAAACAGCACGGCCGTTTTTCCATACAAACGTAGTCCCCTGTTTTCTCCCTGGATAATGCCAGTAGAGCAATAATTTTTTTACAAAAAATCTATGACCACTATTGGCATGTCTCTATGTTTCCCTTTTTCCCATAAATTAATTATGAAAAGTGATATGAACATTCAAAATCCTAAAAAATTGGCCAGATTTTCCGCTGTGTTCAAATAATCAGTAAACAAATTTGACGCGATTATATAAAAAAAGGAAAACATAGGAACACGGCCAATGCCTTTCTTTATTTTTTAAAGGAAAAAGTAGTGAAATCCGTTAAGTTTTAGAGGAGTAATCAGGGGACTACGAATTGTTGATTTTGTGCCATTTTTAAGGTATTTTCGGTCCAAGCTGCAGTTGTCTCCTTCGCGCTCTGTAACTCTGTTGTGGGCACTGCGCGACAGCAATCGATTTTACAAATACCTATTTTTTAATTCTCCAGCCCTTGCTGTTTCCTCTTAAAGCTGTTGGTCCCGGCTGTCATTTGTATATCTTTGACAGTTCGCTAAAGTCTGACAACCAGTCTTACTATGGGGTAGCGTAGTACCCAGTTGTTGGGTTGTGGAGGTACGATAGTCAGTCGCTTCATGTAAAATAATGATATTTTGACTGGAAGTCGACTTCAATATAGTTGGCTAAGCAGATGATAATTACGGATCATTTGATCGATCAGCCACAAAGTCGACAGTGTCGTCAAATCTTTAAAATTACTATATATTCGTTTTCCAGGTGTCAGTGACAGGTAAACGCCGTCGCCTGGCCGTCTGCTCCATCAACATGCGCAAGTACGCGAGCCTGGAGCCCTCACAACGCACCCTGGTGCTGACCCTGGACCCCGTCACTCAGAAGATAGTCGCCGCCTCCATCCAGCTCACTCTACACACTGTCTTACTGAGGGAGGGACAGGCCACGTGAGTCAACATCATCATAATATTCCCACTCAAACCACCAAGAGATAAACAACTGTGAATGACCCTTTTATCAAAGTGTATAATCGTTTGGACGATGGCCTAGTACTTTTAGATAAGTGTTCAAAAGATGTATTACTTTTTTGGGGTAAGATGGTAAGCATTTATTTCAATTTGACCATTACAGGCACTATTGAATTATTATCAAAAAAAAATATAATTAAGCTACAGTCACAAGGCCGAATAACTTGTAAAAGTACTCTAGGTTCCCATTGGTGATAACTTGTAAAAGTACTGTAGGTTTCCATTGGTAAAATAACTTGTAAAAGTATTGTAGTTTCCCATTCGTAATAATTTTTACTCAAAAATGTATGTAATGTGGTCATTATTTTGACAACCTTGTTTGAGCAAAGTCGCCTTTGCCGGAGTGTTTCAAGGAGCGGCCAGTAATGTTTTTGCTGGCCGCTCTACAGGTCGGTAATACATTGCCGGCCGCTATTTTGACGTTTCAACGTTTTAAAAAAACAAATGCAAAAAGATTTTATGCTGTTTGTATATAAAGAGGTAGGCACAAAAAGATTGTATTCCATATTAAAAAAAAAATACAAAGAAGTAACAAAAGCGCAGTTCAGCGTTTTAATTTTTATTTAGTGACTTTTTTTTTGCATTATGTAAGTGAAGAAAATATACCTAACAGTCAAACACCGCATTAAAATTATCGCAAACTATTAGTAAGTAATATGAAACCCGGAAACCCGGTGTTGAATTTTAGTAACTGTACTTTTCATATTGTCATTTTAATTAATTTTCTAGTTAATACCTATATGTATTTTATTTAAATCACTTGCTGGTTTTTTTTAGGTTAGGTACTTGCATTTTTGAGTAAAGCACTATACAAGCCTTGGCCTATTATGACTCTTCGCTGGTCACGCTATGATTGCCTCCAGCTAGCCTAGCTACGCTCTAGGCCTTCCAGCTTGGCCATCATGCAGCCCTTGCTGTCCTCGCTGTAAAGGCCTCGGCCTCCGGCCTCGGCCTTTATCTCTGCTCGTCCATCAAGTGCTGCATGCTGACCGCGCTGTGTCGGCCTGGAGCTGCGCTAGGCTGCGCTGTCGGCCATCATCAGTGCGACCAGCAAAGTAGCCATTATAGGCCGCGGCAGTAATGTACTAATAACAGTACTGTAGTTTTCCGTTCGTAATAACTTGTAAAAGTACTGTAGTTTCTCATTCGTAATAACTTGTAAAAGTACTGTTAGTTTCCCTTTCGCAATAACTTGTAAAAGTACTGTAGTTTCCCATTCATAATCGAAGATATCGATGCAAAAGAACGGGCAAGAAACTTGCGGTTCATTGTTTCTTTTCTATGGGACTAAATTTAAGCGATACCATACATTACAAAATAAAAACTCTTCGCCACGCTATCGGTTCCCTTGACAAGACCTAGACACTAATGTTCTGTACTAATTGTTCTTTTATATCTTTTCAGTGATGACGACATGCAGTCCCTCGCGTCCCTGTTGTCAGTGAACAACAACTCAGATATCGCTGTCTTAGAAGATTTGGACGAGGATGACTATACGCTTTCTGATAATTCTACTAGACAGGTAAATATTATATATTAATAGATTTTTCGTACCACTTGCTCAAAAAAGTGACATTCTATGCCACAAAAAGCGAACATAACAATAGTCATATTTAATCTGTTACAAACAGGGAAAGAAAATTGTACTGAATTTCATTCATCCTCTAGGGAGAGAATGTTGTTTAAAGGAATACTTTCCGATAGTGAATTACATCTGTGATTACGCCATTGAGTTTGCATAAAATAAAGCATTATACATCTTTTTGAAAAAGGAATACGCATTTATTATGCAGTTACGATTAGTGAATAAAATTACGAAAACCGACTAGGCCGTATGACCTTGATTTTGCTTTTTCGACGAAAATAGTCAAATCAACTGATGAACATAATTATCAAACAAAAATGTAACTCTCTATCAATAATTGTACCAATGTTTCGAATGTTAACTTTTTCTTTTAACTGTCATTATTTTTATAATGCTTATCTCATATTATTATTGTGTTATTTTTTTCGCAAATGGTACGAAAAGTAGAGTATTTTCCTCGATGATAAAGCTGTCTTAGTCTTGGGTTAACTTAAATCCCTCGCTACACCCAGGACTCGTCTTAAATCCCTCGCTTCGCTTGTGATTTAAGCTTTCAATACCCACGCTACGCTCGGGAGTAAACCTCGAGTCCTTCGTTAAGCTCACGATTTAAATTGTCACCCGAGACAGAAGACACTGCTTTATCCCCTTATAATGCCGGTTTCCTCACGATGTTTTCCTTTACCTTTTTGAGAGCAGTGGTGATAAAATAAATTACATAAATGCGCCTGGCGGGGTTCAAACCCACAACCTACAACTCGTAAGTCGGGACCGATACCACTGGGCCACCATTGCTCTATTCGCATAAAATATGAAATACATAAGTCTTGTATCTCTTCCTCAGATGCTAGACCTCCGCCAACAAATGGAAGAAATGACCCAGAGTCTGACCAACAGTGACATCGCGGCCACTCCCAACAGCGTGCAGTCCCTCACATCGGACCCGTCCCGCACGCCCACCGCGCCCCCCTCACCCTCCCCGTCCGGTCCCGCCACCCCGGTCAACAACGACAACGATATCTTCGAACCCATGCCCAAGAGTAGACCGGAGATGTTGAGCAATCTGACCAAAATGGCCATGAAACCAGAACCGAAGTTCTTCTCGACGCCGAAGCAGAATAGTGCGAGTGTGGAGAGTAAGGGAGAGTTGAAGGGGGTCGCTTTTAAGCCGAGGATGGTGGCTATGAGGAATTTGAAGGTGAGTTATAGTCCATATTATTAATTTACATGAAAGATAATGCTTAACACCATATAGGGTGACTGGTTTTGTGACCACAGCTACAGCTTGGCAAATTAGAGTAGAAAACTGAAAGTCGCCACTGTGCTCTCGCTATCAACACTTTGAATGATTTTATTTCATCTTATTTCACTTATTACGTTAGTTTTATGGCACAATAATAAATCTAACAAACCTGCGTTCTTTGTTCACATCAAATATCAAAGATTTTACAACATTGTCAGCAAACAAAAAGATTAGTTCCGTTTCAAGACGTTCTGGCCAAGCTGTACACACGTTATTTTCAAAATCAAGCAGTTTTTCCAAAGAACGTTTATTTTTAACACATGTCTGGAAATCTGATTGTTGTGATTCAAAATACATCTCTCCGCTTTAGTGGAATCCGGGCTTTATAGTTACACAGTCAATTCTTCTTCTTCTTAACGACACGAAGAAGAAGAAGAATTGACTGCGTAACTGAACGAAAAACTTGAGAGGTGTCAAGGGACACCCGGATGGAACGAAGTTACTGTATACACTCAACAAAAATAATCGTCGCGACTCCACTCCACTTCGCTCCTCTCAGCTCCGCTCCGCTCACATTTATGCGTGATATTTCGTTATCTTGCAGCCGTTAGAGTTGAAGACCAATCTCAACAGTATCAACTTGGACCGCAATGAGAATGAGAAAGAAGAGGACAGCGATAAGACTCCCACCGCCGCTGATATGGAGAAGTTGTTCCCGGGCAAGTTTGATAAGGATAAGACTCCGGTAAGAGATATTCTGAACTTCTCTGTATATGACCTACTAACTGTGCACTTGACTTCGTTCGCGTGTATATCGGAACTTACATTGTATTTTTTATAAAATTGACAAAGTTTCGTACAGACTTTCATCCCCTATTTTATCCCCTTGGGGGTAGAATTGAGCTAAATCCTTTCTTAGCGGATGACTGCGTCATAACATCTACCTGCATGCTAAATTTCAACCCGATCCATCCAGTGGTTTGAGCTGTTCGTTGATAGATCACTATGTCAGTCAGCCACATTCGAATTCGCAAAAAAAAAATGGTTTTTCAGATGTGCCCCACCAATTTCTCATTTTGCATGATAAACCGTTTTTTTTTGTGAATTTACAAAAGTTTTAGAACAAAAATTGTTCAGTAACATGAGCTGAGTTACCCCACGACAGGTTTGCGCTTTTGGCGTTACATGTTGAAATTTTGCACAAACGTTCCTTGAAAAGCGTAAGTGTGCAATAAGAATGGATTTTAAGTAATTATTACCTATAGTTTCGAATTATGTCTACGTCCACTTGAAAAATTCAACAAGTATAAAAAAAAAATATCGGAAAAAATGTTTTAGTGCCTATGCACACCACGCCGGTGCAGCGCGTTTGACGCGATACAGACGCAATACGCACGCAAGTAAGACGCAGTCTAAAACAAACGACAACCAAATGCTCTAATGTAAACGCGCCGTCGACGCGCGTTTCTAAAACGCTGCACCGGCGCGTTTAAAAAAACGTGTGACTGCATAGGCTATAAGATACAATTCGCGACGAAGATGTATGGAATATTAAAAAAAAAAAACAATTTCAATACTTTCCTTTTCGTCTACGTTACTGATGATATTTACTTCTTTCAGGTACAGGACCTCCTAGAATGGTGTCAGTCTGTGACGCGGGAGTACAAGTCATGTCGGGTCACCAACCTGACAACCAGCTTCCGATCAGGACTCGCCTTCTGTGCCATCATACACCGGTTTAGACCTGACCTCATGTAAGTATTCACCACTGATGTAATGAGGGCTATCGTGTATTCAATGGTCGCGGGATTATTCCCTTACCGTGACCCCGGAACATAACAGGCTATTGAAGGACATCGTGGATTTTAGTCAGTAGAAGTCTGACAGTCCCTTCCGCACTGCCCGGGGTAGGAGGACTCATTTGATGATTATACCACGCTAAAAAAAAACGTGTATTCAATGGGGATGGCCATTGGGAAACGAATGGCGCTAGTACAGCTAGTTCCAAGCATCGTCATTGGTTCAAATCTTATAGCGACTTCAAAATAGTACTACCTCATTGGTCGGATTAGGACTTAGCTATGGTGGCGCCATCTACAATTAGTTTTGACCGGCCTTCCCCATTCGCCGATAGAGGTGCTAGTGTTGCATGAGGTTTCCGAAATGGCAAATTTTAATGTGACTGGACTACACGTTTTTATTTAATTATATGACTGTTGTGAATATTTGAATTTAAACTGTATTTTTTTTTACCTCGGCGAATAGTTTTGGTAATGAATAAGCAAAGCTTAAAAAAAGCAGAGCTAAAAAGTTTTACCTTCGAAAACTTATGAGCTAATTTTTTCTGAACGAAATAGGATTACGCTACTCTAGATGCTTGATATTTTCACGGTTCGCTGTTGAATTATTAAGGCCTATCCACACACGACAGTGCCCACACGTTCCGTTTCGTGAGGTGCTTATCATATAATATACGAGTGAAAAAACATCACTGAACGGCACTAACACTGATGAGTACGGATAGCGTCGTACAAAATGTCTGGTAAAATATCATATTTCACTGACACTGATCGATACGGCACTGATCACGTCACGGAACGGTACGGTACGGAACGTGTCGGCACTGTTGTGTGCGGATAGGCCTTCATAAATATGATTTTAATGTAATCTTGGTTTTCACGTCTCTAGCAGACAGTGGTAGCTATATTTCAGAAACTTACACAACAGTGGCGCCAACTAGTGGTTATTATACACTTCTAATTTTAATTTTGCGAAGTTTTTCTTAACTCAATTATGTTCACTATGTTTTGCCTTTCGCATATGACGCTGTAATTTAATTATGACGACTTTAAATCGAATTCTTTTTTTTTCCAGTGACTTCTCCGGTCTTCAGCCGGACGAGGCGGAGAAGAACCTCCGCGTGGCGCTAGAAGCGAGCTCCAAGTTGGGCATCTCACAAGTACTGACCGCGGCTGATGTCTGTTCCAGGCAGATTCCTGATAGACTAGCGGTAAGTTTCTCTACCGGGTAGCATTACTTTTAGAATAGGCTATTTGCCTAAAAAAAAATCTAATTAGTCCGTCTTTTAGTTTATTCAAAAATAAGGGACACTTTTGTTTAATTGAAAAAAGAAAAATACGTGTCCAATATTTTTTTATAATCTAAAATACGGACTAAATAGAATTTAATTATTTTGACCCTGGAAACTACCCTATTAATATTAACTAGCTGTTGCCAGCGGTTTTACCCGGTACAACTCAAAAATAATCCCGTGAGAACATAATATCGGGATAAATAACTTAGAGGTGTCAAGGGACACCCGGAACGAAGTTACTGTATACACTCAACAAAAATATTCGTCGCGACGCCACACTGTTCAATGCGATATAGAAAGATGGAACATAAATATCTGGCTGGTTTACTATAAGAGAGAGAGAGAGAGAGACAGAGAAAAAAGCGCACGCCGCAATCCGACAAGAGTCACGTGGAACGGGGGTGGGTGAGGGGTACGGGGTGCGGGCGCGGGGTGCGGGGCGAGGTAAAGCAAAAACTGTCGTTACAACTTTTCGTCTTAATTTTTTCCGTCGAGCCCCTTTTCGCAAAGCGCGTTAAGGAACTTTGTTCCAAAAACTATCCTATGACTATGAGTTAATCAAAGGTAAAAACTATCTGTGTACCAAATCTCATCTAAATCCGTTCAGTGGTTTTTGCGTGAAAGAGTAACAAACATCCGTCTAATGAAATAACAAGAGTGTGTGCAAATAAAATTATGTTTTTGTATTTCAGATAATGACATATCTCTTCCAATTGAGGGCTCATTTCACGGGCAGCGAATTACAAGTAGAACAATTAGGTAAGTCAATTCGCGAGTATTTTATGTTTTTTTATACCAAAAGAAAAAGTCAACTAAGCAAGTAACAAATAACTAAGTTTCAATGCGTCCATTCCAGTATTTATTTTTTATTTTTATCGTGGTAAAATCATCAAATGAGTCCTCCCACCCAGGGCAGAGCGGGAGGGACTGTCAGACTTATACTGACTAAAATCCACGGTGTCATTCAATAGCCCTTTACGATCCGGGGTCGCGGTAATGAGATAAGTCTCGCAACCATCCATTCCAGCATGGCACAAATATCAGATTATTAGTTTTTCTGGGTCTGGGTGATTTAAGTGTTTTTTAAACGGACCCACAACACAATACATGAAAATTAACTTGTGTGTGGCAATGTTTAAAAAAGTTACTGTTATTTTAAGTCAGTAGGACGGGTCGCGTCACGAGCTATTACTTGGAACGTAAAGACTATTGAAGGACACCGTTCAGTACAAGCCTGACAGTCCCAGCCCTGCCCTGTGTGGGAGGACTCATTTGATGATGTTACCACGAT
Organism: Agrotis segetum; assembly: GCA_036375495.1. Classification (NCBI taxonomy): domain Eukaryota; kingdom Metazoa; phylum Arthropoda; class Insecta; order Lepidoptera; family Noctuidae; genus Agrotis; species Agrotis segetum. The sequence goes on from JAQSVV010000104.1 coordinate 608,194, forward strand.
AAATCTTGGTTCATCTAACCGTACAGACAGATGTGTTGCTGGGGAGTTTGTTCCACCACTTCTTTCCAGCCAAACACTAGGAAGTGTCTAAGGGGGGGCGCTTTGGGGGGCTGTCTTGTGTAAAAATTGACCTTTAAAAAGTGCTGATAAATCAGCCTAATTTGAATTAATAATAATAATATTCCACAACTATCACACAACGCCATCTAGTCCCAAGCTAAGCAGAGCTTGTGTTATGGGTACATACTAGACAACTGATAAACATACTTATATATTTCTAAATACATACATATTATATATAAATAATGACACCTAGACACAGAACAAATGATCGTGCTCATCACACAAACATTTGTCCTGGGTGGGAATCGAACCCACGACCTCCGGCATAGCAGTCAGGGTCACTAACCACTAGACCAACAGGCCAGTCTAAATGACTTGATTAAAAGGCCGAATGAGGGATTTTCTTTTTATGATTTCCCTAGTCAATGGATAGATGGCGCTGAAGTTGATATGTTACTGCAATGAAAGAACGTCACGTCATTTTTTAGGGTTCCGTAGTCAACAAGGAACCCTTATAGTTTCGCCATGTCCGTCCGTCGGTCCGTCTGTCCGCAGTTTAGCTCAGAGACGCACAGTACTAGAGAGCTGTAATTTGGTGTAAATATACGGATTTGTTGTGCCGAAAAAGTGGTAAAATAAAATCTCAAAAAATATTTTTTTTTAGGGTACCTCCTGAACATGTAAAGTGGGGATGTTATTTTTTTTTTCTCACGTACCCCTTAGTGTGGGGTATCACTAAATAGGTCTTTAAAAAATATTGATAGTTTCCATTGACAATTTTTTGATAAAAAATTAGTTTTTGAAATATTAAGCTTTAAAGTGTTAAATTTTGCTCGACTCGAGTGTCCCCCCCCTCTACCAGCTAAACGGTTATGTTTGGGGGTGTGAAAAAAATCACAATAGTAGTATATATAACGAAATTTAAAAGAAAATTGTCATGACTAAGTAGGCTTTACAACTTTACGAGTAATAGTCGACCAACTTATAAAATGTACTTGGGTTACATATTTTCTTAAACAAAATGTATCGGATTCAACTGCAAATGTAAGTTTGTCAACTTTATTTTTACAGCTTTAATAGGTATGTTTTTACGGTATGTTTTTTGGGGATAGGTAGGTTTTTATCGTCAACTATTTTTAACTAACTTCAAAAAAAGGAGGTGGTTCTAAATTCGTATTTTCCCCGATTTCTCAAAGACTCCTGGACCGATTTTGAAAATTCTTCTTTTTAAAATTAAATTCAGCGAATCAGTTTAGTTAGTTCGCATAAGTATTTTGATGGGCAACTACGGAACCCTACACTGTGCGTGGCCCGACACGCACTTGGCCGGTTTTTTATTTTTTTCGTTTGGATGTAATTTTGAGATCGTAAAACAAAAAGTACATGTCATGTCATTGTCAGTCACATCACATCACACAAATGGCATTTTGAAAATAAGTAACAACAAGGAAAAAGAAAAAAAATATTCATTTACCAGTCTTTTTAATTTATGAGTTTTCCACGCCAGAAAGAAAATGTCCCAAGAGAAAAAGAAGAGAAGTCTGTGCCTCGTGGATTTGTGCAAATTTTTAAACTCCAAAAATAAAACCTCTCATTGAACTATGTTTTCCCAGGTAACGACGAGACAGAGTCGTCTTACCTGGTGGGTCGTCACGACACGGACGGTTCCATCCCGCAGGAGCTGTTCAGTAGAGAGATCAGCATGAGACGCTCCAGGAACATGATCGACAGGCCACGACCTGCGTGAGTAACACATGTTTTTAATTTATTTAGAAATAATTAGCAAAGCTATTTTTTAAAAAACGAAAAATTCTGTTGCGGGCAGGGTTCGATCCTGCGTCTTCTGGAAAGGTACTCCAGACGCCTTAACCACTAGGCCATCGCAACCACTACTCACAACGCTGAATTTCTCGTTCCCTTGTTTTTCTAACACTGTTTACACGTTGCGCCATCTACTGGTAGTGTTTCAAACTACTTACCAACCAACACGTCTGATATTGCAATCAAATCAATGCTGTATTAGAGAGCGACTTCTAAACTAAAGTTATAGTTAAAAAATATAACTTTAGAAATAATAAGGGTCGTGGTTCTTTACTATAGGCCTCATTAGTAAGCTCAGTATAGTCCAATGAGCTATGGAGAGGGCTATGCTCGGAGTCTCTCTGCGCGATCGACTCAGAAATGAGGAGATTCGTAGACGAACCAAAGTTACCGACATAGCCCAACGAATTAGCAAGTTGAAATGGCAGTGGGCAGGCCATATAGCTCGCAGAACTGATGGTCGATGGGGCCGTAAGGTTGGAAAATGGAGACCACGCACCGGCAAGCGCAACGTAGGACGTCCACCCACTAGGTGGGCAGACGATCTTATGAAGGCCACAGGATCGCGCTGGATGCAGGCCGCTTACAACCGGTCCTACTAGAAGTCTAATGGGGAGGCCTATGTTCAACAGTGGACGTCTTACGGCTGATAATATCATATTATGATGATCATGATGAGTGTCGGTATATTATTGTGAAACTTTATGGAACATTGAAAAATGCTGAAAGGAGTCTCGAAGCTGATTTTCACAGAAACTAAAATTGCATCATTGGAATTTAGAAATTCAATATTTCTGCCCAGTATATAGTTACATGAGATATAGACATCCACGCCCAAATGGAAATTTAACATGTTTAAAACGTTCCAGTTCCCAAGAATCGCAAGAATCTCGTCACTCCGCGGAGCGTCAGACCCCGGACAAGCCTCAGTCCCCGGCCGCCATGAAGGACGTGCGCGACATGTTCCTGCAGCAGTCCAAGACCATCCTGGGCAAGATGCTGTCTCCAGCCAAGGACCTGCGGGAGAAGCCCACCGCCAAGTGGTTCGCTGATCCTTTGAAGGTCAATGAGGTCAGTTTCATGTGTATCTTGTTATTCTGTGAAGAATTGTTCCCAGCATAAATAAATTGTAAATCTAATTAGTGTGTCAGAGTTTTGATAAATAATGGGCATATGGGTTTAAATCAATGAATATTTATCAAGAAAATAGCATCAAAATTCGAGAATGGGGGCTTGGGATGCACTAAAACTCACGCTGTGGTTTATGGGCAAGAGAGCACGCATCAAATTGAACACCACGTGTTGGCGCTGGGTGTGACACCTGCATCTTGCACACATGACACGAGTCCTCCACCACACTTCGAGGGGGGGGGGACCTGGTTAACCCCAGGCTGGGACACGGAAGTCGTATCTTGAGTCCAAAGGGAAAACCCAAGTTCCTTTACATGTTTGTGTCAAAGGACACAAACGCGTGATAACAGTAGATTGTGCAGTACGAGTCTACCAGATCTCTTTGAAGATATCCATCAAGAAATAAATGTTGCTTATCTTGTCTACGATTTGATCAGATCAAATTAGTGCGCTTCTAATACTTTCTACATCCTAAAATAATGTTCTAAATTATGGTAGTTTCATTAAATAGGAGGCAATATTTTAATTAATTCATAAATCTTCTTTCCAGCCACCGCCAGTCCGACCAGAAAAACTGATGACCCGCAAAGAGTTGACAGATCCCTTCGGTTCTGATGATGAAGAGGAGCAACAAGAACCTCCAGCACCACCGCCTGCGCAGAACAACCAGAATAATGATACAGGTAAGTTACCCAGTGTTTGAAATTGGTTCTGGAACACCTGGAAGTCCAAGATTATGTTTGGACTTTAAAAGAGTGACTTTTGAATTTGTTTCAGCTATTTTTTTAGAACAGGTTAAAATATTTAATGAAAGTTATATATTTTGTATGCAGCGATTCATGATTTGACTGCCATTACAGATTGATTATCATATTTTTTTGTATAATGTCGTATGGCATTTTACTGTGGGGAAAAGCGGCGAACAATCACACCATTTGTATTGCAGAAGAGAGTCATTCATTTACATTTATTTTTCTCAGCAGCTAAACCAGTCCCCCAACCGGAGTGTAAACCACCCCCCCCTGTGGACACAGTCCCCCCTGCGGACCCCCCCCGGCCCCCTCTGTCCCCGGAGCTACCCAAGCCGACCCCGGTAAGTGAAGCGAAGTGGTGTAGTGGATGGCTTGTGTTGTATGCTGTAGTGTGGATTGTAGTGTACTTTGGGAGGACGTGGCTAGGTTTTGAATGTGAATATTGTTCCCTATTGGAGCAAAAAACAATTCACTTTTCATTTTATTACTTCGTTGCCGTAGGTTAAATTTAAAATTAAATTATAGTCTGAAAATAAATATACAAAAAAAATGGTTTTTAAAACTTCAAAAAGAAGCAACTCGTAAATTAATGATTGATTACTTTAATGAATGTTGTAAATACTGGCCGAATGAAGTACTATCACATAATTTTGAAATTAGAAAGAAAACGGAGACTTATTTTTTTTCCTAAAAAAAAACCATACCTTTATCACGAGTTTTCACTATTTTACTTTACAGCGTCTTTCCAGTATTTACAGCGATTCTTGTATAGAAAACCGGCCAAGTGCGTGTCGGGCCACGCACAGTGTAGGGTTCCGTAGTTGCCCATCAAAATACTTATGCGAACTAACTAAACTGATTCGCTGAATTTTATTTTAAAAAGAAGAATTTTCAAAGGGGTTTGAAGATTTGTGGCATACCTACCGCCGCCATTTTGATTTTTTTTCAAAATCTCGGCCAGCTATGAAACCTTTTTAGATCGTTAGCTGACATTAATGCCAACAAAAAGTATTATGACAACAACCCGCGTAAAGTTTCAGGTTTCCGAGATAATAACCGTGAAAGTTAATCATGTGACATTCACAATTCTAAGCTAGTGTATGTGTTCGAATGTATCAAGATGTTAAAAATAATAACTTTTTGTACGTAATATGTATATTGCATTATATCTGGACGTTATTTAAACATTATACGTCTGATATAATCTACTTTTTGAATTTAATAACTTATTTTTAGACCGTCTACACTTATTTGAATGGAATATCTTCATATGATTTAACTATTATTACGATAGTTATACGTTAAATAAAAGTATAAATATGACACAACTCGCTTCACACGCCTGCATTGTAGGTGTCTCGCTCGCACCTTTGAAATGTGTGATGCGTAGAAAGAGAAGAGTATAATTCATCTATGGTATGATGTATTATATTATTATTTTAGTGATAAATATACATAACCATGGTACGAGTATGTCACCTTTACTTTTTGCAATTTTGGTAGGGATGGTTAGATTTTGCCACATTTTTAAATATCGAATTTCTTGTTTGTACATGAAGCCATAACTTAGCCGTTACATTGTATCCCTATCATCAACAATTATGACCGCTACAGACTTGGATTGGCTTGTACCGGAAGAGTATTTACTGCGCGTGTAAAAAAAGGAGATATTTTGATTTCTTTTAACGAGTCCGCGCTCGAATATTCTCGCAGTCAGACGTAATACAAAAAGTAAAAAATGCCTAATTGTGCCGTATTGAGTTGTAGAAACAATACATACACAAGGAGTAGGACGACTATGCCGAAGTTTGTATACTAAATTACAGTTGTACAGTTGTATCACAAAAATATCCATGCAAAATATGACACGCTCGTCTCGATAGAAATCGAAGAACATATTGCTTCTATCCAGATAATATTGCTGTGATGGCCACAGTAAGCAGAAACATCATGAGGCATGGGTACCTCGTTTTAATATCATTATCAATTCATCATCATCATCATAACAGCCGTAGAAAGTCCACTACTGGACTAAGGCCTCATCCAAGCATTATCCATTAGATGGTTATTGCCATACTCGCCACGCTTGGCAGGCGGATTGACGAGCGCATTTATTTCAGCTTATTAGACTTCCAACGCTGCTGCCCATTGAAAGAGTTTTAAGCTGAGGGGCTATGGATCTTACATTTTGCCCTATCCCGCGATCGACTTTTACTTACGGTCTGCCCGGGAAGAGAAATAGCTGGCACATTCTACGTTTTCCTTTTTCTCTCAGACCAGGATTATCGTTTACTTACTAAAATATATTTAAAAAAAAAATATTAAGCCTTTGTTATTCCGAATTAATGTGGTCAACTTTAACACTTTATATCTCAGAAACCTGAATCTTTACGAGGGATGGTGTCTTAATATTTTTTGTTGTTATTGATGTCAGCTATCGATTTATAAAGGTTTCATGGCTGGCCGCGATTTTGAAAAAAAATCAAAATGGCGGCAGTAGGTATGCCACGCTCCATAGTAAAATCTTCAAACCCCTTTGTCCAGGAGTCTGAGAAATCGGGAAAAATACATAAGAAAAAAGATTACAACGAATTTAGAACCTCCTCCTTTTTTTGAATTTAGTTAAAAATAGTTGACGATAAAAACCTACCTATCCCCAAAAAACATACATAATAAAGCTGTAAAAATAAAGTTGACAAACTTACATTTGCAGTTTTCTCCGATACATTTTGTTTAAGAAAATATGATATCAAGTACATTTTATAAGTTGGTCGACTATTCCTCGTAAAGTTGTAAAGCCTATAGTTGGTGCCAGTTAAGATGGCAATAGCGGACATTGACCCCTACCTAATAAGTCCACGTATAATGACATAAGCTCAGAATTAGCATTTTTATAAAATACCGAATAATATAGTAAGTATATTGTAAGGATATAAGTACTTTAGTATTCATAAAATATCAAAATGGTAAAAATATTTCACCTGTACCTAAGATTTTATATTATTTTTATATTTAAGACTCACAAGTAAACACTATTATTTCACAAAAAAATGCTAATTCTTATCTTATGTCATTATACGAGGACTTATTAGGTAAAGGTCAATGACCGCTATTGCCATCTTAACTGGCACCAACTATACTTAGTCGTGATAATTTTCTTTTAAACTTCGTTATATGTACTACTATTGTGAATTTTTTCACACCCCCAAACATAACCGTTTAGCTGGTAGAGGGGGGGACACTCGAATCGAGCAAAATTTAGCACTTTAAAGCTTAATATTTCACAAACGAATTTTTTTATCAAAAAATTGTTAATGGAAACTATCATTATTTTTTAAAGGCCTATTTAATGATACCCCACACTAAGGGGTACGCGAGAAAAAAAAAATCCTCACTTTACGTGTAAGTACTGGAGGCACCCTTAAAAAAAAAATTTTACGAGATTTTATTTTACCATTTTTTCGGCACAATAGATCCGTATATTTACACCAAATTACAGCTCTCTAGTACTGTGCGTCTCTGAGCTAAACTGCGGACAGACGGACGGACGGACGGACGGACGGACGGACATGGCGAAACTATAAGGGTTCCTTGTTGACTACGGAACCCTAAAAATGGAACAGCGCCTCTGGTGTGCGAGGATGGAACTAATTTTTTCTTTGAAAGTCAATTTGATAATATCAAAGTTCCAGATTACGTCAGAATAACCCAAAACTCATGATCGGTACCCTAAAGCTGGCCATTGACGATCAGTCCAAACATAAAACTGCGGCATAAAACTAGGGCGTCACTCCAAATGGTTTTACTCCATTTAGATTTGCCCATTCACTGGCGTCACTCCGGCTCTTCATTTTTCGATCGGCCGCGGGGCAAAGCTGACGAAAAGTGAACTAGGTACTTATATTTGTGTAGAAAATGAATTCAAGTTCTGAAGAAGAAACATTAATTTTAACTGTGGCTACTATTTGTTGCCATATAATAACCGAGAAACGTGAAAGAAAGCAATGGATGAAGGAATGGCTTAGAAAAAGGAATCAATTCACTCACGTCAATTTGTTGAATGAGTTATCATTAGAACCAAGTGACTGGAGCGAAACTACATATTTCAAGCTTTTGAAACTTGTAACTCCATATATTGCTAAACAGGATACTAATATGAGAGAAGCTATTAGCCCTCATGAGAGATTGAAAGCCACTCTTCGTTTTTTAGCTTCAGTTACCACGATCGCAGCGAGCGATTCGAGCGACGATCGCGCATTGACGGTCAGTTTGGCGCGACGCGCCGCTTGGATTTATGGTAGTCACGGAAAATTTCCGTGGCGAGTCGTCAGTTAAAACTCTGGAGTGACGATTCGCCATTGACGGTCAAATTTTGGAGTGACGCCCTAGTTTTATGCCGCAGTTTTATGTTTGGACTGATCGTCAATGGCGGGCTTTAGTACGAGTTTTCAGTATTTGAGAAGTAAACTGGAACTTTGACAATTTTCAAGGAAATAATTAGTTCTTTCTTCGCACACCAGAGGCGCTGTTCCATACAATAAATGTTGTGAATATTGGAAAGACGCTGTATATAAGAGTGAAAACTCGTGATAAGGGTACTGATTAGACCTTCGATATTTTACAGTACATTTTCATAGAGAAATATATTTTCAAAATGTTAGAGGGTAAGCACACAAAAAAGAAATGACAAATATTTAATAGACCCTGGCTACGTTCTCCCATCTTGTTTATTGAATTCAATGATGTCATTAATTACTTCAAAAGATACATTGGGACTGTATCTAACCATTTTACATGTGGTACTGAATTCAACATAATAATTTTACAACTAGTTGTAAATGAACAAAAAAATCTGTTAGTAACATTTTAGCAATCATAGAAACTTAAAATAGTGTTTTTTTTATTTTACTAATAAGCTCAGTAACGAAATCATACGTCGTAGAAAATTATAAATAAATATTTTTAGAATAGACTTTTTTGGTATAAAATTCAGGATTAATTTTAAATCGTAAAAAAAACATAAAATTAAATAAAAAAGGAATATCTTATAATAGAGAATTCATAGTAATTATTCTATTTATATTATTTATGGGAATATAAATGTAATGTTATGTTTTTTTTTGTTAATGTTTTTTTTTTGTGTATGTCCAACATAATTATTGGGACGTTATAAACTGCAGATATAAAACATTATTTTAAAACATATAGTTTAATGCTAGAGTTGACTATCTGCTAGTTAATTCATAACTGTCATTATCGTGTAACGTGGTACGGTCAGCAAAGTGAATTGAAAATATAGTTTGTTTCATAATCCCATTTATTCTTAAAAAATTAGCAAAGAGGCTTTTTATGTATTTAATTTATTTATTTGATTCATAGTCCATAATACAATTTTATTTAAAATGAACAAGAATAAATACCTAAACAATAAAATAAGAAATAAATTATAACAATCAAACATACAATTCAAGCACTAAAAACATACAATAATTAATTCATATTGTATGGAGAGCGTCCCAAATTCCATCCGCCATTTTGCTTTTTTTATTCAAAATGGCGGCTAGTACCATAGATTTTTATAAATTTACTTTGCTGACCGTCCAATAAAAAACTCATCATTTCTTTCCATTGCTCATCGACACCGCTTACAACCCGCCTGTGTTTGACGCTTCTGATTGGACGACGCTATGTAACCCCGCTTCGCTGATTGGTCGATCACGACATCGCTCTCGATTCCCATTGGCCAGCAATTGTTGTCGCGTCATGACGAGTTAAAAGAGCGAGCGAGACAACTGCTCGAGGCTACGAAACGGGAGGCGAGGGAAAAGGATAGAAAAATGAGACAGAATGAGAAGGAGAGAGAAGAGAAGGAGAACGGACATAGGAATGGAGATGTAAGTCTTACTAAGGTATGATTATGATGTTCGGATAAACTAAGCGGATTAGAATCTAGACACTGGATTTTCAATACTCAATACTTTTATTGCATTCCACATGTTTTCTTATGTGGTAAAACTTATAAATAGATCATAACATGGACCCTGTTGGGCATAGCAAAACAAGTGAGTTTATTAGTGATTTTTACCAATAGTCTACCAGGTGCTCGTTCATACTAAAAGAGAAAACGTTTTCCTACCCCTAAATGTAATCCTATCTCACTGATTTTTTAGAATGCTTCCTACACAGTAAAAACTAGGTTTGCAGGTTTTGTTTTTTTCAAAAGTAACTCTTTGGCGCCTGTAACTTCCAAACTATTATAAATTTTGAAAAAAAGGAAACCTATGAACCTAGTTTTTTACTGTGTAGGAAGCATTCTAAAAAATCATTGAGATAGGATAACATTTAGGGGTAGGAAAACGTTTTCTCTTTTAGTATGAACGAGCACCTGGTAGACTATTGGTAAAAATCACTAATAAACTCACTTGTTTTGCTATGCCCAACAGGGTCCATGTTATGGTCTATTTTTATGTTATTAATAAAATAAAACGAAAAGTAAAGTTCCGCCAAGGTTAATCTTAAAAATATCTGGTTAATCTGAGGATTATCCTGGTTGTAACTTTAGCCCACGTTTATTAATAAGGGGGTGTAATTTTTAGGGTTCCGTAGTCAACAAGGAACCCTTATAGTTTCGCCATGTCCGTCCGTCCGTCCGTCCGTCCGTCCGTCTGTCCGCAGTTTAGCTCAGAGACGCACAGCACTAGAGAGCTGTAATTTGGTGTAAATATACGGATTTGTTGTGCCGAAAAAGTGGTAAAATAAAATCTCGAAAAATATTTTTTTTTAGGGTACCTCCAGTACTTACACGTAAAGTGAGGATTTTTTTTTTCTCGCGTACCCCTTAGTGTGGGGTATCATTAAATAGGTCTTTAAAAAATATTGATAGTTTCCATTAACAATTTTTTGATAAAAAAATTAGTTTGTGAAATATTAAGCTTTAAAGTGTTAAATTTTGCTCGACTCGAGTGTCCCCCCCCCCTCTACCAGCTAAACGGTTATGTTTGGGGGTGTGAAAAAATTCACAATAGTAGTATATATAACGAAGTTTAAAAGAAAATTGTCATGACTAAGTAGGCTTTACAACTTTACGAGTAATAGTCTACCAACTTATAAAATGTACTTGGATTACATATTTTCTTAAACAAAATGTATTGGATTCAACTGCAAATGTAAGTTTGTCAACTTTATATTTACAGCTTTAATAGGTATGTTTTTACAGTATGTTTTTTGGGGATAGGTAGGTTTTTATCGTCAACTATTTTTAACTAACTTCAAAAAAATGAGGAGGTTCTAAATTCGTATTTTCCCCGATTTCTCAAAGACTCCTGGATCGATTTTGAAAATTCTTCTTTTTAAAATTAAATTCAGCGAATCAGTTTAGTTAGTTCGCATAAGTATTTTGATGGGCAATTACGGAACCCTACACTGTGCGTGGCCCGACACGCACTTGGCCGGTTTTTTTTAATAATAGATAGCTCTGCCGCCATAATTACTACTATTATTACCACACAAAATCTATGGAAGAATCTCGTTTTGACAGCTCATCAAAAATGTTTCAATGGAGTTGGCAACTAGGAAACTAATGGCGCTAGTATAGCTTGTTCCAAGAATCCTCATTGGTTTAAATCAGTTCAAATCTTAAAGGTGCTTCAAAATAGTACTACGTCATCGGTCAGATTAGGACTAAGCTATGGTGGCGCCATCTACAAATAGTACAAATAGCTTTGACTTGCCTTCCCCATTGATGATTGGTGTCCGCTATACTATTCTGGCATCCAATCCGGGTTGTAGTCCGGTCTGTTTAACTGAACTTTCACAGAGCAAGGAGTTGCCTCGGCGGCTTTTTTTAGAGGCGGCAATTTACTATGCAAATCAAGCCTGTAATTGTTTAGTCTTTAAAAGTGTTATCGGTAAAAAAATGTGATATTTAATAATGTTTTTTAGATCTTTATTCTATACAAATACAATATGAAGATATGCTTAATGTGGTACTGTATTCCTTTTTAATAATTTCGTGCCAATTTGTAGTAATTTAACTTTAATAAATCCCGATTTTATGTCAATTGTAATTTTTTTACCGAACATAATTTTTGTTTCCTAAAACCAATAACGACACTCGAAGAAACCATAAAAATGATAGCTAGATAGTTCTGCCACCTCTAGACGCTGCCGTGGTATCTATTCCGTGATCTGTGGTTAATATTTTTTTGCTAAAGACCTTTCTCATGTCATGGCATTATAAATGAATAAAAGACGTAATAGTGGTTCAAAAAAAAAAGTTTTATTGGCAACATGTTTATCGAAATTATGCTATTTTATTCTGGGCCTAATATCACAATAAAAATGAAATTCTGGAGGGATAACACATGCCTTAAAAATATTTAAAACTCGCAGAATTTTGTAATTTTACAATGAATTACTGAAATTTTATAAGAGAAAGAAATAGGAGTTATTATTGTAAAGCACATTATTTTTTCGCAAGCACTCGATGTAAAGCCTTTATATGTATCTTTCATATATATTTGTAACTAACTATATCGTTCTCTTTCTAGCCAATGACAGAGGAAGAGAGACAGGCGATGCTACGGGAGAGAGCGAGAAAGCTTATCGCTGATGCGAGAGCCGGGATTGTTAGGTAAGAAATATAATACGTTTCCGTTTAATTTTACACATTTAGTCCAGTCAACGAGGCATAATGTGGTCCGAAAAATTCCTCCGGCACTGAAATTTGGCATATGATGAAAGAAGGTGATACATATTGTAGGTGCACAATAATCCAACTTTTTTTTCGAGATGACAAAAATATGAAAATTGCTTATAACTCTCTGTGAAAAATTCCTCAGCCTCAAATTCTTTTTGTATTTGTTTGAATGTATAAGTTAGAATAGGTAAGTATAAAAATCCAAGAAATTTTCGATTTCTGTGTCACTCCAAATCAACTTTTTACATTTCGCGCTCTAACTTCTAGTGAAAAATTCTAGTGACAAATTGCATAGCGTGGGGCAATTATATGAAATTATAAAAAAAGTTGTATAATTACTGAGAAGTTTTCTTTGTCCACAGTCCGACATCACCACTTTCTCCATCACGCAACTCTCGAGGAGGTACCGTCGAGATCATCAGCAAACAATCAGTCATGGACGAGATTGTTGCAGGTCAGATAAGTTTACCTTACATTCATCATCATCTTCCTGTCCTTATCCCATTTTACTTGTGGTCGGCGCAACACGTTTTTTTCTTCCATTCTACACGTCATAGTATCCCTATTACACGTCATAGTATCATCTACTCCTTTTTCTTTCATATCATTCCTTATACAATCCATCCATCTCTTCTTTGGCCTTCCTCTTCCTCTCCATCCATCAACATTCATACTCATCACTCTCTTAGTCACATGAGTGTCATCCCTCCTCATCACATGTCCATACCAAGATAGACGATTCCCTTTCATTTTAAGTTTACCTTACATTACTTCCCAGAATTTGATCCTTATTAGCAACATTCCTGATTCCTGGCCAGGGCCTCAAGTCTGCTAATTTTATTTAACTCACATGCTATTGATATTCAATTGAGACTCAATCACGACTCCATTACGATTAGAACAAAAGTATTCTGCAAAAACTTGTATGAGCTCAATAGAGTCGTAATGGAATCGTAGTGTAATTGTAATTGACACTCAGTTGAAAAGTTATAAGTATTGTCATTAGAGAGTAGAATACCGATAAAGTCCACAATCGATTTAAAATTGTAACACGATTGAAGAGCAGACTAGCAAATATTCTGATAGCAGTTCAATGGAATGTCACTGGAAAACTATTGGTCTTAAATTAGTAGCAGAATGCCAAATGTAGTTAAAACTGCTACTGAGATCCAATTGATATTCAATTGAGTAATTACTAAATTAGCAGACTTGGGGCCCTGGATTATTGATTTTTCTAAAATTCAATGATGCATGATGATGATGTTTATTTATGAAAGTAGGTTAAATCAACACTTTTACTCGTCTTTTACACGTCTTTTCATAAAACTTGATGAGGCCGGTGTTAAGTACTCTCAGAAGAAACATCCGAAACAAACTCAGAGGTCACAGTCTATTTTAAAGTCCAGACATCATAAAAACTAAAATCTTTAAATGAGCAATTCTTGTATATTTATACATACATAATCAGGATCTCAGAAACGGCTCCAAGGATTTTCATGAAAGTTACAGATTAGGGGTTTTTCGGCTCAAGGAATCGATTTATCAAGGTCCCAGGTTCGAGAAAAGCTCGGTTTCCCAAGATATAGACATTTTAAAAATTGAGGGAAGCTCGTTCAACCAGATATTAGAACAGTTTATACAAGGACCATGCAGGCAATGTCTGAGATAGTCTTTTGAAGAAAGAACCACACAAATTTGATCGGACCTGACCAGTCAGTGAAAGCATTGCAGTTTTAAGGTAAGCGTCCACAAGTCCGCAGGGCACGTATCGCACGTATCGTACGTAACGGATTTTAGTTTGCCTTGTATTGAAACTCATACAACTGTGTCCACTGATCCGCATCGTACGGACGGCTCATCGACAATGCCTACATTTGTGATGCGTACCGATGACGTCATACGGAATGCCGATCAGTGGACATCAGGTGGCATCAGCAATCCGATTGCTGATACTCACGTCGGCAATCCGATCGCTGGCGATACAGCGGACGCAGTCTAATTAATCCGTTTGATGCGATGCGTCCGATACGTGCGATGCGTACCTGTGGACGCTTACCTTTAGTCTTCGTCAACAGACTCGAGACGCCCTTCAACGTTTTTTGATATCCTACTACTATTATAAAGGCGAAAGTTTGTATGTATGGATGTATGGATGTTTGTTACTCTTTCACGTAAAAACCGATGAACGGATTTGGCTAAAATTTGGTATACAGATAGTTTATAACCTGGATTAACACATAGGATAGTTTTTATCCCGATTTTATGTTCCCGCGGGATAATTTTCGAGTTGTAGCGGGTGAAGCCGCTGGCAACAGCTAGTTCCTCATAGTTTCGGGTATAGCCATCTACGCCCAGTTGGAAAATTCACCCTGTATTCTCACACGTTCTGATTTTTGTCGTATAGCCGGTGGAGTGGAACAGCTGGACGCGTTGCTTGGCAGAACTGACTCCCTACCTTCAAGTCCTGGCTCTAGGAAGAGTTCTGTTAGTCCTGATAGATCTGGTAAGTGTAGCTACTGTACTTTTTATAACGTATTAATTTTAAGCATATTTTTTTCCAAAAGTTAATTAGACAAGCTACTTGTGATGAGCGGGGAAAGTTTGACGACGCCGCCGCCGCTGACACTGGCGCCACCTATTTATCGAAAACCTAACTTATGTATTTCATTTCTTCAACTTAGTCGGTTCGAGAATCTTACGCACTCGCATGCGTGGCCCTCGAATCGAATGGTTGCCGTTTGAACGACTGCATCGTATACGGTAAAACCGTATGCGTGAAAAAATCGTATCCAAATGTCGCCGTGTGAACCTGGCCTTAAGATATCTATCGGCTGTAAAAGGATGAATCCAGTACTGATAATTTCTTTTGCCTACGAATGAATAAATAAAGCGACATTTCTTTTCAATCATGCCGTTATCATGTCCTACAAATGGTACATTATTTCCTAGTGTTTATTGCCAGGGCCTCAAGTCTGTTAATTTTATTTGACTCACATGCTATTTATTGATGTTCAATTGAGACTCAATCACAACTCCATTGGGATTAGAACCAAATTTGGTAATCTGCAAAAACTTGTATAAGCTCAATAGAGTCGTAATGGAATCGTAGTGTAATTGTAATTGACTCTCAGTTGAACAGTTATAACTATTGTCATTAGAGAGTAGAATACCGATAAAGTCCACAATGGATTTACAATTATTGTAACACGATTGAAGAGCAGACTAGCAAATATTCTGATAGCAGTTTAATGGAATGTCACTGGAAAACCATTGGTCTTAAATTAGTAGCAGAATACCAAATGTAGTTAAAACTGCTACTGAGATCCAATTGATATTCAATTGAGTCATTACTAAATAAGCAGACTTGGGGCCCCTGTCTTAATCGTGTATTTCCTTCTAATAACCTTTTATATTTCAACAGAAGACCGTCACAGCGAAGACACAAAGTCCGTTAAATCTCTAACACTAAGTATGGAGAGGAGATCGCCGCTGCACTCGTTCTCCGCTCTCGTTGATAAGCTCACTGATAACGACGCGGTACCCGATGAGGTATGTATCTATTATATTGAAGTAAATCATCTTAGGTCCCATCTATTGCTCGCCGTCCGATCAAGGACCAAGACTGGCAGTGACTTAACTGTATGGTTACGCCACTGCCAGTCGCACGCAGTCGACCCAGTCTTCAGTGGCGTAAATATAGGGTGGCAGGGCTGGCCCCAGATCGTATTATCTGGGGCCCGTGGCATTTATTTTGTGGGGCCCTATAAGTTAAAATCGTCACATCACAACACAACACAATTAAAAAAAAAAACATAAAAAAAATATGCGACTTCAAAAGCAACCACAAAAAAGTAGGATAAAATAACCGACATAATAACTTTTCTTTTGGAAGAATTTAATGAAGGTCTTGAGTAGATATGATGATGGAGCCGAGAGACAGTCAAGGGAACTCCTCAACGAGTCATAGCATTCATTCATTCTTTTTTCTTTCTTTCGATGTTTTCTGGCCTAGTGATAATTTTCTTCTTTTTATATATACAATTTTTTAGACTTCCGTCTGTTATATTGTGTATATTCTTATCTAATAAATAAATAGCAGTTAGCGGCCTCTTGGGCCGGGGCCCCCTTGTGTTGGAGCCCGCGGAATTTTGCCAGCCCGGCCATTACAGTTACGCCACTGAAGACTGGGTCAAGGGTGTGTAATGTCATACTCGCGCCTTAAGTCTTAAAAGGGCACCGTGGCCCTGCAACGCAAAGAAAAACTGTAGGAATAGTGTTTTTTAGTTAGTAAGAGACTCTTCCAGTCTCCGTCGGTTGGAAGGCGTCGAACCGGGGCTGATCCTTGATCAGACCTCAAGCTACCCTACATACAGGGAGTTTCACTGTGTGAAAGAGACACAGCTATACAAGTCGTATAGCGCCATCTTATTCCCACAGTGAAACTAATCTTGCTTTAAGACACCATGGTAAGCCACCAGGTTTACCAGATATTACTTTCTACTTTTCAAGGTTTCTGAACGGTTTTCTTACCTAATAGACTCTATCTAGGTTGTCGCAATACCCATAAAAAGGCACACCACTGCTTGTCGCATCATCATCATCATCAGCCTATAATGTTCCCACTGCTCGGACACAGGCCTCCTCTGTGAGAGGGAGTGGGCCATAATCTGCGAGCCCAGTGCGGGTTGGTGGGTGTCACATGTCTTCGAATTTTTGGTTTTAAGAGATGCCGGTTTCCTCACGATGTTTTCCTTCACCGTTTTGAGAGCAGTGGTGATGAAATAAATTATACAGTAATGTACGACCTACAATTCGTAAGTCGGGACCGATACCACTGGGCTACCACTGCTCTCTTGCATCGCATACCTTACCTATATGCTCTCTATCACCCAGGGTCGGGAGACAGGTTCCTACATCCAGAGCGAGCTGGAGGCGTTGGAGAAGGAGCAGTGTGCCATCGACGAGCGAGCTGCCGCGCTCGAGAAGCAGCTCAGACGGGTCATGGAGTGTGCGGATAATACTGAGGTAGGTGACATGGTAGCTAGTTTATAGCTGAGAAGCTCTTGGCTAAATAATTATAGCCGCAGGTTAATCTTCTGGGAAAAGCCGCGCTTGCCGATGTTGGTCTGTGGATGGGTGACCATCCATCACAGCGAGTTTCCTCCGTGTCTCGGAAAGCACGTAAAGCCGATGCTTCCGGCTGTCATTTGTAGATCTCCAATAGTTTTTACTATTAGAAGCTCTAAAGTCTGACAACCAGTCTTACCATGAGGTATCGTACCGTAATGTAATATTCATAAAAAGGATTTTTCGAAGTAATCGCAAACTAACGGTCAGTTTACACGCGGCGCGACGTGACGCAACGATACTAACTTCAAATGTGTAACTTTTCGTGTAGTAAATAAAGTTAGATTTTGAATTGCTATTAAAAAGCAGTGCAGTGTTGCGTAAAGAAAGGTGTATCTTATTATGTAAGAAATAGAGTTCGATTTTGAGTAGCTCTATTGAAATGAGCGCGCAGCGTCACGTTTCAGTCTGCGCTGACCGATATAACGCGCGTAAGAGAAAGCTTTAGTCACTCCTTCCCATTTTGCAGGTGAAGTGGAAGAAAATAATTCTAACCTGTATTCAAGTCCCAACCGATCCGGTAACCCAATCTTATCCTACCATTTATGTATTTTATTTAGATCTTATGTCGTATTATTAAAGTGTATTTTGGCATGACGACTTCTCTCGAATGAATGATTCACTTGAGTGACATGTCATTTTTCATTCTCAGTTTACCTACTCTTGATTCATTCAATGGACATTTCACTTAGAGTAAAAGACAAAAGTTAAAATGGAAATATTGATTTCGGTTAAAGTTGCTACTAGGGCGGTATTATTAGCATATTGTATTTGTCAAGTTCAAAACATAGTTTTGCGTAAAATATGGGAACTCTACCAGTTATTTAGTAAAAAGTCTTATATTCAAATGAAATACTCGGAATTAATAATAAATAATAATAATATTCAACGCCATCTAGTCCCGAGCTAAGCAGAGCTTGTGTTATGGGTACTAGACAACTGATAAACATACTTATATATTTCTAAGTACATACATATTATAGATAAATTACACCCAGACACAGAACAAATGATCGTGCTCATCACACAAACATTTGTCCTGAGTGGGAATCGAACCCACGACCTCCGGCATAGTAGTCAGGGTCACTAACCACTAGACCAACAGGCCAGTCAAATTAATGTTTTTTTTTTGTTTTTCTTTTTAACAGGAGGAAGACAGATTAATGTCTCAATGGTTCAACTTGGTCAATAAGAAGAACGCTCTCCTTAGAAGACAGATGCAGTTGAATATATTGTAAGTATGCCTTGTCTTCACCGACTTCAAAAAAGAGGAGGTTATTATTTAAAAACGTCATAATCACCCAAAATGACATTGTCGGCTGTCAATTTTGATAGAACAGCAATTATGTCTTTGACATTTTGTTTGGTGGCAAAAGTTCCTGTGTCGTTTAATGTGCAAACGCGATGAAGTAAATACCAAACGGTATTAATATGGGAAGATAGTCTATACTGTTTCTTTTTCGTGACACATACTTTGTGACTGTATGTTTTATGTATGTATGTAACAATGTACAACGGCGAACTTATTGCCGTAGATATTTTCTGCCAGTCCGGTTCAGCAAAATATCGAGGAGATAGTGCTCGACCCTGATTTTTAATAACTCTGGAATATCATTGGGATGTTCATCAATAAATTAAACCTCAATATCTAATGTAATTCCATTATTTTGTAACAGAGAACAAGAAGAAGATCTAAGTCGTCGCTGCGAGCTGTTAGCTCGGGAACTGAGACTGTCTCTGGGAGTGGACGAGTGGCGCAAGACTCCCGGACAGAAGAGACGGGAAAGACTACTGTTGCAGGTATGTTGATTCAACTCTTACTTGACTTTCTGCCTTGTAATGGATATATTGTTTACGTATCGATATGTAAAGATCGTCTGTACAGCTTGGCCAGAACGTCTTGAAACGGAACTAATCTTTTTGTTTGCTGACAACGTTTTAAAATCTTTGATATTTGATGTAAACAAAGAACGCAGGTTTGTTATATTTATTATTGTCCCATAGAAGTAACGAAATAATTGAAAAAAAAAAAACGATATAATTCTTTTGATATCGAATAAATTATTAAAATTAATGTTACCGTTTTGCTGTTCGTTTTAGAGTTATATCTCTCGTATTATTTTTTAGAATAATTCTGACTCTGTTTTAAGGTTTTGTTGAAACCCGAACTAAAGTTAAATCTTTTTTTCTATTTAATCTAGAGACTACCAAAAAAAAATTACTCATAAGACCATTAAGGTTTCTTCTGTCTAAAATGATTTATTTTCTTTTTCATAGGAATTATTATCAGCCGTCAACGAGAGAGACAGATTAGTACAAGAAATGGATGAACAGGAAAGAGCGTAAGTTTAAATTTTCTTTATGTAACTTTACGTCGTTTTCATGAATGATCTGAGATATTGGCTTTACTATCCGAGTGGATACTTCAGTATCCACGATAAGATTCATCGATCCGACGGCTACTAAAGGTGTGCGTCCACAGGTCCGCATCGCACGCATCGGACGTATCGTACGTAACGGATTTTAGTTTGCCTTGTATGAAAATTCATACAACTGCGTCTACTGATCCGCATCGTACGGACGGCTCATCAGCAATGCCTACGATGCGTACCGATGACGTCATACGGAATGCCGATCAGTGGAAGCGATGAAGGTGGCATCGGCAATCCGATTGCTGATACTTGCGTCGGCAATCCGATCGCTGCCGACACATAAATCCGTTTGATGCGATGCGTCCGATACGTACGATGCCGAACTATGGACGCTTATCATATTTAGACGACGTTAAAATCCACGCATAATATTTCTTTCCTCAACAGGATAGCAGATGACGACGAAATAGAACGAAATCTATCCCAAGTAGAGATTCAAAGAAAGAACAACTGTATCCTACAGTGAACACGCCGTATACGTACACAGGGTGTACACAATACTAACTACTGATTTTATACCAGTGGACTGACGTTTTGTGTCAATTCTCATGACGTCTGTCATTTTTGACAGCTGTCAGGCGCCATTTTTTTTTTTTAGCCAGTATTAATCGTTAATGTCGCGCTTTTGAGTTTTAATCATGAAATTGTAAGACTGATAATGTCACTAATACAATTAATTTGAAATAATTATAACACATGAAATATGTGATTGGTTTTATAAAAATAATGGACATTACAATCACAATAGAATTAATCTATATTTATGAAGATATCACAAATCATCATGCCTGGGGGTGTATTACAACGTCTTAAAAACAGGCTTGTTTCGGTGAGTGAAAGTGACAGAGCTATACAAGTCATCTAACGCCATCTCGTTCACTCACTGGAACAAGCCTGGTTTTAAGACGTTGTAATACCCTCCCTGGTAGCCTACCATGAACTCTTAACGCGATCCTGTTTAGGCTGTGGGCAAGATATCGCGCTATACGACTTGTATAGTTCTATCTCTTTCCCACAGCCTAAACTGGATCACGTTAAGGGCTCGTGCTAAGTCATTTTCTCTCGAAAGAGGACAAAATTACACTAGCGATCAACAGTATGGAATCACTTACTTGGAATGGGGATGGCAACTGGGGAACTAATGGCGCTAGTATAGCTAGTTCCAAGCATCGTCATTGGTTCAAATCTTATAGGTACTTCAAAATAGTACTACCTCATTGGTCGGATTTTTTTTTTTCAATGAATTAATAATTATCATTTTATTTGGAGTGCCCTTCTGTACGATATGACATAAATTCTTCTAAATCATAAAAACAATTTTCTCTTAACCACTGTATTAACTTTCTTTTAAACATAGGTAAAGGTAAATCTTTGAATGCGTCTGGTAATTTATTAAACACCTTTATAGCCATTATGCTAGAGTTTCTTTTATGCAACGCTAGTCTACATGGAGGTACGCGGAGCATATGTTTATGTTTGGCTTTATTTCTAGGAGCTACATTTCTATCTATAACATCCTTATGCTTCGTAAAATAATCTGGATTTTTTTTCACCAGTAGGCATAATTCTTTAATATACATGCACGGTAAAGGCAAAATATTAAATTTTTTGAATAAGGGCTTACAGCTATCGGTATACCAGGCACCACAGATTGCACGCTCACATTTTTTTTGAACTCTGAACGCCCTTATGATATCCACCGAATTGCCCCACATTACAAGTCCATATGCAAGTACTGACGAAACGTAGCCATGATATGCGCAAAGAGCAGCTTCTGTTGATACTGTGATTCTTACTCTTTTTAATGCATAGACAAAACGATCGAGCCTGTCACAAACGTAATCGACATGCTTCTTCCAGTCACAATTTTGATCTACTTGTATACCAAGAAATTTAGTGCTTTCTACTCGTTCTACAATAGTGTCATTGTATTTAACATTAAGTAGCAATGGTTTTTTTTTTGTTGTTTGGAATTGGTTTTTTTTTTTGTTGTTTGGATTAGGACCTAGCTATGGTGGCGCCATCTACAATTAGCTTTGGCCGGCCTTCCCCATTGATACGGGATAGCTCCTTAAATAATGACGTGATTTTAATGAATTTGGTTTTAATTTAAGGTTAACAGTTAAATCTTTGAAATGGTACCATTTTTATTATTCTTAACTAGATAAGTACTCAAGATCGCGGGGAATTAAAGTAAGTGTTCCCAAACTTATGCTCGCCAGTGTAGATAAAATAAAAAAAATAAGTTAATAATTTTATAAATACGCAGTCCACTAGTAAAAAATCACAGACCTCTAACACTATTTATTTATTAATTGTAAAATGTTTTATTTTTTAATTCAAAATGCGATTTTTATCGCATACATACATACGTTTGTGTCCTATACCCTTATAATGAGAAATTGGGTAAAGTATGCGCGGTGTTAGGGATGTCGATACGCAAACTATTACAATGAATTCTGTATATTATAATTTTAACCATACAAGCGTATTTTGTATAGATTCTTTAACGTTGCTTTGGATTTCTTGTGTCGTAGGTGTGTTTACAAACATATTGAGTACGAGCGAGTGGTGTATGGGTGCTCCCACATCTATCGACGCGGAATCGGCTTTTTCCGTCGCCCTTTCTCTTTCTGTCGCTTAGAACTCCCATTTGCTAGACCGAGACAGAAAGCATAATGCGATAGCACGTGGCGGAATCCTCGAGGTGGCCGCGTGCTATAGCATTGTCTCGGTCTAGCAAATGGCAGTTCTACGCAACAGAAAGAGAAAGGGCGACGGAAAAAGCCGATTCCGCGTCGATATATTATGTGGGAGCACCCTATGGAAGGGATATAGTAAGCGATGGCAGCGCACGGTGTGGCAGAATTGTGTAACAAAAGGGTTAATGACACTTGTAAAACGCTGTTCTG
Organism: Agrotis segetum; assembly: GCA_036375495.1. Classification (NCBI taxonomy): domain Eukaryota; kingdom Metazoa; phylum Arthropoda; class Insecta; order Lepidoptera; family Noctuidae; genus Agrotis; species Agrotis segetum. Next base: position 631,130 of record JAQSVV010000104.1, read on the forward strand.
AAGATTAAAAAAAACACAAAGTTATTATTTATGTGGTTAAAAACACTATTTATTGTGTTTCTATATTTAAGCCGGAAACACATTATTGGCACCCGACGCCACCCGATGAAACGTGATGCGTGTTGGGTCAAATCAAATGTATTGTTTTCTATGACCAGAATCACACTATGAACACCCGACGCGACGACATGCGCTCACTGCACATCGGGTGTCGACACGTTGCGTCGCGTGGCGTGTTGAATAATGTGTTTCCGGCTTTACTTTATTTATTTTATAACAAAAAACATTATGCACTTGTCATTCACTGTTTGACACATTACCCTTTTATTGCGTTTACATGGTGGCGCTGGTGACACTCAAACTCACATAATAAACCAAGCCACATAATTACTAACTCAGCCAACTAGTATTACAAATTGCCAACATTTTCAATTGCAAGGAACACTGCGAAGTTCAATTTTCTGCAGGGTTTTAAGATTCCTTAAAATCCTGCAGAAAAAAATAGAAGCCCTGCGCATTTTTTTTTGCACATTTGCTGAAAAATCTATTTATTTGATCGGTGGCTGAATTAGTAACTTTGTGGGAAATGTAACTATTGAATGGCTATTAATGATATTAAATAGAGGCCGCTGCAAAAAGCACTAAAAAAAACACTCCGTGAAATGGGTTTAGATTTGTTAGTACGTGAATTCGCTCGTTTTAAACATTTCCATACATTTAATCTTACTTCCCTCCGCCTTGTGCTAAGTTACTGAATGGACACGTTTGTGGGTCAAAAATCTATGTACATTTATTCATTTTAACAGTTAGCGCGTCGATGTACCCTTCACCGATTATTTTATTTTTATTTCACAGTCCATTAGACGTTACGAGACTTAAACGAAATAAAAAAAAAAATGTGAATGATGAAAAAATTTTTTGTCAAAATTATAGTTTGACATTTCCAATAAAATAATGAAAAAATGTATTAAATTATTGTAAATAATTCTAAAAACATTTTCATTGGCATAATAATGTTTTAGTGAAGTTGAGGTGTTTGATAAGTTGCGTTCACACTTGCGACTAGTCGTTGCGATTAATCGCAGTTCCTGTTATGTCTTTTATGAAAGGTATTGAATGTGTAATGTTAAATATTCGGTCAGAAATGAAAAAAAAAAGTTTGAAAGTTCAAGAAAGCTGTTGAATTTGCGTTTGGTTATTTAGAAAGTTGAACGTTACTGCGATTAATTATTGCTGTCGATTTGCTTGTAAGGGGTCCTACATTATATGTTCGGGTCGGCAAATTCCGTTCGGCAATAATTATTAAACAAAATAACAGACCTGCAACAAGAATTCAAAGTAAACCGAAGATCTAACATCTTTTCTTCCTGAAACATGATCGGGCCGGCTTCTACAAATATTACACAATGCCGCTCGGTTATCGGTTGTGCTGAATCATGCAGACCCGAATAAATCTATAGTACCCAAAGTTGATAAGGATTAGTTTGAGCCTCAGTCGCATGACGGATAATACTCAAAATATTGTTTCCTATATATTTTTTATATCTACGAGTATTTTAGCATTTCTCACTGTATAGTTTGTTCTTTGGTTCTAAATTAGAAAAGATGTCGGGTTAAAAAACGCTGCGATTTGTCGTGTCGCAACGAGATAGTTTTTTTTTTACAAAATGTCTTTGGCTTATACCTGGATTGGTAATTTCAGTTTTTAAGTGAAATGAAATAGTTGCGACAAAAAAATCGCAGCGTTTGTCGAGGCTTACGATTTGACGCACGTTTGGAACCAAACCTTAGGATAGCGTTAACATTATATGGCTTAATTTTATTTTGGTATAGGTTTACCAAAGAATTTTATTTTTTAATTTTTAACTACCCCCTTCCCCCTAGATAGAATGGTGATATTTAAGTACAATTTGCCATAGTCAATGGATTCTTGTAAAACTATGGTTAAAAGTTTATTTTATATTTTTTTAAGTAGAAATATTTTTTGAAGCGATCAACTTTTTTTAAATTTAATTTAATGTAAATATAATAGCGTTTTTGTTTAGTTTAAAATATATTTATTTGTACACTCCAATAAAGTCTTGCCTTGATTGTTTTTTCAGTATTTTTTTTAAATTGGGAAGTGACTCCAAAAATGTTAAAAGGCTGGATTAAACGCGGCGACAAATCGCAATTTCTAACATTTAATATTTAGTCGTCACCCCAGCCTTACTTTACAATGGGTCTTTTTCCAGCCTACCGGATGTTTTCCTACATAAATGTCGCAGTTGCGATTTGTCGCAGGTTTTAGTCGCGCCTAATTGGCCGGTGCTAAATTGAACCACGTGATCAGTCTTCACAATTTGTGCAATTTTTACTAAACGACGTACGTTTGTCTTATTATTAAAATAAATAATGTAAATATTTCATGTTGGATGTTCTAAAGTTCTTTTCTATAAGAAAAAACATCTTCCTGCCCATATTTCACGTTTAATGAAAATTAATTCATAATTCCTTTTTCTTCGATTGATTTGTAAGGTTTCCACTAAAAATAAGCGCTTTGGCGTTCATTTTTACCCGACTGCGTTAGAAAATAAGGTTGTGTCTTTATTCATGTTAGCACTGGAACCTTATTTGTTTTTATTTTTAACCGACTGCGGCGGAGCGAGCATTTTGTGTAGGTGTTTTCCTAGCCTACACTATTAGACAAAATTTTTTTTCTAACTATTATTGAGACTAATGCCTATATACAAGAGTTTTAAGTTAAAAATTACATCCTATTTAGTTACCTATTTATTTTAGGTTAGTATTGAAATAATAAAAAGAAACCAAAGTGAAATTAACAGGTAACATTTTCGAACGACAATTCTGTTTTTAAATTTTTCACAATAATTTATATGGGCTCTTTATTCAAACTTCGCGGTAATTTTTTTCAACATAACTTTTTAGGTTAGGTTTTTCTAAAAAATAAAAAAATTAAATGAACTTTAGAACATCCAATAGCAACTCTTAAACTTAAGTTATACGATATTCGCGAAATAAGGCTTTGAGGTAATCAATGTATGATACTTTATCGCGTAGAAATTATTACAATTTGTGTAAAATTCTGGATCTTTAGTGTGACGTCACCTTTATGTGGAGGACTGGGTTTATATGTTGGAAAGGAAATGGGATTTGATTTCAAAGGTCAAAATATTGTTTTTATTATTCTACAATTTGGTGCAATTTGAAATTGGTTCTTTATAAATTTTAAATCATCTGTTTGCTAACTATTTTTTGTTTTATAGCAGAAGTGTGCTTCAATAATGATCTTGTATTTTTGGATATGTACAGTCGACAAACTGGAATCATGACCCATTTTGACAATAAATCGTTTGAATCTGTCAAATTGACAAAGATCAAAGTTGTTACCATGGATATGTATGTTTACGCGAATGTGGACCTAATTGTATTTGAATGTCTCTGGGAAAATAAGCTTATGGTGGGTCATAATTCCGCTTGGTCGATTTTACAATAGCTAGAATGCTAGAAGTGCTCATTTACACGACGCCGTCGCCGCGTCGCCACCGCGTCGCAATGCTGTTTACATACCATCGAGACAGCGCCGCCGCCGCCTAAAATCAAACAATAGCGAATGGGCGTTTTTTCATTAGACGGCACGGCAACGGCGACGGCGATGGCGGCGGCCGCCGTGCCGGTGCCGGGGAAGCAAAAATGTATGAAAACGTATGGCTCGCTTTTGCACTTACCGCGCCGGTTCATACATTTTTGCTTCCCCGCACCGACACTACGCCGGCGCCATCGCCGTCGCCGTTGCCGTGCCGTCTAATAAAAACGCCCATTCGCTATTGTTTGATTTTAGGCGGCGGCGGCGCTGTCTCGATGGTATGTACACATGCGATGACGGCGTCGGAGCACTATTAACATACTAAGCATTTAATTTAATACTGAATACTAAAACGGGGCTAACTCCAAATAAAAAATAAATGCGAGACTTTGATTTAAAAAAGACAAAATTTTATTGACTCGCGCATTAAACGCCTGTGTCGCAAATTGTAAAGTTTTTTTGTGAAAAGAAAAATTATACTCGCAGATTATGAAACTTCCTACTCGCAGTCGATTTTTTGTTTGCACAAAGATGAAAGAAAAAAAAACTGGTCTGTGGTTCGTGATTATTCGGAGACATGAACATTACCGATGCGCACTCCTTTTCTGGTTTAACTGTACTAATAATTAGGAACGTTGAGAAAGAGCCAGTTTTTATCGCTAGAGCTAAAATACATACAACCTATCAAATCCAGTCCGTCACGATAGCAAAATCAACGTAACATTATACCGTGGTAGAATTATTTGTGTGTTTCTATATTACAATGCGCGGGTTACACATATTTGGCACAGATAATTAAAAGGCTGTATCTTTATTAATATACAATCAATTTGAAATTATGTCACCTCTTTTTGTGATGCTGTTTTTTTTTAAATTATTTTATGTAAATCTAAACTGAATAATTATTTAGGTATTGACGTTTTCGGGTGAACCTAACGTTATTACTGAAAATAATGTAATTAACAATAATAAACTATGTGATTTAGAAATGTTAATAATAGTTATTTGTTATACAAGAGTGCAAAGTTGCTTTTTAACCGCGTGCTCAATTTTGATGACCGAGCAAGCGAATGATTCTAAAATTGAATCACGAGTGCAACGAGTGATTCAAATATTAGAATCATGAGCGGTAGCGAGGGAATCAAAAGAGCACAAGGTGAAAAATCTTTGCACTCGAGTGCAACACGTAACTTTTCATCCCACCTCAGCGAGGAAATGAGTAGATGCAAAATAAAACAGACGTACATTGTACAAACACAAAATAGATAGTTTTATTAAAGTTTAGGTATTAATAGCTACTATATTATTATACGAGTAGGTAAGTATTACAGAATAATTTGTAAATTATTTTACCTTGGTTTGTTTTAACAATAAGTATGACGTGAATAAGAAAACCGCACAAAGCAAATTAAAAAAAGAGTTCTGTGTCAAGAAGGTTCCGAGTCTGAGGTTGTAACAAAATAATATTATGTTACGCACCAAAGGATTCTGGTTCGGGATTCAAGTTAGCCCAAGGCAACGCAGCTTTACTCCCGAGGACCGTACTCTGCTTTTCACACTCAATGCGAGGAAACAAATTCTATTTTTGAAATTTAATGTGGTACGACAACCTTCGAACGTGAAATGGGCACCACATCAAGCGATCAGCTGTAGGGGTAGGGGTCAGCAGCCGCCTTTACTGGTACAACTCTTTACTGCACGTGCATGTTCTAAATTCAATTTACTTTATTCACTAGAGGATAAAAACGGCTTTTACGCTCAGATATCGAAGAGGAAAAATAGCCTTTCCGAGATGGGGGGATGAAAAATAAATTAATTTTTATTGTTTTTAGAGACCGCGTTTACTCCGGTTTCCAATGACTGACATTTTTGTTTGTGATTTCTTAACCAAAAACTCCTTTATTCCTAGGAAATAAGTGTCAAATGTGTGTAAACCCACGGTATCTACATAGTGTAGGTGTGACACGGTAGTCAGTGCAAATATTTGTAAGCCACGCCATAATTGTCTGTATTCGATGACGCTACTATTAATATGGACCGTAATAAAATAAAGTGATATTGTAAAATGGATTTGTGTTTAATTATGACCCATCTTCATCATCTGCCTAGCCTTTTCCCAACTATTATATTAGGGTCGGCTTCCAGTCGAACCAGATGCAGCTGAATATCAATATTTTACATGGAGCGACTGCCTATCGGATCTCCACAACCCAGTACCTGGGTAATACGATACTCCATGGTAAGACTGGTTGTCAGACTTCTTCTGACTGTGAAAATGACAGCCGGAATCAACGGCTTTACGTGCTTTCCCATGCACGGAGGAATCTCGCTATGACAGATAGCCCATCCACAAAACAACCTCAGCAAGTACGGCTTAACCCGGAAGATCGACGGCGGCTGTAATGGGGATGGCAACTGGGGAACTAATGGCGCTAGTATAGCTAGTTCCAAGCATCGTCATTGGTTCAAATCTAATAGGTACTTCAAAGTAGTACTACCTCATTGGTCGGATTAGGACTTGGCTATAGCTGTGGCTATAGTGGCGCCATCTACAATTAGCTTTGACCGGCCTTCCCCATTAATTAGCCACGAACTTAGAAAGTACTATCGACAAAGTTGAGTCATGACCCATAATAAGCTTATTTTCTAACAGACATTCAAACACGAATTAGGTTCACATTCGCGTAAACATACATATCCATGGTAACGACTTTGATCTTTGTCAATTTGACGGATTCAAACGATTTTTTGTCAAAATGGGTCATGATTAAATTTTGTCGATTGTACATACATTATGATATGAAAAAGAAACATTGTTATTTGCCTAAATTTTGAACTCCCAACTTCATGCATGAGAATCGAGGAGCAACCTCCATCACGACTGTGCTGTTGTTTTTTTACCACTAGTAATATTATTATTAGTATTTAAAACGGGAACGCTAAAAACGAACAAGAAGGAGGGTAGACGGTTTTTTTTTGCTTATAAACATCTACCCCCAATAACTTCAGTTCATCCGCGATCACTTCGCCTGCAACAGTGCCGATATATTGGAAATTTAAAAAAAAAAGAAAAAATAAACCCCTTTTGAGTCCTATGTTTAAAAAATAATAACATTTTGAATATCGAAATTGATGAACGGAATATGAGTCCGCAGTCTTCCCGATAGTTCCGATTTTCTGCATTGTGATTATTTTTCGATATCGCGGAGAAGGTTTTGGCAAAAAAAAAAATTGTTCGTTATTTGAATCGTAGAGGACGTGGTAATACACTTTGCCGCTACAGAAACACTGAGTAGGTAAGATTTTGTCCTAATTATTGTGCTTCCTCCTCAAATCAAAGAAATAGGCAGGTAGAACGCTCAGAACACGCGAGTGGGTCCACCAAAGTTAATACAAAATCAAATCGAATTACATTCCATAATGTTTTCTTTGTTTTTGAGAACAACTTCAATGGTTAAAGACACGTGACCGGCATTATTTTGGCAAACAACAACAACGGCGCGCAGCTTGGTACGACGCGTAGCTTGGTACTGTCGCGACTTTGTATTCGATTTTGATTTTGTATTAACTTTGGTGGCACCACTCGCGTGTTCCAAGCGCTCTATCTGCCTATTTATTTGATCTGAGGCTTCCTCTGTGTTAAATGTGCTTTAAAGAACAATACTTTTTTATTTCATAGCATGAAACTTGAAGATTCCTGAGTTGCCGCCAATGCAACGAAGTCATCGTGAAATAAGGTATATTGATTATTTTATTTAGGTATTTAGAAATCTTAGAATAATAAGTGACAATCGTTTTGCGACAGCTACTGTGGAGAAAACATGGAAAACATTAAAAATAAACGGAATGTCAACACCGCCATTTGCGAGGCGACATCGACATGACACTCGAGTGACTTTTGAGTATATTATGCAAAGAGTACCTACGTTTTGTTGTTTTCGTGACGCATATCGCATAGCTTGAGAGCCTGAAATTAAGCATGGTGCGCCACAACTGTTATAAACGTAGAAAATGTTTGTTTTTTTTTATATAAAAAGATAAGTTTAATACATTTATGTATGCGTGTAGGTACGATCGGTAGCACAGGGATAGCGCCGCGCATCATAATCATAGTCGTGTGTTCCACTAGGGATGTGTCTATTTTCTTATTTATTCGTTTT